>CAIJEO010000010.1:1347445-2021168 GCA_903819665.1 Aureobasidium mustum
TACGGTACGCCCTCACGCTCGTCCAATGGTCTCTGTGAATTACTGCAAAGACCAGAACCTTAGTTTCTGAAGGCATGGCGGGCAAGATCACCATTCCTTTGTCTTTCTCGCGGTCACTTTTGACCTCGTTCTCGATAGCGGAAGCCAGTCGCGTTGTGTCTGCAAGCCAGTCGACTACATCCACGACAGGAGCGTAATAGGTTCCTAGCTGGGGCTTGCCCAAATTCTTGATCGAGCTGTCTACCATGGTCTCGGAGTACCAAGAGTCTCTCGGGTTGGCGTGATCGGGAAAGAACCTCATACAGTCGTCGACAGAGGGGCCGTCAGGGCGAGGCAGTCCTAATCTCAGACGAGCCTCCACGGCGTCGAGCACCTCGGTCAAGATGTTCTTCATTGTATATTGGTGTGGAGAAGGGTTTGTGGTCCGGTTTTCGAGAGCTTTACGGTGTGCTGAGAGCTTCGCAAGGGCGCGTCGAGTAACGTCTAGATGGTTCCTGGCCTTGTACGCGTCAGTGACTTTGCGCAAGCTACCATCTGGTTGTTTGACATACTCGCACATCTCATCGTCCTCCTGGTTATCTGAGACCGGGTCCTCGCCCACAAGAGCCTTATAAGCCCAACGTAGATAGGTCGTGCGCAGAGACTGGCAAAACTGTTTTTCTGAAAGCCCGCCACAGTAGATGTCCTTGCCTAGAAGTTGGCAGATAGCGCCGTTGGTCGTCAGTGTACCACAGTCCACGGCGTTGGGCTGCAGCACTTGAGCCTCATATCGAGCAGGAGCCCAGACACAAGTTTCCATGAGGTGGGCTGTGATGGTCTTTGCGGCGTCCGCTAATTCTTGTTTGAGCGCTGGGGGTACCTTCGACGTTGGCTGCTTGGATGAGTCGCGGATCTCAATGGAGCCGAGACTGTCGCTCTTGGTTGGAAGGATGAACGAGACCAAGAACCAATGTTGACCTTGATGATGTCTGCATACAACTCTCTTATACTTGCCTACCTCGTCGGCGCGAATGGAGACATGCGTATGGTGGGTTACGTAGAAAACATTCCTACGTTGAGTTGCACCTATGTCCACGCAAAAGTCAATCAACCCATCGTCAAAATAGGCTTCAGATCCAGTGCGAGGTTGCTTGACGAGAGGTAAAACAGCTGCCAGCGAGAGTTGAATAACACTTGTGGTCGACAACTTTTCGTACAAAAGGTCCTGCTTGAGGTCCAACCCCGCATTCTCGTACTGCTTGGCCACATAATGGAACAGCTTAATCATCAACTCCACATTTTCGCTATCGTCGTCAGCTCCGAACTTGTAGACTTCTTCTAGTTTCTTCAGCTCTGACAGGAACGTCATGGACATTTGGCGTCGATCCTTCTGGAAGTAATCGTACAAGCCGGTATCAGGTCTGCGAGCCTGATTGATCTTCCTGCCTAGCGTCCAGGTGTCTACGAGAATCTGTTCGATGGTGGACTCGGGCTGGTCCTCATCGGTAGCACCCAAGGAGGTATCCAGAGTCCCCGACGTGTTTGCATCGGAAATCCATGCGGGACGTTCTTCGGGCGCTCCTGAACTAGGTGCTTCAGGACCGTCGGGAGTCTTAGGATCAGCAGGTGCATCAGGACTAGGTGCATCAGGACTGGGTGCATCAGGACTAGGTGCATCAGGACTTGATACCTCAGGCACGGCAGCCACTTCAGAACGGTTGGGGTTCTCAGGAACAGCAGGTGGTGTGGGCACTGCAAGTGCTTCAGGAACGCCAGGTTCTCCGGCACCAGACTCCAGCAAAGCAAATCTGTTGTTCGTGGTAGGAACACTGAACGTTGGTTGCGATCCCTTTCCTTCTAATGCTTGTTGTCTCTGCACAGCCGCAAACAAACCTCCTCGACCACGACGGGAACTCGTACCACGAAGCACGAAGGGTGTGCCTCTCGCTTGTGGCACACCACGAAGGGGTTGTGCTGTGAGATTTCCACGAAGAATTGACGACCCTCGTCGAGCATTGCCTCGCACTGGTGTCGGCGCCTGAGATTGGCTGTGACCTTGTTCGGACTCAGAGGCCATGCCCGATCTGCCTCTCACCCAGGTCTGTCCTTGACGCTGCAGCACGCCTGATTTTAGGCTATCTGACGCCACGATCGACGTCGGTTGGGTGTTTTTTGCGCACCCTGACGCTTGTCGGTGTTGGAGGGCTCGGAAGACATCACTAAAGATGTGGTTTTATAAGATTAATGGTCGTCGAACCTAGTTCAACGCCGGAAAGCTGTCTGAGTAAACAGAAGCAGCCAGAGTCAGTCGTCTGATCAAACAGAAGCAACTGGCGCCTACTCGCTGAATTAGCAGGACGAAGACGACTACGACACGAACGAATTGAATTCGCAGAATACCCAGAGATTCTATGGTGTGTGGAGAGTAAAGAGAGAAGGAAAGCAGGAAGCAAGTTCTGAATGTCGAACTCTGCAGTCCTGTTTCTCAAAAGTGAAAGTGGGAGCTCCTTCTCGAAACTCAGGAGACACTTCCAACCTCCAAACTCACAATCGGCCGATTCACTTGCTTCTCTGATAATCTTCAATGCTACAACGTCTCGCGCCTTTTTTTTTGGAGAACGATTTTTCTGGATATTATCTAGCAGACGTTCAAGTTTGGTCCGCCCTTGATAGTGATACAAATGTTTCCCAAAACACAAAGGGGCCCAAAAGAATCTATAGAATGTCGCCTCTTGTGTGGATACTGCCCCGTTCCCTAGTAGTAGGCACATATCGGCTTCATTTTATTCGTACGAGACTTCGAAGATAGTCTTGATATCCAACACCCCTCAACTATAGCCCAGCCGTAACTTATCTCTAGCCATGCCTTCTCATTAGAAACCATGCTACTTAGCATCTGGTCAGTGTCTCGACAAGTTCTGGACGTTCTACTGTACATGTAAGGCAGAGCTGGAATACTTAGGAAGCATATGACTGGATTATTTTGTAAGCTATATGCATCTAGGAATACACTGTGAGTGGTAGAGGATCAAGGAGATCCTGATACTCAGTCGTGATGCTTATGGCAGACTGCTCCACAAAGGAATCCATACGGTACACTTGAACCCTTCATTCTCAATGGAACATTGCGAGACCTGAAAGACGGCCTCGACTGTCGCTTTGGGAAAATTTCGACGAACTTTGCCCGTGTCTACCACAGCCCATGATCATTATAGAATGTGGGCCATATGTTCAAAGCTCATGAGTGCCGTGACCTGTCTACCTGTACTTGCAAGCCTCTGCGGCAGTTCAAATGATCGTTGACGATGGTAGACCGATGAGATTTTCTGATAATCCCTCATCACTGGCTTGCTCGTGTGTATAACAGTTCATCATATCCTCTGCGAGATTGGCTGACTTTTGCGCATGGGCTGCAAGAACATAAAGCTGTTTGGCGAAGCCGATGTTGGAGCTGCCAACCAAGTTGGTGCAATTTCAAGCGTTACCACCAGCTGTTGATAGCTTGGTATGCCCATTGATACGGAGAAAATAGTCGTGGCCGTTTTCTTGTGCGTTACCAGACTTTTTCGAGAGTACATCACCGCCCGCTCATGGTGCTTCAGAGGCAGTTGCAGTTATATATCACCGCAAATATGCATCGAGGAACTTGGTCCAAAGACAAAACAGGGACAATGCGACGGCGGATTGGCCAGAAAGATTTTGAAGACCTCCGCAGGGTTAGTCATGGATTCTTTGCGCAGTATCAAACCAGCATGGTCGGTTGACGGAAGGTGTTGAAAGGCCTGCGAAGTATTAGTAATTCCTCAATGTCACAGGTAGTCATGGTCCTTACCATCAGGTCTTCAACCCTTAATGCAGAAACCCCTCGCTCGGTCAACTTTCGACAATCCTTCCCTTGGCGTATCTATCAAGACACCCAACAGATCGACTGTGTGCTTGTTCCGCATCTGGTCATGGTTCCAATAGTGGATGGAGTGATGAGTTATCAGAGCTACATCACTCCAAGGGCATTGGTATCATGTAGAACTTTTCCATAATCTTGAACAAGGGGATCAAATGATCATGCTAAGCATCGAAGGTGCTGCCTGCTAGAAACGTGTGAGCTTGAAGCTTCTGAACTAATGTGGTAGATATTTGTCGTCTTACGATTCTCAGTGGATTGTGTTCCTGATCCAGATAGAATTCTCTGCACTATTTTTGCAGGTAAAAGACGCCAACCCAAGTATAGAAGGATGTCTTAGCGCTTTTTCAAGGGCCAGAGTTATTGGAGATGCACTCTCTGACTCTTATCGACACCAGACCTATCAAGAAGTCATAACTGCCTTCATTCGTGCCCATCAACGCCTCTCAGCGCAAAACTTCCACGCTGCCAGCCGAACTGTCGTTCTAACCGTCTACCCATGTTGCGTAGATGGCGACTGTGAAGTTCCGGATGAGGATGCGGACGATGGAAGGTTATTGCTCTGTTTTCGGTGTGTGAGTGAGCTGCACCCAGAGTGAAGGTAACGGCACTGCCACCACTCTGCGTAATAAAGAAGCCAGCGTCGACCATGGCGTTCAGAAGTCTATCCCACCTGATTCGTTTTTGAGACTCGGACCCGGAGCCAGGATACATGTGCTCGAAGATCTCCAAACTCTCAGGTCTCATATAAATCTGAACGAGAGGGGCGACTTCGCTGGGAACGTCCTGCACCTCCTGCTCCAATCGTTCTTCCGACTCCTCTGGCGCCTTACCATTCCGACGTTTCTTTAGATTTCGCAGTGGCAATTGCGTTGGTGTATCATTATCCTCGCCCCAAACGGTTTGCACCTGATGGACCTGTAAGGCTGCATGATCTCGTGTTGTTCTGTCCTCAATTATTGCTCTTACGTCGTCCAAAGAACTGTCGCTCTTAGCAGCGCCTATTGCACTCAAGACTTCGGCGATACTGTCCTCGGGAAGGCCCTGTTCAAGTAATTTTTGAGTCCAGACGCATTCGAAGCCTTCCCAGAATCGTCCCAGCGCATGGCAGCAATTGATGGCTTGGTCATTCCATTTCTGGTCTTTCCTGCCGGTAGGCCACTCGAAATCCAGGCAGAAACGTCGTAGTTTTGGAGCAGCCTTGGAGGTTAGGTCGTCATCTACCAAAGTCTGGTGTATCCTGCAGAATTCCTTCCAAGATTTCGAGGACATATCCGTGTTTTTGGTAGTATAGACACGACTCTGATTGTGGCGCAGTTGAATGCTTTGAAAGACAGAGCGCAAGACTTCCATATCGCTAAGAAGGTTAAGCATATCTTGCGTGATGCGACCGGCTTGCTTCGCACNTTTGCAAATGTCGTCAATCACCTGGAAGTTTAGAGAAGGATCCACAGTATGAGTCCGCCACGGATCATTGCCAATGGTACAAATGCCCCAGTAGAGAAGGTCATCTGGAAAGCCGTCATCTGAGAGACACATCTTTGCGTTACCTTGACTATGGACCTTATGGTTTTCATCAAGTCCTTGTTGGAAGACTAATGCTTTCAGGACATCTTGCTTGAACAAGGTGAACATCTCTAAACAAAAGTGTCCTACCCGAGCGATGGCTGTATCGAGAACGCTTCTAGGAATAACTGGCGGTTCCTCCGAAGCTTTCGATACCGAGACCATCCACTTGCNATCTTTTTCCAGGAGGTCCCACATGCGCTCTCTACGGAGAGGATTGCGAATGAGTAGTTCGAGAACACAGTCCCATTCCGCGTCTTTGTCAAACCAGCCAGCACTAGTTAAATAACGAACCTGTTCCTGTAGATGACTCGGATCGGTTTGAAGCTGGTAAAGGTCATCCTGGAGTAAGGCATGACGTGATTGAACTAGATCAGATATGTCGCCCACATCCAATTCTGGTGGGCCAGAGAAAGGTTTGATAGATTCAGTGGACCATATAGATGTTTGTTGAGCAAGGGAGAAGCTGGAATCGATCATCTTCTGCCATTTTGTATGGGTCTCTGAGACCGGCAGATCTGTAGTCGTGGTAAACAACTTCTCAACCCAACTTCGAAGAAACCTCATGATATTTTGCTGTGCTACAAGGATGTTATAAGCTTTAGCGAAGCCAACAACCTCATATCGATGAGCTTTGTCCATATCCCACTTCACTAGCTTGCCAAAGTCTGATCCTGCCATCACAACACAATGAGGCTTGAACAGCTGCTTGACAATACCGAAACGTTCGGCTAGCTCCATGTTCCAATCGTCAAACAGGACCCACTTCTCAGGCTCGTACGCAGTGCGATTGTATAGGAGACTAAGCANAAGGTGAGGGTCTTCAGCAAGCATTTCCGCGTTGAGGTAAGGCAGAGTCCAAGTGTACTTGTACGACTCTGCATCTTTACGCATATTGGCTGCGTGCAAAGACTGAATGAAGTCTTCTTTAACAGGAACACCACGACGTGTCTGATGATAAATAAGCCTACGAATCTCTTCGCAGTTCCCAAAGCTACTGCGTCGGTGGACCAGATAGATGGGGGCATACTTTTCCTTATATATCCCGATACCTGATAGAAACTCAAGACGGTCTTTCTTGGATTTATTTTTCCAGCGTGACACAACTAGGTCAGCATGTTGCTTCAGAAACTGTGCAAGGAATTCTATATCACGGCGTGCGTTCTCAACAAGCATATCTACTGCTGTCTGCGCTTCTTCATCCGGTACCTCATGTGTGACAGGAAAGTATTGCGCGAAGCAACATTCACATCCCGCATGGAACGGCAAATTCTCTGGCGTCCAGTCGACCGGGAGTGAAGTTCCAGTGCTGCTTCGATCACCTCCTGGAAGTACAGGCGTGATCACCTTTGGCGCCTTATGGTGTGATAAAGTATACTCGACCGCCGCTTTCATTTCGGCATCGCCCTCTTCGCGCCGCTTTTCTATGTGAGAGCATTTCCAATCGTCAATGCTTCTTGGGATCGTAGAACTCATGATCGAGTAAGATAGATGTAAGATTAATGGTCGCCGAACCTAGTTCAGCGCCAAATGCTGTCTGAGTAAACAGAAGCAGCAACAAAGCAGAAAGCTGTACGACCGCAACAAAGCAGGACAGTAGACTGAATGATTGGTCAGTTGCAACAAAGCAGTACTGAACAACAGATGCGACTGCGAGAAGAACAAAGAACACAAGTAGCAGATGTATAGGCAAATAAAGAGGAGAGGGGACTTGTAAAAGGGGACAAAAAACTAAGCAAGAACGCAAATCAAGTGAAGTGAACACCCGTTTCCAAACAAACAAGCAAACGGACATATCAAAACAAGCAGGCCGTATCTTTTAATTCTTCTTTGTTCACTAGCTACACGCGTATAATGACATATCTTACTATAGACAAGCATGTCTGAAACCGTCTATATATTTTCATCTTTACGGCTGTATACAAATTCCTGCAGAAGCAATGCTGGGCCACAGCTGCACGAGATGCAATGTGGTCACGGCTGGCTGCTGTTATGCCCAACCCAAGGACTGAAAGCTTAAGAGAAGGACCAAGCAAGGGCAAAAGCCACGGAAGGCCGTGAAGGATGTTCTTCCAGTCAAAGAATAAACGCTAGAAACGATCGACGTGATCTTGAGGTTCTCCTAATCCATTGATCAACCCATCCATACAATATTTATCAACAAACACGCTCGAAGGTTGAGATGGAAGAGGTTTGAATCTGACATCTATCATAGCCATATTGTCACAGAGGGAAAGGAAGGAAAGTTTGTGGTTACATGTAAGTTTTATTATGATGTATCTTGCTTCCGCCCTCCTTTGCCTACGTCTTCTCCCAACACAGACGATCCCTCTCCCAAATCGTGTTCTCCCTTGAACACTCAAGATGCTCGTCACCCGCTTGCAAATGACACTGCTCGGCTCGATGAGACTCCGCGAGCCAACCTGTAGTCGCGCTTGAGCTGTAGAAAAGTTGAGGCCAGAGAAAGTCATTTTCCAGTTGTTTGGAGATGTCTGCCAACGCTGATCGAGCGGACGAAATTCGATATCACCAGTCCTTTCGTCAATGATGGAAAACATGAACAAAATGATCAGCCAACGAGCTTTTGAAGGTCGATTGTGGCAGAGCTTGTAGAATACGGCCATCGACACGAGTCCTGATAATGACTAAACGGCTGCGCAGGCCCAAGTGGATTTCATTGCCTTCAATATGCTGAGACACACTCCATGCTGGGAATGTCAGAGGCAAAAACTCAAAGGACTGAAGAGCAGAAAATCTGGCTGAACAAGGAGGTGGATCTAATGTTGTCGAGCACTTTACCGACAGATTTGCCGTTCACAAGCATGTGACCGCTGAGTAGATTGAAGTAGGCTGTCTGACTCTGTCCTACCTCGGAGGGGACCGTCTTGTTCTGAACCTTCAGGTCGTCTGGCGATGAATGTGAACTTTGACCGATGGTTTGAGCTGGCATCCTGCTATCGAGATCTTGATAATATAGTGGAAGTTTGCGAGCTGCATTCACTTGTGCTTCTTTCAAATAATGCCCAGCGCCGGCGGTAAGAATACCAATCATGGAAATCTTCGGGTAGTTTCTGTAGGGCTTTTGTGTTCTCGAGGCGTTGCATTCTTTCGAGGTCTCCTGACATCACGTCTTGCATTGGTACGGCGAGGTGAAATTTGGTAGATGCAGAGAGCAGGGGGAAGTGGGCTGCTGCCAAACATGAGCAGATAGTGGCAAACGTTGAGCTCGTGATTGTGCGGCAAGCTTGCGTCTTTCAAGAGCTTGAGACATAACTTCGATAGTGTCATGCTCATTTGGGCGACAGTGACAGACGTTTAGCATCTTGATCTGATGGTAGAAGATCTGCTGTTCAGGTTCATGCTGGCCAGATGTGGTGATGGGTATATGAGGGACTGAGTTGAAGCGGTTGCCCTTCTTCTTGTCATGGTTAGGGGCGTCTGACTTCTTGTTTTCGTCGTACCACTTGAAGTTGCTTTAGAGACGTTGACAGCGCTCAACCAAGTCGCGGAGAGAAGTGTGTGCAGAGCCGTCGTTGATCTTGGCGGCATAGCGGTTGTTCAGCTTGAGCCAACAACTGTAGGCCACCAGCTCTTGCACCGTGTTCCAAAAGGGAGTCCATTTCTCGTTGCTACCCTGCTGGAACTGGGAGAAACGGTTGAAGGCCTTGGTCTTGCGGTCTCTGTCGCCGAAGGCACTCTCCAGGTCTCCCATGTACTTAGCCAGAGTTCGGTAGGGACGGGCAGCAAACCTGCCAATGCGGACGTTCACTCTCTGCATGGCAGTGCCGCTCAAGCGAGAGAGTAGGTATTGCATCTTGCCCTAGTCGTCCACACCCTCGAACTCTGCTGTGCTCAACTTGATGTCCGTGTGTAGCCCATTCATAGAACTTCTCTTCCTCAGTACCATCGTACTTTGCAGGGTGCTCCACCTTGTACGAGGTCTTGTAGCCACTGGCGTTGGTGGCAGGGGTGGCTCGGGTGTAGTTAGGGGCGAAGGTGACGCGCTCAGAAGGGATGCAGGCAGGCTCTTGACTGGAAACGTCCAAAGGCGGAGAGGTTGTCGCGAATCTTGCGTGAGAGTCCTTGGAGACGGGCGTGGCGCTCTTCGACAGAGGGGGAGAGGAGCGACCTGATCGCGGCGAATGTTGAAGACGTTATGGACGTTGGTGGGCGTGAATTGACGAGACATACCGGTTCTTAGGAAGGATTGGGTACAGGAGTGCTGGTGACAGAAGTGGTGGCGATAGGTCTGGAGATGCCGTTTGTAGATGAAGGGCTCGGTTTGACTTGCTCTGCATGACTGTTCGGAAGTCCTAGCCACGCTTGGTCTGGTGTTTTGCTTCAATCGACCGACGTGAAAGCTCGACGGAATAATGTCCTGCAAGATGGATGTCAGCTCTCGACCATACCGCATAGCTCGTGATGCGTACCTTTGCAGATTCCAGTCCAAGTATTCTTACAACCCGCCCACCCACCCCTCAAACAGATATCCCGACATTGTTGTTTGTCCTTTTCGTGCTTTTTTGCTGCTTATCCAGCTCATATATCCTTACAACCCGCCCACCCACCCCTCAGACAAGTAATCTGACATCAATAGTTTTTTTTTTTTCGTTGTTGTTGTTGTTTTCCTTTTCCATCTTTTTTTTTTCTGTTTTTTTGCCCCTGGTTCCGTCAGTTTTAAGCAGAAAGAATTGCTTCCGAATGACTTACCAAGCCCACCCCTCCGAAGAGAACCAAAAATTGAGAGTTATTCATGCGGTACTCACAAACGCCCAGCCTCAATAAATTTTGACAATCTAAGACCGGTCCATGGCATCCGACGGATTCTCAGGAATCTCGCCGTCGGACCAGTCAATATTGTCGTCCCCGTGTACTGTGGCGTTGTTGAGGTTTCTTCTGGAGATCTCATCTTGAGCTTGGATGACCTTCGCCTTCATGTCAGATGGGAGAGACTCAAGGAAGTTCCATCTCGCCTGCCAGTTATCTCCAAGGTCATTCAACTTGGACAAACACTGGTCAAGAGTCATCGGGCCCAGGTTAAGCTTCGCCGTCTCTTCAGTCAGTTTAGCATGGAGCTTGTCCTGGTACACCTCCTGAATCGCCTGTCTGAACACCGCCTTCAGCTGAGAAGACATGGCCGATTCATCGATGATCGAACGCTCCAAGGCCATGTACTCCTTCTCCAGCTTTGCCTTGCCTCGTGCACGCTCGAGAAGATCGTTCAAGCTCTTCTGTTCGTCGGTCGTCATGGGCTTCTGGAGCTTCTCGATAAGATCCTTGGAGCTCACATTCTTCGGAGGCTTGGGAGCCTTGGAGCGCTTGCTGTTGGACTTCGCCTTCTTCTTGTCCGGACCCTCGGGCTGATGGCCGTAGTTGGCCTTTGCAGTTCTGTCGGCTTGCCATCAAGAGTCTTGCGCTTGGGGACAAAATTAATTCTGCCTGGGAAGCTGTTAGGCTTGGTCGCAGGCTTGTTCTTCCAGAGAGCATTGTATGCCTCATTGCTGTCAATGACGATGCAATTGTCAATATTCTCGTCCGGCCAAAGGGTCGAAATGTACTGGCCGAAGTGGTACAAGCCGCTCTTCTTGTTAGTGAAAAGCTTCAGCTCACCCTTCTTCGCAGCCCGCACCAAAGGTACGAATTGACCAGAGAGGACCTGCAAATACTGGGCTCTGGAAACCAGAACGTCGAACTGATGTTGCTCGCCAAGAAACCTCAGCTTGTCGAGACCTCCCTCGGTGTTGACGGTAAAGGAAAGAAACTGTATCTTGCCTTCCTGCCCCTGCACAGCAGCGCCGGTCCAGATGCGGATCGTGTTCTTACCGGAACCGAAGATACCCTCCTGTTTGCAGCGCCTCCAGAGGTGAGTAGACATTCCAGTGTACGGCGTGGTGATCAAAATGTCCTCGGGCTCAATCTTTCTGCCACCTGGGGGTGGAGGATGTGCAAGAAGACCTTTGATCATCTGNNAACAATGAGCTTCGGCCTCGCCTTTATTGAACGATGAAGTCGTCTGCATAAAGAGCTCGGATTTGTTGTGCTCGTTGTAATCCAAAGAGATACCAAATCGGTACCAGCCTTTGTACGCGGCGCCGAACAATTCTTGGAAGTACGAAGCCGCGGTTACCTGGATTTCCTGTAGAAGCATTGTGGAGGGATGATCAGTCATCGTGCCGTTATAGAACACACTGTTGACTGGTCCAGAAATTTGTGGGTGCATTCTCCATTGCTCCGTCAGCTGAACGAATTTGACGTCCTTGCCACCTTCTTCCTGCACCTNTTGCATGAAAGAATGGGATTGGAGATTACCAAATTCATTCCTGTTGGGCTCCATTGCACGTGCATGCTGCTGGTTGGGGTCGCCAATGAATATAGCGTGCTCGAGCGTGTCCCAGTTCGATGTGATGGCCGTCATGTAGTCGCCAAGGTTGCCCATGGCAGCTTCGTCGGCGAAGAGGCCCTTAGGATGGAAGTATTCGACCAGCGCCGGGTGCATTGCGGAGTTGAAAGTGACGAATACCGCGTCAACAGTCTTGAAGTACTCCTGCTGGAGTGTGCCCTCGAGTGCCTCCATTGACTCCCCTCAGAGCCTTCTTGTNNTCGCCTTCGGGTTGGTCATCATCTCAGATTGCATACCAGTGTAGGTACGAGCTTGATCGGCGAATGGATGAGCAGAACCGTGTTTCGCCCAACTCTTGAGGGTCTTGCTGAAGTTGACAGCGAATTCATGGTCGCCGAAGTCGGTCTCAAGATAGTCCAGACCAGACATGTACTCCATCGCATCCCACCAGTAATCAGGGAGTTGGCGCGTCTCCTTTTCCTCAGAACTCTCGGGAGCTTCGCCTTTCTTGGGTGCTCTGATGCGTGCGCCTCTGAAGCGGATTGCATTCATTCCTCCTATACTAGCGTCGCGCGCAATGAGCTTGCGTAGAATCTCATCGACTGCCATGTTCGAAGGAGCGCAAATGAGCAAGGGATGCTGGACGACGCCTTTCTCTCCCTCTTTGTTCCTCTTCTGCATGACGTCGTAGATGGTTGTGAGCAAGTCACCACCGGTCTTCGTCTTGCCTGTACCGGGAGGAGCAATGACGACGCATGCACCATTCTCATCAGTCAACAAAAGCTCAGCGACCTCTGCCTGACCCTTATTCGCACCACGGTCCTCTTTCATGATACGCATGAACTCAGTGCGCTCGTCGTCTGTCAGAGATTTGATCCAAGGGTTGGTAGGAACGCTTGAATCTTGAGGTGGAGCATCCATGAGGATTCGCATGAAGTCCGGGCCACCTTGACCAGGTGCACGCTGAGGTCCAGCGGCAGCTTGCTTGAAGGCAGCGAACTGACGGCCTATGGACTTGTTGTCTTGCTTCAGCTTGACAGAAATCTTCACGACTTCGTCATCTTGGAACTCGTAGTGCTCGACCCCAGCGGCCTGTACAATCGCCGAGAACGTGACTTCGGCAGTGTTCAGGAAAGTAGGAACGACAGCACCGCGGAACGTCCAGGTCTTGTTGCTGCTATCGCGGAACTGGATCGTGATGGGAGTTCCGGCCTCAGGAATAAGAGATTGACCAGTCAGAAGAGCGTCCTGGAGGTTACAGACGATCTGCACGCTGTACTTGCCCGGTGCGTCCCAGTAGTCGCTGAAGACAGCATCGATGTTGTAAGCCTCCTTATCAAGACGGTCTTGAATGCTCTTGATGATACTGTTACAACCACGGGCCAACGCTAGCGTATGAGCGGATGCAGCAGTGTACTTGTCCGGGAAGACTCCAGGGTGTCTGAATCGAGCCATCCTGCTCGGAACAACCTCAATGATCTCTCCAACTTCGTTGCGATTCACAGCCCACTCCTTGACAAGCCATCGAGGCATAGGTGCATCGACCCAAAGATGAGGACGATTGAGGATGGTTTCACCTCGCTTGATGTTCAGGTTCTTGCCGTAGAACCAGAGGTTACCGTATCTCATACACATATCCAGACAACGCTTGTAGAACTCCATAGTCTTTTGGAACTCCTGGCGATGCTTTACCTCCAGGAAGCGCATGATGCCGACCCATTTGGCAATATGCAGCTTGGCAATGATGATGTCGGCATAGGGGAAGTGCTCGAGCGTGCCGTCTGAGGAGGCCTTCTTGTAGTCATCGACGATGGCTAGGATCTGCGTCTCCGACAAATCGCCTCTCCAAATGGGTCTACGAGCCAGAAGATTCGCGCTGGAATTGGCTGATCCCTCCTCTTTGAGATGCATGAGTGTCTGAGACATGGTGAAGTTGTTGTAGCCCGTGACGATCTCCTCGTTGTTGACATCGACCCAATCCTGATCCAGAGATTCACCGAAGTGCCATTCTAGACTCGCACCAGTGTCCACAGAGCTGAAACTGTTCGGGAACACGCGCCAGCTCACCTGAGTCTTGTCAAAGCGCTCGATGAACACTTCGATCGATGGGTACTGTGTGTCGAGATGCATTCTCATGCGGATGCAATCGGTGCCAGAGGAGCTGTTCGCGATCATAGAGCCAAAGCTCATCAGCTCGTCACTGTTCTTGAAGTCGAGGTCATTGTCATCGGCAGAAAAGCTAAGGATGACTGGACGTTTCTTACCAAGGCCAGTAGCCCAACTAGGGAGATCAGCTCCACGGTAGTCCTCGGTAACAAGCTTTAGAGAAGGGTCGTATCCTCTTTCCTTGAACTTGAAATGATCGGGCAGCGTAGTAATGTACTCGATGCCGTTCCTGTGCTTGCCTTCGTGTTCAAGTGTCAGTTCCTCTTCGAACACGTCATCATCGATGCCGGTGAGCATCTCAGCGAGCGCGCGGCGCTTCTCTTCGTCTTCCTCACGCTTGCGTCTCTCGCGTTCCTGTTTCTCTTCTCGACGCTTGACCTCTTCTTCGGCGTCCCTTCTAGCCTTCTCTTCGGCCTCCTTCTCGGCGGCCAATCTCTCCTTCTCGGCCTCTTCAGCCACGCGCCGTGCCCTCGCGGCCTTCATTGCCGCCATGCCCTGAGCCTTCGGGATAGGAGCAGGAGGTCTGACAGCAGCTGGAGGACTGCTCAGAGGCTCGTGTGTAGGACGAGCGGGAGAGGGAGGAGTTTCGTTGCCCTTTGGAGGCTGGACGAAGGGGGATTTGGGGGCCATGTCTAATAAAAGACGCGGGAGGAGGTGGTAAGATTGATGGTCGCCGAACCTAGTTCAACGCCGGGTGCTGTCTGAGCAAACAGAAGCAGCAAACTAGAACGCCGTACACCGCAACAAAGCAGGACAGCAGACTAGGTGTCCGAAGACGAAAATGCCAACAGTTACAGAGTAACTAGAGGCAGAGGGAGAGAAAGAAGAAAGAAAGGTGCGCGCAAAAAGTGCGTTGATGGCGGTGGTGGTGATGAAGAAGGAAGGAGAGACGCAAAGGAAGTCGGAATTTGGAAAGTGTATACCAACGCGCGTGCTGTCAGACGCACTGCCAAGAAGCACTGACCTTACAAACCACTTCACTTTGGACTCTAACACTTTTTCTATAGCTTGGAAAATACTCTATTGAGAATCGAGGAGATCCTCATCGGCCAAAGAAAGTGTTGTGTTCGACCTTTTCTAAATGGACGTCTCTCTACCCACATGTAGACAGCACACTCTACCTACCTGATATCTCACGAGGAATTAAAGCATTACAGCACGGAAGGGCTTTCTGTCGAACGATGTTTAAGTGGGCTTGCACATCGACTATGTTTCTTGTGCCGAATGGCGTGTCTGGCTCTTGTAACAGTAGTTGCTCAAAGCTGGCACTCATACATGCATACAAAGGCATACCCTCTTCCGACGGCAGACATCTTTTGAGCAGGCTTGTGTTGTACGATCATCTTTTATTCCTGTTTGTTCATCAACTAAATGCTCTCTGCCTCCGGTTTGTTCTTGACTTTGGAGATACTCACAGCCATGTTGGCTTCCGCAATCATCCACCAATGCCAGTTCATATTGATATACACTTTTGACAGCAGTGCTTCCGAAAATCGATGCGAGCCGTTCGCATTCTAAGATATGAAGTCCAAGAGATGAGGTTCAGGATATTGACATTTGTGATTTGTGGGGATAGACTTCTGCCGAAGATCCGCAGCCAAAGCCGATCCATGCAATGTCAAGGCGTTCTGAATACTGCTGCGACAGACAGGCCCGTCTGATGCGACAGAACTAGAGTATCTCAGGTCGTGAAGCTTGTCACTCGACTGAACTACCCGACTTGCGCTCCGTACGACGCCACTCTTGTACATACTATAGGACGTCTACAACCACTATCACTCACCGTGTGACCTACTCATACATTGTCGCCCGCGCGTGAGCCTCGTCGAGCCCTCCCTCAAAATGGCACCCGCGCCGCTACTCGAGCGCAATGACACGCCTGACAACACCGATTTCAAACCTCCGCCAGGAGTCATTCTTCCGCCCAAGGAGTTCAGAACATTACTAGAAAAGACCGCCGGCTACATCGTTCGCAATGGTCCCGCCTTTGAAGCACGTATCCGCGACAGCGCAGAAGGCAATCCGAAGCTTCAATTCGTCCTTCCTGACAACCCATACCACCCATTCTACCTGTGGCGACTAGAGGAGATTAAAGACGGAAGAGGAACGGACGTCGCCGCTGGCCGCGAAGGAGATGTCGCTGCTCCAAAGAAGAAGCAAGGTCCTGCACCTCCTCCAGACTTCCACTTCTCGGCGCGCATGCCTAATATCAGTTCTGTCGATCTCGAGGTCATCAAACTGACCGCCATGTTCGTCGCCAAAAACGGTCGCTCCTGGATGACTACTCTGTCGCAACGCGAGGCCAGGAATCCTCAATTTGACTTCCTTCGCCCTCAGCACAGTTTCCATCAGTTCTTCTCGCGTCTAGTAGATCAGTACACCGAAATCCTCAACACTCAGGGACAGCAGCAACAAGACGTCATCGCCGAGTTGGAGAAGAACATCGACAATAAGTATCGCGTCTTAGAGAGCGCCAAGAAGCGCGCCGAGTGGGTCAAGTACCAGGAAGCACAGAAGGTCAAGAAAGAGNNGGAGGAGCAAGAAGCAGAAAAGCTCGCATATGCTCAGATCGACTGGCACGACTTTGTTGTCGTCGAGACCATCCTGTTTACCGAAGCAGACGACCAGACAGAACTTCCTCCACCCACGTCGTTGAACGATATCCAATCCGCATCGCTCGAGCAAAAGGCACAAATGAGCCTGGCGCCCTCAGGCATGCGCATCGAAGAAGCTATGCCAGGTCAAGAAACCTACTACCAACCACCACCCTCTCAGATGCCTCCTCCCAGTGCATACTCGCCCGCTCCTCCCGCCTTCTCTCCCGCTCAGCAAACTGGCTTTGCACCACCGCCACGTACAGCACAGGAACAAGAAGAAGATGCTCGTATCGCTGAAAGAGCCGCCGAACGCCAACGTGCCGAGCAGGCTCAGGCTGCTGCGAGAGGTCAAGGTCCTATGCGCATTCGTAACGACTACGTTCCTCGTGCACAGGCCCGTAGGCAGAATGCGGCCACTGCTCTCTGCCCTAACTGCAAGCAACAAATTCCGTTCAACGAACTCGAGCAACACATGAAGAGTACGTGTCATGATTCACCCTTTTGCGCCCTTGTACTAACATCCCATNNAGTTGAAATGCTTGACCCAAGATGGCGTGAGCAGTCTCGCATTGCTGCTCAGCGCTCTAGTACCACCAACTTGTCGACTGCAGACGTCGCCAACAACCTCAAACGTTTGGCTTCGCAGCGCAGTGATGTCTTCGATCCTGTCACTGGCCAGGCTGTCAGTGATGAAGAAGCTCAGAGGCGCAAGAGAATCGAGCTCAGCAGCTATGATGGCGTCAACCCATCTCAATCTGCTGCTCCCGGCGCACCAGGTAGCCAGTCTACAGATGTACAGGAGCAGGTGAGTACACGCATCTAGCGATATAGTAGCACTCAGACTGACCCTTACNNACAGATTCGCCAACTGCATCAAAAGTATGGAAATCAATGAGAGCATGCCATAACCCTATACTCCATGTGACCATCACAGGACGCCATGCCATAATATTATAGGAGGTTAGATCCGCATGCTAAGGATGCGCAAGATGTTGCCAAACACGTGAGGCAGATTGCGTTACTTTCACTCCGATGCTAAAATATTTTCTGCCTGAGACCCTAGGTCTTGATAGGGACTCTAGGCAAACATATCAAATGCACAGCATGTGCTTGCGCATGACTCAATGAAAGAAACCAACTCCATATCCAACGATCTCTTGTCACCAACCCTTTCCACTGCGCACATGAAAACCACATGAAACCCTTGCCTACTATCCGCTTCACTCCAGACAGCCTCCGTGTTATTGTGACGCGCCTATTGTCAAGCGCCATTGTCTGACTCCTACTGTGTCTTTCAAAACGCCGAGACAAACTTCGACCACGATCTCTCGCATCTTCTCCACTCTACCAACCCAGAACCAGAGCGACTGCGACTGCGAAACCATGGACGAAGCAATGAGACGTGCGTTTACACAAGCGCTTCATTACAACATGACCAGATCGCAAGGCGCACATAACCAAGTGCAGCCAGGAACAGAACCATCGCAACCTTCGCAGCCTTCAGGACAACCAGAGAATCGCTCCTTCCTTCCCAACCAGCACGCATCAAGCACGCAAAATCATATGCAGGCAGGAGCAGAAGCATCACAACCTTCAGGACCAGATCGCACCTTCCATTCCAACCAGAATGCATCAAGCACCCGCATATTCTCGCCGCAAGCATCATCAACTGTTCAATCACATACATCCACACCCACTCAGCATACACATCAAACAAACACGATCTTCTATCCGAACGGTGTTATATCTTCCACATCATCCCCAGCATTGCAGCATGTATATCAACCTACACAGCAACACTTGAGGCCTAGCACAAGCCCTTCATCCTCCATCAACAGCGCCAATCAACAGATGTATCAGCCGTCCAGATTGCACCCTGGCCCACCTTATGGTCAACACAATTGTCATCTCTTTCAACCTCGCTATCACCTTTACGGAGTACCACAATCCCGTCCTTCTCAGGGTGTAACATTGTACTATCTACAAGACACTGCAATGACTTCATCACCTGGTGCCATNAAGTTCTCCGCCCAGTCGCCCTGATACTCCAACACAGAACAATATTCCTACTCAGGTGCAGACGCCCGACCGCCAGGAATTCTTACGTTATCTTCAGGAGTTGAAACAAATTCAAGAATCCCACAACACATCGCAACCACAAGATCGAGTCAACCCNNGCAAATCCAATTCCCTGGCGGCAGGGTTTACAATCCAGCTCAGCTGCATGTTCATAACCTGTCACAGAACTCGTCGGTCGGCAGTTCGCCCTCGGCACCTTCTCAAGTTCAGAGTCCCGTGCAGTCATATGGTAGAATCCAGCCTCCTCCTCGAAGCACACTACAGACTCCGCTACCCAACAAGCCAACAACCCCGAGTGTTCTTCAGTCCGCGCCACGTCTTGTCTCTCAAGGCTCGACCCCATCCCATGGCACAACACAGCCATCGGTCGAAGGCACACCACAAACTCCGCAGTCCAACAACTCGACACCTTCGCGTCCGACTCAAACGATACAACAGCCATCTCCTCCGCGCATTTGGTGTCCCGAAATTAAAACTGCCACATACGTCTCTCTTCCAATTCAAGCGCAACCCGAAGAAGAGTCCAACCACCCCAATCAAGAGACACTGATCGGCAAGACGCAAGAGCGCTCTCTAGCACACATTCATCCACATGAGTTCATCGACCACCTCACCAGGGATCACAATGCATGTTTCAAGCCCGAAGTGGCTAGAGTTTTCGACATGCTCTACATGCAAGCCCTGCTTTTCCACAAGGATTTTGTGCTTCTTGTCAGCCCTTCAGAATTGCAGCCTCCATGCTGGGAGCCACCGCAGAGTATTTGGCATACGCGGGACCTGTACAGACCAGAGGCTACTACCAACACCCAGGTTGAACGACACATCTACAAGGCTCTGAATCTCGTCTCGGATATCCTGCCCGACGAGGTCAGGCGCTCTGTTCATCACGAACGCCATGATTGTGCAGTCGATCTTGTCAAGACCAACGGCGAACTTTCTTATGGATGGTCGGTCACTGTCTCCTTCGACTTCAAAGATCCAATATTCGCGCACAAGTTCAGACGCATCAGCCCGGATAGAAGGGTTCAGTGGTTCACTGAGAACGAGGTCAAGAGGCATCTTGATATGATTCCCGTGTGGAAGGCAAAGGTGCTCGATATCTTCGAGTTGAGAAGGGATGCAAAGAACTCATAGTACAGTTCGCCATACGGTTCACCTCAGAAAGGATGAAGGATGAAGGCAGCAGCGAAGAATTGGAAATTGGGAGTTGGCGTTGGTTTGCGGAGTTTTTGCAGATTAAGATACCCTCTCTAGCTATTCTACAGTGGCGGCAGATACAATCACTACGACTTTTCAGACTCTACAATTGCCAGCTTTGCCGTTTGCTCGTCTTGTTTTTGCTTTTTCGCTCGTCGCCATTTTACGCCTGACTTCATTGTCAGCAACAGCGCTGGTGAGTAAGCTATCAACAAGAAGGCGAGAAGAGTGTATGCCCATCCATTGCCCATTGCTTTGGTCATGGGCACGATGGCTGCTGATGTTGCCGCTCCCATTTCACAGCGCACGATATTGTTTGCGGCGGACGCCCTATAAGGAAGGTACAATTAGCATAACCTTACAACCCCGAATAGGCAAGAATACCACGACTTCTCTCCTCTCCGTGTGCAAAAGTATGTAACTTTGTAGCTATAAAAATGCACAATACTATTGGAAAACAGGATAGTGTCCACTGAGAGGCGATATCTTATCAGCTCTCTTTGGCCATATTTTTGTTCCTAAATAGAATCATGCATTTTTATAGTGTGTTTTCTACTCTCTGCTGTAGTGGGAGTAACAGAAGTTACGTCCTTGAGCACACGGGAAGGCTAGACAAGTAGACTCAAGTCTGTAAGGTCGCATCCCGGACGGCGTCTTAACATACGCTGCACAGGGCCTCGCATGCAGACCGAGACTAAATGCCAGCACCAGTCGTGGTATTTGTACTTTTAGCTTGACTTACGTTGCCGGCTTTCCAGGATAAATATCCACAATCAAGATATTGTAGACCTGAAAGGCTGCAGTGAGCGCATAGCCCATAAAGAACAAGAGTATAGTCGGTCCAGCCAGAGACACATGTTTATCCATAACCCAGCCATAGCCCAGTATCGTCAAAGCACCTAGATAAAACAGAGGCAGTGCAACCTCCAGTCTAGCTTTCTCCAGAGGGAATTCTGTCATGTCTTGTTGTTTGTTTTTGATGAATGGGAAGCCGTTGACATTGGCATGGCGGCGATAGTTCCAGTCTACTGCTTTGCCGGTTGTAAAGGCTGATACGATGCCTCCGACTCCGAAGGGGATGAACATTAGAGCAACTTGCATGTCGTCAAAACCATATACGCTGCGAAATGCTGTGGAAGCGCCTGTGCTGACGGCGTAGAAGCAAGACAAGGTCAATCCAGAAGCGATCAAGATTAGAGCTGACTCCAAGTCTGTAAGGACAACCAGTGTTGATAGTGGGTTTGGAAACCGGAGACGGTATTTCTTGCGGAGCTCGTCTTGTTTCTTTTCGTCGACGTGTAGACCAGCCTTTTCTCGGTTTTCATGTCTGATCTTGTCTGTAATGTTCCAGTTGAGCTTTGGTGCTGGTATAGAGCCATCGCCAACAACATTCCTGCAGGTTTCTGGAAAGAACAGGAACAAAGGAATAANAAACACTCCTCCAAAAGCTAGCAGAAACCAGAATATACCATGCCATTTCCAGTACTGGCTGAGCAAGCCTCCTAGGATGGGAGATAGAGTTGGTCCTAGGATTGAGCTTACAGAAGCAAAAGCAACGTAGCTGCCACGCTCGGCAGATGTGATGGTGTCACCTACGACTCCGTTCGCTAAAGCAATGGTGCCACTGCTACCACCACTCTGCAAACAACGGAGGACCAGCAGTGCTGCATAGTTGTTTTGTAGAGCCAGACCAAGATTTGCAGCCAGATAGATGACGAAACAAGCAATGTAGGCTGGTCTTCTACCAGCTCCATCACTGAAGCCTGCAGTCAACATGGGAGCCAATCCTTGTACAATCATATATGTCGTGACCGTAAGGTTGACCTTTGTTGCCGTGATGCCCAAGTCGTCCGCTATCGTGTTCAGTGCCGGGTAGTAGATAGATCCACTTAGGGGAGAAAAGAAGCCAGCAAGTGATGCCGTGAGAACAATCAGCTTCTTCTGCGTTGGCGTAAACACAGAGTACAGGCCATCATCGGAAGACTGTTCGATCGCTGAAACGATGTTTTGAGTGCCTTNTTCCTCGGATCCGAGAGGTTCTATAGGAGCGGCGTCCGGGTCTGATGATATCTTGATATCGTCCTCTAGAGCCTCTTGCTCACGTTGCTGTTGTATTGTGGTCATGTCGAAAGTAGGTTGATTTGTGTATCCATGAAGAACTTGATGGATCAAAATCGATACAACAATGGTCCTTTGCTGCCAGCAGGAAACAACAAACCAGACACGCGCCCAGAAGGTGATGTCGCAGCGGCGTAACCGACAAGAAGAATAAAAAAGGTCCTAGGCAGATAATGGTTGTTGATTACAATTGCATAGTCCAACGGGGCGAGTTCTGGCGTGTGGCGGCGTTAAAGAAGATCGTCCGTCCGAGGGCCGCTCGGGAAGGACTCCAACAATCAAATCCAATCCGGAAGGTGGACTGCCTAATGTGAAAATAGGGCGATAGGACTCTGTTAGCACCTATTCGGCATTCTAGCGATCTTGCGATCTAGCATGACCAAATTCTTATAAGCACGATGCATGCCCTTTGTTGTCGTTTGAGAGTGAAGGCTGATGTTATTGCGTTCTCTCTGTGTTTCTGAAGTTGCAAGATTCCACGACATTGATTCAGCGACTTACCGCTTTACAGGCCAGTCTTTCAAACATTGATCTCGTCGTCCATGAAGATGCTGGAACCCAAATCCGAATTTCGGCAATGCACTGGTTACATGGGGCGTTCCTCTCAGCTCAAACAACAACGTCGGATTTGTCCAGAACCAAAACTGGTCGACAACTGACAAGGTCGCGGCTCCAAAGAAGATGACACGATGACATTTCGTCGTTGCCAGATGTTGTTTTCTTGGGACTCCGAACTCGCTACACAATTCTATGTGCAACGCTCAAACGGCTGTCTACTGCCGCCACATACGTATCACTGTTTCTGGCGAAATTGTGAATGCCTCTTTGTCTCGAGAACTATGTGCATGTTTGATGCCTGTTCGAGTCTACAGCGCCTAGCTATCGAGATTCGCCGTCTTCGAGGAACGGGGCAACCTCCATGAACACCTGTTCTTCGGCTCTGTCTAGGCATCTTTTACAGCTCATATGCATGTCGCCGCAAGCTAGGATTGATATGCTGTGGTATATGACAGGTTGCTGGCGAAGACCGGTACATTAAAATCAACTGCTGATCATCAAAGTCAAGATCACGAGTTGAAGATAGAGAGACCGATTGTTGATGCGATATCCCAAATGGGTGACAGGGTCACACTTTGCCTTGGCAAATCATAGACATGTCGTCACGAGGAGCGGAGAAGCTCGGCCTACAACCGAGGGAATGTAGGATATGGTTCTGAACACGTCTTCTTCATTTACGAGCACTCTGAATTCTTCAATCTCAATTGAAACCTTTCTAGAAATCTCAAGTTCCTCTCGGTTAAATTGCAATGGCTAAAGGAAGCTGTGCCTGCGGCGAGGTCAAGTTCGAGTATGAGGGCGAACCAGCAGCCAAAGTAAGGGTTTTGGAGTGCTGCAGGTGCCTTGTAGCCGAGTATCATACTGATCGTAAATAGGCGGCTTGCCACTGCATTCCTTGCCGAAAGACATCTGGTCAGTGGAAACGAATCATATCTCGGGAACACAATGACTAGTGCTCGCGTCATGCCTTGTACGAATCGGTTGTTGGTGGACAAGCATTGTCGACTCAACATTGTTCCAAATGACAGGCGCAGCATCAATCATCTGTCGAGCAAAGTCGTGGTGTTGGCGCCATTCAATCTCACCAAGCTGACTGTGCTTTTCATTCAGGTACGACCAACTCATATAACTTGATGATCCCAAGCGACAAGTACAAGATTCTCTCGGGCTCTCTCAGAACTTGGAGCAGGAAGGGAGACAGCGGCAAGAACATCACATACCACTACTGTCAGAACTGTCCTACCATTCTTTACGTAACTGGTGAAGCCATCACTGGTGTGAACATCGTGAAGATGGGTACTCTTGACGATGAGGATGTCTTTGACAACTTGGGAAAGCCTGGTCTCGAGATCTACACCAAGAACCGTCCCAAGTGGTGCGATGCCATTCCTGGAGCTCAGCAGAAGGAGGGTGGTTCTGGCTCTTAGCTCTTGAGAGTCTAGGTTGAACAAAGCGATGACTTGCTGTATTGTCGTTTGGACTTGGGCCCTATTTTGGATACTGTATAGCTTTGGAGCTGCTCAGATAGTTGACTACAAGTAAATGTTATCCCCTTTACACAGATGGCATATCAGTTTTTTCTGCACCCTACGTGTACGTAGATTTTAGTCAGTTCAGGGATAAAGCTTCAAGTTGTTTAGGTTGGTCCGAACAGACAGGAGAAGCTTGTACGTACAGTGTACGTACCTCAGGGGGTCCCTGCTGAATATAAGAATTATCAGATCTAGAAATGCCAAACCAACATATGGTTCATCCTTATGACCAACCTGCGCGTGACCTACAACGTCTTTTCTCTGCTGTCGGGAGGGTTGGCTCAGAACTAGACCAGATTCGATGAACGGTTTTCGATCGAGTTGGGAATGGACGTCGAAAACGCGGACGGAGATCCGCTGATCTCAGACACTCATTGCATGGCAAGACAAGCTTGAGCAACACCACGCAACGAAAGCCGAGCAACTGTCTATTCTCTCGATGAAGTCTTGTATGACCGAAGCTCTATTTCAAGCCTTCCCGAAGACTCTTTTCTTGTAGCAGTCGTACATGCACAGTGATGCGCTCGTATTGTACATGTGCTCTGTCACACTCGGATGGGCATAGGAAAAAGCCATCGATTGGACAGAGCTTCCTGCATGACAGTTGAGTACGCGTGCCGCTGCCGTGTGCTTGGGATAACGGATCGGAAACACTCGAAGAAAGCCAACTTCGTCCCGGTCGACAAGGATTCGTCGCAGAAGTGCCGTTCGGGGCTTGCTCTCTTCAGACGATAGAAGGCCGGCCAACTCTGCACAAATCCCATGGCGGAAGATGCCAGCGCAGACTCACAAGCGTCGACGCCCGCGCCGCCAGACGGGGCCAGCGCACTGTTGAATTGCGATGTTCAGCCCATGACTGGACCTCATGGGATAGGCAGAACTTGGGGAAATGGAGTTAGTTGCTTTGCTACCAAGGACTCGGACGAACGCGTAGTACGCATAGTCATGTCTTGAACTCTTCTCCTACTTTGCGAGATTGCTATCTACAGCGAAGATCATCGTGCCAGCCAGGTGGTCTTCACGTGCGTGCCATGTTTTCCTTCTTCGGTGATCGCGTAGAAGCAAAGAAGATGAGCCGTTCGCCCAAACGTTTTGTCCACCCATCGTGGCATGCGGGGCAAGCCTCAAGACTCAAGGTTGGGATTTATCGATTTTTTCATCGTGAGAGCCCTCAGCTGAGCCGCGGCCTTTCCTGTTCCGGAGGTGCAGACATTGGTTGCATGCGCTGAGGATATGGTCCGGTTAAACTCCACCGACGTGAGACGCAGCCATGTCAAGATTTCCACTGCAGCGTGAGAAGACGGGTATCATCTAAGTTGAGCAGTTTTGTGTTACAGCACGTTGACCAAGTATTCCAAAGAGAGTCTTGGACCGGAAGATTGGTACAAGGCAATGCAGGGCAGTTGGTGCCCCTATCGGCGGGATTTTTCTCAGCGATGCTTTGGCACTTGGTGCGCGATTCACACATCAGAGCCGGTTGCGGATTAGAGCGACGGGCCGCGCAGCGCCGTCGAGAGTGCTGCGCTGTGAGGTACCGAAATGTGGTCGATCTAGACGCATGGCACGCTGCGTCGCCGAGATATATAGTTTTGGCCATATCCGCCGATCCGCAACTTTGGTGACGCACGGCTCTGTCTCCAACTTATTATCGCCCTTGTGCTCCTGTCCGACCTCGTCTTTTCCACCTGCTCATCCATACCTACCTGCTCCTTGCGTCCACAGCTACAATTCGCTGTTCAAAGGCCAATTGCACCTTCGGCACTTTTTCATCTAACGACTGTTGGATCCTTCCCCGCGATAGATCTCACTAGATCCGAATCCTTCAAGCCTGTGCCTCATAATTTAGCGGTCTTCGATCGCCGAGCCTCAAAATGCCATCCGTCGAAACACTTGACCACGACGTGTCTCCCATCTCGTCGCCTGCTCTTTCGCGTGTCAACAGCAGGAACAGTGCTGTCTCATCTTTGGATATCTCTCCTGTTTCTTCGCCAGTCTTCTCGCCTACTCAGCTATCAAGCTCTGGCCATGGAGCGCCAGCTTCAGACACAGCAACACAAACCTCATATGACCACTCTTTCACCGATGCAGATGACTGGTTTGGACGCTTCCGCGATGACCTAGATATCTCTGACGAATGCCCTGATCGCGGACAACTCTCTGTCGCTGGACAGGTCCCTGTATACGATGCCAATGGAAACTCGCGACTCTTCAGCACTTTCTTTACAGGTCTGGATGCCATTGGCGACAGACAGTTCATCATCTTCGTGCGACACTTTTACTGCGGCGTAAGTCATTGCTAACCCAATCCATGCAAGATCCTGACTAATCTTCTGTTCCTGCAGGCTTGTCAAGCTTACATGAAAGCCATTGCCGAAGCCATCACCATGCAAGCTTACTACACCATGCGCGTTCCTACAAACATCGTTGTCATTGGCTGTGGTTCGCCATCCATGATTCCCTTCTACAAGCAGTCCACTGGCTGCCCTTTCCCCATTTTCGCCGACCCTACACGCAAGCTCTACAAGGCTTTGGGTATGACACTAACCCTCAACATGACCGGACCTAAGAGACCGCAATACATGAAGGATATCCCTCTACACAAGTGGCAGGTCCAACAATGGTCGACAATGGCAAAGCCACCCAAAGGATATTCACGCTTCAAGGGTGGTAACCTGCTCCAAATCGGTGGCGAGTTCTTGTTCCAGGACGGCCAGGTTGTCTGGTGTCATCGTATGAAGAACATGCGTGGTCATGCCGAAGTCGATGTCGTCAAGCGCGTCTTGGAACTGGACGACTAAACCTTCAACACGCTTGATCCTACAACACAGCTCGCTCGCACTGGCGTTCTTTGGATCCGTCAATTTGGAACCAGCAACATATCTCCAGCAAGATCAAGATCGGCAAGAGCACACGCCCGACATACCAGCGGATCCCAGACCAACATTTCATTTGTCTCTTGTGGTGAACCATATCACCACAATCTTACGAGAAAACGCCAATCTCCTTTGTATTCTGTTTCTGCCCCTTTTTAGAGAGCCTGTCTATCTTCTTCTCTGCCCCCTGTTCATTGTTGATATATTCTGCTTTTCTCAAGAGATACCATAGCTTCTTACTTTCTCCTTTTCTACTTTACATTGAATATATTGAGGTTTACAATTATCTACTTTCCGCTTCTTCCCATTACTATATTGCTTTCTCTTCTTTTTGTTCTACTGTACTTTAAACATGGTTTCGAGTTGATTGCTGCTTACTTTTCGATGATAGGGAGGGTATGACATAGTTTTTACATTGCTTGTTTTGTACGTCTTGTTTCAGCCAAGTCGTCTCGCTTCCATGGCGCTCTAATCACGGAATGCAGGATTGACGAAATATGACGATAGATTCGAAGCAATTGTCATTGACATTCACAAAGATTCGATTCAGGAGTAAAAATGCTGGCAGAGAAGTGATTTGGGTATCGTGCATTTTGTCAGGCTCATTCAGAGTATCATGCCTGCTCTAAAGCTTCAGCAGTTCGTGCAAAGATGTGCTCATGCTTTCTTTGAGGTTCATCAGAAGTCGTCACTATCTCTTCTCTTCTTTCCTCTGCCACCGCCAGCTCCTGCGCCTGCCTTTCTTCCTCTGCCTGCGCCCTTCTTGGGGGCGCTCTCCTCGTCTTCGGAGTCGTCGCCATTGGCACCCTTTGCTGGGGCATCAGGCACGCGGCCTACAATGTCTCTGAGGTTGTCGAATTGATCGTCTTGCATGACTGCAGACTTCATGTGTTGTGAGAGGACGCGCTTCGAGCCACGCTGTTTTGCGACGCCTGCGCTGGCGGTAATAAGACGGATCATGAATAGCTCGAGTGCTTTGGCNNTACAGAATGTGTTAGCAAATAGAGTGGTAGGAATTAAAAACAGGAAACACATACCCATTACGACTGGAGTAACTTGAGCCACTTTGCCCACATCCTCATCGGCCTGCATGATGCGCTTTATCCTCGCAGTCGGGAACTTTGTCTTGACCTCAACACCGCCGGTGTCCATCTTCTTCATTGGAGTTGGAGGAGCAGCACCGTTGCCAGTCTCGCTCTTTGGCTTCCTGCCGCGACGAGCAGGTGTCTGTGCTGCGGGTTGTGGTTCCCATGCAGGTTCCTCCTCTTTAACGTTGCCATTGTCGTAGTTGTAGCTTCCGACCTCGGCAGGCGTGCGCACACCCCTGTTACGGGTCTGGACAGGCATTTCGGGATAAGGAGGATACTGCTGTTGGTAGGCAGACTGTTGACCGAAGCCGAATTGTTGCTGTTGTTGGTAGGGGTCGGATTGATATGATTGCGAGGGCTGTTGTAGAGAAGGGTGGCCTAGTGTGTAACCTGACTGCTGAGGGGGATATGTTTGTGGAATGTGCTGCTGCTGTTGTTGGTGCTGATCCAGGCCGAAGCTAGAGTGAGCAGGTATTTGGGACGCGTAAGAGTGCTGGGGTTGTTGCAGTCCAGAAAGATCAGGCGATTTGGGAACGTACTGATCCTGGCCTTGAGGAGAGACGGGTTGGTAGGCGGTCAAGTCTGGAGAGCGAGGCGCGTATCCGGACAATTCGGGAGACCGAGGAGCGTATGACTGGTCCATGTGAGATTGGTAGGATAAGATTGGGCAACAACCAGCAGCTCGATGTGATACGAAGCCCTGGCCACAAGGGCTCACGAGCGACAGCAATTGGTTTGGCAAACAGGAAGTGACGACCAGAATTTGTTCACAGCTCCAAACGCGCTGCTTGCTTGATTGGGCAAGAAGAGGTCCGGACAGCAATCGATAAGCGGGCAGATCGTCTTGGCGGTGGGGTGAAATATGTGGGAATGAACGCGGATATTCGAGAACAGAAGGAGGGAAATTCGCAGGCCGAGCTCTCGAGCAGCAGGTGCGACAGGCTGTACTTGTAGGAAGGAGCTGACTGCCCAAGCCCCTTCCGCCGGCCGCTAAATTTTTGATGTTTGCTCCCCGTCATCACGTTCCTCCAAGATCCTACGCGTTCGTTCAAGCTTCAACGCGCCTCAGTAGCGATTGTCTTGCCTTTTCCCAACTTCTGCTTACAACAGATTTATAACCTTTGCATATCTACTTGTTCGTACCATCAATGCATAACGCAGTTCTATTCTGTGTTGAAAGATAAACCAACATTTGAATGAACCTTGCACTGCCAACATGTCGCGTCTAACTATGCTCTTCCATCCTTTTATGTATCCCTTGTGTAAGATCCGTCGGCCATCTTGCCTTCTCCAGTGCCTTCCATGGCCCATGTCTCGATCAAACCACATTTGGGGTCTTCATCAGGCCAGCCTCTACTTCTGCGCACAGCTAGCACTGCTTCTCTGACGCGCATTGTACACTCTTTTCGCAAGCGGACAGCTTCTGCTCCATGCATCAACTGTTCATCGCTAACAACACCAAGCTCATCGCTCTCTGCACCTCGCTGTACTGCCTGTTTCTTCAAGGCTGCCCATTTGTCTCTCAAGTCGCGGAATGCATCTCCTGTGTCGATCTTGTCGCCAAATGTAACGCAAACGTCTTTGTTTCCTCGTGGAATGGGTCGTGGGAATCCACGACTCTCGTGCATGACTGAATCAAATCCTTCAATGAATATGGGCACGAGATCTGGTGCGGGCTCTGCTTCCAGGATCAAACGTGAGACGCCCCACTTGAAATAGCGCATGGTCTTGTCCTCTTTCTGGTGAACCCTGCCTTCAGGGAAAATGTGTACCCAGGCGTGTCTTCTCGAAGCATAAGCCGAAGGAGCAGGGAAAGTGTCGTGACCGTCAGTGCTGTACGTCAAGTGTGCGCCTGAGAAGGGATCGGTGATATCGGGACTCCTCAATGAGCGCGATGCAGCGGTAGCGGTGGGAGCGTCAAATGGGCCCTTGGAGAGGAGACGAATGGCTTGGGTCATGGTAGGCTGGAACAGACCGCCGTAGGGAGAATGCGCCAGTCGGTGGCATGGAAGAGTGTTGCCGAGACTGAAGAACAATGAGGTAAANNTCTGAGTAGACAGTCAGACGGCGTCTACGCGATGCGTCTTGCAGACGTACTTGTTCTGGAAAGCCAGGTCGTGGCTGGCAAGACTCCAACGAACATTATTCGGGTTCCAATGATAGCTGTATGGCAGAACGCCCCACATGATGGGATCATCCATNNACTGTGAGCTACAGTCAGCGATCGAGCTGGGACGAATCTCAAGCAAGTATGTACGTACGTACACGCTAGTATGGTTTGAAACNNTGGAAGCAGTCAGTCTTGAGCTCCTCGCAAAGCAAGTGGAATGGATCATACCGGTTATGAGGCCCTTGGTCCTGCCATTCACGTCTGCGCGCTCATCGAGAAGGCGCATAAACTTGTCATAGCCCTTGACTTCGAGCCTGTTAAGGCCCACAAGGAAGGTACGGCAGAGGAAACCCGTAGCACCTGTGATGAACGAAGATCCCGTTCGCCAGAGCATCGACGGTTGATCAGGGGCGTCTGAAGCAGCCATTGCTAGTCAACAAGACTCAGAGCATGACAGTGCGAAGGACAAAGAAGCAATCGGCGAGGAAGAAACATTATTTAGCATTCCAAACTTAGACCAACCTTGACCCACGTGTAGCGCCCGCCCGCCTTGCTCCACAACACCCTATGACCGCATTCTTTTCGCGCTCGCGATCCATCGCATCTCTTCCGACTCAACTTTTTTACCATCATGTCGCATAGTACGTCGACTTATTCATTTTCTGTAGTGCTCGACTGATTGTGAACAAGGTAAGCATAATACGTCGCTCGCCTTCTTCACGGCCCACGAGCGTGCCGAATTAAAGAACACTTGGGGAAGCCAGTCTACACGACTCACCAGAGATTCATTTCTGCCCTTCGGCTCCTGTCGTCTCTGTCTGTTGCCCGCTCGCGATCCCGTTTCTTGTCCCTCTCACGGCCATCTATTCTGCCGAGAATGTGCCCTCTCGAACCTGCTCGCGCAAAAGAAGGAGATCAAGCGCCTTGACAAGGAATACGTCCTCAAAAAGCAAGAGGAAGCCGAAAATGACGAGATCAAACGAGAACAAGAGAGGGAACGTGCCGTTCAAGACTTCGAGCGTGTTCAACAAGGCTTGAACAGCAAACTCGGCTCCAGCGCTGCTGCTGCCAGGCACATCATTGGACGAGAAGCTGGTAAGGTCATTGTCGAGGAACAGGACCCAGATAAGAAAGGCACCAAGCGCAAGCTAGAGATTGATGAAGACGAACTCATGCGTCTCGGTGGCCAGAACACCAAACCAAAGAAGGACTCTCAAAATCCTATCGATCAAAAGGCTGCTACTTCTTTCTGGATCCCCTCCTTGACACCCTCAAGCACAACTACTGCAACAAAGCCGACAAAGTCAAATCCACAATGTCCAGCTTCGACCCCTGACAAGCCCCACGACTTTTCTCTAAAAGCGCTCGTCTCTGTCCAGTTCACAGAAGAGAAGGCCGAGGGATCCAACGAGCCCGTCCGCTCATGTCCATCATGCAANAAGGCACTCACCAACTCAACAAAAGCAATGTTGGCTAAGCCTTGCGGACATGTTATATGCAAGCCTTGTGCTACCAAATTCATGAAACCCTCTGAGAAGGATGCTCATGATGCAAAAGCAGAAGTCGGCGTTGTAAGATGTTACGTCTGCCAGACCAACGTCACCGAGAAGAAGCGCGAGAAGAAAGAAGGCAAAGAGGAGAAGGAGAAAGTTAGACCAGGTGTAGTAGAGATCAGCTCAGAAGGCACTGGCTTCGCTGGCGGAGGCAACAACATGGTCAAGAAGACTGGTGTAGCCTTCCAGGTCTAGGCAGTTTTCCTGTTCATGTTCAAATTCTCAACCCGGCCGTTCCGACCCTCGAAAAGAATCGCAATGCCAAGTCGCTTCGCTCAAACCAATGTTCAACACTTCTCAAAGAGCAATCCTGCTTGACCGCATACAAGCTGAGCCCGCAGCCCCGTGAGCAAAGCGTATGCTGCAATCCTCTGCGAGTAGAGCAGTGTGAAATACCAGTCACTAGGAGCGATTGTTACCATTGAATTAACATGACTTCTTGCAAAGATCGTTCTTGGCATTGCGAGGTCCGGGCGGACAAATACTGAAACCAGCTCGAATCCACGTCATAACTGATATTTCGATCCACCTCACCATGCAACTTTTTGGTGGAACGACTCGTAGAACCATTGTTACGTGATATTCGCCGGTTTTCTTACGACAAGTCCCTCGGACCAGCGACATCATAATCGCCCTAGCACACGGTCAAATACACATGTTGCTGGTGAAAGTATGGCCGAAGGGCCTGTCGAGGTTTAAGTAAACCATTCGCTCCTCTTTGACTTTAGGTTCCGAGATTTTGTTTCTGTAACAATAAACTTCCTATATACGATCTACTATAATATCGATACTGCATCTGAGAAGTTGCGATTCGGCTACCAGTCATCTAAGCAGAGACGTCAGCACATTTCTAGTTGAGATGGAATTTCGAAGACGAGAAACACAAGCAGAAAGCAATGCAACCAGCGAATCAAGCCATGGATCGACACCGACGAATGGCTCCAACGAGAGTCTCGAAGGCAGAATGAAGGATCTCGAAAAGCAGATTGCGCACCGGAACGCGCATGATCATAGACGTATCTCAGATGCCCCTTCAGAAGGCACAGACAAACAAATCACACTCAAAGAGCGATTGAAGCAGTAAGTGCTGAGGCTATTCTTACGGCATTTACAAGTCTTGCTGACTGAAAAATAGNNCTTCACATGGGCTTGGTTTACGTTAACTATGAGCACGGGAGGCTTCGCGACCCTCCTCTCAGTACAGCCGCACACTTTTACTGGCATCTTGACCATCGGAAAAATTGTATACATTTTCGACATCGTGCTGTTTCTCATCCTCTGTACGGCCATTACAGCTCGCTTTATCATGTATCCTGGATCTTTCCACAAGTCTCTTAAACACCCCACAGAAGCCCTCTTNTTTCCAACTTTCTGGCTCTCNCTACCAACTATCATCGGGGGCATGAACAATTACGGTGTTCCCAGTGTGGGATCTGGTTGGCTCGTTGTTGTGTTACGCGTACTCTTCTGGTTGTACTTTGCTTGTACGCTCCTCGTCGCCATCTTCCAATATTGGTACCTCTTCATGGCAAAGCAATTACTGGTCAAATCCATGGCACCCTCCTGGATTCTACCCATCTTCCCTGTCATGCTGACTGGAACACTCGCAAGCATCATTGCTAGCAATCAACCACCGGATCAGAGAATGCCCATCATTGTCGCAGGAGTCGCATGTCAAGGATTGGGCTGGACGGTTGCAGTCATGCTCTATACAGTCATGGTTGTCCGTTTAATGGAGTACGGACTCCCACCACCGAACGCACGACCTGGCATGTTTATCTGTGTTGGACCCCCTGGATTCACAATCCTGGCCTTGATCGGCATGGCGAAAGCATTACCTGAGGGCTATGGCTACTTCGCCACCAACCCAACCGCAATCCCAGCTTTGCAGGCCATCACTCTCTTTGTGTGCGTCTTCATCTGGATGATTGGATTCTGGTGGTTTTGTATTGCCGTCGTCAGTTTGCTCTATGGTGCCAAGAAAATGTCCTTCTCTCTTGTCAATTGGGCACTTGTGTTCCCTAACACTGGCTTCACCATTGCAGTCATCGATATCGGTGAGCAATTCCAGAGCCAGGGAGTCATGTGGGTGGGAAGTATAATGAGTATCTTTATCTTCATTGCCTGGTTCTTGACCATCATTTTCCATGCCAAGGCAGTGCTTACAAAGCGCATGATGATGCCTGGTATGGACGAAGACAAGGGAGAGGAAAATGAGGATTAAGGTGTCCAAAGGTTTCCATGCTAGAAATTGTTTGCCTTTTGTATATATTAGCGACGATTTACATAATATAGATAGAACTACTAGACCGATATATGATAATGAACTTGAGCGATTTTTGTCTTTGCGCAAAACGCGTTACACCTCCCTACTACCCACTTCACCATCCCAGTGTATAAGGTTATTATAAGCTATCGAAATGCACAGTTGCAATCCAAATAAAGGTTGGGTCACTACAACAACCTGTAATGGTTATCTCTCTATCCTTTACAAGCTTGTTGTGCACCTACAGCTATACTATGATTGTCTTCAGCACATGGAGAGGCACGATTCGGTTGCAGCTTCGGAAGGAAAAATAGTATTTCAACATCAGCCAGGAACGCCACCACCAACGCGTCAAAGACCATTTTCGGCATGGTCGATCGTGATCCCAAGCCTCGACCTGTCCTCGAGTATGAGAACTGATGGGATAAATTCGTGATAGGTATCGTGACCAAGTGCATGAGAATAAGCCAGGGTCGTACCTTCAGCATTGAGGATATTTCTTTTAAGCAGTGCGGACGTTAAATGGCATGGAATAAGTGGAATATTGGAATATTCCACTGATTTGAGGTAGAATATTCCACCTAGTTGGCATGGAATAGAATCGTCAATTTGAGTGGAATATTCTACCATTCCACCACTTGGTATAGCTAGTGTTGCTATGGTTGATGATAGTAAGCCTCAGCTTAGAGTGTGCTACGCTTGGGCATAGCAGTCGCGTTCAAAAAACTTGCTATGACGCCTTTTCCGATTAGTAACCTATCTGAGCTCTCTGATTGGCTAGATCTTATCTCGGAGATTAGATCGCGAGCTCCGACTAGCTAATTCTTTATTAGCTTATACGAAGCCTCGCGCGTCCTTTTCGACGCGTCTTAACTGCTCCCTCTCAATTCATCAACCATCCTATCCTCCACCTTCTTGCTCAATATTAGAGCCTAGCTCTTTGTCATCTTTCTATCTTCATGAGCATATGATCTACCTTTAATTACAATCCTTGTATCATGTATTCACCAGCTAATCAAGAGCACAAGTTACAAGAGCCACAAAGCCAACCAAACTCTCGATTATCTCAGAGCCAGCCGCTATACGCCTCTAAACAGAGTACCCTCTTCAAATTCGCCTCTAATACTCCAAGGCCTAGACTCTTCGCTCCTCAGAGTCAATTAGACAGTATCTTTGTTGAAGGCAACAACTCTGAGACTGACGATAGCGCCTCTGATGTCGACCAGCCATTGTTTCCTCCTTCAAAGCGACGACGACTACTGACGCCAACAACCGCTAGCAACCACATTGATGACTCTGAATGTACGTCAATACAGCGCTCTCGAAAACCAGCTCCTACCCGTGGCGATTCTGAAGAGCTCTGGTCTCATGCTAGAGCTCGTCGTCCTGGAGAGCGCGAGCGTGAGCGCAAGAAGAAGATCTGGTACTGCTTCTATGGCAATAGAGACTGTCCTCGCAACTACAACACCACCAACTACGACAACATCAGATCACACCTTAAGAAGAGACATGGCTGGAGACAGGCAACTGGTACACTTTCAAAGATGCTAGCAGTAGCAATACCCTCTCAGACATCATATACTATTGCCAATATCGACAAAACTCGCTTGAATCGACGTCTTATCGATTACATCACCTCAAGCAACATCCCCTTCCGTACTGCTAGCAATCCTCTACTCCATGCGCTACTTGATGAGGTGCTTCCTGGCGCCTCAAAGCTCTTGATCAAGAGTCATTCTACTGTCGCCAAACACGTCAAGAAGGAGCACGACTTCTATCAAGAGCAGCTCAAGGCACTGCTTGCAACATCTCGATCATTGATCCACTTTACCTGCGATGCTTGGACAGCCAATTATGGTAGCCATGAGCTGCTTAGTATCACAGCTCGATTTGTCGACTCAGACGGCAAGTTAAGCAAGGCACTGCTAGCTCTCCATAAGCTGTCAGCTGGCCATGCTGGTGCTCAATGTGCTCCTCTATTCTTTAATACCATTGTTACCTATGGCATCGAGCAGAAGATCGGATATATCACCTCTGATAATGCCACTTGCAACGATACTATGATGAGCCACCTTGCTACTCTATTTAGCGAGCGTCTGTCTATCGATTGGGACCCTATACAACATCGAACTCGCTGCTTTGGACACCAGATCAATCTTGCTAGTCAAGCACTCATGTCAGCGAGCTCAACAGACACCATAGCTGCTGTAATTGATCAGAGTCAAGATCCCTTAAAAGCTATCTCAACGCTCGCTCAAGGCACTGGCCTTACTGATCATGAAGCTCTCGACTACCTCCGTCAGTTTTTCGAGTGGATCATGAGGTCAGCTCGCCGTCGTCGTGAGTTCAAGGCAGCTGCTGGTGTATCTCCTATGCTTAACAATACCACAAGGTGGAATAGCTGGCTAGCCATGATCAAGCGAGGGATTCAGTCTCGAGCAACTATACGTGCTATTCAGTCGGCTAACGAGCATATGGAGCACACTACTCTTCAGCGGCGCCACTGGCAGTTCCTTGAAGCGCTTGTTGACTTTATGGAACCATTGCAGGAGGTAACAAAGCTATGTGAAGGCGATAACGCAACTCTTGATCAAGTGCTTATATCAATGGACTTCTTACGCAAGCACTATGAAAAGTACACACAACAAGATGCTTCTACCGACCAAGCCCTTATTGCCGCAATCCGAACTAGCCAATTTGCACTTAATAAGTGGCAAGCTATCAACAACTATACTCCTGCCTATGCAGCAGCGCTCCTCCTCCATCCAACTTATCGCGAGAACTATATCAAACAACACTGGCCTCCGTCATGGCGAACACCAGCTATTACTGCTGTACGCGCTTTATGGACTGCTAAATACAAGAACAAGACCAAGCCTATTGCAATAGCACCATTGTCAAATGAAGAGGAGTCGAATCAGCTGGCCAAGTGGCAGGCTTCTATACGGTTTGCAAACTCAGTTACCATACCTGAGGAGTTTGTCCAGTTTACCAAGAGTCCTCCAGTACTCGTTGATGATGCTATACAGTGGTGGCTTGAGCCAACGCAGCAACACAACTATCCAAACCTCTCTCAGATGGCTATTGATATCCTCTCAATCAATCCAATGTCTGCTGAGTCAGAGAGGGTGTTCAGTGGCTGTAGAAGGACACTGTCGTGGGACCGAGCAAGCCTCTCTGCTGACAATCTTGGCTATATTGAGTGCCTCAAGAGCTGGCAGAAGAACCTTTGTTTTGACAAGGTTGACCTACCAATTACTACTAACGAAGGACCGGAAGATCACGTAGAAGAGCTGGAGGATGACGTTGAAGGACAGGGTGACCTAGAAGAAGGACAGGGTGACTGCGACGACGACGACGGAGTTGGAATTGGCATTATTCCACTAGATAATTGACATGGAATGGAATATTAGCTAGAAGTAGTGGCATGGCATGGCATGGAGCCGAAATTCCACCGATTCCATGTAACGTCCGCTCTGCTTTTAAGTTTTGGGAGAAAAAAGAATAATAAAAGGATGGATCAGGTAGTGATATATTACGAGCACTTGTTCGATGCACTCATTCGCTATACAGTGGTAGCTTCTCCTTCATGTCTGCGCTTCTGCTCTGGTAGGTTCGCTGACGAGGAAGGAACGTTCCTCTTGAGATCAGGTTTCGGCTTCCTCGGCTCTCGTGGTTCCTCGTCCTCATACACCTCACATACATCGACCATAGGAAATTCCTGCCTGAGCTCAGAGGCAATGTGTCTGATGCCCCATTCCTCGCAGCTACGATGCCCAACACAGAAAACCTTCATCTTCTTCTCCTGTGCGGCAAGAAGTCCAGGCTCTCTCGCTTGGCCAGTGAGGTAGACTATGCTATTCCCGTCGTTGATATCTGAAATCCAGCCCTTAGATAATGCAGCTTCCGCAACTCTTTGTACTTCGTCCGGGTGGAACGCATTCATGATGGCAACCACTGTGACAGGTTGTGCCATATCGGTCTCGCTTTCAACGTTGGCTCCATAGACAGCGTCCCACTGCCCAAATTCGCGCTTAATGCGATCAGAAACTGATGCTAGATTCACAGGCGTGTGGAAAGTAGCGACGAGGCCTATACGACGGTCTGGGTCGCCTTTGTAGCCCTGTATGCATACAGCGTCGTCGCCTGTATACAAGTCAAGTCGCCGAGCTAAAGCTTCGTTCCAGCCAGTTGTCAAGACTTCATCAAAGCCAACATGAGAGCTCAAGATATTGGCGCCTCTAGGCACGCGTTTCCGATCCAAAGTAAAAGGCCGATGAAGAAAGACTAGAGGTGGTGGTGTGCGAGCGGTGTGCATTGCAGTGTAGACTCCAGCGGTGGGCGTGATACTGCATACTATGCGAGCGACCGGGGCAGCAGCTGGTGAGTAGCGAGCATTCCTAGGTTCATGATATAGCCATGGAACATCGCGAGCTCGTTTTGGAAAGAAAGAGGCGAGATATTGGCTTGTTTGAAGCACAGTGGGTAATATTATTGGTGGTGCAGGTTGGCTGATCAAAGCAGGGAGATTGGGTGTGACCATTGGAGCGGTACTCTGGGGTGATTCCGCATATAGTGACATGTCTGTATGTTTTGTGTCAAAGAAGGAAAAGACATCTGGATTTCATGTGAGAGGAAGGGGGAAGTGGTGACGTCGACGCAAGAACGACTGAGAAACGATTTGACGTTGACCTTGATTAGCAATTCATTTGTTACATCTGTGCCTCAGTATGCGGGACTTCAGAGATGCAAAGCAGAGAGCGCCGGTTAGCATCGATTACATGGATGGACGATGGTCAAGTTCAGCAAGAGGAGGTGCGAAGCCATAACTAGCACAGCTGCCTTCAATGCCAAAGGACGGTGAAAGCAATGCTCGATCGCATGAGCCGTTGATATACAGCTGTATCAGGATCAGTACTCAGAACTCTACAGAGAGCGCAAGAAAGAAAGGCTTCGCGTGACAGGAGGCTTAATAAGAAGAAGAGCCGATGAGGGTAGGTGAGAAGCTAGGTATCGGACAGGGTTGGTCTGGACCCTGAAATTTGTGCGACTTCTTTGGTAAAGATTTCGGAGCGCAAATGGAAACAATCTTCGTTGGACTTTCTTTTCTCTTCTGTTGCCTGTACAATGCTCAGTGAGCATTTCGCAGCATCCGTGTCGGCGGCGGCAGTCGCGCCCAAAGCTGCATCTAACAGTGTCAAGGATGTAGGCATTTCCATCTTCGAGAGCCAACCGCATTCGGGCCAAAGAGCGAGCTTCAAGAAGAGCAACACAGCACCCAATTGTCTGGCCGTCAGCCCATCGCATGTCTTCGCCGCCCAAGCCGACAAGGCTGTCGTCAATGTCTACAACCGCGAAAAGNNGGGAAATCAAGAGGCAACCGTGCCATTTCAAGAGAGGATAACATGTCTGGCTCTGGCCTGTGACGATACCGTGCTGGTCTTGGGTACCCAGACTGGTCGCATCTTTGCTTGGGAGACACACACTGGTCGCGTTGTCATCACATCGCAAGCCCATCTGCAACAAGTCACCGCCCTGGTCGTCGATCCTACATCAAGCTTCATCCTGTCTGCCTCGGCTGATGCCTCGATTCACGTCTGGTCGCTTCCTTCGTTGCTCTCTTTCGCCAATGCTGCCCTGCAAGGCCAGCACTCTCCGCTACACACCCTCTCAGGTCACCGTGCCGCTATCACATCTCTGGTCCTCGGCCACAGCGCTGGCTTCTGCAACATTGCCGTCTCAGCGAGCGCCGATCAGTCATGTATAGTCTGGGACTACCACGAGAACCAGCTCTTGCGCACCGTCCTACTGCCCGAAGTCCCTCGATGCCTGGCTCTCGATCCCGCCGATCGCGCCTTCTACACCGCATACGATGATGGAAGCGTCCAGATGGTTGACTTCTACAGCGATGCTTTCTCCGCTGCGAATCCCACCTCGGTACAGCACCCACTCTACGATCCTGCACAAGCTGCCATGCCTGTACAGCCTCCTCCGCAAACTCGCTGGACCCCGCCTTCAGCTGATCAAGGAGCTGCATTGAGTGCTATCCTCAGCTACGACGGAAGTATGCTCATGACTGGTCATGCCAACGGAAACGTTCTCGTATGGGATGTCCCTCTCGGCCGATATTCTTCCACCTTCACCTCGGCGCCCATGATGGGTCCCGTTACGAATCTCGTCTCATTGCCTGTTCAAGGCTTCCCGGACGCTCGTCCTGCTCTTCTCAGTCAAGTCACCATTGTCAAGCCCAAACACGCCGCTTTCGACAAGGCAGACCTTGACGGTGCTGTCCCAGGAAACTACAACCTGAGCATGCAATTTTCGCGCCAACTTCCCATGCCTCACATCTCTGCCTCTAAGAAACAACCTGCTGTGATCGAATCCGACTTCCTTACTGCTCTTACACATCCAGTATTCCCCGAGTCACTACTCGCCGACTCTCTCGCCGAGCTCGCCAGCTGGAACGGATCCGCGAAGCCTCAGCCTATTGCTTCTGCCCCTGCCACTGCTGTCGCTCCTGTTGCTGTCGATGCTCCGGTCGCCGAGCAGCAAGCCTCGGATTCGGCCGACTTCATGTCTCTTGATGCACCAGCATCTACTTCAGGACCAACTGTCGAACAACAAAACGAGGCCCTCAAAGCCGAACTTGCCGCACTGAAGCGTGTCCAAAGAGCTAGTTTGNNGAAGCAAATGGAAGCGCTACGGAAAGAGAAGGTTGAGCTGCTAGCCAAGATCAGGCAGGACATTGATGACAACATGGAGGATGAGGTACACGAGAATGAGAAGAGCGAGAGAGCATGGGCAAGGCTGGCCTCGACTGGCGAGTATGTCGAAAGCGATGAAGAGTCGGAGTAACGTGCAATATGTTTGTCAATACCCCTGTCTATCAACACCATATGCGGCGTTCATTGGCGTCTTGGGCATCAAAGAAAGGAAAGGTTGGTTGTTCTATCGTAAAAAGCGTATACCATTACCATACATCGTTTTCTCTTCCTTCTCGTGTCTTTGTCTATCTAATCGTTATTTCCATAATGTACCTCGTACAGTCCTCCACGCCCACCTCCATCTACTTCGTTACTTCAACATACTGATTCATCCAATAACTGTGTCACAGGTGACACTTTGCGTTCAGTTTTTCGTTCCTCCATCAACTCTTCAACGGACCTTCTTCTCCTCGGTCTCGGGAACGTAAGGATGCTTGATGGTCAAACACCAGATATCAAGGTAATCGCAAATGGTAACAATGACATCGACGACAAAGCTGCCGTACACACCAACTGCAAGTCCCAGACACGAGAACATGAAGGCAACCTGGTACTGTCCGTCGCCCAGAGCGCTGGGCCAACCAAAGCCAGCATGCTCGTGCAAGAAAGGACCCAGACTGTCGATGACGCCAAAGACCAGAGGCAAGACCAACACATTGGTCATAGGGAAAGGCGACTTGGTCAAATGAGCAGTGATCATTTGGCCGACCGAGTAAGCGTTGACCAGACCGACGTAAAGGACAANAGGCACAAGGTGCTGGCGCAAAATGACAGGTTGAAGNNGGAAGAGGTAGATGGGGATGACGACCCAGGTGAGNNGGAAGAAGGGAGCCAAGCCGTAGAGAGCAAAGATGGGGTTTTCCTTGCGCAGACGGCGGGCAGCCATGACGTTCATGGCGCTCAAGACGGTGTTGAAGATCAAGACCACACTGCCGTAGACCATGTACCAGTCCGTCCAGGGCAGGTCATAGACCATGGCAGGGATGATATCGTAGCGCGGCATACCCAGAGAAGCGAACATAGACTGGTGCCAGAAGCTGCCACCACCAACGTAGCCAGTGAATGCGTATACAATGCAGAGAGTGATGATACCCTCGACAGGACCAGAGACAATACCCAAAGTCAGAGTGTGGGTGTGATATTCATCCCAGGTCTGCACATAGAAGGTCANAAGAGAAGCGAAGAGGATCAACATAGTCTTCCAGCCTTGGCCCAAGTTCATGGCTGCCGAGAAGATGAGGACCTCCAGAGAAGTGTTCAGCGCATCCACACCGTGATCGAAAAGTTCACCAAGGGGTCCACTTTGTCTGGTTCTTCGNNTCTGCAAAGGGAGGATCAGCACCACGAGACTTCAATACGTTCTAGCGAAGCTTGAAACTTACGCTTGACTACCATCAACGGCATCAAAGGTCTGATATGTGAAAAGACCAATGGCCCAGGAATAGTAAACCCAAGAAGGGCAATCTTGATCCATACCAGGAGTGTAGTAGAACATTGTCATCAAGTTGGCAATGACAAAGCTAAACCCGCTCAAAGTGATNNCTGTTTGTATAGGTCTCAGCATCCCATTGTACATGTATCAGGTTTCAATTCAGGTCGAGTCTGAGGAGAAGCTTACGAGATTTGGCCTGCGAATCACGTATCAGATACATTCAATCTCAGAAACCTCATATTGCTTCGATTTTACTCACGCCATAGACATTGGGAAACAGTTGATGACGACGTGGGTGTAGAACGGCTTTAAGACATAGCGCGACAGCAAGCTGTGGTCGACGCCCGAGTACTTGTACTCCTTGAGCTTGGGAAGCCGGTCTTGACGAATGTACACCATGGTTGACTGATTCGTCACGAATCTATAATATAATCTCAAAGGGAAGAAACAGCAATGAAAAGTAAAGACGGCCAGCGAGGTGTCGAGTCTCGAGAAAAACGCGCCAAGCAAGCATGGAGACAAGGACGTGCACGATCCTGCTTTTGAAGTCAGACCGCCTCGTCATCGGTCAACGACCGAACACGTGCAACTGCAAAGTTTCCCGCTGCTTGTAAGGAGCTCGCTCGAGACAAGGCCGTTTGATGGAAACAAAAATTGATGAATTGAGCTGACTACCTGACAATCGAGCTTGATATGTGGTTTGTACAGCCGCAGTGACCCCGCTGCTTCCTTCGCTGCAAGACTGATGAATGCTATATGGATGCTGTTGTTTCCCAACCGATGAATGCTGTAACTTGTTTGTGTCCGCCGTCTTGGATCCTCTCACATCGAGGCTAGCTCTCTATGCTACAGGGCTCCACGGCATAGGCACCAAGATTCTGCTCTTCATGGTCTGGATCAAGGGGACAGTCTTGTGCACCGTCTCGCCCCAGCCGGATACGCTCCAGCTCTGCTCTCTGCGCGAACGTCTTTCTTCGAGATCGGCAAATTGCCATAGGTGGTGGACGGTGTTGAGATCTCCGATCTGCACAAACCAGGCACCCACACCTTCCATGACTTCTTTTCTGGCACGCAGACCAGTGCGCCAGTGTGTCTCCCATTCCAGAAGGTTGCCAGGGTGCAAGGTGTACGAACGGAGCTCAAAGACACCACCAAGCTTGCGAGGGGCAGTTGTGGGCCAGAACGAGAACTCCTGCATCAGCGATGTCTTCTTCGAGTTGATCAGCGATTTGAGCTTGCGGTCGAACTCGGGGAAATCAGGGTGGTGCTGAATGGCGTGTAGAGAGGCGTGGTATCCTTCGTAACGTTGATACTCCCAGATGTGTACTGTGAATCTTCAATCAGCAAAGAATTGGGGGCAAAGGGCAGTTCAGATGGACGCACCGAAGGTATCGCAGTCGCCGACTTCGGTTCGCCAACTTCCAACCAGATGAACCTTATTCTCAGGCATGTTGGCCATGCGAGGGTACCAAGTACCAACAAGCTCAACATACTCGTCGACCTTGTCGGGTTTTACCTCGTGCAAGACAATGCTGTGGACGTATTTTCCTCGGGCAAGAACCTGACTGAAGCTGCGCTCGATCTCCTTATCCATCTCACGGCCCTCTTGAGTACCGTAGAGCAGGTTGGAGAGACGGCCGCCCTTCTTGGCATCTTCTGATTGATCGCGAGCTTTTGATTCTGTCAACACCATTCGTAATTAGAGTGTAATATGCTCGGGGGATGTGCGAATTGACGAACTCTCTTCTTGCTCACGCTTCTTCTGGGCAGCGGCCAGGTCATCGCGGAATTGTTGTGATTTCTGGTCGAACAGGCGACCCTTGTTGGGCTCGACGTCGGAAAGCGAGGGAGCTCTTGAGGGAGCAGCGACAGCCACGCTTGTCGACAGAGGGCGTGTCAAGTTAGAGGTGCCCAACGACGACAAGCGTGATACGAGGCGACGTGAATACATGGCTAACGCGGGGTGTGGATGATGAGATAAGTATGCGAGAAGGTGCAGCAAGCTTGTATGAGGGCAGTCTGACGGTTTCGGGAGCTAGACGGTACTGGAAGTTGGATGACAAGGAAAACAAGGTGCAGGAAACAGAGAAAGAAGGTCGCCAGATCCCTGAAGCTGAGAAGGCGTCCTCCGTCCTCCGCTGATCGACAACGGGTGTGCGCGGGGTTGTGGAGAAGGCGCTTGTCTCGACGGCGGGAGCTACCCTGCGTACGTCACTTCGATATATTTATTTCTCGTTCACGTTCATGTGCCCTAAAGAGCAAGAAGCATATGTTGAACCTTTCCAACATCTTCCACTGCGATCCGATGCGCTGAGTATGCCAGACCCGTTGTGGCTCAAAGCGAATACCCACAGTTGGGGACGAGTCCACACAAATCGTCATGGCTGCCACAGCTATTAGCGTATACATGCGTCATGGGGTCCAAGCTCTCACTTTCCAGTCCTCTTTGGTCACAGTTGCAAAACATTCTTGATGCTATAAAACTGCTAAGTCCCTCTCGTTCCTGACAATCCTCTTTCCCATTATCAAATTAAATTCACTTTTCATCATGTACGCCGCTAGACCAATTGCCCGCTCTTCCATCCCCAGGACTCTTCGCTCAGCGAGAGTTCCCCGCAACACNCAAGCTCGTTTCCAGTCCTCTTCCACTGGTTCATCGACCGGCAGCAACTCTCATGTCGTTACTGGTCTTGCCAGCGGTACTGCCGTCGCCGTTGTCGGTTACACCATCTACGCCTTGAGTCCCGCTGGTCGCATGTCCAGAAAGGTCAACAGCGCCGCCAAGGATGCTGCTTACTACTACAACGACATGAGCCAGAAGATCCAAGCAAACACCCCCGATGCTGACGAGGCTATCAACTACGTCAAGGAGTTTGCCTACTCATACGTTGCCTGGATCCCCGGTGGTCGCAAGTACATCGACACCGCCTTCAAGGACCTTGACACCCTCCGCCAGAACCACAAGGACGATGTCGACAAGATTATCAGACAGACCTATATGGAGTTCCAGGACATCTCCAAGACTGGCTTGAGCCGTGAGAGTCTGAACAAGGCTATGGAGGCTCTCAGCAACCTTTCCAAGAAGATTGGTGCTCTGGCAGCCGATGCCGCTCAAGATCTGATGGACAACCACCCTCAACTGAAGGAATCCGTTGGCCCTAGAATTGAGCAGCTCAAGTCCATGGGTGACCAATACGGCCCTGAGGTCAAGCAAGAGGTTGACAGAACCTGGGACCAGGTCAAGGAGATCATGGCTGGTGGTATCAGCGCTACCAACATCAACAAGGCCCGCAAGATCGTTGAGGAGAAGGTCGAACAGGTCAAGAAGCTTGGCGACCAGGCATGGTCGAAGGGTCTCGAGCAGGCTAAGCCTTACCTCGACAAGAACCCCAAGGTCAAGGAGCTCATTGAGAACAACGCCGATGCTCTCAAGCAAGGAAACGCCAAGGAGCTGTTCGACAAGGTGAAGAGCAGCATTGACTCCGACAACACTGGTGATCTTGAGGGCTACGTCAACCAGGCTGTTGACAAGGCCAAGTCCAAGGGTTCTGAGCTCAGCTCTCAGTGGGGCTTCGGCGGTATGGACCAGTACCTCAAGATGATCCCCAACGGCGGCGAGATTCTTCCTAAGCTCCAACAACTCAGGGAAGTTGCTGAGAAGCACAAGTCCGAGGGCGAGAAGCTGTTGCACGAGACCATGGATGAGCTCAAGAAAGTCCTCGAGAAGCAGTCCAACAAGGCTCAAGATATCGTCGAGAAGGCCAAGAAGGATGCCAACTAAGCGGAGATTATTCACGATAAAGATGCCTTCACCTGTACTATAGTTTAACGACCCCTTTCCCAAGGCAATAGCGGCCTTTTAATGTTTCCAGGTCCAACAGACCTACGAGAATGAAAATTATTCAGAAATCATATTCGTCACTCTGGTGTGATCGTTTTCTCTTTCCCATGTGTACGGAGGCGGAAGAGAGGCAAGAACGCCGATGGCTTTTCGCACGGCATACAACTGCCTCTAGTCTTCCTACAACGAAAACACTTCAGATCAACTTCGGTGTATTTCATCATGGGCTGCGCCATCGTGACGGCCCAAATTGACAGGAGAGGGCCCTTTACTGCGCCATGACGAGATTGTCTTTGAAACAGACACCGACCCAAATACTTGGTTCCTAGACCGGTGTCGAGACAGGTGTCCGAGCTGTCAGCACGACAAATGAGGATGGTTGCAGCCTTCCATCGCGTGTCACATTCTAGGCCTCCTTCAGTGGCAACAGAATAGTGTGTAAGCTATTCAAATTCAAGTCGATCAAATGAGAAATGTCTCCAGAAGGCCTATAGGACCAGCCACCACTGTAAGACTTTCTCAACCCCTCAGGAACATTGTATGTTTCTATCGCTACATTCTCAAGAGAATTGGCGAGTGCAAAATAATCCTTCCGACAAGGCTGTGCTGCCTAATCCTAGCAAGGCCTTCATTTCGACATGCATATCATGCGCCTCAATCGTAAGCGGTGCATACCCTTTATCACCATGAATTTCCTCGTTCACTATCTGCGTTCGCAATCGAATTCTGTTAACCTCTGCATCTCTGTCCTGTGTCTCTCTATGTGTACCAACGACTATGCCTGAGATAATAACATCGTCAGACGAAACTCCACATACAGCACTCATATCAGAAGAGTCCTCTGCTCAGAGTTCAGATGCTGCACAACAACTCGGTAGCTGGCGGTTTACCGTACGAGCAGGGATTCTCATCACGAGTCTTGTCGCACTGACAAATTTGGGTTGTTTGATATGGGCATCGACCCTTGACATTGAGGATGGGTCTGCAACTATCTTCGAAGGTAGGTAGAGCCACAGGGATACTGATACTGACTAGAGGCTAACCGTCACGAAAGGCTCTTGTAAGGAGTCGAAGAGGATAACATTCTGGGTTGACCTGGCTATCAACATCCTCTCTACGCTTTTGCTCGGAGCCAGTAACAACTGTACCCAACTTCTTGTCGCACCTACCAGGAAGGACATAGATGATGCTCACGCTGCTGGAAAGTATCTTGACGTGGGCGTGTCTTCCATGCGTAATGTTCTGGCTGTGAGTCGCTGGCGCCAGTGGCTTTGTGCTTGCCTATTCCTAAGTTCGATACCACTGCATCTTCTGTGAGTCCACTGTATTCCTTGGCATCTTTTTGCTCTGCTGACCACAAACAGCTACAATTCAGTCATCTTCTCGACATTATCTGCAAGCAGCTATATGGCAGCAGTAGTTACCGATGACTTTCTGGAAGGGGCAGCTTGGAACAATAGCAGACTCGACCTCTTGCAAGAGAGCGAAACCACAGGGCAAAGACAACTAGCGCGTTTGCAGAACAGCACCGACCAGTTGCGAAGATTAGAGAACAAAGACTGCATTAGAGCATACGGCACAAATGTTCTTCAATCCAGCTGGAAGAATGTGTTGGTTGTATCGGACGCTAATGTGACAGGGCCTTTGATCAGGGCGTACTATCACCATGTCGACCTTGCGGCCAATGACCTGAGCTGGATTTGTGGCAAGCAGGCAATAGCAGTGACGAGCGAGTGCGACACTAAGCTCATGCTCTCCAATCCCAGAGACTGGACCATCAGAGATATGGAAACCAACCAGGATAAAGAGCTAGTGGTAGGACTTGGGTCGTCACTCTATGGTTCCTCAATGTTTGGATCAGGTCCCACGGGACCCTGGTTTGAAGCATCAGTCCAATATTGTCTCGCTGAAGAAGCCAAAGAACGATGTGGCGTCAAGATAAGTACACCGTTACTTGGCACGGTACTGCTCTGCAATCTGATCAAGGTGGCATGTCTGACATACGCGCTCCTCGTCCGGGACTTTGACCCTATGGCTACAGTTGGCGATCTGATCAGCTCATACCTGGACGATCACGATCCTTATACGCATGGCCGAGGCCCTATCGCGGACATAGATGTACGTTTCAAGCCGATGCGCAGACTTCTCAATGACTATCGAGAACTGTATGTCGATCACTCCACGTCCTTATCCAGTCATTCCCGAAGCAAGACCTGGGGCATCAAAGACTCGTCGACACCGCCTGATATCCAAGAGAAGCCAGAGGCGACACCAGTGAAGTGGATGATAAAGAACACTCGGTGGTACCAGGCTTCGTCCACGTCAAGTTGGGCTGTCTGTATGTTCTTGTGCATACTTGCTTGGTCCACTGGAGCATACCTTCTGGCCAGATCCATGGAGACCTACAAGGGCAACAATTTTAAAATATACACGCTCTCGCGCATGTGGAAAGATGGTGTCGGTACTGTCTCGGTCAATTACCTTGTTGGCGCAACTAACGATAGATCGCTGATTGAGAATGTTCTCCTGGCCAACACACCTCAACTCGCCATCTCGTTCATCTACGTCTTCTACAACAACTGCTTGACAAGGATGATGTTCGGACAAGAGTACTCAGATTACGCCAGACACCGTAAGCCATTGCGAGTGAGCAGACCTGAAGGGGAGCAACGAAGCACGTATAGACTGCAGCTGCCATATCGATATAGCATACCGCTCATGACGACGATGGCCTTATTGCATTGGCTCGTTGCACGTAGCATCTTTGTCGTAGGGATCAACGTCTTTGACTACGACGGGAACGCAATTACCCAGAGGATCTCTGCTTGTGGCTTCTCGTCCATGGCTATCGTGCTGTCGCTCTTCGTCTCTGGGACCATCATCCTGACATTGTTGGCAAATGGTGCGAGGAAGCTTGAGCCTGGTATGCCGTTGGCTTCGAGTTGCAGTCTGGCCATCACTGCCGCCTGCCACACGGTTCCAGGAGATGAGGACGCCAGGTTGTCGCCGCTGAAGTATGGAGTTGTGATTTCTGAGGAGTCCGATAGCGACAACGAGTACGAGCATGCATGTTTCAGTAGCAAGAAGGTCATGCCATTGGTTGATGGGCATCTGTACAACTAGCGTCATATTGTAGTAGTCAGCTCGTAACGATAGACAAATGTTGTAGACTCATCTCGACAAGTTCGACTTTGACAAATCTCATCAACCAACATCAACAGAACGCAAGTCATCATATTTTGATCGGGCAACCCGCTTCTCCACGCAACCCAATTCGACAGCGCAGAAGCAGACTTGCATCGGCATGAAAGCTTCAGCAGAGGGATGCTTGAGCGGTAGATTTGAGTCTCACGATCCCCTTGAGGAAAGCCGAGTTAAGCGTGTCGCGTGGCTGCACCGTCGCTGATAGATGCGCTGTGGCTCACGATGATGTTGGATGGATGGAAGATGGTGTAAGAAGAACAAATTTGAAAGTTTGAGATTTTCTATGTTCTCGGTCAGGTGGTTGAGGGAAAGAGCGATACTGGTCTGGAAATCGTGCTTTGGGAAGCAGCGATCTCGCGCTTTCCTTGTTGTCTTTATTCTTAGACCATCATCGTTCTTGCCCCTCTTCCTCTCCGTGTACTAAAGTATGTAACGCGTATAGCTATAGAATTGCATAATAGTAATAGGAAACAAGGTAGTGTCCACTGAGATGTAACAATTCGTTGACTCTCTGTGGACATGCCTCTACTTCCTCAAACAATTATGCCTTTTCATAGTCTACATCTTGCTCTTAGCTATAGTCGGAGTATAGTGGAATTAAAGACGTTAACACACGGGAAGATTCGACAATCGAAGGGCCAGAAAAGGGTTGTCGTGATTAGACTGGAAAGTATAGAAGGAAAAGAAAATAGAGACGACACCAGAGAGTGTCGAGGATTGCTGTGCATTCGCTTGCTCTCTTGGACCTTACACGCTGGAGTGTAGTCATATAGATATCCGATATTTCTGGATCATAGAGAAGGTTCCACAGCGAGGCCTCTTCTGATTGAAGCAGCTGCTCAGGAGACCGATGCCAGAAGAATCAAAAACGGGAACCATACTTCCTGTCTGTACGAGGAGGCTCAAGAGGCCCAGAAAACACCCTTAAGTTACGAGGAGGCAGCTAAGGAATGGGCGACTATCAAGAGAGAGATCGCTGCAAAAAAGCGAGGCGTGAGAGGAAAACCAAAGCCTCCAATTAGGATGGTGCTTAAGAAGAAGTGAAGCGCCGCTGTCGCCACCCTTAAGAAGCACGCCGAAGGTCATACTGTCATGACCACTACTACTAGCAAGGTCCCACTCGCGGCCACTGTAGTGCTTAGGATGGGAAGGAAGAGAAGACCTTGAGGATCTCGTGTGCTCGCCAATCCATAAGGCGATTAAAGCAAGGCCTGTTTATGCTGCAAGAACAACAACCGTAGCGGTTGTGATGCAATGGAAGAGCTTGTGGGTTGAAGAGGTACATATCGCCGCCTTTGCTTGACTCTTTTCTCTTGCGCTTGCCGATTGGGTTGGTAGAGATAATTAATCAAGGGCAATGGGCCTGTGACGAAGCTCGAGCAAAGGCAGGGCTGACTTGGTATAGTTGGGTTCACGGTTGATTACGAGACAAGCAGCTGGTAATTGTGAACATCTACGCTCAGCAGTAATTGCCGGTTTAGTCTTTGGTCCTCGAGCGGGAGCCGAAATCTTTACCTCAATGCTGTTGGCACGCATTGTCAAGCTCCTGCTTGGTCTTCGCAAGCTCCTGCTTGGTGTTTGCAAGCTCTGACGCAACATCCTTAGCCTCGATGACTGCGCGAGCGGCCTCAATTCCATCGAGATGCTTATTCTGATCAGAGACTTAAGCAACTTCCCAAGCTCGTTGTTGGTAGCTAAGCTGTCGGTCATCTGGAGACAAATCTCGTTGTTGTCGACCGTAAACTTGAGGACCTTGCACAGACACACGGCGAGAAGCTGCGACCAGCCTGATTTGTCGTGCTGTCACATTGGACATGTGTCGAGGTCGACAGCTGTCTGGAAACCAAGCATGTGGATCAATGTCTACTGTTGGCCATCTCTAGCCAATTCGAGCTGTGGCAATGGCGCAGCCCATGCTGATATTTACTGAAGCTGAAATCGAAGTGTTGTTGTCGTAGGGATCATGGGGGCAGACTGATGTATGCCAATATGTGGTTGTGCTTGAAAGAAAGACGGAAGCGCGAAGTGCGAAAGGCCAAGCTCAACCCAATGATGTTTATGCTAGAAGAGCCTTCTAGCTGAAAGAAGCATTTGAACAGAATTGATGAACGATAGTCTGGGTTGGTCTATCAAGATGATGAGACGGGCATGTTCAAGTGGCAGTTGAAGACGTTCACGGGTGGACATTTCACAAGAGTAACATAAAGGTCGTGAATACTGTGCGCATTGAATGGGGGTATTTTTGCAGAAGAGACTCGTCAAATTGAGATTGAGCTTTTGAAGAGGCGCTATCATGGCCTGGCATGATTCCCGAATACCCGTGACCTGTACCGAAAAGCCTTTCAGAACGCCGAGGTGGAGCGATTGATTTACTCCTCCTCCTCCTCCTCGTCACCGCCCTCCTTGGACTCGGCGGCCTTGGCCTTCTTTCTGCGAACACGGCCGGGACGACCGCCACCGAAGGGCGAGGTCAGGGCGAAGTCGATGTGCTTCTGGGCGTCAAGGCGGACGACGAACGAGGGAACGTTGACGATCTGCTTGCCGACGCGGATGTGACGCTGGCGGATGAGGACACGAGCGTGGTGGATGGACTTGGCGAGACCGAGCTTGTAGACACAGGTCTGGAGACGGCGCTCCAAGAAGTCCTCGACCTTCAGGGCCAAGACGTAATCGAGCTTCATGCGGGACTCGTCAAGGACACCGACACGGACCAGACGGCGAATGAGGGCGTTTCCTTCGAAGAGACGCTTGGGGTCCTTCTCGTCCATGGTGAGGAGCTNGACTGCATTAGGGCGTTAGTGGGTATGGTCGATGGAAGAGGTTGCGCAGTAAACAGGAAGAAGTGGAGATGCGCAAAGGGTGAGAAGTGTTGAAGATGCGCAAAGGGTGAGAAGTGTTGAAGATGCGCAAAGAGTGCGCAGAGGTGAAGATTTCTCTTGTCGCGTGCAAAATCAGCAAAACAGAAAAGGAAGAGCGCAAACGTACCGGGCAGCACGACGGATCTTGGACAGAGTGAGCTGGACACGCCAGATCTCACGCTTGTTACGAAGACCGTACTCGCCGACACTCTTCAACTCAGAGTNCCCTATTCCAGGGTGTTAACCACAAGTTCCATTGACATGAACAGAGCAAGCTCTAGCTCAGTGGCCAGTGGATGATACTAACAGACGAGCGGACTCGAAAGGTCTACGGGGGACCTTGTAGGTCTTGGAGTAAGAACGGGGGCCATGGTTGTCGTCGGTGAAGTCTCTCTCGCGCAGAAAGAAGGACGAAGTTGTGAAGTTCCAAAGTGTGAAAAGGCAGGAGCGTTCGTGGGTATGGCCCGTGCGCTGGTGCGAAATGGCAAGTGCGAAGCGCGATCTTGGCACGCCCACGCTGCTGCCCGCTGTCGAAAATCCTAACTGCGAACTTCTCGGTTTTCCTAGTTTTGCGACGACACTATATCCCGACAACCCCCAGTCTCCGATAACCAACAGTCAAAATGGGTCACGCCGCAGGTCTCAGGTACATCGAACCTCTCGTCATGCGCTCCAGCGAGACGCATTCGCCCTCCAGGACGACTCAGACGCTGATGCGGTGAAAAACAGAGCTGGTACCAGATACGCCTTCTCGCGCGACTTCAAGAAGAAGGCAAGCACCACGATCGATTCTCCGAAACTCCCAGAGCACGCCAACTAACACCTTTANAAGGGTTACATTGCCCTCTCGACCTACCTCAAGCAGTACAAGGTCGGAGACATTGTCGATGTCGTCGCCAACGGTGCCGTCCAGAAGGGGTCAGTCGCCAACACGCCCTCGTCTCGCGAATCGCAAGAACCACTCTAACACCATAACAGTATGCCCTACAAGGTCTATCACGGCAAGACCGGTGTCGTCTACAACGTGACCAAGTCCGCCGTCGGTGTCATCCTCTACCGCCAGGTCGGCAACCGTTACATTGAGAAGCGCATCAACGTCCGCATCGAGCACGTCCGCCACTCCCGCTCCCGTGAGGAGTTCCTGACCCGTGTCAAGACCAACGCCGAGAAGAAGCGCCAGGCCAAGACTGACGGCAACTCCGTCTTCCTCAAGCGTCAACCCGCCATGCCCCGTGAGGCCCGCACCGTTTCCATCAAGGAGACCAAGCCCGAGACTCTTGCTCCTATCGCCTACGACACTGCCATCTAAGCGTGGAGAATGATGATGAGCACCCTGGGGCCTCTTTTTTTGCTAGCTGTGGGTGGGGAGTTTTTTTATGGATTTACCAAAAATGGCATCGAGTCTTCTGAACACTTCCATACAATCATCCCGGCAGGAGCAATCAATGGCACAAAATGGTCGTGATCTTTGACTGCATAGAGGCGTTACAAAAAAGATACCAGCCTCGAGCCATGTTCAATTGAGGGCTCTTTTACGAATACCACTCCCCGTTCTACGCTACGCCATTTTCACTTCCAAGGCCCATATGTGCAGAGCAAATGTCATGTCTCATTGAATTTTTGTACAGGAGTGAACATGTCTATAAGGAAACTACGGAGCATCTGCTTTAGGCATTGCTCTTGACGACTTCGTCCCACTTTTGGCCAGTCAACATCTCAAAGGCCTCACGGTACTTCTTGGCTGTCTCCTTGACCACGGCATCGGTCATCTCGACACCGTCCTTGCCCTTAAGACCCTCCTTGGTCAGCCAATCACGCAGGTATTGCTATCGAGTAGTCAGTGATCTGCTATGTCATACATTGTTTCCAAGCCTTACCTTGTCGAAGCTGTCCTGTGACTTGCCAAGCTCGTACTTGTCTGCAGGCCAGAAGCGCGAGCTGTCAGGGGTGAGGACCTCATCCACAAGGATAACCTCATCAGTGTCGACATCAAGGCCAAACTCGAACTTGGTGTCGGCAATAATGATACCACGCTCGGCAGCATAGTCTCTGGNCCTTGACAATCGTTAGCTCAATGTCATATCAAACCTCCTCAAGATACTCACGATTTGATAGACCTTCAAACTGAGCTCCTCAATCTTCTTGGCGTACTTCTCACCAACAATCTTGGTGGCTTCCTCGGGGCTGATGTTCTCATCCTTGTCGCCAACCTCGGCCTTAGTGCTAGGGGTCCAGAGAGGCTTCTCCAACTTCTGGCTCTCCTGCAGATCCCTGGGCATGGCAATGCCGTGAACAGTACCAGTCTTCTTGTACTCCGACCAAGCAGAACCAGTAATGTAACCACGAACAATGCTCTCTAAAGGCAAGACCTTGAGACGGCGAACATGCATAGTACGCAGACGCAGCTGGTTGCTGACCTCGGCAGGAAGAGATGAGGCAACCGATGCAGGCACAGAGGCGCTGAGCAAGTGAGTCTTGAGATCGGGAATCTTCTCCTTGAACAGGTTGAACCAGTGGGCAGTCATGAGAGTAAGAAGAGCACCCTTCTGAGGGACACCGTTCTTCATGATCACATCGTATGCTGAGATACGGTCCGTGGCGACGAAGAGGAGGCTCTGAGCATCGATTTCGTAGATCTCACGAACCTTGCCGCTGGCAATCTTCTTCAAGCCATGTTGCTCGACTGCATGATTTGTCAGACTATGGTTCAGACTTCATANGATATGGACATCCATACCCTGCGAGTCAATCTGGGTTACAGTGGGAGGAGTTGACATGTTGTCGGATAGATTCTCCTCTGGTTGTTTTGTCAGTATGTTTGTTATGTCTGAATTCAATGTTCAAACGATCAAGCTCGATGGGGTGTGGTGCTGAAAATGCAAGAACGTGTATGATCAACTTGAAAGACCATGATATATCATCAGCCTTGCACTCTGGAAGGATTGTTCGATTGTTTGTGGTGCTATGTGAACAACTTCAGAGATGTTCAAGAAATGAGTGGTCATTGGACTCTTGGAAATCGTGAATAGAATTGGAAGGGAAGAAAGCACCAAAAACACCCATAACACATGTTTGACATGAGGAAAAGACTCACTTAGCAGATAGATCTGTAGACACAATGATATATTATAAAGATGGATCTGCTAGGTATTGCTCATTGTTGGAGAAACTTTCTGCTCCGAGTGTCGGAGGGGTTCGATGCCAAGCCTTCTGCTCACCGCGGGGCAGGGTCGTTCTTTCCAGCTTCGAACGAGGAAAGTGCACTCCTACCTTGCTAAAATGCAAGCCGTCCCAGCTGGTCACTCGACAAGCCGCCTCAGCAAGGCATTGTGAATCCGCGCTATGAGCTTCTCGGCTAATCAGAAGGCTCCATACGCATGCACGTAGCGGCTCTACATCACCTTAGACAACCATACACGATCTTGCACTTGTTGTTAAGCACTATGACGCTCGAATGATGAGCTTAGAACGTAGGTTGGGTGGAGGGGATGTTATCACTCATGCATGTTCTACAGGTATTTAGGTGACGAGCTCCTCCTCTTGTTTCTCTCTGGTCTCTGCTTTTATACATACCACTCTCTGTTTATCTTCTCATATCATCTTATTCAATAAATACCACAAACATGTCTTCAGACGACAAGATCAACACCGCATACAACATCGACATCAAGGCTCAGGACCAAGCGCCTGGAGCCGGTCTCGACAGCCAGCTTGATCCTCCCGCCAACTGGACCCAGCTCGAATTCTGGGATGACGACGAGAACCCCCACTTGGAAGAGTATGAAGGCAGAGGCCTTCTCAAGAATAAGACCGTCTTGATTACCGGAGGTGACTCTGGAATCGGTCGTTCTGTTGCCATCCTCATGGCTAGAGAAGGTGCCGACGTCACCATTTGCTACCTGCCCGAAGAGCAAGAGGATGCAGACTGGACGCTCGAGCAGATCAAGAAGGCCGGTCGCAAGGGCCATGGTATTGCGCTCAACCTTCGCGACGATGGCAGTTGTAAGAAGGCTGTTGAGGAGCACATTCAGGTGCATGGCAAGATCAACGTGCTCGTCAACAATGCGAGTATGCAGGAAGTCTGCGAGGAGCATGCCGATATCGACATGGACGTCGTTCAAAAGACGTTCCAGACCAACATCATCCAGATGATGGCCATGACCAAGTATGCTCTCAATCACATGAAGAGAGGCTCCTCGATCATAAACTCATGCTCTGTTGCCGGATACATGGGCAACCCTTCGATGGTTGACTACAGCTCGACCAAAGGCGCCATCGCCTCCTTCACCAGATCTCTTGCTCAGCAGCAAGCACCCAAGGGTATTCGTGTCAACGCCGTTGCCCCTGGTATCATCTGGACTCCTCTGCAAGCAGCCACCAAGGGCAACCCACCGGAAGCTCTTCGCAGAATCGGTGTTGCAGAGGCGCCTATGCGCCGCCCTGGTATGCCCGTCGAGGTCGCAACAGCATATGTCTTCCTCGCCAGCCCTTACGGCAGTTACTTCACTGGCGAGGCACTGCACGGTACCGGTGGCCTCGAAGTCCAAGGTTAAATCTACCGCCACGATAATGAACAAAAGCCTTGTCTGCGGGCAGACTTTACGAGAAAGACGATTTTGCTAAATGTTTATACATCCTAATAGAAGCGGTCCAATATCAAAGTTGCAAGTAACCCTTTTCGAAAAACGCCGTGTCGCAAGTGGTATCATAGTAACAAACCTCCCGAAAAATCCCAGCCCAACCAGGTGCGATCCTAACCCGTAGATCGTTCCTTCCGTCTAGTCGTGTTTTATTGATGCCTGTTTGCACCAGCCCAGTGATCCCATTGGTTCGCCGAGGATTCAGCATGACCATCAACTCCAGCATATGAACCCATGTTTGGCCCTGTCGTGCTGTGATATTCGGTATCACTATCCCATCGGTTTAGGCCTAGCCGCGGTGCATCATCCCCACCAAACGCACTTGGCTGAGGTACCTGTGCTCGCGATCCTCCCATAAGACTCATGTCAGCATCTGGTGCCTCGGCCTCTCCATGATCTGAACGATCGTCATACGAAGCGTTTCTTATCGGCGAGTGCGAAGGAGAGTATGGGTATGGACGAGCTGCCAGTCCATTCTGCTGGGCGTTAGACAACAGTCCGGCTGTATCAGCGTCGTCGACTGTATCCGCTCTGGCACGCCTCTGGTGCTCAAGCTCGGTCGCTGACGGCAAAGTGTGTGTGGTAACATTAGGACCAGGTATCGACGTTGCTGGTTCGTCAATATTGACACCAATCTTTGGCGTCGTGTATGAGACGTCGTGGTGTCTGTGCTTGCGGCGTACGAAGAGCCATCTGAAGCCTCTGGCGGTTGCCTTGATAAGATCCCATGGGTTGAATGTGTCTCCATAGGCTTTGATGCCCATCCATCCGCCATGGTATTTGGGCGCAGTGCCAGAGAAACCAGAACCAGGAGCTGTGACAGGATCTGCGTAAGGAGTCTTTGAGAGGTCATACTCGCGCCATGGGAAAGCAAAGAGATGCATTACAGCGAATATAGCCATTTCGACACACAGAAGCATTGATGGAATGCCAACCTTGATGTCCGGATACGAGATTTGCTTTGTAGGCTGCAAAGGCCCATTGGACGAGGAGAGGAATGATATGAGAAGCTAGAATTGTCAGTGTTATTCGCAACCGTGCGGGTTATAAAAGCTTACGGATTGCCAGAAACTGAAGAAGATGACCAGCTTGATGCACAAGACCTTCAAGAAAGGGCGGTGTTCAGCGAGATCCTCTTTCAATTGTAGATAGAATTGAATCAGCATAAACATGGCGACAGTGACTGAGGCACCTTCAAAGACCATAACCCAAATATGAGCAAATGCTGGGTGCAGCGAAGCTTCGCAGTAGCGATCCAAAGCCTCTGTAACGACACTGACTATGGTAAACAGCACACGGACAAAGCAATATTGGAAGACTGAGAGCCAAACGACNNCTGCGATTGATGATTAGTATATCGATTCTAAGCAGACATGGCGAGTATGGCAGAAAGTAGAGAGTCGTACATTGAACCAAGTCAAGCCGCTCCTCGGTATGCGCAAGGGGCCCTTCTCTTNTCCACCAGTGCATTTTTGTAGACCGAAGACGCCCCAAAACCAGTTTATAGGTTTGACTTGACGGAAGTAATCCTNTTGCTCGTGCAGGTTCGGGGCGATGTAGTTGCAGAGGAGTGTAAAGAAGGAGGCAATGGCGAAAGCTTCGTAACAGTCGCGGAGGACTTCAAAGTAAATGGAGTGTTTGTAGTAGAGGTAGGAGAGGAAGGAGACGGTCGAGTAGATGGGGATCATGAGGAGAATGCGAATGATGCTTGAGATGGTTGTTAGCATAGTTGATCATGACGGCTTGTCGCAACCGAGGGGCAAGTACTGTTTCTGTTCCCATGGCTTTGAGTAATGGGTCGCGTGCTTGAAAATGAGGAAGAAGGCGACAATGACTGAAATCAGGGCAAAGACGGCGGATATGACCAGACCGACATGATGGAAGGTGACTTTGGAGAAAAGAGGAACCTCGACGACTGGGTTGGCGGTCAGCAAGCATACTAACAGTAGGAAGACGGCGACGTTACTTGTCTGCTCTTCAGCGGTGGTGTTACAAACCACCATAACGCAGTCTCTTGTATGAGTATACGATTTTCGAGAAAGGTGTTCTGCAGCCCGCTTCGGTCAAGAGATCAAGGTGTCGGCGCGGCATGCGCTTGCGTCAGATGTGAACGAAAGTTGCTGAATGCAAGATGTACAACGACAAGAGGCCAAGGCTTGCTTTGTCCCTCCAAGCACGATCCTTTGTCTGACAGTCACGACTAGATCCTCTTGCGACACGATACGAGTACGATTTGTTTCTACTCAAGGAGTGGGCTGTGCACTGGACCAACCTCGCTGACGTGGGTACCGAACCTTGTCAGCCCCTCGCGCGCGTCAGGAAGGGGCGCACGTTACAGCGTGCTGCATTCCCCTGCCAAGTCGTTTCATCGACTTCATTTATCTCCATATCCACCTTAGCCTGTGCAGCCCTGCATCAGGCCTCCTGCTTGAATGATTATAACCCTTCACAAGATGCCGTTTCTGCCAGCTCGACTCTTGAGCCACTTGCAACTGCTCAGGAATTCGCACAACACATCATCACAGATCGGGACATCAAGACATTGATTGAATTTGAGAAATGTTTCCATTCGAAGAAAGCTCATATAACTAAAGACATCCCCGTCCCAAGACCGAACGCCATCCCGCACCCAGACAAGAAACAGACGCTGCCAGATCAAGCAACAACGGGCTCAGGGTGCTGGTAGAGAGGCACGCCAGGAGCAACGCCGACGCGCTCCTTTGCAAGCAAGTCAACAAGCAGAGGGCTGGGACGGTTGGCCATGTTGGGGTAGAGAGAAGCCTGTGTCTTCTTGTACTGCTTAACACTGTCGACGTAAGCGTCAAACAGGTAGCTCGAGTCGAGCGGTCCACCCTTGGCCTCGGGGTGGAATTGGGTGCTGAAGATGGGACGGTGCTTGTGGATCATGCCCTCGTTGGAAGAGTCGTTGAGGTTGATGAAGTACTCCTTGAACTCGCTAGGGATGGTAGAAGCATCAACAGCATAACCGTGGTTCTGCGAGGTAATGTGGCACTTTCCAGTCATCAAGTCAAGGGCGGGAATGTTGTGAGCACGGTTACCGTACTTCATCTTGATGGTCTGGCAACCAATGGCCATAGCCAAAAGCTGGTGACCAAGACAGATGCCCATGATGGGGATCTGAGAAGAGTCCATCAGCTTGCGGAGGTTGTCGCTGGTGCTGCGGCAGTGAGTTGGGTCACCGGGACCGTTGGAAATGAAGACACCATCAAAGTGGCTGGCAATCTTGTGGACGGGGTAGTCGTAAGGCAGGCAAGTGACCGAAACACCACGAGAAACCAGACTGCGAATAATGTTCTCCTTGACACCACAGTCGATGAGAGCAACGTGCATGTCACCAACGGGCGAGGGAATGTGCCAGGGAGCCTTTGTGCTGACCTTGGCGACCAAGTTGACGTTGCCGGGATCCTCGAAAGCCTCGTCCTCGTCGGCATCATACTCTTCACCAACGACGACCTTGCCGAGCGAAGAACCTTGCTCACGCAAGTAAGTGACAATGGCACGGGTGTCAACACCAGAGATGGCGGGAACGCCTTCTCTGGCGCACCACTCGCTCAAACTCTCAACGGCGGTCCAGTGACTGTACTGGAGAGCAGCATCGGCGACGACGATACCGGCAGCTTGAATGTTGGGTGACTCGAAGTACTTGAGCAAACCAAACTCGTCTCTGACGGACGAAGGAACGCCGTAGTTACCGATCAGGGGCTGGGTGAAGACCAGAATTTGACCACGGTAAGAGGGGTCGGTCATGGACTCGGGGTAGCCGACCAGGGAAGTGGTGAAAACGGCCTCACCACTGATGTTAGTCTTAGCACCGAAACTCTTTCCGTGGAAAATAGGACCATCCTGTCAGGTCTTGTTAGCCACTGACTCATATGGACTCGGAGAATGAGGCTGGCGTACTCTGATAGTGAAGGTAGCACGCTCAAAGGAAGGAGCAGTGGATCTTCTGCTCTCGAGAGGAGCTGCACGCTGGCTGCCAGAGACAACCGAGGCGTTGCCTCTGACCTGCATGCCGAGTCTGGCGAATCTGGCAGAGGCGGGCCTCATGGCAGCGGATTTGAAGAGGCTGGGGATCATTCTGATTGTCGTGTAGATGGTTGTAAATGGATTGGTGTGTAGTTCGTAGATTGGTTTGTATGTGGCGAATTCTTAATTCACGTTGGCCTTCCAGAGATGGTCGCTAATGTAGTCTGGCAGGGTGTTAGAGAGTGGTGTTGGAGGGTTGTGGACGCGTCTGCGTCTCGATCGACTTGCCTTGGCTGGTGTAGGTGGTGGGCGCAGTACGCATAAGGACGATATCAGCCCGCTAACAGGCAGTCCGGGTGGATTGATGGGGGTGGAGGAGTTGTAGATGGAGGACGAGGAGGCACAGGTTGGAGGTGGGCGTAAAAAGCACGAAGCCCAAGCTTTCCCCCGATTGTCGGCGCCGTGGAGTCATGCACGCGAAAAAACGACCAGCCTTCTCTCATTGGCTCACACCCGACTTTCTTATCATTGCTATCATCCATCGTCATTGCAATGTACTCTGTATCTTGTCTTCTCCGGCTGCTGTTCTATGAACGATATTGTTCTGCTGAACACGCGTGCCCCTACACATAACTACTACGTGTTGTGGCCTTATAAAATTGATTGTCTGCTCAGACTCATAACTCGGCCGCAGCTTTGGAGCTTACCTGCCAAGCGGTCTGCCAGCGCGCAATCGGTCCTTCCATATGATCTTCAACTCCATAATCCGGACGGCCGGCTATTCTGTGATATTGTAACGAGTCTTTTGACGGCATGCACCTGTTCGACATTGCCGAAGCTTGTTCGACTCGTGTCTACGGCATTGGCATGCTCCCATCTCGTGTTGTTCGTAGCCTTGGTCATGCCTCCCTGTGTGCTGAAGACTGTCGAGTGGAGCTGAAGAAATACACAAATTCTTTGCAAACAGCGCTGCTTCCACAGAGACACCATATCAAAGGCTATCTCAGTGGACAGGCCTAGTTCTAGACATAACTGTGTATTTCATCAGCTCATACTGTCCTTATACCTCGATATGGAGAAGGGGATCCGTTGAGATATTGTCACAGACCTGCGCACTGGGACGTCGGTATTGTTACCCAGGTCAAGCAGCTGAGTTGAATTATCCTTGATACCATCACACACTTTCGTCTCTTTCCTTTTATTTACTCCATGTTTAACCCAGTTAGTGACCATGTCCAAACCTTGTCCGTCGTTGGTGTTGAAGGAAGTAATTCTAACAACGTTTAGACGAGTTCATAATTAGAGCCAGGGTCACACCCGTCGCATAGGTGTAACGCAACCTCAGATCATATTCTGACAGATTGATGTATCTTAAGTCCCGTGGTACATTGCTTCAAACAGTTCCCGTTCCCGCTGACATGAATTGGAATGGTGATTGTATCCTAGCATCCAATCGCGGTGTTTCTCGCATCAAATCTCGCCAAGTTCTTCGTATGATCTTGAGCACCGCCCCCAAGAAGTCTAGTCAAGCCAATCGTTACGCTATACACTTACGAACATGAGAGTTGAAGGGCATCCATGCCGATGGTTGCCAGTCATGCCATGCGATATAGTTCCTTTACTAATGCTGATCAGACACCGACGGAAGCAATTGACGTCGATCTCAGATCTCGGACCGAGAAAGGCATCATCTACTAACCTGATCTCAAGACACATGGACAACCTTCGAGTAAATGCCGAGCAGTGGATTTTTACAAACTACGTAACAGTAGAAACATTTCCCGAGCTCAGAGGGTATAAAGAGCATGGTCCTCGCAGCCATATCTTGTAGAGGCGAACAAGTCCAAATATGCATTCTACTCTAGCCTTTACCGGGGCTTGCTTGTCTGCGGCCCTGGCTGTTGCATCGCCAGTTGACTATTCTTCTAATAATACTTCGAATGGAACTGCCGTTCCCAACTTCAGCCTCCCTCCTCAAAACCTCACGTCCTACGGCAACAACTCGCTCTTCACCCAATGGCGAACCAAAGCTAGGTTCAGACCGTCCTCGAACCATATCGGAGATCCAACCGCTTTCTGGCAAGATGAACAAGGAGTATTCCACGTCTCTGGGCTCTACTCATACCTACGTGGTCCAAACATATCCATCACCTCAAGCATCGGAGGGGCTTTGACGTCGGACTTCCTCAGCTATGTGGATGTCCACAACTACACGAATGCTTCATTGTTTGAAAATGGAGTGTCCATAGGACCTGGAAACAAAAACGATCCTCTAGCGGTCTTCGATGGTTCGGTTATTCCAAAGGGCTACAAAGGCATGCCAACCCTGATCTATACTGGGGTCCATTATCGTATGTCTGAAACCTTTCATCGATGTAGTCGAATAGATGAGCTAACAGAGCCTNNAGTTCCCATCAGGTGTGTTCAAATTTTCGATAGATGTAGTCGAATTGATTAGCTAACGAAGTCTAGCTGGAGCAAACCTTATATCCGTGGCAGTGAGGTACAGGCCTTAGCTTATTCTTCGGACAATGGTGCCACTTGGATCAAACCAGACATCGATGCTGTCATTCCTAGTCCACCGGAGGGCTTCAATGTGACAGGCTTCCGCGATCCTTGGGTGTTCCAGAGTCCCCAGTTCAGCAAGCTTCTCAACGACACTCCCGAGACTTGGTATCTCTCGGTCAGCAGCGGTATCAGACAAGTTGGTCCTCGTCTGCTCTTGTACAGACAGAACTCTTCAGACTTCACCAGCTGGGAGTTCCTCGGCCCTTCAGTCTCTACCCCTGTCAACACTACCTTCAGCGCCGGCAACTTCTCTGGTAACGATGGCTCGAACTACGAGACTTCAAACACCCTTTTCCTCGATGAGGAGGGAGAGAACCTCGAAAACGGTGTCAACTTCGTTACCATGGGTGCCGAATCCGGCAGAAAGACACACAGTTTCCACTATTCCCTGTGGAAGATGGGTAAATTTGTTCGCAACCCTCTCAACGAGAGTGTTATCCTTGAGGATCATGCAACTGGTGTTCTCGACTGGGGTCTCGGCTACGCATGCACAACTATGCCTGACTACAAGACCAACCGTCGTCTTGGTTTCTGCTGGAGCAACGATGACTACAATGCGACCATTTCTGAGCAAGTAGGCTACAGAATTGGATCTGGTGGTGTTTACTCTATTCCTCGTGAGCTATACTACAAGGATATTTCAGGAGTCGTTGCCGATGATCTCGCTGCTGAGAACGGTTACTGGTCCGTCGCAACCGGTCATTTGAATACCACTTTGGCAAAGGACGGTGTTGCAATGGCTAAGGAACACGGCAATGATACCGTTACTCTCGCAACTCTGGGTTGCAAGCCTGCCCGTGAGATCCTTGCCTTCAGAAAGCATGCCAACCACACCTGGACCGAGTCTGACTTTGACGTTGACGTCAAGTCGATCAAGTCAAACTGCAGTAACGTCGAGTTTACCCAGAAGGAAGGTGTCACCCAAGCCTTTATCCCCTTCAAGCAGAGCCCTCACAGTCGCCGTTGGGAACTCCAGGCCACCGTCCAGATCCCTGCATCCTCTCTTCGCAACGAAGAGTACGAGGACTTTGCTGCCGGCTTCACCATTTTGCACTCCAGTGCCTCCGCACCTGCCAATTACTCGGTCGACGATGCAGCAATGCTCTACCGCCCCTCCAACGAGACCTTTATGATCACTCGCGACGTCGCTCTAGGCAGCGATAACGTCAACACTGACCCCGAGATGGGCAAGTTGCGCCTGTGGAACGTTTCCTCGACCGACGCCCATGGCAAGCAAACCTACTCCATCCAATCCCTCAACATCCGTGCCTTTATGGACGGCAGTTTCTTCGAGGTGTATGTCAACGATGTCCTCACCATCTCCACCCAAATCTACTACTGGTACAAGGACTCCACTCGCATGGGCTTCTACCTCCAGTTCCCTGATACCATGAAGAACTCGACCCTGGATACTGGTGTTAAGTTCTCCAACGTTAGTGTTTGGGAGGGTGTGCCCAATGTGTTCCCTAAGCGTCCCACCAACCCTCAGGAACTGATTGACAACGGCGTTGGCTTCGTGCAGCCACCTAACAACCCTAACGTACCGCTTACTTATGATGGTGTTGGTGCTCCTCCTTTGCCTCCACCTGAGAATCTGCCCTATGGCATTGATCTTAGCACAGTGGAATGAATCGCCGGCCTAGGACTATGTACATATCTGATATTTAGATACATTTTCTAAATAGGCAAGGCAACATGTCGTCGAATCTCTATGGAAACGCCTCTACTTCCTATGATATTGTGCCTTTTGTAGTCTACTTCTTGCTCTGAGCCACAGTTGGAGTATGGTGCATCTCTGTGGATCGCCTCCTCATACACAACCTCCTATATACTGAAGTATGTAGTGTGTACCTATAGAAATGCACAATAGTAATAGGGAGTACGCCAGTATCCACTGAGATGCAACAACTCGTCGACTCTCCGTGGACACACCTTTACTTTCGAATATGATTATGCCTTTTGGAAGTCCATATTTTGCTCTTAGCTACACTTGGAGTACGGTGGAAGTTACAAACCGAGAATACGGAGAGGTTCCAAATAGAGTGTTCAAACAAGCACATCTCTCTGGCCTCCTCCTGATACATAAGGGTATCGTGTATGGGGACAGCTGAGCGTGATAAATATCTGCACGCGGGAGACAACGTCTCCGTCTCGGATCAAACTTATGAAGGAGTGTATATTAGACTTATAAAGGAGTGAGTAGCGTCACGATGAACAGTTCGATCACTATCTCACGTGGGCGAACAGAAGTCGAAAGGTTGGAATCAGAAAAGACGTATGTAAATACAATACAACAAAGCACGCAATTTGGTATCACAACAAGACTTAAAAAGAGGCCTATAAAACCGCTCATTCCTCGTCTTCCTGGTAGGCGAGCTTGCGCATCTCGCCCAAGTCTTTTCGTGCTCTGCCAAGTGCGTTCTCGAGCTGGAGAATCTCGACTTGCTTCTCCATGTGNNTCTATTCACAAAATGTTAGCATGTAGTTCATATGAGAGGAGATTGATGATACATACGATCTGTTGAACTCGTGCTTTGACAGCTTAGAGTAATCAATGACTTCTTCACCATTTGCACGAGCGTCGATGATGGCTTGGACTTGCTTAACGAGACTGCGGCATGCGCCAGTAACAGCCTTGCTAGCGTCCTCCAGTCTCTCTTGAGTCTTGCTCATGAAGCTGGCCTTGACTCTGCTGGCAGCGACCAGCTGAGCAGTGGAAGCAGCCACGTCGTTGGATGCAACGATCAGCTGCTCGGGAGAGTTGCGGCCTCCAATGACACCATCTGCAGTCTCGATGAGCAGATTCGTGCTGTTGGCAACAGCCTTTGCAGCGGAGATGAGACCTTCAGTCCATCTACTGTTTTTCTTATAGAAACTTGACTTTGACAATGAAGAGCCACGACCTTCATTTACAATTTCCTGCTGAGATGCAGTGGCTGCTTTGATCAAGTTTGCGATAGCATTAGTGACTGCGATAGCAGCGCCAAGAATAGCATCGTGAATCTTGAGCTCGTAAGTTGAGTAGCCATCTCTGGATTTGTTCATCAGAGCAGTAAGACGATCGGTAGCTGCTTCAATTGCCTTTGCGGCGTTGGCCATCTCGCGGTCGACGAGATCTCCAAGATCTCCAGAAGCAGAGGTCAGCTTGTGCTTAGGAGCGAATGCATCAGCAATCTTAGACAGGCTGTTCAGGTTGATCTGAACCTCGTTGTTCTTGTTGATGACAACATCGGTCTTTTGCAGATCATCCAAACCGTCAAGACGGTAACTCTGGATAGAGCGGAAGAAGCTAACAGTGCTGAGAGCAGACTGGCGTGCAGCATTCATCAGCTGATCAGCCTTCTTCTCATCAGAAGCGAATCTGGTAAGACCCTTGGTGTTCGAGAGAACATCTGCGACAGAGTTTGAGAAAGTGTGAACAGTGCGGATGACTTCAGCATGAGTGCTGTTGGGACCATCAGCGATGAAGTTATTGAAGGCAGTTGAGAACTCCATGGCGCTTGACGCGGCCTTCTCAATAGTTGACAAAACATATGCACCAGAAGCACTTTGGTTTCCTGCTTGCATGGTAGAGTCCAGCTCGTAGAGAGCATCATCGACACGCTGAACACCGCTCTGGAGCACAGAGTCAATGATGTCAGTGATCTTGCGAACGCTGTCAAGAAGCAGAGTGTCAATCTGCTCGTCAAGAGCTTGGTCTGTCTCGCCTTGACCGTTGCGGAGTTCGTTCAACTCCAACAGTGTCTGGTCCATGCCGGCCTTGAAGATTTCAAGCTCATCCTCCTTTTCGCGAAGAAGTCTCTCAAGATCAGAATCTTTCTCGCCGTACTTGTTTTGAGCATCGTCAAGAGCTCTAGTCTTGTTGCGCAAGGCCTCCTCGAGATCAGCAATCTCTCTGTTGTGCCTAGAAAGAAGGGACGAAAGCTCAGATCCCTTCGATCTCTCTGCATTCTCTGCCTTGTCAAGAGCAAAGCGTAGTTCGCGTTTGAGCTTCTCAAGCTCGTCCTTGTGGCCGCCAGATGAACGATCCTTGTCGTGGAGAGCACGGTCTCTCTCGCGGATCATGTCGGCAAGCTCCAAGTTCTTGGTCTTGAGTTCTCTCTCCAGCTTCTCGCGTCTGTCAATGGCTTCTTGCGCTGAAGCTGCCTTGAGTTGGACACCCTTGAATTTCTGCAAAAGTTCAAGATGCTCGTGACGTAGCTGCGAGTACAGCTTTGCCAAAGCCTCGTACTTGGTTCTCCAGGTGTTAATCTGCTCCTGCAAAGCACGAATTTGTTCGTCCTTGGAAGCATTCTGTTGGCCGAAATTTACTTGGAGTTGCTGCAACTCTCCCTCGAGAGCCTTCATACGTCTGTCGTATTGTTCAAGCATAAGCTGGTCACGCTCGTACTGTGCGCGCGCATTCAGGTTCTCACGCTCCAGCTCAGCCATTCTGCCCTGGGTTTGTTGCGAGTACTGGTCACGCATCAACTGCTCCTGGGCCAATCTCTGCTGCTCAGCTTGTAGTCTTTGTTGTTCCTCAAAGTCCCTCTGAGCTTGCAGAGCAGCCTGTTGCTGTTGTCTTTGCGCCTCATCCCATTGTGCCTGCAATCTTCTTTGCTCTGCCTCATACTCTTCTTGCTGACGTGCTTGCTCATTCTTCCAGAATTCGTTGATGGGTTCAGGATCTACGGAAGGCTGGGGTGGAGGAGTATTGGCAGGCTTGGTGACAGGCTCGTTCTTCGGCCTAGCGGGGAGGGCTGGTTTGTCCTCGTCATCGCCGAGAAGGCTTGGTGGATCCTGAGGCAGCTTAGGGATGGTGATCAGACTGGTCAAGTAGCGCAAGTTGGAGCACTCGTAGTAGAATTTGACCAAGCGGTAGTGTTGAGCGTCGTAACGTCCGCGAAGAGGTGCGAGAACTTCATCGTCTCCAAGAGCGGTATGCATGGCGCGCAGCATGCTGGTGATGAACTTGTAGATACCGTAACTCTCCTGGACCAGGGGTACCAGACAAGAGATCTTGCACTCGTTGTTCAGCCCGCCTCTAAAGTTAGCAAAAACGAGCTTTTGAAATGTCTCAATCTGATCTTGGAGGTTCATAAGGTCGGAAATGGTCTCGTNATCTGGCCGAATCAGTATGCCGCTTTGCGATGAGCTGCCACTAGTTGGTTCTTACCCTTCGTTCGGGTCGTTGATCGACTTCAAACTGATGTACTCCTCGTACTCGAATGTTCNCTATGCCTACATCAGCGACTTTTCTGTGCATGGTTCGGAGTACACACCATTGAACTCGGGGTGGTTTCTGTGGAAGTTGAGCTTTGCGATCAAGTAGTAGACGTATTCGGAGATCAGAGAGCCGTATCCNNTAAGCATTGTCAGTCTTGTACTGCAAGTGCAAACACATCCAGGCGTACCCTTCATGCCGTCACCGCCTGCGACGCCACGCGACAGACTCTCAAGCCAGCCAATATGTGCCTGAGCCTCTTTCAGAACGACGGGGTGGCCTTCTTGCAGGACCTTGTGGATGGTGATGAGAGCCTTGAAGGTCTGGACTTCATCGGCCATGATCGGTTGNNACTGCAACGTCGACTCAGTACAATTGTGACACTCTTCGGTAGTGGTTGCTGCTTACACCTTCATGCCAGCCCAGAAGGATTGCGAACTGCGGTGGTCGTATGTGTAGACGATACATGCTCGAACGTGTTTTCCTGGAGTTGTGTTCAGTCGGGTCGGGAAGCTGAGGGCCTGGGTAGCGTACTCTTGGGAGCGGTCTCCTCTACATGAACGTGTTAGCATAGATCTATGGCATCTACATGAAGTCTAGACCATACCGATACTCGTGGCCTTGCGAATGTTGATGGCCAACTCCGACTCTTGCCTGAGAATTGGTTAGCATGTATCGCTGATGTTGCGACAGGCTACTACATACTTGCCCATGTCGACATTGCGCGTCGAGTGGAGCGACATGATGGCTGTGGATGCCGCGGTATGCTCGATGCGTGGTACTGAGGCCTCACTGAAAGTGGGAAACCAGAACGAAAGAAGTCACCGTGCTCGTGCCGGAGATGAGGGGAGAACAAGCGGGGACCAAGGAGAGTGTTTAATAAAGAGCAGCAATATCCAGTAGTTGGAGCTTCATCGACGTCGACTTGCCGAGCACCGCCGTGACAACGCCCGACCAACGCCGCAACGTCAGCGAACGCGACTGCCCCAAGATTCATCCCAGGCCCTCACATAACTTTCAAGCTTTCTCCCTGCTAGGCCTGACAGCCCAAGACAATTGCAACCTCCACAATGGCATTCTACTGGGCCTCCGCGTGCAGCATGGAAGACAGCTTACGAGGCCGATCATCTACAAATAGTCTGACACATGTAAGAGTAAACACATCACATTTCACACGGTTTGAATGCAGAAAAGTCATCAATCATTTTGGGTGCGAAGCTGTGAGCTTGGATATCTTTCTTTTGTCGTAGAGCTACGAAAGTGCTGCATGGCACATCGCGTAAAAACTTCTGAACAACATGCTCCCCAGACGCCTTTTGTTTTTGCTGCCTGATGCATGAAACCCTCCAACACATCAACCAACGAACCCCATGAACCTAGAAGCTGGTCAGCTAGTTTAGTTGCCAGCGATGGCGTGGGCGCGGCGGCGGTCACGCTCCTCAGCAATGGAGANGCTGCAACGAGAGTTAGCCAGTGTTTCGCACATCTTCAGACCGAATCTACGAACCTTGACACCCTTGCCCTTGGGGAGCGAGATCCAAGGCTTCTCGCGGCCAATGACGAAGACGTTGCTCTCACGAGTAGCGAACTCGTTGTCAATGGCATCCTTGATGTGGACGATGTTGAAACCACCGTCGTGGCGCTCACGGTGAGTGATGACACCAACACGACCCATGTTACGACCACCGGTGGCCATGGCAATAACGCCAGTGTCGAAGCGGATGAAGTCGGAGATCTTGCCAGTGGTGAGGTCAATCTTGACGGTGTCGTTGACCTTGATGGCGGGGTCTGGGTAACGGATNNACTATTCACCAATATTCAGTTCTTGTCCTTACATGTGTTTTTTCCGTATCGCCAAAGCTTGATCCAACGGCTGATAGATGCAGACTTACGTGCGTGCATCATGCGTAACCAAGTATGGGATGCCGCCCTTGCCGAGCTGGACGCGCTTGACCTTGCCGAGCTTGTACTCAGCCTCCTCGCCGGTGATGCGGTGGACGGTGAAGCGGCCCTTGGTGTCGTAGACGAGGCGGAAGTTCTCGCCAGTCTTCTCGATCGAGATAACGTCCATGAAGCCGGCGGGGTAGGTGGCGTCGGTGCGGACCTTGCCGTCGACCTTGATGAGGCGCTGCATGACGATGGCCTTGGTCTCGCGGCCGTTGAGGGCGTACTTCAGGCGGTTACGGATGAAGACGATCAGAGGCATGCAGTCTCTGAGCTTGTGGGGACCGGGCGAGGCCTTGGGGGCGTAGGCGCCCGACAGCTTGTCGAGAAGCCAGTGCGAAGGTGCCGACAGGCGGTGCTGGTGCTTTCTGCAGACTGTGTAAGAAGTTTGCGCAAGTCGTGTGTCGCNGGTCCAATGCGAAAANNTCTCGACACCGTCCGGTTCTGGTGGATGCTTACCCGGGTCCTCTGGCCATGTTGTCGACTTTGAATTAACGTTGGTCGGCTTTACAATTGGTTAGTGATTGAAAATGAGCGTGGGCAGTCGTCGCGCTTACGTTGAAAGGGCTCGCAGTTCGAAAAAGAAGGAGAAAGCGCGAAAACGCAGATTGAATATCGGTCGGTGGTCGGACTGTGTGCCAAGCCGGGGCAAAATCTCGACTAACTCGATCGAGCCAGCCCATCAACGCTTCACTTCAGAGAGTCCAGATGCCCAACAATAAATGTTTGTTCACTCTGAGAAAAAAGATTCTGGAATTGAAGACAGAATGAACAGTGCAATTATCAACAGTGCTTGTATATGGTGTGACATTCGGGCAAGCTGTCGACTTTTCACATTCGGAGCAAGTTCACCAGCCTCTTCACATCTCTGGTCAGGCTTTTGGAGCATCTACAGTGCCAATCGAGCTTTAATTGTCGGTCAAGGCGATACACATATGAAGATGTCGTTTGTTTAATATCTGCACATTTACTTTGATCAGTTCGTATACACATGACCAATCATCTAGCAGACGTCTTCAATCTCCTGCTCGCCTCCAACTCTGGGACCAAGATCAGATCTCAGTGTGCGGTTGAACAGCTCAAGCAACATCTCGAAGCAGATCTTGGTAAGTCCAGGGTCGTAACGTCCCTTGCTCATCTCGTCGCGAATGAAGGCATCTGTAATAATTAGCTTGAGCAATGGCAACTGAGTGTGGTACTTACGTTGAGCCCAAGCAGCCTCGAAGAAACTGAAGCAGATGCCGGCATCGTGCAGAGTCTTGCGAATAAGATCACGACCCTCAGGAGGGACATGGTTGTCCTTCTTGCCAAAGANTCTATTCATGTGTTAGCGACGGAATACCTCTACAACATATTGAAAGCATACCATAACCAGTTCACCCTTGATATCCTTGGCTCTAGCCAAGGAGTCGTCGTTCTTGCCGGCACCAAGAGTTTTTGAGTGGATGTCAGTAGCAAAGTAGCAGACAGCAGCGCTGACACGCTTGTCCAATGCACATCGGTAAGCCAGGTGACCACCTAGACACATTCCAGTAGCACCAATTCTGCCGTTGCAAGTCTCTAGAGATAGAAGCAGAGAGACACTGAGTTCAGCGTCCTCATCGTAAGCTGCAAGCTNTTTGGCAACCTTCCAGTCATTTCCCTTATCAGTACCGGGTCCATCATAGGCAAGAGGCTCAGGTCCAGTAAACTCGTGGTAGCTACTCGGGGCAGCAACAATGTAGCCCTGACCAGCAATTTGCTTAGCGAATCGAGCAACAGGTCCAGTCACTGATGAATGATGTTAAGTCAATTCGCGTCATCATGAAAGACTACGTTCCGTTGTCAGAGACGATAGAGAAGAAAACGACTTACCCTGGTAGATCTCACTGAAGACGACTACACCAGGGAACTTGGCCTTAGGGTAGTTGGGGACCGTTGGGTGCCAGGTAAACANCGCCTGGAAAGAATCAGCAGATGGAAGCTATCGATCAAGTCTGAATCCCTTCTACATACGCATGTTGCCACCATCCTTGGTGGCCACATNCCTGTAAGATTCTTCAATCAGCATTTTGGAGATCAAAAGTGGTGTGTACGTTCGATATCTGCTGCCAACGCGCATACAAAGCACTTTGAACCCTGAATGGCTGGGAGCCGATACAGAACGTGATGTGCTTTCTTACCAAGCGTTTTCTCTTCAATGTTGTCAGGCTCTCGAGATCTATTCACGACGATGTAGATATATTCTTTGACTCAAGATACAGTCTTCGATAAGCGTAGACATCAACGATTGCTTTCACTCCTCACTGGCCTTTTATGACCTTACATTAAGCAAAGAGGTGTATTGCATAATGGAAGATAGCTGAAAGCAGATGCTTGGCATATGTCTGATGAGAGAATTCTCGACGGCCTGTAGCAGTTCATGTGACGTACGAGGGGCCCATCTCGGTGTCGGGTCTCGGGCGATGAGCAATTGCCTCCCTCCTCTTTCTCGTGTTTCGCTTCTCTTGGACCATCCCGTCGACACCCTCTGGGCCGGTCGACAGATCGCAAATACGAATCCTAGATACGCCACTCGCATTGTGTTGGCAGACTTTTCGTCGACTTGAGTTTTGCTTGTTCGACCGCGGCAATCGTTCTACTTGGACGCGTCCAACGACATCATTTCCACACCTGCATCCCGTCATGTCTTCGAACCCGCAAACTGCTCTTTCGGCCAAAACATCGAACCCTTCCAAATCCGTCGGCCTCTCAAATCAATCAGCACCCTCTTATTCTCAGACCAACGCCTACTTTGGAGAAGTTCTCGGTCAACGTAGAAGTGGCGGTTCAGGCAGCTCCAACGCCGCTAGCTCGAAGCCATCATCGACCCCGCGCAGCAACCAAAGTGCAAAAGCAAAGCACAAGCAATCGAAGAAGTTTAGACTCGCGGATGAGGATGCTCTTGCTGAATCCGTAAGTGTTACTATCGACCTGTCAGCGAGCTTTCACCTTGCTCACTTTGCCACANNGGCCGCCATGCATTCGACTAGCAGCCGCAAGGGTCAGACCTCTATCACTCATTTGATGAACTTTTCCCTTCCGCCACGTCCTCAAGCACATCAACACAACTCTAGATATGCCTCAGGCCGCCCTCGACGCAACCCCACTTGGGGCCTAGGTTCTGGATACCACGCTGTGGACAAGGCCAGGTGCGTTCTCTTCGGCCTCCCAATTCAGCATGTTAACATATGCTAATTGTGTAGATATGTCCACGCCAACTATCGTTTCATTGTTGACCCAAGGGCTGACTATCGCCCTCAACGCGTCGATGCTGATGTTCACATTGACTGGAACAACGTACTGCAGATCCTCGTCTCGACAGAGTCTCAGTCTTCTGCATGTCCTATCTGCCTGGGCACACCCACCGCTCCGAGAATGGCTAAATGTGGTCACATTTTCTGTCTGCCATGCTTGATTCGGTATATGCACTCGGATGATGGCACTGCTTCTGGAGCTGAGAAGAAGGCACGCTGGAAGAAATGCCCAATCTGCTACGACTCCATCTACGTTTCCGAGACAAGGCCAGTCCGCTGGTATACCGGTGCTGAGTTTGAACCCCCGAGAGAGNNGGGAGATGACGTGGTACTGCGCTTGATACAGCGTCATGCAGGTTCTACTCTCGCCATGCCTAGAGAGAGTCCCGACGCCCTTGGNAAAGGGGACGACATCCCATGGTACTTTGCAGCCGAGGTGATGGATTATGCTCGCGTCATGAAGGGCGGCGAAGATTACATGCTTGCCCAATTGGATGAGGAGATCCAGAACGTCAGAGCTATGGAACAAGAGGATGAAGTCATGTTTGGAGACGATACACAATGGACCAGTAAAGCCGTACGTGCCTTGAACGAGGCGAAAGAGAAGATTAAGGGCATCGGAAATCCACCAGCAGCACCTAAGAAGCCAGAAGAGCCTGAGCACAAGAAGCCCGCCATACAATTCAACCAGTCTGACGATGGAGTGCCGGAAATGTATGCCATTCAGCAGGCTATCAAATCAGGACAGAGTCTACCCAACGGACACACCGGACAGGCGGATTCATCATCGAGCGAGAAAGAGACTGGTACTAAGAAGGAAGACCCCACGACTAGTATTCTGTCAACATCATTAGCCGAGTTTCGTGCACGACAACATGCAGAAAGGCAACCGGACACTTACTTCTTCTACCAGGGGCTCCTGCATTACTATCTGTCATCTTTGGATATCCGCATTCTGAAGGCTGCATTCGGAAGCTACGACAACTTCCCGTCCTCGATACTACCCCGTGTCGAGCGGGTATCAACAGGCCACATTGTCGATGATGATTTGCGCAANAGAGTCAAGTACCTCGGACATCTACCTTATGGATGCGAGGTCACTTTCTTGGAATGTGACTGGACTGACACAGTTCCTCCGGCAATCCTTGAGCAGTTCCAGGGTGAGATCGAAAAACGTCGCAAGCGAAACAATGACAAGGAGGCACGGGAAGAAAAGGAACGCATCCGCGCCGAGAAGGCTGAAGATCGAGAGTTCGCAGCCGCTCGGCGAAGACGGGTCAGCATTCCAACCGAAAGCAAGTTCAGACCAGACGACTTCATTCCATTGGGTGCGAATGGTTCGGACGCAGCAGGCTCCTTCGATGGTCAAGGATCTTCTTCATCACCGCCCTGGAGCAACAGCAACAGACCGCAAGGATCTGCCTATGCCTCTCTTGCGTCACCTGGTACAAGCCCGGCTACATCAAGGACAGTATGGGGCACTACTGCAATCGCATTGAGTAGTCCTGAACTCGCCGCTCTTCAACATGGAAACATGGATGATAGGTGGCTTGATGGCTGGGAGAAGGAATTGACACAAGAGGATGATCTGATCGCCCAAGTGCAAGCAGCAAGTCTCGGTGAAGGGTCATCTTCGTCCAGCAAAGCTGCAGGTGCTGCCAAAGGCAAGAAGAAGGGCAAGAAGATTACGCTGATGAGCACTACGGCTAGACGAGGTGCATAACGATTGGGATGGATGGCTTTGTGGATTTGAGATATCAGGCGTTTTACGAGGGCTCCTACTGCATTGCATTGACACTATACCTTGGACGGAATAGCGAAGGTCCATATACATACAGCTATACAGATACGAAATAAATGAAGAAAAATGTCAAAATTATTCAGGGCCGGCAGATGGTGGAAGCGCATGATGATGTAAAGACAACTAAAGTTTGGTCAGGAGTGGGTCCGAGGGTCAAGGAAAACAACAACGGAGATTGAGTATCGAGTCCTCCGCGACTTCCCTCTACTGGCCACCGGCATCCTTCCTAGGACATCAATTGCTGCTGCCATTGACTCACCATGACCGTCACGAGGAGCCAGACGGGCAAGACGNNCCCAGGTAAGTGCAAAAGCGCGTGTTATGCTCGTGTATCGCGTCCACTAACACGAGTCAACAGAAAGCCAGAATTGCCCGAGGGCTTTGTTGAAACACCATCGAGGAAGCGTTCAACGCGCAAGACGGCAGACTCGGGTCGTACTGCCTCGCCGTCGCCCTCAATCACCAGCTCGAGAACTCCCCTTGTCGACGCCCCTGCCAGCGAGGTCAAGACCAATGGGCATGCCAATGGCTCGTCCAAGAAGGAGAAGAAGCGCATCATTGATGGCTGGCTCGAGGGCTCCGACCCTAAGGTGGACGCGAACCCTCACTACGAGTTTGGTGGCAGCCCTGGAGTCACTGCCATGATGATTGGCTTCCCTATTCTCATGTGGTATATGTGGGTTGGCGCTACCTACTACGATGGTGGCTTCCCTAAGCGCGAGTCTTCCAACCAGTCGTGGTCCGACTTTGGCAAGCAGCTCTTCAGCCTGGCCTACAATGGCGCTTTCCCTCACGCAAAGGCATGGGCCATCTACTGGACCTTCTTCATCTTCGAGGGCATCTGCTACCTGTACATGCCCGGTGTGTACAGCAAGGGCAAGCCTCTTCCTCACCTGGGCAACAAGCAGCTCCTCTACTACTGCTCCGGCGTCACTTCTTTCTATCTTACCATTGTCGTCGCTTTGGGTCTCCACGTTACCGGCCTCTTCAAGCTTTACACTCTCATTGATGAGTTCGGCCCCTTGATGTCGGTCGCTATTCTGTCTGGCTTCATTGTCTCTGTCGTCGCCTATGTCTCTGCTCTTATGCGCGGTGCTCAGCACAGAATGACTGGCCACCACATCTACGACTTCTTCATGGGTGCTGAGCTGAATCCTCGTCTGTTCGGCTGGCTCGACTTCAAGATGTTCTTCGAGGTCCGTCTGCCTTGGTTCATCTTGTTCCTCGTCACTCTCGGAGGTTGCGCTCGTCAATACGAACAGTATGGCTATGTCACTGGTGAGATGGCCTTCTTGCTCATGGCCCACTTCTTGTATGCCAACGCCTGCTGCAAGGGTGAGGAGATGATCCCCATCACCTGGGACATGTACTATGAGAAGTGGGGTTTCATGCTCATCTTCTGGAACTTGGCTGGTGTGCCTCTGTCTTACTGCCACTGCACCATCTTCCTTGCCAACCACGATCCCGAAGTGTACTCTCACTCCTGGCCCGTCCTTGTCTGGTTCTTCGGCAGCTACCTCTTCGCCTACTGGGTCTGGGATACTGGTAATTCGCAGAAGAACATGTTCCGTGCTCAAGAGCGTGGCTACGAGATGAACCGCAAGACTTTCCCTCAACTCCCCTGGAAGGCTGTCAAGAACCCTCAGAAGATCGAGACCGACACTGGCAATGCTCTCCTCTGCGATGGCTGGTACAAGTACGCTCGCAAGATCCACTACACTTGCGACATGTACTTTGCTCTCTGCTGGGGTCTGATCACCGGTTTCAACTCGCCCTTCCCTTGGTTCTACCCTGCTTTCTTCGCCGTCATGATTGTGCACCGCGCTTCTCGTGACATCCAGCGTTGCAAGGAGAAGTACGGCGACGCTTGGAAGNNGGAGTACGAGAGACGCTGCCCTTACCTTTTCATTCCTGTAAGTTCTTTTCTGCTTCAGCGCCACTTCCTTGTCCGGATTACTAATTTCCTTCATAGTACGTCTGGTAAACAACAACACAGTTACGGCAAAAATGATGTATATGATTCTCAATTCGCGGGGTTTAAAACTACATCTGTTGTAATATTCAAGGAGTGGTTGGTGTCCAAATAGGTACAGCGGCCTCTTTTTACAGTCAAGGGTCGCAAGATCTAAGGCCAAGGGTGTGCCGTCTAAGGGGAGTTTCTCTTCACCTAGGAAAAGATAATCCAAATGTCTGGGGGACTCGATCGTTCCTATGTAGGGAAAGGACTTTTCTGTTATTGTTTCTTTCTTTTTCGTTTTAGAGGCGTCTGTCTAGTTTTCCTTCGTTTCGCTGCATAGCTTGCAGAGGGTACACGTAGCAGGAAGCAGAAGTGCATGTAGCATATGGTTACCTTGTATTATTCGCCAGCGACACAGAAATTTTATTGTAACAGGACCAACATTCTCGAGTGCCATGTGCTCTCCCAATCTAAAAGCCTCTTAGTCAGAGAGGTCGTCAAGCTTACAGCTTTTGAACAAGCACCAGGGTTCGAAAAGAATACTGATGACTGAGTACGAATATAGGGTCAGGGTGACACCGGGGACAGCGTCACAATGACATTGTCATTCCAAGGCAGAAAACAAGTAACGGAGAAAGAAGAGGAGCAGAAAAAGGAAAGAAGGAAGTAGGTATTAGTACAAAGAAGTCTAGTTGTCGAAAACATGCATGAAGTAAAAAGAGACATTCCAAAGCCTTCCTGAGAGTTTATTTGCTGTGTTGCCCCGTTGTAAAAGTTGCCTTGTGATTGCTGCAAAAGTGATGCAGCCTGTCTGTTTCCCAATACCCAAATACGCCTGTACGCCTTGCCAATAGAAGACCAGTGCTTGCACATCAACCGGCGATGAGCACCCATAACAAGAAGACTGCGAGTTATGTTAGTATTGCGAAGGCAGGTAAGAAGGGACAAACTTACANAATCATCAAAACACCAAACATCTTAGCAACAAGCCACCTATTGCCCTGCACCCTGGACCAGTATTTCATAAGCTCGCGTTGCGCACCTTCAACATTGTCGACAATGTCCTCGGTATTCGCGTCGATGCGTTGAATCATGTCGCTCTGCTCGCTGACCATTTGAGCTAGTTGACCAAAGATACCTCCAAGTTCGGCGATTGTGCGCTCGATGCCTTCTATGGCTTCGCCGCGCTGTTGTATGTATCCGTTGTTCTGGTTTCCTTCTTCGAGGAGTAGCATCTGTTGCTCTGATTGTGCACCTCGTGTTAAAGCTGACGAAGACGCGCTTGGTGGTTCGAGAGTCAGAAGATCTTGTCCTTGGTTCATTGGCGGTTGCGGTGAGCGGCCTCGTGATGGCGGTGCATATAGCGGACTGTCACTGCGTCCTTGAGGAACCAAATGTCCAGCATTGCTGCCCACGGTATTGACAAAGTTGTCTTGACGCGAGCGACTGGCTTGTACATTCTTGGACCGCACTTCCAAGACTTCCTTGAAGTTACCTCCTACGTTTGCTAATCTGCTCTGTAGCATGACGACGACATTTTCATTGTGTTGGCCTTCTTGATCTACTCCGCCCTTGGGATGCGCCGTCTTGTTTATCGTCGACAAGGCACCGATCTGCTGGTTCAGCGCAGCAAGATCTTGCTTGATGACATAGGTGAGTTCGGCGATTTCGACAGGCTTGTCGTCGAAGAGGGTCTTGCGACGAGCCAGTTGTCCCAGACGTTCGAGTTTGCCGACGGTGGCTGCAATGCCCCTTCCTATTTCGGCGGCCTTGCGCGCAAACTCGCTGCGCTGTTTGCGCGTGGGTTGTGCTGAGGGTTGGGCATTGTTGGGTAGTAGATGTTGTCGGCTCTGTGGTGTCTTTGTGTGGGCGAGGCGTTTTTGGGCAAGGGCGAGGATGGAGCGGAACTCTGGAGTGCGGTCCTGGATTGAAGACGTGGCTGCCGACATGGCTGCGACGTGCGTTTGCGTGTTTGAACGGTGTGGTTTATTCAGAGAGGCGATGAGGGTCGGTATTATGGATTGGTAGTGGCTGAAGGGTATTAGGAGGGCGTTTCAGGTCGTCTTCATTGTTCAGGTCGAATGTCCAGCTGTCGACGTCCGGGAGAGTGAGAGTCGAGACGTTCTCCGCCGTCCCCTGGCCCTGGCCAAGCCACATCGACCTCGTCGTCATCACCCGCACTTTCAGTAGGTACTCTACATGCATGCATGCAGCAGGAGCAGACCATCGAACACATTCACATCTGACAAAAAATACATATCAATCCATCTGAAGAACAACGACTCGGAGACGCTTTTTTCTACCGTCCGCCTTTGTCCGTAACCAAATAAATAAAAGCACACACGCTGGTTCATGCTCCCCATAATAAAACGCCAGTGTCCCACATCACCATCGAACATATATCCATCATGCAACTCCTCCAACAACCAGTGCTGCCAACATCTCTTCCTCACTTCGTACCTTGATGTTGATTGTGACTCCAGTCTTGGCACTGAATGCCATTCTGACCAGCGATGCTACCTTGCCACCTGTCACGCTCTTGCCGTAAAGCTTGAGGCTGTGCGTGCTTGTGGAAAGCGTCACTTCGCTGCCCTCGAGGGGTTGCATACCCAGACTCTTGACAAGCAGCTCGGTCGCTTCAGCCAGTGTCTTGGCATTTGAGAGCTGCAGAGTCTCTTCAGCCTCGTGTTCATCGTCAGAAGGAATTCCATTAAAGATGCTGTCGAAGTTGCCAGCGAATGCAGGAACGATGTAGTCAGATCCAACAAGATCCAAGTCAAAGATTTCGTACTCGTCTTCGTAACCGTGCTCTTCAGGTTCGTTGGTCGATGGATCAATCTCCTTGCTTGTGAATTTGAGCACGTTGCTGAAGTTTGCTGCCGAGAACTCTTGACCTTCGGGACGCTTGAAAGAGACATAAACAGTGCCGGGCTCGTCTGTCTTGAGCAGAGGAGCAGGGATGGTGAATTCTTCTTCCAGGCCACTGTCTTCTGACTCGTCGACCGCTGCGGGTGTGCACACTACTGTGACGTCGGCGAGGACTGTGTCGGGCAGCGTGTTCTTGATGTCGTATTGAATGACAACGTGCTCCTTGAACAGATGCTTGACAGCCGTGACAACATATTCGGTCTCGCTCTCTGTCAACTCGACGACAGCACTGCTCTTCAGAACACCTCCATACGAAGCAAGTTCGGGAATGGCCTGGAGTTGTTGAGCATACTTCTGAGCAGCCGCGCTTGCTGAAGCAGCAGCTTCTGCTGAACCACGAGCAGCCGCGGGTTTAGGTCCGGCTGAGGGTGCCTTAAGGGTAGGAGTGGCGGTGGTGAGTTTCTTGGTACGATCCTCGGCAAGCGACTGTTCACGGGTGACAACAGGGACGGAACCAAGATCAAATGGCTGAGAGAAACCAGCTGATGAATCTGCTGTCACATACATGACAAGCTGGTGCTCCAAGACCGGCAATGAGAACATGGAATNCTAGACGACAAATTAGTACACAATCATCGAACATACTCAAGTCATCAATATCTTACCATTTCTGACAAACTTGCTGGCCATATCGTCATCCTCCTTCATCAAACGCAAGTTGAGGGCTGCACGATCTCTAACCTCATCATCCGTGTCATCGAGACAGCGAGTGAGAAGGACGTTGACGCTGCGCTTAACATCAGGATCTTGCTGGCCAACACCAAACTTGGCAAGAGCAGTGACGGCAGATGCGCGCACAATGGCGTTCTCGAGCACGACACGGTTGTAAATGTAACGGATGTACTTGGTGGGGTTGGCGGTTTTGGGACCCTCCATACCCAGTAGATGCAGAATGCGTACGGCCAGCTTGGTGAACTCGCAGTCCTCGATGAACTCACACAGATGCGAAAGAGCGTCCTCCTTGCTTTCCGGCACAAACTTGATAAGGTCGAAAATGGCCTCGACAACGCTGCTCTTGAACTCGTAGCTTCCCTCGTCGCGGATCGAGGTGCTGAGGAATGCAAGCATACCGGCCTGCTTGCTAGGGAACTTGAGGGCGAGAGTGCGAACAGCCTCAACAACTGTGATCTTGAACTCATCGGTGATCTCGGCCATGAAGCCAGAGATTTGCTTCATGAGACGATCAACGCTTGACTCGTTGCCGGTTTTGAGGAGAGTGGTGATGGCGAAGGTCGCAACAGATCTGTTAGAGTTTGTGATGAGAGCCTCGATGTCGGGGTTACATTGACGTACAGCCTCAGGCTTGAAAGAGGCAAAGTTGTGAAGGATGCGAATGGCAGCGAACTTGGTGACGGAACGAGGAGAAGTCAAGAAGAGTTGGAGGACGTGGACGGCTTGCATGACCTCGTTGTCGGTCAAATCGCCGACTTCACAGATGGCCTTTGCAGCTTCAATGTTGACCAATTCACTCTTGTCACGCAACCAACCATCGAGCAGCTTCATCATGGGAGCGCGAAGGCCGGGATCCTCCTCGATAAGCTTGGCAGCCAGACGAACGAGCATGAGACGGGCTGCAGGGCTCTTGACAACTCCAGGGGCGCTGTACTGTTGAACCATCTTGACGAGAGCCATACGATCGTGGGAGCGCATCTGGTAGAGCAAACCAATAGCATGATATTGGGTCATGAAGTTTGTGTTTGAGGCAGCCAGACTGTGCGAGGCCGAGGTACCGAAGCCAAGGGAGAAGCCTCCCGAGGACTTTGTGCTCGAAGCAGCCTCTTGGGTCTCGCTCTGCCAGCGGCGGACAATGTCGCGGGCAATGGGAAGCAAGTGATAGGAAGACACGAGAGCGGCGGAGGAAACGGAGGGGGTCTTGTCGACAATGGCTGTCTTGATGTTGCGCTCGATGGCCTGGACGGTGGAAGCGTCGATGATGCGACACAGAGCACGAATGGCGTTTGCACGGTATACGACGTCGCTTCCGACAGCAGTGTCCTTCATGATACTGCTGGTGACCATGATGACGTCCTGGGCGGTGTTGGCGAGCTCCTTGATGACCAGGTAGACCATTTGGCGGAGGGCGGCATCTTTATTCTGGAACAGCTTGGAAATGCCAAAGAAGAGGGAGGTTGCTTCGTTTTGGGGGAACTTCTCGCCGGTGAAGAGCAGAAGTGAGATCTTGGTGAGTAGAACACGGCATTTGCGAGGNNGAGAGATGGGCGACGTGTTGAAGACACGAGNCTGTCGAGGGCTGGTTAGCAACATGTTCAGATTGAGATGCCTGGCGGACGCACCCTCCTGGAAGACCGAGGTGCGGTCGACCTTGAGCAGGCCGGCCTCGTCCTCGTTCTNTTTGTCGTAGCTCATGGTTGGTCTTCAATTGCCTGGGCTGGCGTGTATACCACGGGACTGTCGACTGTATGTAAACGTAGCATCCACAACTCCCTAACCCCCGACCGCGGCACCTGCCGTCGCAACCCCGTCATCTCCGCCAAGGCCCCTCCAACGTATGTTGGACCCTCTCCGCGCTTTCCAATTCCGCGGCAGCTTTCGACTTGTACTGCGGCAGGCGCACTTGGAACTTTAGCACACAACACCTATCTTCTCCAGCCACGACAATCATGGAAGGTATGGGAGGCATGGGAGGCATGCCCGGCGGTATGCCAGACATGCCAGTCAATGTTCCCATTGACGACCCCAATGCTGATACCGAATGGTAAGCCATCTTTGCCTAGCTTCTCTTTCTAGACTTTGTTGTTTTGTACCGACATGGCTTGCTTACTAGACCAGGNAACGACATCCTTCGCAAGCACAAGATCATCCCCGAGAAGCCCCCGTCACCCACTCCAATGATCGAGGAAGCCTTGACCGAAGCCCGTAGACTTGCCCACGAGAACCGCTTAGAAGGCAAGGAGCTCGACGAACTAGCTGAACTTGAAGACGACGAAGACGAGAACTTCCTTGAGTTCTACNNCGGTAAGCTTGTCTCCTTGTCCCGCAATCTTCTCGTCTCACGCCCTCCTCAAAGTCAAAAGCGAATGAACGAACTTGCTGCTATCCAATCGGCTTCCGTCTACAACCAAGTCTACCCTGTACAGAAGCCCGATTGGTCGCGCGATGTGACCGAAGAGTCAAAGAAAGCCTACGTCCTCGTCTTACTCACCTCTTCGTCTGGCACAAATGTCGAATCCCGTCTCTTGATCGAAATCTGGCGCGAGTTGGCTACAAAGTTTGGCGACATCAAGTTTTGTCAAATCCAGGCAAACCTTTGTATCGAAGGCTACCCGGACAGAAACACTCCGACTGTATTAGTATACAAGGATGGCGATATCAAGCGCCAACTAGTCACCTTGCGCGATCTGAAGGGCGATCGCACAACTGTTCGTGACCTGGAGGATCTGCTTCGTTCTTTGGGAGCCGTTGACCCTAACGACTCCAGACTGCAACCCCGTCAACACGATGAATCGGTACAGTCTACTCTTCGTGGCGCTGGCCAAGGTGCTGGCCTGGGCAATGATGATAGCGACAGCGATTGGGACTAAAGCTGCCCACTTCCCGAGCATGACTCGAGTCACAGCCGGACATGGCCATCTTCCAGCATACAAGCCCGAAATACCTGATCCTAGCACGACTCTACTAGTGTCCGCGGCGTTACAGACCTGTCGCCCACCACTACAGATTTGTAATCGCTGTTTAAGATATCGGAGGATCGACGAGTGAGAATCCGAAATGTGATATTCGGTATCGTTACGAACGTCAACATAACCCTGCCAATGTTGGCCAACGCATATGCATGTTCAAAACGTGCTGTAAGACATACCCGGCATCCGATTCTATACGAAATTCGATTCCTAGAACGCCTGGCTCGCGATTCCACAACTCCGAGGAAAAGACAGATTTAAGAATACAAGACGTTACATATTGGCCGCGTCTGGGCTGCTCCAGAAAATGGTGAGTCTCAGAAATAAGGTCCTGGTATCAACAATGCATCAAGACCTGGTATCAGTGTTATTGAGCTTGTAGGTTCCTACCACTCCTGTCTATTGTTGGTACTGTTCTGCGCCGATCAGGTTGCGATGTGTGATTCGGCGACGGGGGTTGCTTAGTGTTTCGTAGGACTTCGTTTTCTTCTTGTGTACGGAGCAGCTCGTGTCTCAATTGCTCATTATCTGACTCCAGAGAGTTGGTTCGTACCTCCAGAGCCGATAACTGAGCTTCTAATTCTTGTACTCGTTGGCGCTTGCGATCTCGAAAAGCTCGTTGGCTGTGGCCACCGCGATGTGTCAGNNCAGTTGATTCATCTACGAAACGCGAGAACCTCGATACATACGCAGCCCGATTCTGTGCCTTCCGCCTACGCTGTGCTGGTGTCAAAGGTTCCTTCTCCTCGGATGTGGCACTGCTACGACGTCTTTGATACTCCAGGAGTTCGTCAACATTGAACTCTACAGTGGGAGGCATGTGCTGCCTATAGTCGACCTCAACACCATTGCGATATATCGCAGGATGCCCTGGTGGGACGGGGGCATATCCGTGATGGCCATCGACGACTATGGGTTCAATTGGCGTCGTATGGCCCGAAGTCATTATCGGAGCTTGGGTGAAGGCGTCTCCTACTGGCGCGGCAAGCGTGTGCTGCTCATAGCCATATGAATACTGNNAGACAGCATGAGTACAGACGATGTGCGACTTGTCATAGGGCTTGCATACCTGCGGTACAGCCGACCACACAGGTTGTGTATGCGTGTACCCTTGATTGTGATGTGCATATATGGAATGGTGACTGGCGCCTGTCGTCACGCAAGCTTGTTGGTATTCCATGTTCAACTTGTTATTCGGATGCTCGCAGAACCACTNGGCAGGTTGGCAAACTGGTCAGATAAAGAAGGTCCCGTCCGAGAGTGCTGGTCATGGGATGAGTGAGGTTGAACCGAGCTCCTTATGCTTCTCCGTGCGATTGTTTCTGGACCGGGTTGACCGAAGTACGCGAGCAAACACGATCTTTATCTCAACAGACAAATGATGTGGCTTCCACGTTTGAGGCAGGGAGGCTTATTCAATTAAGAACAATAAGCCGTCCGAGTCAAGTAACGGACGCAGGGGCTTTTGTCTGTCAACCGCCCGACGGCCCAAGGTCGTGGCTTGATTCCAAGATGGGGACCTCAGTTCTAGCTGGATCCTCGACAACAATGTCAGACAACTTCAATGGATCTAGCGCGCTGCAGATCCGATTCAGTGTGCGGGTCACCAAGCACGTTCTGACGGGCCACCCTCTCTGTAAGCGGAACTGCCACCCCGCCGACATGATTGGTTCGATACCCGTTATGGACCATTGTACAGCCCTGCATTTGATTACTGATACTCTAGTGAAGATCAGGATTAGTTCCATGTACAAGTCGTCCATCAAGGAGATCGTGAATCTGGTCGAGGAGCTGCTATGCTAATGTAGGTGCTGCTCATACATAGCGATGTACACGCGTCGACCTTTGCAACTTGCTAGTATCTATACAGTACTTCTGCGTTGCTTCGGTATCTAACCTTGTTGTGAGGCCATGATTTGAGATCTTCGCTTGAGGCAAGCCACCAGCTCCACATGCCGAGGGCTCCCCCAACCAGTCGTTCTTCCGGAGCAGACCGTACTTTGATCCAATCTCTCATTCTGAATCTTGAATCAGATGGTCGGTTAGTCTTTCACAGCAGAGAATCGCTATGTGTTCTGCGACGATTCCTCATGTTGTCCAGAAGATAGTGGATCTAACGTTCCAGAACTATGAACTTCCGGGAGGCTCACACACAACGTTTTCAAGCCATCAATCCTTTCAGCTCGCGAGTTCACCTGTCCAGATGTGTTTGACCGAAGGTTTCCGCACTCTACACAGGCCAACAGGCTTGGGCCTCGGGTTCGGCCAGGATCTACATAAGGTCGATTCCATCCTAAGATAGCTAGGGTGGCCGTTTCTATTTGAATGACTTCGTGAGACAACCATCTGCGGAGCTAGTTCCACTGCTGTCAGTGTTGGACATTCAACCAGACCCTTTGGAGAGCATCTTAATACCTCAAGCAATTCCTCCCTGCGTCTCCCAATGGTCAGAGCTTTCAGCATTCGTGCCTGACGTGTGTTCATAGAGTTCGGTTGTGATTTCCGAAAGTTCCATCCCACACCGTATGTACTATACAATGTGCATCAGGCTGCAGAACTGTTGATCATGTCTGTCACTAGTACAGCGTGTTGGATGACCATCCCGCTTCCCGCAACTTTAAATGCTATGTATCAATCCTACTTGAAACACACACCCTGCGTGTGCTGCCTTCAATTGTACTTTATCTTGAAATTGAATTTGCCTGTTGACCCATGTCTGTTTAGCCATTAGAGTTCTGTCAATGCCGGTTCCAGCTGCGTGGTTCGGACCTTGAATTCAGCACATAGTCCGAAGCAAATCAAAACGTCGCTCGATGATTGCAGTACCTTCTGACTTGCAGCTATCACGCACATAGCAGGGGGCCATTTCAGCCAGACTGTCCATCGAACAAATCCACTATTACCTACCATTAATTCACCGATTCTGTGACAGCGATACCCAGGTCTTCGGTACCAGAAGGCTTGGACGCCTTTTCTATTGCATGCAACCGTCGCGCTTGGTTCCTTGCGGCGCCGCACTCCTTGGACCTGCCTACCTTTGTTTCGAGGCTCACATGCACATACCGCGAACTACCGTGCAGCTACGTAGCCTCTTGGTTGCTTGATTGTCCAGCTCCTTTCTGATGCCAATTGGCCAGCGCAGCGGCATCGCGGCCTACGCCAATCGTGCATGCTGTCTCGGCTGATGCATGCGGCAGCCATGGACGGGTCCCTCGCAGCTGCTGTTGTCTCATCTCTGATCACAATTCCTTCTTGCCAAGCCACGCAGCGAATGATTTGAATTCCAGGTTGAGTGTCTGGCCACAAGTCCCATAGAATCAACAAGCACGTCATCAAATCACCTTGCTGCACGAGTCGTACACGCAATTTACAGAATACACGTGGGTTGCGTCCCTTATCTCCCTGGATAAATTGATCCCCGAGACCTCGAACTAAGTCTATGGAACCGAAGTTGCTGGTCAAGGGCCCTGAGATGTCTCTGAATTCGGGGTTCATAAGTCACTTGTTTTGCGACACCCTTGAAGGGATGACTTAGCCGCAGCGCTAGTATGACTGACCAGCTGCATCTGCGAGCACGAACTTGTGGAGACCTACGGACAGATGGCCGACGTACTAACTAATTTACAGAAGATACACGCGCCGATCACATTATTCGTTCGGTCGCTTCTCCATAACTCTATTTTCGCTGTGACGGCCTGTATGCTGTAGCTTACTCATTCAAAAGCCCTGCTCGGATACGACCATTTCCTGCTTAAGGCAGGCTCATATCAGGTCTTGCGATCCGTTTAACCCTTGATATCCGAATTGTATCATCTGGAGCCCACTGCGGGATACTGGAAATTCAAAATCGCATTATGCTCTGAAGACCGGGATCAACACATCCAAAAGTGGCCCCACGAGGAAGGCCCCATTCTCCAAGTCATCCCCACATCTCTTTTACCTAGTCGACCAAGATAATCGGACCATTGTTAAGCGAGCGAGCCGCTCAACGCATCATATCTCGCGCAGTTCCTATCACTCTTCTTGTCTGAAGTCAAAGATTCGCACCCGCTCGTACCATCATATCGCGTCCCATGATTTTACGATTGAGAGCTAAGATACAACCCGATTCGGTACACATGTACAACCCCATGTACCACTCAACGGGAGTGCAGGTGTCGGCACGCTATGGTCAGAAGCTACATTAACGAAACAGGTTTGCTCTGCCCTCCACAGAACGGATTGCATGCAGCTCAAAGTAGAGCTTGGCCAGACCGATCGATGATCTATTCGGCTCGTTCGCCGGCCGGCCACGTCAACAAGACGTTCAAACAGCACAAGATGTTCTATATCCCCCTTCAAGTCGATTCTTGCCGATCCTGCACTATTGTGCGCAAGCCCATCAACCCGAGCCAGACCGCCTCTTCCGTACGGATTGTTCTGCTTCCTTGCTGAGGCACAAGATTGACCCAATAGTCAAACACGTCTCTAGCTTCCGTGACGCCCTTGGATGTCAGATTTTTATCCGCTTTCAAAGCGACCTCTAGACCTGCAACGCCGCCGAAAACAATCACCATATGCCTCCATTGGTTTGGGACTGGCGGTACTTCGGATTTGTTGCCTGATGCGTTGAGAAGAGACGTCAAACTTATACCTCGCTCAGATGTTCCAAAGCTAATATCGTAGCCGCCATCGTAGGGACATTCCGTAAATACTGCCGACAGGGACGATGTCATCCTTGTAGAGTATCCCCAGTAGTAACCAGTCTCCTCTCTCGGTGTATCTGGAGATACGGCCTCGGCATCCAAGGGAGTATAACCATCCATCTGAGGCTCATCGGCAGATCCAAATTTGACTGTAACACGAGATCCCGGAGGTACTGTGACTGGGATGCGCGTCTTCACAGGAAGGCCGCAGTCGACTAAAGTTGAGACGGCGTGACCTTTGCTGCGCTTGCTGTGAGGCTCTGCGAATGCTGCATCGGCGCCCATTGTTACTCCCTCGCGATACTGACACCATTCATTTGCGCGGAGATGATGTGGCATATCCAAGCTCGGCATGGCTCCAGCGGTCCTAAGGTTAGGGTGCATGGGGAAGAGTGTCTTTCTGAGATGTGGGGGCGTTTCCAGGTAGCTTAGAACATGGTAGAGGAAATCATCAGGATCGGAGTAGCCCGTGTAGCCGTCTCCTTCGAAGCTTTTCCGAGGACGAGACCCATTCTGTGATTGGCCGTCGTTGAAAACAACGATCTCGTCGACCTGAAAGACGGCGCAGGCTCGCGCCACCTGGGCTGCCATCATTGTTTTGAGATCATGTGATTGAGCACNTGTGAGGGGAGGTTAGGGCTGGAACATGCAGACGGAATCGAGGTGCCAAATCAAGCAGAGTCAACAAAGACTATAGCTGACGTGGTGGTATAGGGCAACCCCCAACGACGAGAAAGGTTCAGCTCAGGCATCTCGATCTCTTGCGAGAAGGATTATGAGATTAAACGAGTAGGAGAAGAAGGTCCGACTAAAGGCGGCAGGAAGTGTGAATCGAGCAAAACAAAATCAAAGTGAATGTCCTTTTTCTCCGGTGCTCGCATCATTGTTGCACCGAGGCGAAGGAGGTTATGGCAATGAACTGAGGCAATGAAATTTTTCTACTTACTTTGCAATTACACTGCCTGGCAATGCGATGCTCAGAGTGTGTTGACGCCCACCTGTAGGGGTAAAGACAGCTGACGGCCTCGAAGTATCGACCTCATCCTCGGCACTCTGATGTTGCTGTTGAGGCTGATGAAAGTCCTGCTTTCTCTTCTGTACCAGCAACACAATCAGTATCTCGAGATTACTTGGCTACAAATGTGAGGAGTTACGGTTGTAAACACACCTTGTTCTGATGTCCCGACATTGGCTAACAAAAATATCAAAGAAAATCTGGTGCTTCACATGAAGTTTGGCCGATCAATCACCCAAAAATGCTGAAACCACACTCGTCATGGCCAAGACTTTTGGTTGGCCGGCGGCTCCCGAGTCTGATGGACATGACTTGTTAACTGCGACCCTGACCTTGGCATCCGACGACATCTCCCCTTTGTCTACCCATCTTTCTTGAACCATCAACCTCCAACCCACTATTCCCGGAACCTTTCCAGAATACGCTTTCTGAATCAAAGAGAGCGTACATAGACATGTCGGCGTCCCAGCAACCAAGCAGGCCCTACTTCCACAACGGTCAAGCGCTCTCAGCGTAAGTACATTTAATGGTCGCGAAGGAGCACTCTAGCTCCAGCTTCCAGCTGGCCTCCGGACTTCACTCCATATGTTTTCAATGGCTGAGTCCCGCTTTCTTCTTTCTAGCNCCGCCGGCCACTGTACGCATCCGCAACTTCCTCGATAACGCCTATGTCTTCCTCGGCCTCTACGTAACCACATTCTTCTCCGTAAGTTCCTACATCCTTCCTATCTACTGACTCGTACACCCACACCTGGGCTCGGGGTTTTTTGGTTCACTAGTACTGAATGTCACTTCCTCCTTCTAGTTTGATCCTGCTGCTGCGGCCGCTGCATCGCCTTTCAACTCAAACAACAAGACACCCGGCCAACGGCCAGGTTGGGGCTTTGGAGGCAACAGCAGCAATGGTGGTCGAGGTGGAGGTCCTCCTCCCGGTGGCCGCAAAGTCGGCCGAGTCGATGATGTGAGAGGGCCCGAGTGTAAATCCTGCAAGTGATTTTCTTGATTGCAGCTCCATCCCTGTCAAACGATGGCATTGGCATGCATTATTTCGTTCTTTTCCTTCTGTCAATTTGAATTTCCAGACTTTTGTCATTTGGCGTTGTAGTCGGTTATGCTTATCTTGACAAGGCGCATCAAGTTTCCAACCGCGGAAACAAAGGCAATTTCAAAAGGCAAAATTGCCTTTTGTCACTATCGTTTCCATGTTCCTTGTTTTTCTACTGCATGCGGGTGGAGTTGATCGTATACCCTGAATTTGCCCAATGCCAAGTGGTTTGAAAAATGCTTTTACCTGTTTGGGACAGAACAGGCGAGACTACTGCTGCCTCTGACTCTCTGGAGTCTGGAGTCTGGAGACTCGAGACGGCGTACACTGGCATACCACGAGAAACTGAACTGCTCCTTCGCGGGCTTCATCTCCGTGCTTTCGTTACCTGGTTGCGCACTTTCCCTGTGAGAGATCTCTCATTTGCTCGGTGGTAACTTTTATGATCGCGCTTTCCTTGTTCAGGATCTCTCGCATGTTCCTGCAGTTTAAGGACAGTGAGCCAAGACCTATCTCGGACACCGTCATCTCGGTATTACCCTTGAGATTCATTGTTGGGTTGATCGAGTCCCTCTGTCTCAGATCTATGCCATTTTCCTTCTCGGACGACACTTTCCCATTTCGTGGTGTCGTGAATCACCCTTCCACTGAGACAAGAAGGATCGGTGTAGTGGTGACCCTGTCAGAAAATACTATATCCTTGTTCACTCCATGTACCTTCATGATAAGGACTTTAGACAGTCCTTACAGCTTTTTTCACTCAAGAACAATCCAATATGGTCTTTCTTAGGAGTTCTAGTGTGTGTTGTTGCCTTAGACTTATCGTTTTCGGAATCTGGTCATTTCCATTCAAGAACTCGATACAGACAGACACATCTCAAAGCCTAATTAGACATTGAAAATCGGCAATCAGTAACTGCCCTCAACCAAACCATTCGCTCAGAAAACCGTGTTAACAGAGCTCGAAACGGATACTCGGTGTTGCAACTCGTTGGAATTGAGCCGAATTGGATCAGAAGCATGAGATGAGAACCATGTAAATACAAGAAAGCCCCTCAAACGCAAGAATTATACAGTACGTAGGACATGGTACTTATGAAGGCACAAGTGTGTGCAAAAGCTATTTTGATATCAACATTATGTACCGAACCATCTAATCACGCTAACCCCTAACAGAACCTCAAAATGAATACGTCCAAAATCACAGTGGCGGATAATTATATAGAACAAGAAGAGAAAGAAAAAGACGTGAGAGTTCCTAGACGTCACGGTAGGATCCTTGCCAGTCACCTTGCTGCTGACTGTTGCCTGAGGGATAAGGTCTGGGGCCCATAGCGCCACCAGTGCCATAATACCTCCTCTGCTGACNTTCGCGCAGGACTCTGTGGAGATTGTGGTTGCTGTGGGGAGGCATCATCATTCCACCAGCAGAGCCGGGTCTGGCGTACTCTGACTCGGGGATGTTATCGAAGACTCCTTGATTACCATTTGAGCTGCCAGGTCTGCTGCCGCTGTAGCCTCTAGTATACATTCCCGGTGTGCTGGCCTGCTGTGGTGGTCCTGGTGATCCGACTGTGTATCTGGGATACCAGTCCTGTTGTGTCTTTGACATGAGTTGAGCTTCTGTAGGCGCAGGCATAGGGACTTGGTATGGTTGTGAAGCGCCGTACATGGACGGAGAAGAGGAGCGTTGCAAAGCACCCGAGCTGGGATTGCGGTACAATGGTGGTGCTGCAGCTTGTATATTGGTCATGCTACCAAAGGATGCATTCCTCGAATGCGAGGGTGAATGAGCAGGACTTTGTCTGACAGGCGAACCTGACATTGTGGATTGAGGAAAGTAGCCTTGTTGCTGTTGCTGCTGCTGTTCCATAGTGCCCCATGAGAAGTTACGTCCGGATGGTGGTTGCTGTCGTGGTCCACCATTCCACGAAGGCGTGCGCTGGTAGTTCTGAGGAGTTGTGGTGTCATACTGCTGACTGCCCCGCTGACCGCGCAAAGGGCTAGGAGACATCGATCTGTAGTCGGACGGAGCAGTGTAGCGAGGCTCGTGACGATAGCCCTCGCTGTGGAGACGCCGAGTTGGCTGCATCACTGGCGACTGCTGTTGCTGGGGCGGTTGTGTTGACTGCCACGATTGTGCTGAGACTGTAGGCTGGATCTGACTCAGATTGACCTGCTGATCCTGCTGATAAGAGCTTCTTCTTGACATTGTCGGTTGAATCTGCGGAAGAGTGGCCTGNNCTGGTCTTGATGATAAGAGCTCCTCCTTGAGGTAGGTGCGTACCATCCGCCAGGAGGCGGTGGTGCACCACTTTGCTGATCAACTTGTTCTGACCAGTGCGGCGGTGGTTGCATGCCATTGTTCATGCCAGAACCCATAGCCATAGGAGGAGGTGGAGGNAACATTTTGTGGCGACATGTTGGTTGCTCTGGCAGCCACGCCAGCCTCTGAAACGCGTTCGGTTTGAGTCTTGGGCATGCTCTTGACCAGCTTGTTGGCTTTCTTGGCTTCCGAGTTGGATCGCCCAAAGATTGAACCAAGGCGTGAGAAGCGCTTGTTCTTCTTCTCAGCATCAGGAGTACCCGGCGCGTTGGATGTACCTGCAGAAGTAGACGAGCGATGCACCTTCTTAAGCGTGTTACCTCTCGTACTACCACCTGAGATTTCTCTAGCCTTTTGTGCTGCGGATGTCTGTTGAGCCGAAGCTCGTTTCTGAGAACCGGCCTCGTTGACATCGTTGCCACGGCTTTGTCTTCCATCCGAGTTGACGCCGGACAGACCAGAAAAGCTCGAACCGCGACTAAGTGCACTGAACATGCCAGAGCGACGCTTTTCTCTCTTCTCCTGTGCGGACTGCGTCAGTGGGACTTCGTCGCCAGAGAAAGTACGTTGATGATCGAAAGCTACTGCATTGGGGTTGATGCGTTCGACCTGCGCTGGACCCTGCACCGGGCTTCTGATAGAAAATCTGCTCCTTCGCGAACCTTGNNGAGTCACCTCAGGGGGTCCGACGCCAGGGAGCTGATATTCGCTATCATGTTGTCGAGGATCCATAACAGTGGGCGAGAAAGTTCGGTTTACCGGCTCCTCGTAGATTACCTGCTCGTTGCTCATGGTGCTAGGCTGGCTGTACATCGCACCAGGTCCAACGACAGGTCCTGGGCCTCTGTGTGCATTGTACTGATCATTGTGCCAAGGGCCTTGCATCTCCACAGGTGACTGCACAATCGGCGCCATACGACCCACTTCGTAAGGAGCGGGCACCACGGTCAGATTTTGAGGTGCCCCAGGAATGACATCGGCATTCTCGGACGAGTAGGCACCAGGTGTAGTCGCACTCCTTTGTTTCTGAGCCGGTGCCATCTCCAAGAAGGAGATGGGCGATTCGGCGCGACTCACGGGGCCAGAGCCGATAGCTTGGCCAGACACCGATCTGGCCTTGACTGGAGAAGCTGTTGCATCTCCTTGATTCTTGTTAAGCCCGACCAGAGAGGTGCCCGAGCTCTTCCATTGCCAGGATGACTGTCTTGACTGTGATTGGGGACGTTGCTGGGATGGAAGACTACTGCGACTGACGATTCGAGGTCTGGATTCGTCTGTGTCTTCCTTCGTATTCTCCGGCTCGGTCCTCTTGGAAACAACAGGTAGCTGCGTAGTTGACTCGCTACCAAGCGGACTCACGCTCCTCTGGAGCGGTATCGAGGTTCCTGCCAAGTCATTGTCGTCTCGATGCAAGCTGGAGACCGAGGATTTTCGAGATGAAGGCTGTACATCAGGAATAGTTGGTTGAGGAACAGGACGACGTGTCGGGCTTCTGTTGATGTTTGAAGTGTGCTCGACAGGACGAGAATCCTCTGATATGATCTCCTTGATGTCAGGAGATGGCTCAGAATTGTTCGAGACTAAAGCTGAAGCAGGAGGGGCAACTTGTGGCTCGGACGCAGTTTCCTCTACGGGCGAAGGTGCAGCTGGTTTAGTAAGAACGTCTGTAGTGGCTTCCTTTGCAGCCTCATTGTCATGTTTTGTGCTGAGCTCATTCGTGCGGGTCGCTCCTTCCAGCTGTGACATTGGATCATCATTCTCATCAGTAGCTTTAATGTTCTCATTAGAGTCACGCGAGTTCATTGACCCGCCAAAAGCAGGACTCGGCAAGAGACCAATTCGTTTGAATCTCTCGTTCACGAGATCCTTGTCCAAGGCACCTGCTTTGTCGTCCATCCATGGAGCATCATACGCATCGCCATTACCCGATGGTAATGCAGAAGGCTGTTCCACGGTTGAGGATACACCGACTTGTGGACCATCGACAGGAGGTTGTGAAGCACCTGCAGATGACTGAGACAAAGATCCCAAACGGCCGAACGCTGTGGAGAAACGGTTGTTGGCTTTGCTGCCACGCTCATCCGGAGAAGTCGGCGAGGCAAGCACGGCGTTGCTGGGCGTAGCGCGTCCGGAAGCCTGTGAAAACACACCTATCAACATGCATTCTTGAAAGATCTCGGATGAGTGATGAGTTGGGGGATTATTCAGTTGACATTACGCAGCCAAAACGGTACATGCGACCTGCTACCCAGACCATCAATGCCTCCCTCCCAAGGTCAACGCTTATGCTGAAGTTGCAAAGAAAACAAGTTCGCCAGTTGGGAAAGATAAGCATCGCTGGAACATGATGTTGTATCGTGAAATGGAACGTCAAAGATCAGTGAGGGGATCATCAAACAGAAGGAAAAATCAATCTACCTTCTCGCTTCCACCTTCACGAAGCCTTCCCTTTGCTCTTGCAAATAGGCCCTTAGCCCCTACGGTGGCCTTGCCACCGAACATACCGGCAGAATGCAACAAGTCCTTGCCCTTGGTCTGCATCTTTTCCACGCCTCCGTGCTGTGCCGAGGGCGTGCGACCGAGTGTGTTGGAGTTCTGGCGATCGGCAGCAGAAGGCGTCTGGCTGGGATCAGCCGCATGAGAGCCCGAAGGCTCCCTGTTTGTGACACCACTAAGACCTTTTCTAGCCATCTTCATGATGTTACCAGGCTGAGGCTTGTAGCGGATGCTGCCACCAATGGCAGTGGTCGTCGCGGGTTTGTTTGCTGCATCAGTAACAACATGTGCGTGCTCAGGGTGAGAGGCAAGAGTCGAACTGAGCCAGTTGCTAAGACCAGTATCCATCGAGGCAATCTGCTCTCGCGAAGAGTTGTAGGTGTCAACACGCTCATCAACCGACTTCAACGCCATGATCTCTCTGACAGTGGGAATACGAGCTGCTGTGTTCGTGTTTGTGGTCGTAGAGGGCGCCAATGGTGTCTCAGTTTCCACAGGAATGGCAGGAAGTGGCTGTTCATCTCCGAGTTTCTCTGTCGCATAAGGTGTTTCCACGGTAGGGGTTGCGATGGTATCAGTTGTCATCTCATCCCTTGTGACCACTGCAGGAGTTTCTGATGATGTTACAGGCGATGGTGAACTGATGACAGCTTGCAGGGGTGCACCCGTGGATTCCTCGACAGGCTCAGGTAGAATCTCTCTGATAGACGAAGCACTTGACTCGCTACTGCTACTCACGTTGGTGTTCACCACATGCAAGCCAACACTAGATAGTGGTCGCTCGTAAGAAGCACGCTTCACATCTTCACCGACTTCGCCCCACAAGCTGGACGTGCTTGCGTCCCTCTCGAAGCTAAAGCGCTTGCCAAGGAGATCGGGCTTTGCAGCTTGAGATGTTTGCGGTGCTGTGGGCGCAGCATCAACAGCAGGCGGCTCAGATCTATGCTGAACATCAGCAATTTGGATGCCCTCGGTCTTCTGAAGATTTCGAAGGGTCGCCGGTGCATCCAGAGCATCCTGATCACGGATCTGCTGATTTTCAGAATGCACCTGAGGCGTCAGACTTCTCTCGATTTCTCTACGCAAACGATCACTTTCCAGATCAGCAGGCGAGTAGTCAGATGCTGGAGACATTGCGTCGGAGTCGATGCGCAGTGTCGGTGGAGGGAAGTAGCCAGATGAACGTGGAACGTTGAGTCCGTCAGGCGTATTCTTGGCTGGCGGCGTGGGACCAACACTTGAAGCGATGGACGAGGCTTTACGATCAACCATCAAGGGTCTAAGATAAACATCTCCAACTGCTGGTCGAGGTCCAGTCGCATCCTCCTCGGCGGGTTGTGGCTCTGCCTGAGCAAAGTCTCTAGTGTCGTGGTTCTGACCGAATGAGGATAACAGTGCAGCGCCCAATGCTTCTCCTGCATTCCTGAGAGTATCCACAGGGCTGGTCTCCTTTGGCTGGATGTCTTTATGAGCAAGTGGCTGCTTGACTGTCGCAGGAGTAGGATCAAAGTCTTCTGTAGAGGGGAATTTTGTGCTCTGGTCAAGCTGGGTGTTGTCTCTTGTTTCTTCGTCGCTACGTCTGGTGGCTTCTTGTGCAACCGGCATCTCCGTGCGAGGAGTTCCTACATACGAGACCCATTCACCAGGCAAGTGTGGCCGGAAGCTAGGGCCTCTGGTAGGGTCTGGACGAGGTGAAGGTGTTTGCTCAATGGATTCGACAACTTTCTCGTCACCAGTCTCGCTGGTGGTGCTGTCGAAAGTATCGCTTCTCCTCACGGACATCTTGTCGCTCTTTTGGGAGCTGAAAGACATGGCAGAACTGCTTCTCGAGAGTGTGTGAAGCTCATTGTACTTGCCTGCAAGGTCACGGACTCTACTAGGTCCAGGAGATCCCTGCCGTGAGATAGGGGAAGGACTGCGATCAACGGGACTTCCGATCACAGGCGATTTGACTCTCTCGTGAGTTTGGAGGAATTGTGTTCTGGCGGCTTTCGCAGCCTCGGCAGTATCAATCGGCGAGTTTGAGGTTGCATCAGCAGCAATGTCTGACTCCCTACGACTATAGTCTGCTGAAGGTGCAATCACACGAACTGAAGCGACGGGCAGAGGCTTGCTGGGTGGATCAATAGGCGAACCGGCTCGCTCAGCCTCCATACTCGTGCTTTCTGCGGACATTGGAGTCGAAAGTCTCTTGGTGTATTCCAATTGTGGAGTTCTGGCAGGGCTGTTGCTGAGAGACTCGGCCGACACATGTCTCGAGTGTGTAGGGGTATGTCTTTTGGCAGATTGTTGTTGAGATGAGGGTCGTGAGCCAGGACTGCCAGGTAGACTGCTTTCCTCAGCTATAGGCCCCATGTCTCTGTTGTCAGCTAGTCGTGCTTTTGCTTCGGCTGTCGCAGCACTCGGGACTCGACTCATGATAGGACTAATTCCTGCTGTATCGGACCGGCCATTCTGAGAGTTGTCACGAGAAATGGGCGTGGGAGGTACAGATAAGTCGTCCCGACGCTCGAATGCTTGACTCACTGCATCCTGCAACTCATTGGAGGCATTTTCCACGCTGTTGCTTTCGGCAGGTGCTACAGGAACAGTATCAGTAGTGCTTGGCGAGAGAGCATCAGCAGCGTTCAGCGAACTCGACAGCTCAGAAGCATTCCAGAACTCGGAGCCAAAGCCAGAAGCGACACGGCTGACTGCTGGTAAAGCAGAACCCAAAGAAGCAGTTTTTGGCTGCTCCACAGGTGTTGGCTCAGCCTCCAAACGTGTTGGCTCAGTACCAGCAACATTAGCGCCGATCGCTCTTGCCAGGATAGGATTATCGACAACAAAGCCTTGGTGTTCCTCATGTCTAACAGGCACTGGTTCAGCTTGACTCTTTGATTCTTGTTCCCTCAAACGCTCCTCCTCCATACGCCTGTAAATATCGGCAGGACGGATGAATGGCAGGGGTTTGCCAGCGTTCGAAGATGGTGAGACAGGCTCTTGAGCCGCAAACTGCTGAGTGGGTTGCGCAGGCGAAGACGGCAAACTGGTCTGTAAACTACTCTTTCTAGCAGGAAAACGTTCGCGAACGGCTTGAGGGGACGTGTTCGTCTTGAGAGGTGGCGGGACATGAGCAATCTGGGAAAAGTCGCGGCGGATGCCATAGTCGTTCTGCGGTTGCGAGGCTGGCTGGAGAGGCTGCGGTTTGGTGGGAGTGGTATGCGCTGGAGGAGGAGGCGCCTGCTGCTGCTGGCCAGAAGAGAAGGCTGTTACTTCTTCGCCAGCCTCGAACGAGTTCCGTCGCGGCGAGGCAGCAGGTAGGGGAGCGTCCTGCTTATCATCGTAACTGCCGTACTCGTCGTAAGGATCATAACCGCCCCAGTCGTCGCCGTCGTAAGAATAGTTCTTGGCCTCTGCCCATTTGCGTGTTTTACTACGATTCACATTCGTTTTGAAAGACGTGGCCGCCGGCTGTGTGACGGGGTTGAGCAGTTGCTGGTTGCTGCACGCTGCGTTAGTCGTCGCGACCCAGAAGAGGTGAGATTCACGTACAANGGGTGAACGCGCGCCGTCTCGATCGTCGGAAAACTGATACGGGCGTTCCATATCCAAGACGAAATGTCTACTGCTGCACTCTCATGGCATAACAATTAGTCGAATCCCCGCCCGTTGTTGCCCGTGGGGGTGTGCTTATGGCGTCGTCGTCGCGACTGGATGTCGACAGCACGACGTGACAGAAGATGTGTCAGAGCAAGCTTTGAGAGTCTCAGGTGACGGAAACAATATGCTTTGAAGGGAAATTCGAAGGCTAGGGGGCTATTCATGCGGCTTCCAACCTTCTTGCAAGAGCCGGATTGAAGACAGTGACCAAGTTTCGCTGCCAACGCTTGTCGATGGGCCGAGCCTGCACCGACGACATGTGCCTTGGTTTCACCTTCACCCCTAGCCTGCATCATTCCTCTGCCATTTACCTCGCAATATCCGCTTATCTCTACCAACGCAATGCCGCTTACTTACGACTCACGAAAATTGCGTACATGAGAGTCTCTGCCGTGTGACTCTGCCCCTCAACCAAAACTTAGCCAGCCTCGTATGCTTTTCGTAATGCTTCTCCTTGGCGTATGGCTATCGTATATAACAAGACGTCATCCTCCCTCCAGTCGTTCGTGCGTTTAGAACTAAATTGGGTATATCTCGACACGATCAAAAGAGTGTTCGCGTGCGATCAGGGTCGCCAACGATAGGGGTCTCTGTTTGTAGTGCTAGTCGAGCCTAACCAGGGGTTCATGCACGACAGGTAGCACGTGTAGTACTCAGATATCCACATACAACGTCAATCTCCATTCCTCGTCTGTACATCCTGTTCGAATCTCACGATCCAGGTTGAGCCTCTCTGTCTTTCAAGAGCCAATTCCCGCCCACAATTAATGTGCCCAGAACGACAGGAACTCCCATCAACCACGTAGCGGTTTTCCGAGCAAAAGTTCGTTGATCTTCTGACATGCCGTCTGCCCGATCCTTGAGAGTTTCCATGCCAGGTCTCATAGCGTTGATTTCGGAGAACAGATGGCCGACTGAAGAGCTCGAGAGCGATGGTCTGTGAATCTCATCTTGGGCTCTTCTTTTGGTAGCTGCCAGACGTGGGGAGCTGGTCGAAATGCCACGATTGATAGCGGTGCGCCCAACTCGAGTTGCCATTTGCTTTGATGATAGCATCTTGTGTAATTGGGTAGACTCGACCTTTAGGATGGATTTGAAGAATGTTTCTTCGTTTTGGACGTGATGTTCTATCATCCGAGACACTCAAGTTTCCAGCCGCATTATGTCATACGTTTCGTGATTGAGGACTCGGACTTTGCGGCGATAAGCTCTCAGCAACTAGAAGATACCCAGCAAAGCGCACGGCCATCAATCCATATACCGTAACCAACAATGATATCCTCCTCAGCTCTGCGAAGAACCCAACTCACTGCCTCTCACCTTAAACAACCCGCCCGCAACCTCTCAATTCTCTCCGACACACCCACAATGTCCTCCGACGCTTCTCAACGTAAACTCAAGATCCTTATGATCCACGGCTACACACAAAACGGGCCCCTCTTCCACGCAAAAACCCGTGCTCTAGAGAAGAACTTGGATAAAGCATTCCCCGCCGCTCCTAAACCTGGACATCTACCGTCATTTCCCGGAGGCGTGGAACTCGTGTACCCAACGGCACCTCTAAAGTTGTCTGTCAACGATATACCCGGCTACGATGTGGATGGCGCAAAAGGCGACAACGAAGAACCAGAAGCCTATGCATGGTGGAGGAGAAAGGGCGATGGAGAGCCATTCCGCTACGAAGGGCTTGAGCAAGGGTTCGAGCGCATAGCTTCCGTGATCAAAGAGCAAGGACCTTTCGACGGCGCAATTGGCTTCAGTCAAGGTGGTGCTGCAGCTGGTATGCTCGCCTCCTTGTTAGAAGCAGGAAGAAGAGATGCATTCGAGAAGCAACAGCCAAACGGCGGCATGCGCTATCCTGAAAGCTTTGAGAGCGATACTGGATTCATGACGGACGTGATCCAAGAGCCGCTGAAGTTCGCTGTGAGCTACAGTGGGTTCGGTGCTGCCCCGAATGAGCTGTACACTGCATTCTATGAGCCAAAGATCAAAACGCCCATGTTGCACTTCATCGGCAGTGTAGATACGGTCGTTGAAGAGTCGAGGAGTCTGCGTCTGGTAGATGCCTGTGTTACAGGCAGAGGTGTCGAAGGTGGTGTGGCTAGACTGGTATACCACCCTGGTGGTCATTTCTTGCCCAGCAGCCAGAAACAGTACGTGGCAGCGCTGGTAGCATTCATCCGAGAAGTCGTTGGTGGTCCGCCAGAAGATTCATTAGAGAACAAGAAGGAGGACAAGGCCGAGGATATGGACATGCCATTTTGATAGACTTAGAAGATAGAGGCTCATGGATCATGGTGCATTTCGTGGGTCTATAGAGAAGATTATACTAGTACATAGCCAGTTTTCTAGGCTTACCGAACCTTGGTCGGTCCCTTCTCGCCCTTGTTGGTGGGCTGGATTCTGGCCATCATTTCCTCCTTGGTGATGAGATGGTCAATTCTCTCGAGATGGCCGAGCAGACTCTTCATGTTGCCTGACCACTCGTTGAGCACCTCATCAGCATCTCGTCTCTTCTCAAAGCTGACAAGTCTGGCGGGACGGTCGATCTTGGCGTAGATGGTCTTGCTCACGACAAGATCGCTGATGTACTTCTCCGTCTCTTCCTCGCTAAGGTCGAGGAGTTCTGTCAGGCGCTTGAAGTGGACTCTGGTGTAGTACTTGGCAATGACTCTGACATTGTGCTCAATGACACGCTTGCGCAGGTCTTGCCAGCGCTTGTGGGCCTTGGGATCGGCAGTGTTTTCGGTGGCATCGAAGATATCGGTCTCGCAGAGATGAGGACCATAGTTCTCGGCAACAGCAGGCCAACGCATAAGTTCGGGGACGGTGAAGAGGTTGAGGAGGGCGGCATCGTGGGAGATTTGTGAGTTGCGAGAGTCGCGGTGAATTCTGTGAAGAAGATCTGATTGCTCGTTGTCGTAAGGAGCGAGGATGATGAAGTAGACGATGCGTTGCAGGGCCTAGAAAGTGTTAGTCGCTCGCTCAATTGCGTAGATCAAAGAGGATATGCTTACAGCTCGTAGTTGCTCGGGGTTGTTCTCGACGGCCTCGGTATCGAGAACTTGGCGGTAGTGCTTGCAGGCGTCGAGGTACTTGTCGTCGTGCTTGGCCAGGGTGATTTGCTGTTCGTAGTAGCGCAGCTTCAAATCTGTGACATCGTCCTCGGGCTCGACAGGAGCGTCGTCAGGGCCACGCTTCTTTTCCTCCTCTTCACGCTCCTTGCGCTCCTTCTCCAACTGTTCTGCCGTCTTCTTGGGTTTGCGAGCAAAGTAGCGAGTGCTGATCTTGCGGCTCAAAATGCTGGCCTGTGTCCAGTCACCCTTCTCGATACAGAGTGCAACTTGCTCCAGAATGAATTCCGTCTTCTCGCGGCGTGTCATGGAACCGAATGTCTCGACCTGCAATTCGCACAGAATGTCGGTGGCGGCAGTGATGTCTCCTTGGCTCTTCTTGATGTTTGACAGGATGCGTGTGACTCTGGCTCTCTCGACTTCGACAAAGATCTTTCCTTCGGTAACGGTACGAAGTGTTTCGATTAAGGATAGCTTAGTTTCGAGGTTGGGAGTGTCATCGATGAAGTCCATGGAAACCTGGACCATCTTGGTGATGGCTTGTTTGAGCTGACCATGCTTCTTGGACAGAAGCTGAATCTGCTCGTTCAGTAGTGGCCAGTCCTTTGCTTCTTTGCATATCGTAACGATGGCGACAACGAGTCTGGATGTGGAAGGGAGGTCCGACGCCTNGAATGTTGTTAGTGTTTCTGGTCGATGCGGCGGTTGATGGGGAGAGCGCACTTGTCTGGTTTGCTTCTCGAGGGCGAGGAGCTTCTCAATAGCACCTTGCACATTGCTCTAGACTGAAGTCAGATAGATTGCATAGTAAACCGGACACACGACAGAGCTACCTTNTGCCAGATCCTGAGCTTCGGGAATGGCCTTGTCGACCTCGTTGGTGTAATCTCTGTCTGCTTTCAGGCGACCTTCAGACATGATGGGCGAGTGTGTGTGTGGCGTAAAAGAAAGAGTCGGGTGATGAAAGTGAATTAGAACGAGACGGAGCTTGTGGTTGTTGGACAGTCGCAGCGGCGACCAACACCAATCGTCACTGTTCCAGAGTGCCAAGATCGGCCTTCCAGCTCGCCGCAACCCGTACCTGCCTCATTGCGACCAGACAGACATCACCAATTCTAATCACTCTATCAGACCCAAACACAACCATGTCCGACTCAGCAAAAATTACGTGAGTCGAACCGCTGTCTGTATGCGCTCTATGTGCATGTACTAATGTCTTCACAGCGACCTTCTGCAGAAGCCGCGCAGCGAGCTCACGTAAATTCCACCTCGATTCCTTCTCCATCGCATCGGCTAACCATTGAACAGCGAGTATGAAATCGCTCGCGTCGAGGAGCACGAATTCACCGCTGGTCCCCTTTCTATCCTCCAAACCGCTGTCCGCAACCACAACCAGGTCGTCATCTCGTGTCGCAACAACCGCAAACTCCTTGCTCGCGTAAAAGCATTCGACAGACATTGCAACATGGTCCTTGAAAACGTCAAGGAGATGTGGACCGAGTTCCCAAGAAACAGCCAAGGAAAGAAGGGCAGAGGTGTCAACAAGGACCGCTTCATCAGCAAGATGTGCGTACCCATACTTCGCCAGGAAGCACGAATTCAAACTGACGTACTATACTTGTAGNNGTTCCTGAGAGGCGACTCGGTCATCATGGTTATCCTTACTTGAGCGATTTTACGGAATTCAAGATGCGACGATTATACAATGCGACTTCTACCCGCTACCACCAAGCTTGTCAGAACAGTGCGCATCCCACACTTGGACACGGATCGAGATACCAAAAAGAAGGCCACGGACGGGATATGGCGTTATCAAGGAGCGAATCGAACTGTTCTGGAGACAATGCGATGGATAGCATGACCACTTGTTTGCGAGGCTACGGCATTCCGGGCCCTAAGAGTATCTGCCTGAGGCAACATATAAATATTCAAAACCTGCTCCGCATGGAGAAGGACATATGACCCAATCTTACACTATCCTCGGACAGATGATGGCGACTTAAAGGTCATCTTGATGGCATATTGTGTTCGACGTGACAGTAAATTGGGTATCAAAAATAACATGAACAAAGCTGCTAAGCATGACAAACAAAGCCTTCTCTTCCTAGTAGAAGATAAGTTCGATCTTCTTCATCTTGTCCTCGTTATACTTCTCCTTGAAGCTGGGTCTGGTCAACAACTTGATCAAGGGACTTTCAACCTCCTGCATATCAAGAATTCCACGCTTCTTCGAGTCGATGTGCGATGCATCAATAATGATTCTCTCGAGTCTGCCTGCTGAGAGAGCACNCTGTGCAAGTGTTAGCAAATGCGGCAAGCATCAAAACATGTCGCTCTTACCATCATCAAACAAATCAATCAGTCTCTGAGGTGTACCTACACCCATGCCGATCTTTGACTCTTTCACCATCTTGATAGCCTCTTGCAGTTTGATGTGCTTGGCGAACAATTTTGCGATCAACGATTCCTTGGTCTGGAACTTGCGAAGAGCTCTGGTCAGGTCTGCGGCTCGGATTCCAGAGGCGGCAATGACGATCGTGTGTGGTGTTGACTTCTGCTTGACAGCATCCGAGAGAGTCTTTCCTGGTTTGTCGCTTCTTCTTTCGTCTTTGAATTGCTCGATGAAGGCGGGTAGGTTCTCCAAGTTGCGTGGCTTGTCCCAAGATGTGGTGTCGACGATGGCATGTGCTGGTCTTCTGTTAGTATGCAGTTTGGTGTCGCATGAGGTGAACGTACATGGTATGTGCATATCCTCCAACTCCATGTCGCTTAACTCGTTGTGGAAGCGCTTAGTACGCTGGGCGACGTGATCGGCGAGCAACTGGCTGTCCATATGGGCAATGGCATGGTTGACTCCAGCTTCCAGATCCAGAGCGTCCTCTTCGATATCCTTAGGCTGCTTGGCCTTCTTTGCATTCTTTGCCTTCTTGCGCTTTGCAGCCTTGGTTTGTGTAGCGGGTGCTTCGTCTTCGTCTCCATCTTCGCGCTTTCGCTTTGAACCCGAGGGACGAGTCTGGGGCTCTGGGGATGCTGACGGCGACAAAGGTTCCAGCAAAGGGATTCCGGCTCCTCCTTCCTCTGAGTCTGACATTTTGGCGAGTGGTCGAGTCAAGTGGTTTTGTTTGCAAAAGTGCACTGTTGCTAACAAGTCCAAACCTCGAAAGACAAAGTCCGAAAACTTTCCGCTTATCGATAAGCCCAGAACCTTAATTGGGAGCAGCTCAACGCGACAGCCAACCATCACATGCGGCCTCCCGGAACAAACATCCGTCGTCATTGTTGTTCTCGTGTTTGACATTCTCATGAAGGACAGCCATGTAGTCAAGATGGTATCAACTGACGGATCACTGTATCTACAATTGTCCATCACTCTCTTCATAGCTCTCACCGCAGTCTGGTACCTTAACGGTACGTCATACCGTAACTCGAGCCGAGGCGCCGCCTCCGCTATACCACCGCTGTCAACTGATTGTGACACAACAGACAACAAGACCCTAACTAAACTACAAGACATGGAACCATATCACTCAGGAGAAGATAANAAGGCCATGCCTGAAGCATCCAATTCACTTGGTAAACTTCCCGAAGAGATTCTTCACGAAACTCTACGATACCTTGATAATTCCAGCTTGGCCAGCTTTGCCCGAGCCTGTCACTGGTCGTACGACAAGGCGACACCATTATTGTGGCAGAACGTCGAGCTGGTAGACTGTCGTACAACAGATCCCAGTACCCCTGATATGAGTGACGAACATGACGACACACCCATCATTCGCAGACTCCTTGTCTTGGCCAGCAACCCATGGATTGCCTCACATGTTCACACCCTAACACATCGATGCCATCTGCCACCACCAGCAATCTTCTATGAGCTACCGAGGATAAACTTCCAAGGCAGAACACTCTCTCATGATCCAAGAACGCTCCGCCTACTAAACAGGGCTTGCCAGAATCTCTCTAGCATACATACACTACGAATCATCTTTGGTCATTGGAATCTTACTCGTGGTCTCTTGGTTGGACTACTAGGCAAATCCCAAGGCTCTACCATACGACATCTTTGGCTTGAAAATTGTAGCCTCGCGGGCATTTCACAAAGACGACTCCAGTCTTTCGATCTTGCAGGGCTAGAGAGTCTTCGCTTGCGTCGATTACCACTGCTCGCCAATGCTGGGCGACATGACTCGCAAGAAGTCTATACTCGAGGTCCATTCCCAGACTGGCGAAATGACAGAGCCTTCGAAATCAGACAGGATGGTCGAGGTGGCGTGATCAAGACTTCAACCGAGCTCTTTCGACATCAGGGAGGCATTCATCAGGAACCTGATCATAGCTCACAACTCCCAAGCAGAAGAATCTCAAGTCAGGGCTGATATAAACGCNNAGCAAACAAACAGTTTGAGCTCTCATTCAAGGAGGCTCATAACTTTGACGAGGAAATATACAACAAAATACCTGATGTCAACGGCCTGGTTTCTTCGATACAGCAAGAATTATCAGATGAGGACCGATCTGCTACGAGTAGTGTGAGACAGCTTCTCGATCGTAACCATCCGGACTTTGCCTCGTCTGATACTGACCCATTTCCCACATTCATGCACATACTAGAGTGTTCCACAAATTCCCTGATCTCGCTGAACCTGGATTGGGTACTATTCAGAAGAACAGATCAACGCGCCTCCTCGGAGTCCAAGGCAAGTCTGGAAGGCATGTTCAAAAGAATGTTCGAGCTACACTTTCCCTACCTCCGCGCTTTCCAGTTTCGGAATGCAGTGATTGCAGAAGCCGAGTTGCCACAGGGTGTCTATCTTCTAGATACTTGCGCATCAAGTTTGGATTCTACATTCGACCCGGACATGTGCGTATCATGGTTAGAATCGCATCCGAGGCTTCGATCTTTGGCCTGGCCAGCAGATCGTTTCTTCAGACCTGCCAAAAACACGACACCAGAGTTTCAGGCTCGAATCAATCTCGTCATATCCAAGATGGCACGTACTTTAGAGGATCTTCGCGTCGATACTGTTTACAGCAGGAGCGGCGAATTTAAGACTGATGATTCGGATGATCCAATTGATTTGAACCGTCGTCAAAGTCGCAGACGATTCATCTCTGAATTTGCAGCACGTATGCAAAGTCTCGACTGCCTGAAGATGGAGGGTGGTATACCACGCGATGAGAAGCGGGAAACTATCAGAGCTTTGCGTCAGTCTCCTCTGCAGAGAGTTGTTTTGATCGGCGTGAATGCACCCATGGGTAACACTTGGGGGTTTGCTGGGCGCGACATTGGATCCTTGGGCATTAACGAAGATCCTAACGATCCCGACGACTTTGGTTCTCTCGAAGAGGAAGACACGGATGAGATCGTTCGTCTCGGTACAACAATACCAGAACCGGTTATTGCCAACGAACCCTTCGAAGCGGAGTATGGATGGCCACCAGGCCCGCCGTTCTTGCATACGCTGGCCTCTTATCACGCAAACACAATTACAGAGCTCAAATTCTGCGGATATCGCGGAGCACCTCTTCTTTGGAACCCTACACCGATCACTAACTACATGCTCGCACCACTTCGCAACTTCCACAACCTACGCCACCTGGTCCTATCTCTTTGGTTACACACTTTGTGGGAGGACGATCATAGAGATGACGAGATTCTCGACTACTGGCTTAATACACGCTCCCCATCCACCACAGCACTTGTCACAACATTGAACGAACCACCTACAGGCTGGGCCGAAGAACTAGCCTCGAAATACGAGCCCAAGGTCATGGCGGCAAGGATCGTCGCACTGATGGGTCCTTTCATCAGCGAACAAGCAAAGTCTCAGCATGGAGGTATGCACGTCAGAGCCAGCTTTTGCATCGGGACATACGGCGGCTTGTTTGACTTTGACGTTATCATTGGCAAGGATGTCAATGGAAAGGATGAGCTGAGGGAATGGAAAGGGCCGAGAGAGGAGTTGCATCCTGAGAGGAGAGCCGAGAAGTTGAGGAACAGGCGATGGTTTGGCACGCCGGTGAGGAGAGATCTGGGTGACGGACAGCGTAGCATGTCAGTCAGCCTGTGACGCACAGTACTGTGTTGCTTGATAACTTTCGAGTGATAAGTGTGCTCGGTACCATGCAAAGTTACCTTCCATCTCTGCAACCTTGAAATTGACATCTGATTCGATCATTGAGGTTCATACGCTTGTCCGGAAGACTATTGCAGGATGCAACCCGATGCAACAGCTATCTGGCGATGGTCCTTCAGGTGGGCTTACGAAGAGAATCAATTGCTTTCTAATTTATACGAATTACGCCGAAAAATGCAACAGCACACCATGATCTATTCCCAGTTATTGTCAAACACCTTGCCGTTGACATAGTTGACCATCTCCTTCACCGGCGGCAATCTTTCACCCTCTCCGAACAACATGCCTTGCTTCATGACTGTTCTGTAGTTCTTTCCTGGGGCTACCTTACCAAGGACATACTCCTGCCTTGTCTCGACGCGATCAGGAACAGGGATCGAGCGACCGACAACGGCTTCCATGGCTTGCCATGCAAAAGTGATGGCCTCCTTCGCACCAGCTGGAACACCTGCATCATCCAACATGAAGATCTTGGTCCTGGGGTAGTTCTTCTGAATGTACTCGGTAATATTTGGGTTGTATGCTCCACCACCACACATGAAGAGCTCATCGATGTCTTGTGAAGGTGCGTAGCGGCGATAGTGGTCAACAATGGCCTGAGCAGTGATGCGAGTCACTGTAGCTACAACGTCGTCCGGCGACATGCCCAGCTTCTCTGCCTTCTCGATCAACTCATGAGCTAAGGTGTCTCGGAACACTTCTCTGCCAGTCGTCTTTGGAGGATCCAGCTTGAAGTATTTGAACTCGAGGAACTCGTCCACCAGCTTGTGGTTCACGGTACCACGCTTGCCCATGGCACCGTCTTTATCATACTCTTGCTTGCCGCCGGTGTAGTATCGTACAACAGCATCGATAAAGACGTTTCCTGGGCCGGTGTCAAAGTCGAAACATTTGTCGATACCTCCGGCGTGGTCAGGTGGGATGAAGCAGACGTTGGCGATACCGCCAATGTTCTGACAAGCACGAAGCTTCTTAGGGTGGTGAAGGAGGAGGGCATCGAAAAAGGCGATGAGGGGTGCTCCTTGACGACCAGCAGCTTGATCACTGACACGGAAATCGGTAACGGTGGTGATGCCTGTTTGTGCAGCGATGAAGGTGCCCTCAGCCATGGTCAAAGCACTCTTGGTCTGGCCTAGTTCAGGCATACTGAGCAACCAGATAGTCTGGCCATGCGATCCGATCACATCGATGCTGTTGATGGAAACATCTTGCTCCTTGCAAAATTCCTTGACTGCATCGGCGAAGGTGTTGCCTAGCAAAACGTTGACTTCGGATAGTTCTTCAGGTGTTGTGCGGTTGTGGTAGATCATGTTCATGACTCTCTTCTTGATCTTCTGCTCGAGTGGGATCTCTCCATATTTGAGCAGCTCGAAATGCATGGGTGCCTCAGGACTGGTTTGGCGGAATCTGCAGAGTGCGCAATCGATACCGTCCATACTCGTTCCGCTATTCAAGCCGAGTACGGTCAGGTCGAGTGCTGTTCTTTCACCATTCATCTGTTCTGTGTGACCGTTCATGATGACTGTGGTAGGATAGTATGAAAACGAAGAGAAGGGGGAAAGCTCACGTTCAAGCTGATCAGCAGGGAGTTCCTGCCAATAAATAATCACTCACACAAGACATTCTAGAAGACAACTACCGGCATATCGGACTCATCAAGATGTCACTTCCCCAAGATAGAGAGATACTAGTGGGGAAGGTTGATCGTAAGACCGCAAGAACGCACCTGCTTCACGATTAGGCGATTACGCGAATATCAAACCCGTCATCCCCACGACACCGACAATGTGGTACCCTGGGGCGATTAGCAACCACGAACGCCTTCCGGGGCCCCGAACATGTCCTCGTGTTCTTGTTCGGCGACCGGTAGTACAACTGCGCAGAAATGCGCCTCAAGTCGAGGCCACAAGCCAAGGTACAGCCATACCGATGTGCAATATATAAAAGCTTCGAGGACTACCTCTCGATGTCGATCATTTTCCTCAGAGTCTCATCCTTCAAACGATATCAACACTACCAAAGCCATGGGTTTTACAACAGCATGGAAGAGGCTGTCGCCTACTCAACTCAACGTTGCCATTCAGACATTTGCTTTAATTTCAATCTTCTTCGAGGGCTACGATCAGGGTGTCATGGGCGGTGTCAATGCCTCGCCTAACTATGTCACAGAGGTTAAGATCGGTATGCCTGACGGCACTGTGACGAACACTACTAAGCAGGGAGGCATCGTCAGTATCGTAAGTCGAACCCTACATCTCCTGATTGACAAGAGCCGTGAGCTGATCCAATTCTGTAGNTACTATCTTGGTGCCATCGTTGGTTGTTTCGTCGGTGGATGGGCAGCCGATCGTATCGGAAGAATCAATGGCCTCTTCTTTGCTGCCGTCTTCGCTCTCATTGGAGGTGCTCTGCAAGCTGCCACCCAGAGTGCTGATTTCATCCTCGTTGCTCGTGTGGTCACAGGTCTCGGTACAGGAGGTAAGCCTACAACCCCCTTTCATCACTAACAAAGACACATCTCTGACCACCTTGACCATCAACANGCACTCACCGGTATCACCCCCGTCCTCGTCTCAGAAGTCTCCAGCGCAGAACACCGTGGTGGCTTCCTAGGTTACGTCTTCATCGCAAACTATCTCGGCATCTCCGTCGCCTACTGGCTCGACTTTGGTCTCTCCTTCGTCAACCACGGATACTCTGCTCTGCGCTGGCGCTTCCTGCTCGCTTTCCAATGTGTCCCCGCTCTACTCCTTCTCGCAGGCATCAAGATGCTGCCCGATTCCNNCCCTCGCTACCTCGCTTCCGTAGGCAGAATCGAAGAAGCACGCGAAGTCCTCTCTCATGTCCGTGGATCTACCAACCCTGAAGCCGTAGAGCAGGAATTCAACGAGATCGTCGCTATGGCTGAAGATACCAAACCTGCTTCTCCCATCGAGTTCATCAAGATCATGTTTGGGCTTGACAAGGACAAGGGTGCTCATTTGGGTCGCAGAGCTTGGCTGTGCATTTGGCTGCAGATCATGGCGAGTTGGACGGGCATCACTGCTGTTACTGCTTACAGTCCAGTTCTGCTGCGACAGGCTGGTTACAGTCAGATCAAGCAGAACGGACTTGCGGGTGGTCTGAACACCATCGGTATCATCGGCACTATCATATCTGCACAAGTCGTCGACAAATTCGGAAGACGCAAGTGTCTGATGTGGGGAGCTGCTGGCTTGTTCGCTGTGAACCTGATCGTAAGTCTCTCGACCTTTTATACGGAAATCGACTAACATTCTGCCATANNGGCCGCTTCGCTCTACGAAGCCTCTCGTCACGATCCCTCCAAGGCAGCTAGCATCGCTCCTGCCGCAGTAACCATGCTCTTCCTCTTCAACCTCATCTACGCATCCACCTGGGGCACCGTCGCCTTCCTGATCCCCACAGAAATCTTCCCAAGCAGAATGCGAGCACAAGGAAACGGGTTCGGTATCACTGGCTGGGCGATCGGTGTAGGCTGGACTGTTCTCGTCAATCCAATCATGTTTGAGAATATTCAGGTATGCTTTCCACCAGAACCAACAAGTGGCTCCAAGCAAACATGAGCCAGCCCCACACTAGATCTTCTTTGCTGCCTCCCCGAGTGCGATTGTTTGTAACGCGTGCGGCTATGAACATGCACAACTATATTCAGAAATAGGATATGGCCAGAGAGAGCTGAGGAGAAATCGCTTCTCAGTGAACACTATCCTATTTTCTATTAGTATTGTGCATTTTTACGGCCGCACGCGTTGCAGACAATCGCACTCGGGGAGGTGGTGAGCGGGTCATGTATCCTTGGACCCCCTTGCAACAAGCGTGTTTTTGATAGTCACTGACAGAGATTCACAGAGTCGCACATATTTCCTTTTGCTGGACTGAACTTTATCTGGATCGGCATCGTCTACCTAGTGTACCCTGAGACCAGCAATCGCTCTTTGGAATCTATTGAAGCCATGTTCACCACTTCGCCTTTCTACTGGCAGATGGAGAAGGCTTATGCTGAGAACAAGGACATGCTCGCCAAGGAAGAAAGGTTGTCAAAGGAAAAGGAACTTGACTGTTCACACGACGAGTTGACACATGTTTGAGTAGGACAACAATCAGCGAAGAATCCTGCAGATCTGTTCTTTAGATTTTAGTAGAGAAAAAAAAAGAACTAGTCCAGGAATGGGTCATATGTCATGAGAAAAATACATCTCTAATTGAAATCAAACGCCCAAGACCAATTTTCGAAGAGCTCTGCCGGAAAATGTATTTGTGGTGAATTTTCAGACATTGCGAGTTGCTGCTGTAGACCTGGTGACAACAACTCAGGGTTGGGATGATGCGTCCATGGTGTCAATCCTCCAGCTGTCCCGCTCGCATCCACTGACCGTTGTATCTTCATAAACTCGTCAATTCGGGAAACCTGAGCTCGCAACTTGTCGCTCGTCCCTGCAGCGCAGTACAAATCGACTTCTAGGTTCGCCAGAAGGTTCGCAAGATCCAGCAATACTGAGCGTACTCGTCGATATGACGATTCGGTGAGACCGTTCTCAAAAGCCGAGCCCATGATACTCCCAATACCCGCTAGATGATGGAAGAGAGGTGAACTGATGGCCCGAAGGTAAGCCACAGGAACACTGGCGAATCCATTGATGACTTCGCTCGCGATCTGACACTTTTGGTCTACAGTCGAGTTATCAGTGGTGAACAGGACCATGCGGACGAGTTGCAGCGAAGCGGCGATATTCGCGGCTTGGAAGCCGAAAAGATCTTTCTCGAGTCTGCCCGTTAACGGTTGGGTTGTTTTGAAGATGGGCGGTAATTGTTCGTAGAGTGTCATGATGTTGGTGAGAGTTGAAGCCTGCCGGGGACTCCCTTGCTCAATATAGCTCATGACAGAGGGTGTACGCTGTACCGGATATCGTAGATTCCCAAGACGATCGACTGCATGTTCGAGTATACGGTATAAATCTGTGACGAAGTTCCATCCTTTCACCCAGCTGGGGGCGGTATGTATGTGCTCTGTTGTTACAGGATTCGCGTCGCTGAAATACTCGTCATCACATTCGGCGGGATAACAAACATTGAAGCAAGCTTCTCTGCTCTTGGGGAAACCACCCCAGATGATGGAAGAGAAGATGTCCAGGGTATACATAGACCAGAAGAGCCTTCTTCGCTCCTCGATCTCGACATGTGCGAGTCCGGACGGCCAATTGTTTTCGTCCTGCAGCATACCTACAGCAACGAAGCTATGGTAGAGACCGAGATAGTAGTTCATCCGAGGAGTATCTCCGTATTGTATAGAAGTGATGGCGAGTAAAGCATAAGCTCGCATGTAATCAAAATCCTGCGATAATGCGGCATCTGGAGGTATAGCCTGTCTAGCAGCTTGGAACAGCTCTTCGGAAGACGGGCTCTTTAGTGAATTCGCATCCCATCTGCCAGTGTACAGCGCACCATCACGCACACGAGCCGATGAAAGCGCACACATCGCAAGAACCGAAGCAAAGAGCGGTCGACTTGTAGCATATTCTCCACGAGAAACCCTTCGCAACAATGTAGGTCGATGAAAATACGGAAAGACCGGGTAGACGACCTCGAAATAGATTTCGGTCAAGTCCATCACAATCGCTTGTGGAGGCATCATCCTCGGCTTCCATACGGAGGTGTCGAGCGCTGTATCTTGACTCGAGGGGGATACCTGAGCTTGTGCTGGGTTGCGGGCGGAAGTCACTTCTTGCGTATCAGCTCTCGGCTGGCTTGTTGTAGACCTTGCTGATCTCGGCTTGGGGCCACGCCGTGCCATAGGGCGGAGGGAAGTGCAAGTCTCGCCATAATCAATACAGTTCTGACACTGCCCAAGCTCCCCATCAGTCGGTCGGCATTTGACACTACGAGCACTGCACTGGTCACAGGCACGTCGATTACGCCGTAGCTTCCGCGGTCTTTGAGCAACTTCAGTCTGGCTCATGGCAAACTGGTCGAGAGTGCATCGTTGTTGTGGGTGGAAAGATTGAGCTTGGACGTTTACCAATATCTTGGCATGGTATGCGTCATCATGATCACATCTTGAGTGGAATCATGTCACTGTAGCATGATGGGCAGCATCATGATCCTCTCACCTTTTCCAACGTCAGTCTTATGTTACAATTTCTGGCATCTCAATGCCACTATAATCGACCAAGTAGCTGTCGATGTCGTTNNCTGTACACACATCAGTATTAGTCCATATTATCTCATGTAGAACGCTTACCCAGTTCAACATGTCAGGATTGTCAAATAGATTCTCCAAGGATGTTATTTCAGTCATATCGTAAGAAGCATCTTGAGGCGGTGTAATTTGTTGTTGAGGAATGAGAGCATTGTCTGCCGTGGTAGAACGATAAGAACCCTCAACGCCAACAGCAAGTAAGTCACGGGTCAATTTTGCTAACATGACACCCAGGACATGACTTGCACGGACAGCATCTCGGTAGGTAGGCTTTTTCGTAGACCAGAAGTGCTGGGCTTTTTGAAGTGCCTCGAACTTACGTTTCCTTGATACGGCGCNTTCAGATCAATTAGTCGACTAGATTTAATCATACGCATTGAAACATGCATACCTTTGAGTCGTGGACTCGTTCAGATCCAGACAAATAATCATGGCTGCTGCAAACTGCTCGTGAAGGGTGATATTGGTGAACATCCATCTGCTCTGGTACAGTCTCCCTTGTGGTTGCAGAGCTTCGAAGTAATCATTCTGTAGATCAATCTGTCTCAGTGCAGAATTCACACAGATCTCTCTTGATCTTTCGAAGGCAGGATCGTCTTTCCTGCAGGTCAAAANAGGTCTATGGAGGATGCACAGTCCCTTGAGATACTGTAGCTCAAGCATGAAACGTTGCATGATTAGATAGTCTTGATCGACAAAACTGGTCTCTGCAATAGTACGAATACGCAAGGATGGCGGAATGTTTTGATGGCTTCTTTCAAGACTCTCGTGAAGATGGTTGGTCTCTTCCACGTCATACCTTCGGCTGGACAAGGCATGTCGGATGATAGGGCGCAAAATACGCAAGGCTTTCGCCTTCGATGTGAAGAAGAGCATGGGAATGTAGGTTGTATCGGATCGAGNGGGTGGTAAGATTGTAGTATGCTCGTCGAAATCCTCGTCCAGCAGGTTAACAGGGAATTGACAATCGCATTCATCTTCGTTGATCATGGCAGGGATACCCTGGTTGGCTGACATGGTAACATCAAATATCTCAATATAGTACCACGCTCGACGTCGCATTTCGCTTTCGAAGGGAGAGAGCCTTGATGACAGATGTTTGGGATCGCGGTGATAACCCATCTTCTGTGCAAGTCTTGTTGCCATGGTGAGGATTGGCCATGGTTGGATTTCGGGATCCGCATGGAGAGCATAAATACAATGGAAATGGACCAATAGTGCTTCGACAGCGTACGGTTGAGGTTTGAGGTATTGACCGGTGACGAGACATTTTGCAGCCGTTCGCAAAGACCCAGTCATTCTGGTGTTACATGGCTCGACAGGAGGCGTAGGGTCACCTCTTGCCCTGGCAAGTTTTCCTGCCATGAACATGATGGAGAAGAGAATACTCAGCCAACAAAAACTTGCTGAAGAGGGATCTCTCCAAAAGGCGTCGTATTCTTTTCGGAATTTTCCACTGTGGATAAAAGTCAAAGATAACATGGACTCTTTGAAATAAGACGCGACAAGGTTGTCAACTCTGTGGCGTTCTGGAAGTGCAGCGAGGACTTGATCGATAGTCAGCAGCTCTTTCTGGCCAAACAAGGGGTCTGCTTGTTGTGTTGATTCTGTTGATTGCGCTGGCTCAGATTGCATTTCAGAGTCCATAACAGAGCGAATTTCATGGATACTCTCTAGAATGGAGGCCCAATGAGTTCCACCAATGTAGTTGACTTGATTTCCTTGTTGGTTCAGATGGCCGCCAGCAGACACTTCATGAGATGCAGGAATATCAATCCGAGGGGAGACGGTGGAACTCGGAGGTGTGGCAATAAATGTGCTCATGGGTGCAGCATGCATCAGGCCGTTTACCATATTCTCAAGATGTTGTAAGCGGTTAGCAGCATCATTATTGAGGGAGCGAGGCTTCGACTCCTTGTGAGTGGTGGCGGAGGTGTATGCGCATGTGGCAGATTCAGCTCGTTTGACACAAGAACTGCATGGTTGTTGACGGTCACACTTGAGTTTGCGTTCTCGACACGTCGAACATGATAGAGGACGGCGGTTTCGTTTTGCGACGCGATTCTTATTGATGTTGGAATTGAAGACGGAAGTAAAGTTAGACAGATCAGCCATGGTAGTTCAGGCAAGTAGGGATGAAGCGCGACACTAAAGATGTAGCGACGAGAGCGAGATGGCGATATCTCGAAGTTATTGTTTTGCGATACTCGGGTAGAGGAGGTGGTGGAGGAAGGATCGTCGGAGTTAGCGCCTTCCGCTTTGAGCAAGCGTGTGGACCCTGACCACGGCCAAGAGAATTGAATCGTTGCGGACAGAGGACGGAGGTGAGGCATGAGGCTCTTGCTTTGCGAAATTAGATTGCCATATCATGAGCTACTCGTCTACCAATCGGTCACGGAGGAGTATCCTCTCTTCTAGTAATGCTTCAATACAATTGACTTCCTTCAAAAAAAACCGCCTGAGCTGCGTCAGTGAGACTGTCGAGTTCTTAATCTACCTTCGCCAAAAGCGTCGTCAGCCAGTCCTACCACGGGTAAACACGAGCAAAACCGCCAAAATACATTGTAGCCTCAAAGTTCGAGGCAGCCACATGTCTCTATGAACCGTCCAAATCCATTCGCATCCAATAGCTTCTTCAAACCGCCATCTTCGCTTCTCGGCACCTCGAACAACTTCACTCATGCAACGCGTCGAAGAAGTCTATCGCTAGACGACTCTGACACCGAAGCACAACGCCATACTCCCGACCCACCGNNCCTCTACCGACTATCATGGACGAGACACCTACTGTCTCAAGCTTCAATGCACAGCCGAGTCCATCCGGATCCATAGCAAGCGCTACAATTCCCCTGGTCAACGTGTCGCGGTCACCGTCACCCCTCGCGAGAGCTCAAAAGGTTNGCACAATCTGAAGACGATGAAGAGTACGAGCTGCGAACCATCTCTCAGACCAGACACTTGGTCACAAAAGACGACAGCGCCCGTGAGCGCAGCAGTGCACAACGTATCTTCCAGAAGGGTGGAGTTGGTCAATTTCTATTTGGCACCTCTGTAGGTTGGCGCATCTACCTGGCTTTCTTGGTCTTCTGGGTTGGCGGTTGTCAATTCGGCACGCTGCTCATGAACAGATTCATACTCTGGACGGGCACTTACAAGTTCCCTTATCCACTCACTTTGACGCTGTTGCAACTCTGTATAACTCATCTCTTTCTGCTGGGCTTCGCTGCTCTGACTCGAGGGCTTGCTGGTCCGCTACGAACCATCGGTCTTGGTAACATTGTCGCTCCTTCTCGAGCTTACAACAAGGGAAATAGACCTACGAGGTATACTGGAGGCTTGAGAACAAAATCCGTCTTTTCCAACATTTCTCACTGGTTCCTGCACGGTTCAGGAGGCATCGCGGGAGGTGGTCTGTTCGAGTACCAGCGCAATGCGGCCAAGCACGTCCTTCCCGCCGCTATCGTCTTTCTTGGCAGAATTGTTCTGTCCAACATCTCCCTTGCCTATGCTGTCATGCCAATGTACATGATCTCAAGGATTGCCATAGTCCCTTTGACCCTGATACTCACTGCCGTCTTGCTTCGCCAGCAACACTCGATCCAGACCATGTCAGCCGCCATAATCGCAACCATGAACTTGCTCATGACTAGTATTCGGTCTGGAGAACGCGACCCTTGGGAGTCGGTAGTCGCTGGTGTTTCCAGTTCGCTTTTCGTTGCTCTATACCCAGTCCTTCTCCTTCGTGGATACCGCCAGCTAGTCTCCGACTTAGTACCGCAAGGTGATTTACTCAGTGCCACAGACTCGCAAACCTCAACTGTCAGCACAGGCACGAAAGAAGAGACACGCGCGTACTGGAGAGCCCTACACTACACATCCTCGCTCACAATAGTCATGCTCATTCCGTTTGTTCTCATATCTGGTGAGCTCAGGCAAATCAGCCGCAACTGTTACTTCTTGGATGTACCTTGGTTCTGGTTCCTCATGTCCTGCGCATCGCTTGGCGGCTTCGGTGTCTTCTCGTCTTTCCTGCTTCTGGTGAAAGCCACATCTCCTCTATCAGCCAACTTTGTCTCACTGCCGAGAAGTGTCTTCCAGATTGTAGTGTTGAGCAAGTTCAAGATGCCTGCGCACAGCTGGGTTGGAGCTGGTCTCTGTATCCTTAGTTGTCTTTGGTACTGTCTTGCAAGGATCAGAGAAGGCAGAGGCAGAGGCAGCTTCGGTGGTCTGTAGTCGAGCGTAATTCGAAACAATCAAGTCTTGATGCTAATCCTGGCACGATAATAGACACCATCAGATTGACTGTGTCCATCTCTGCCGATTTTTGATTCTGACCACTCAGCAAAGCCTCTTGCAGTGCCAATTTGATCTGCGAACCTCAAATGCCAACGTAGATTGCAGACATCACGAGGTGCTACATTTCAGTTCGTTCCAAAAAGAAAAAAAAAAAAAAAGAGATTGACCTGGCAGCGATTAGTTTTACCATGGCGCTCAAAGTTGTTGAAGTATATATTTATCAAATATTACCCCACACTTCATCTAGCGGAGTCTAACCAACTTCGGGATTTCTCTAAGGCGCTTTGGCGGAGTGGTTAACGCGATGCCCTGCTAAGGCATTTCCTTCGGGAGCGTGTGTTCGAATCACACAGGCGTCGATGCTTTTGCCCTGTTACGACCTTCCTGCGCCCCTTTGCATTTTCTAAATAGACAAGGATGAAGAGCCAGAGATTGCGCATCTTCTGAGCTGACTTTCATCTTTTTGGTCAAGAATCGGTGGTGTTGTGATGGTTTGAAGTAAGGGTAGGATTCATCGCGGGCTGGGTGTGAAACTTGGTAGGCATTTGGAAATGCATTGCTGAGCAGCCAACCACGAAAGAATTGCTCACTTGGAGAGAATCTTCCTTTCACGTGCTTGTTCGATAGTGCTCTGCTACTTCTCACTATTCGATGTGTCCAGTGTAGAGTGTGTGAGATAGCTTTAACGATTCCTTTCACAAGAAGCTCTACAGCCATCATTATGCAACCAGTGATGCTTTGAATCTAGATGGCTTGTATTTCGGTAATACGAATTAGCGTAGCATCCATCCACCTTATATGATAATCAAACGGCAACGAAGACGATCACAACTTCGCACCTCCATCAGCACCGGCCCTGGCATAAACCTCCCTCTCGAACAAATCAATCATCTCTCCAACTTTACCATCACCAGGCGGATACACCTGCGTGCCAAACAGCCCACAAACACCCTTTTCTCTATCGACAAACCAGAAGTTGTTCGGCATACCGCTCCAGATCATGGTGCCCTGCTTTCTGTGATCGTCATCCCCACTATCGACCAACACACCACCAATACCCCAATCATAGGTGACGTTTTCTGGGAACTTGCCGACGAATAGGCTGACCACTTCCTTCATGCCAAAAACTTTCTTGATGCCTTTTCTTGACTCGGAAGTTAGGTGGGGAGAAAACATGACCGCAGTACTGGCCTTGCTCAGTAATTTCTCGTCGTCCGAAAGCAGAGATTCTAGGATCTTGATGTAGTTTGCCATGTCGGCGTAACAACCGTGGCCACCGAAACACTCGGCATCTTTGTAATCAATGTTTTTGTTTACGGGTAGATTGACAAGGTCGCCGCTAGGGATCCTGAGTGCAATGGTCGCTGCTTCTTTCCTCAACTCTTCGGTCAGATAAGGTGTAAACTTTATCCTGTCAATACCGAAAGGAGCAAAGACGTTTTCCTGCAAATAGTCTTGTAAGGACTGTTTTGTAACCTTCTCAATCACTTTGCCTGCCCAGTCAATGCCAGTACCATAGGTCCAGTGAGTGCCCGGCTCAANAAGAAGAGGATACACGCATTTGCCTTTCATCGTTGTTCTGTCTTTCGGGTTGTCACCAATACTTTCTCTGTATTTTTCCAGCATGGGAACCATCTTATCATAAGAGGTTCCCGCAGAGTGAGTAAGCAGTTGTACGAACTTAATCGTGTTTTTGCGTTTCGTAAGAATTGGTTTGTCGTTGTCATCGAAGCCATGCAAGATAGGTTGAGCAGCCAATTCAGGGATATAAGGACCGACATCTGTATCCAAAGATATCAAGCCTTTTTCGACGATTTGCATTGCGGCAATTGAAGTGAGAAGTTTTGTCATCGAGGCCAGGAAGAGGATACTGTTGAGTTGCAGAGGTTTGGCATCGTCGCCAATGCAAGTGTTGCCAAAGACTTTGGCATAGTCCAGTTTACNCTGTTCGAAGAGTAAGCGTTAGACCTCTGATGCTTACTCTGTCGAACGAGCGGACGCGATGAGATGTTTACCAGACTTGTCTTTGGCCATCAAGATGGCACCGGGGAAGACGCCATCTTTGACGGCTTGCTTAAACCTTTCCTCAAAGGAGGAGGACATGATGCGAGATATGTGACAAGATATATAATAATATGGAGATGTATGTTGGATTCAAAAGATGGAGAGTTTCTCTTGTTTAACAATGGTCGAAGTGTACGTATCTTTTATATGCGTTCGGCGTGTTCTGAGCCGAGGCTTCGTGGGGAGAGGGACAGAGCTAAAGCCGTTGCCTCAAGGGCATCGTATGTTTCCTTCCTTTCTCGGAGCACAATCTGATATTCTGATATACGTCTCTTGCTGGGTGTTCTCGGCGCTGTGTAAGCAGAGGTGATACAAGGCCCAGCGGCTACTCACAGTGCTTCGTTGATCTTGGCACGCATTATTAATTTCACTGTATGCTTTGTCAGACTCCACTCCAATCATGCTCGGAGAAAGCAGCAGTCAAGACCTCGTATCGAACAGATTTGATATTAGCACTTTCCTATATTCATGCGAGCCACGTTGCCCAAACTCCTCCCCAGCCATGAGCGATCATCATCATCATGATCTCTGCAGATCGTTTGGATAATCATCCTTGACCTGGGCTCCGATCTTGATCCTCCATCCATTGATTGCATGCTTCTTCTTGCCAACCTTTACAAGATTTTTCAGATGTCTCCCCAATGTCTCCTTGACCTCCATAGGATCATCTCTATTCTCTGTTGCCCAGACCAATGTGAATGTAACCATCAATCCCTCCTTGTTGCGCTTCTTGCCCAGTGTATGAACATATTCAGACGAGATGCGTATCTCGGGCTTCTTGAGGATGGTCTTGTGAGCAGCATCATACAAGTCGTCTTGGATGACACCGGCGGGGAAAGCGCGAGATAAGATAAGCCCAATCACACCGATATATTGCGTCCACCATGCTTCTTCATTTGACACCAGGCGAATAAGCTGATCACGGTAGTCGGCTTCGCGGGGAGCAAGCTCGCCTTCGTAGCGAGCTTCGAGCATGAGGGCCAGTAAGGCTCTATCTGCATGCGAAGATCCATGTGTCGAACATAAGATGCCAGTACCTGTGCTGTACAATGCAGATGTAGAAGAGACTTCCTTGTTCATGTTGGCGTGGAAGTAAAACATGTTTGCGAATGCCCTGATCATGTGTACATCAATCGACTCGGGGACGCCGTTATGTCCTTCTGTGAGAGCGGGAAGGGATTGTGTGACCAGAGCGGCGAGTTTTGGTGAGATGGGTTTTGCCATGTCGCGGGTCGCTACTTCCAAAGGATCCTGAGCGCGGATCTCGGGGTGGAGACGATTGTAGAGGACACCTTCGCGGACACCTCCTTGACAGAAGTGGGCTTCGCGAATGCCGTGAGGAATTGCTTCGGCAAGAATGCTGACCAAGAAGGAGACAGCAGGTACCTGAGCCCGACGACGATCGGACACGCGAAAAATCTCTTTGGCCTCCTCGGCGATTTGCTTCATCTTTTCGGTGTCCTCAAATTCGTCCTTTTGTGCTGTAAATCCGTTGATAATAGAGAAGGGATAGCCACCACCAGCCACCTGTTCATGGTGAAGCAAGAGGTAGCCCCAACCACGGAACCCTCCACCAGTCAGGTAAAGTCTGAAGCCTCCGTTCTTTGTGGCATCCTTAACAAGTTCATGTGGAACCTGAATCTTGCTATACGCCTCCTGAAATTGTGCCTTGACTTGAGCACGAAACTCTTCACGAGCTTTATGCGCCTCATGCTTACTCTTTCCCTTCTTCAACTCTTCAAGTCTTCTAGTCAGAGCAGCGGCACCGTAGGGGAAACTCACCGCACTGACAGGGCTAATCTTTGTCTCGCCTTCCTTGGCGATCATCCAAGTAATCTGCGTACTGCCGCCTCCCATATCCATGACCAAGCCACGGACAGCAGAAAATGAGCTAGCAACACCGTAAGCACCAATTCTACCTTCATCCTCTTTGGAAAGTAGAGTCATCTTGATGCCGGTCTCCTTTCTGATTTNTTCACAAAACTCTTTTGAGTTAATAGCAGCTCTGGTGGCCTCGGTAGCAACAATCTCAATCTGCTCGGGCGGGACCCTGAAATCTGCACAGAAGATCTGGAACCTGAGGAGCATGGAGACAACATCATCCATCACGGCAGCAGAGATGGGAACTTTGTTTCCATCTTCGTCATACTGAGCTTCGTAGAGAGAGATCTTGTTGCGGTATGCGTAGACAGTAGGTAGAACACGAGTTGTGGGCGCGCTTTGGTCTGTTATCGAAAGGCGAATACCATTACTTCCCATGTCGACGAGACCCCAGAGTCCTCTGTTCCATTGTGGCTCTGATACGGGTGGTTGAGTTGAGGCATGTCTGTGAGGGATCTCCTGTCCACCACCCATTATGGAAGTCGAAACACCTTGATGTTTTGGTGAGACGGAGTTCCGAATCGTTCGTAGAAAGTGTCGAGCAGCGATCAAGTGGATGTGACGGTGTTGTCGCTTGAGTGACAGCTTGGCAAAGAACTTGCGACGGTTTCAGACCTGAGTTTGGTATACGTTGAAGGTATGTAGTTGTAACATGTTCAGAGAGGAAACAAGAACGACTGCTGCGTCGCGTAGGCTCCAGCAAAAGCCTAACGGTGACATCCATCTTGGTTGAGCTCTCCCCGCAACGGTTTCATTGCGAGTCAGTGGCGCCAATTTTAAAACATGCAACCATCGACATCACATGAGCCAGTACATTGCGCACGCCTTGATTGTATTGGTAAAAAACAATGTAGGGACAAGAATCATTGTCGCAGTGGCTCTACAAGACTCGACTAGGTTTTGTTGCTACGCCTGCAAGTCAGAGCAGTGGGGATAACTTTCTCTCCAAACCCACTTCGAAGCCTCTCCGGGCCTAGGCCAGGTATAACAACATTTCAAGAGCAAAGATCGCATGGGAATGCAAAAGAATGTTCTTCGTCATTCACTAATGTCATATGCCATTACGACGTGTGTGATGTTAAGTCTCTATATTCGTAATTCGCGACTTGTTCTCTTCGTCCAAACAAAAAACAAGGACAAGTCTCCAATCGTAGTCACCAGATGTGCCTCCTCTTCACGTATCTGCCCATGTCTTCCTGTCTAACATGCTGCCGTGCCTAGCCTTGATGGCGTTATCTCCTCTGCCTGAAGTTCCTGTTGAGCATTACTTTTGCCTACATCTGGTGTGTGTATGATAAAGCAGAAAGCGATGTGATGAAGAATAATCATACCGTGATGGTGGTGATAATATTGATCAATGAGTGCGTGCCGTTGTTGGGTTCCATCCGAGAATAGTGATAGTTCACCTTCATCGAAGAACTGGCCCGGTATATTGCTTGTTCACAAAGGATACTATTCCTGGTTGAGCTCAAACGAAATCGGCAGTGTATGAGAATCCTCTGAACTCTTCCTGCATGCCTTGGGTCAAGACGGACTGTACAGGTGTGAGCACAGGAGTTACGCTTGTAAACTCAGAGTCGAAGTTGCTGGTATCAGCCTTGCCCTTGATAGTGGGCAAGAATGGTGGAGGCACACGCTTGTGATAAATGTCCTCCCAGTTGATGTTCTTGAAGAAGGGATGGCTCATGATCTCTTGAGCATCTGTTGGTCCACTGCCAAGACGGAGCTCGGGTTCGCGTGTGAGGAGCTTTTGAAGAATTGATACCGAGTCGCGCGGCATATGGATGGGATAGAGGGGCTCGTCTGCCAAAATGGCATCGTAGATTTCGTCTTCGTCCTCGCCTCGGAATGGAGATTGTTGAAGAAGCATCTGGTAGATGAGGACACCAAAGGCCCACCAATCGACAGCACGGCCGTATTTCTTGTCGAGAAGAATNNCTGTCATGAACGGTCAGAAAAGATTGTGGAAAGCAAATAGAGGATTACAAACCTCAGGCGCCATAAACTCGGGAGTACCGCAGAATGTGCTAGTCGTGCTGCCGTACCACATGTCTTCTTTACAGAGACCATAATCAGCAATCTTGATATGACCGTCCAGAGTTAAGAGAATGTTGTCAAGCTTCAAGTCACGGTAGATGACACCGTTCTCGTGGAAGTACTTCAGCGCCAGACAGACTTCAGCAGCGTAGANATCTGTTATTGTTAGCGATGTTCACATCACGCCGGAGTTCGAAACTTACTGAGCACGCTTGGTGCCAAATTGGCCACGCTGGATGTGCAACATCAGATCACCACCGCTGATGTACTCCATGACAAAGTAGATTCTGGTCTCGGTTTGGAAACAAGCATGGAGGTTGGTTAGGAAAGGATGCCTCTCCTTGTTGGCGATCAAGAAGACACGCTTTTCTGATCTTGTGCTCTCAACTTCATCGTTCTCAATGATGAACTCCTTCTTCAGAACCTTGATGGCATATAATTGCTTGGACTGCTTTGTCTCGGCGAGCATGACCTTACCGAAGTTACCTTTACCAAGGACAGCAAGGAAGTTGAAGTGATCGAGACCAACACGGACGTTGCCACCTTGAGTTTTTCTTGCAGGAGGTCCCATGGATGTTGCAGTCTTGCTTGGTGGTGATGTGGGTGTAGTGGTAGGAGGTGGAGTGGGAGCTGAGGCTGGAGGATACTGCTGGCGAGGAGGTTGAGCTTGTTGAGGAGGTTGCTGAAGAGGCTGAACTGGGAAACCACTGACAGCAGCATAGTCTGCTGGATTGTAGCCTGCAGGCTGTGGCTGAGAGTTCCTCTGCTGGGGATATTGCTCGGTACTGCTGGATGAGGTGGAGCTTCTTTGGCTCGGCTGCTGCGGCTGCTGTTGCTGCTGCTGTTGTAATTGTTGTTGCTGCTTCTGGTAGTCGGTAGAAGTGCGGTTGTATGGTGGAATTCGTTGTTCTGCAGCGGACGAACGCTTGCCTGACAGAGCGGCGGCGGCTGCAGCTGCAGCAGACTGAGACGAGTATTGACGGTGAGCGGGTGGTGGACGAGCTTCTGGTTGTTGAGGAGATGGAGGAGCGGCGAAAGATGCACGAGCAGCGTCGACCGAGGTAGCGGGAGCACCGTATTGCGAGGTTCGCGGAGGAGGGGCGTCGTATGCGTCGGACATGCGGTCTTTACCATAGGAGAGCGGCCTATCCTGGGGGTTCGAGGCCTGATCCTGGTGAGAAGGCGTAGGCATGTAGGAAGGCTGAGAGGGTTGAGCTGGGGGTCTGACACTGCTTGCAGTACCAGGACGCAACTTGCGCTCCGACATGCTGGTGCCCTGGCGACCCTTTGTTGCTCTGCGGATCTCTCCCAAAATCTCGTTGGCTTTCTCGTTCGAGATGCCGCAGAAGTCTGGGACAAAGTGGATACAGTTGTTGTGGCATGTCGAACTACACTCGGTACACTTGCGAGCTTGTTTTCTTCCGAGTGGCAGCATGTAACCACAGTGGCAGCACCAATTGGCGCCCATGTTGGAGAAGGCTTCGAAACGATGAGGGATGCGGTGGTTGATTTTCTCCTCGTCAGGATCGGATTCGGCATTGGACTTGCTGATACACTTTGTGACGACGCTTGGATAGCACTTCTTGTGGCATGTCAGTCTGCAGTCCGAACACTGCATACCGGCCGTGTATTTGAGGAAGTCACCGCACAGCGAGCAGCGCATGACGTTGTAGAAAGTCTGCTGCACAAACTTGTGGCCGTATTGCTCGACGGCGTCTTCCTTGCGCTGACGGACAGCGCCCTTGCGCCCAAGCCCAACGTCGAATGGTCTGCGTTCGCGCGTTTGTTTGACNNTGCGAAATGTTAGCTGTATGGAGGCAGAAGTGGAGACGAGCGACAAACCGAAACTCAAGTTGAGCTTGATTTTGCCGACAGGCTCAAGCGAGAACCAGTCGTCAATGACAACAGGGTTGGTCAATGGTGTCGGACCGCCTCCAAAGCCACCTGAAGGACCTTGCTGTCCGGCATGTGCAGAGCCTGCACCAGAGCTTCCAGGAGGAGGAGAGAATTGCATGTCGGGGCGCGCACCCGAGTCGCCCATGTGGTCTGCAGAGATCCAACCAGAGTTCTTAACCTCGGTCTCAATGCGTTTGCGACGCATTTCCTCTGCAATGTCCGAGATGCGTACCCACAACATACCAATTGGCATGGGGTGTTCGCCTGCCTTGTCGTATACTGTCAACTCGATTTCGTTGGCCTTGTCAATGTCGAAGTCGTGTTGCTCATCGGTCCAGCGATCCGTTCGTGTAGCCTTGGTGCGGCCCTTGAAGCTGTCCTCGACCTTGAGAATGACGAATGTCTCTGGGCCGCGCGAGAATCTACCCGTCGCGGCATGATCGACGTCGGCAATGGCCTGAATGCGAATAGATAGGTATCCGCTGAGGGGTTTGCGCTGACTGGGGATATTCAGACTGTCGTCGTCTTGCATGTCGGTGCTGATGTCGGCGACGTGCAAGTCTTCGTGGCGCTTCAAAGCCTGCTTGAGAAGGTGAATCTTTTGGCTACTCTCGATGCGACGACCTTCCGCTTCAGCCCTGCTCTTGCGATCTCCTTCGAGCTGGTACAAGCGTACCATCTTCTCGATACCATCTTTGTACTGTTTCTCGACGCTCAGCTTGAACTCGAGTTGTGACAGCATGAGCTGGATGCGCGGGCCGAGATGAGGTGTTTCGGCCTTGATGAGGTCCAGTCGGCTGTAATTGGGCCTGTTCTTGAGAGCGTTTTGACCGGGTGCCGGAGGGGCGTAAGGTGCGCGAGGAGGCATCAGACCGTTGCCGCCGCCCTGGCTGTATCCGCCAGGACCGGGAGCTCCGTAGCTACCAGGGTCTTGTTGGTCGTCTTGGTGCGAGGGCGGCGGCGGGCCTGCGTCGTTGTTGAGATTCATGTTGGACATGTGATCTCCCAGCTTGCGAGACTGCAGATCTTGCAGGGTCTTTTCGAAGTACTTGAGGTTCCTTTGGGCATCGCGAACCTGCGAGTCAATACGCGAGTTGACCTGGCTGTTGTTTGTGGCCTGTCGCATGGAGTTGAAGCCGGCGATCAGGGTCTTCTCGCGCTCAATCTTGCGACAAAGGTCGCTGATGGCGGCATCCTCGTTGTTGCTCATGGTTGACGTCGTCTAACAGGCATACACCTTGTGGGTGCAGAAGCCGCACGCGATGTGAGGGGGATAGGAGCGCGCGCCGGAATATCACCGACCGAACGCGAAAGAGAGAGGGACTCCCTGGACGAAGGCGACAGGGGGCGAAAGTCGCGGTCGTGAGGGCGAGAAGAATAGCAATGGTCAGTGTGTTGTTGTTTTGAAGAATGAGGAGAGGAGAAAGGGTGTGGCTTGAATGAGGGCTTTGGCTTTGGCTTGCTCGGCCTTGTGTTTTGGTGGAGCAGCGGAGACAGCAGCCTGCGAAAGTGGGTGCNNTCTCGGCTCGACTCTTCTCTCTACGGGTNNAGACAGAATGTCGGTCAACGGCGACGAGATTGTCTGGCACGAGAAAAGAAGAATAGCTAAGCAGATCAATTGCCGATACGCGAGACAATTGAGGGGTNNGCGAATGTCACTGTCGCCGTCGAGGGCCGAAGAAATTACGACGCGAAAACAGACTGGGAAGGATTCTGGCAGACGACGACTTTCAAACGCCCGCGAGCTTCCAACTTCCATGTTATTATTGCTGCCGCTGGATTGCGCGCATCACNNGATGCAATGCAGCCTGCACATGCTCGATTGACCTTCTGATTTTTTTGTTTGTTGGGACAACTTACTCCCACCCTTCACTGGGCATGCAGCTCCGACTTTCTCAATAGTTCTTTGTTCCCATCGCCCGCAGCTCTTTCCTATTCTCGATACGCGTTTTCCCAAGCCCTCTCGTTGCTTCCGTTCCCCTCCACTCCTCGGCACTTTGCGACTTGGAGGTGATGTCAAGAATATACTTTGCGACACCACTCAGCCACAACTTCCGATTTGACTGCGCCTCATGTAAACACTGTCAAAGATATCTAGCCACCGCGATCAAGACATGAACGAGCGAGAGGCCTATTTGCGACTCGCTCGTCTGTCCCACAATAAGAAGCCTTGACCGTCCTCTGCTCACCAAGCAACTTTATATCCATCCGCGAGGGTGGGGTTGATTGAAATTCTGAACTCGGCCAGCTTTTTTGTTGTTTGACCATCCGTGCATGCACATCTGCCTGCTCCTTATCGTGAATATTCACGTGTCTCGAAGCACCACCATCTCTCTTTGTCAGATCTTGTGGCCTTCTGTTGCTGACATCTCACCTCCCGGCTCGACTTGAACTTCTTTTGTGCAGTACCGTCCATGTGCATTTGCTAAATCTAGTCTGATGGGGTACCCCATCCTTGTCTCTGTACTTGCGTGTCGTCTGTCGACTCAGCACCAAGCATACTTTTCGTTATCAAGCCATTGAACATCGTCCACCGATCCTTCTCCGTACCATCTCAAACTCGCAATACTGTCCTTTTCGCGGTGGATAACTTGTGCTGCGGGATCCAACTGCTTTGCAGCTGCCAGAGTAGTAGATGTAGAATTCCAGATATTGACCTCGCCCATATTCCACTTACTGGCATCCGCTTGAGCTGCAGCCAACAGTGATGCAATGGCGTTGGTCACATATGTACCCTTAGCTTTCTCCACACCTTCATCCGAAGCTGCAGAGGAGTCGGTATACTCAGGATCCTCCACAACGAGTCGAAGGATGTTCAGTGTATTGTCTTTGGAGCTTTGAGGGTCGCTGTTGTACCATGTGCGCATCCATACACACCACACTCGCTTGCCCTTTTCACTACCGACAATGGCTCCTTTGACTTCGGGAGACTTTCCATGCAGCTCCTTTGCAACGAACTCCTCGCGCGCATGATGCCATGTAAAAGTTTCGACATCGGGTATGATCGAGGCAAACGTCTTGCCTGAAGAGGCTACATTGGTGAGCTTCTTGCGTACCAGCTCTGAATCAGTATCGCACAGCTCCGCCAGGTCGCTAGCGTATAAAAGTTTCGCTTCCGGAAGAGAGTCGTGTTGGGGGTGGTTTGAAGGAGGAAGCGAGACATGGGCCGACGAGAATGGCTTCCACTGATGCGCAGCATAGAATTGNNCTGTCAACGTGAGCATAGATACAAAAGATGACCGGAATGTTCTAACAGAACTCACCTTGCCAATGTCCGAATAAAGTACACTGAACAAGCAATCATGCCCGTCGGTCTGCCAGCTTTGCAACTTCTCTCCCAAATCTTTGATCATTCTCCCAGCGTAACCCTTACCACGGTACTCTGGAGGACAGAAAACGCTAGCGACACCATGACAGATCACTTCCTTGACGTGGCCGTTCTGAGCAACAAGGGCTTTCTTGCGAATGGTCTCACAGCTCGAAAGCACAGTACGAGGATTGCCGTCTTTTGTCACCAATGCCCAAGGTGTAAGACCGCCATCGCGAATTAATTTCTGTTTGCCAAGATGTTCTTCTCTTCCTAGATATGCATCGAGGGACAGGGGGCCTTTCCATTCTGTGCTGTTCAGTCTGGTTTGTTGTATGGCTTCTTCGTGGGTGGGTTGGGTGAGCTCAATGTCGGAGCTCTTAGCATCAGGCAGCTGTGCAGACATGATGGATATATATCTCAATGAGAAATTTGAATTTGTTAGAGGACGGTAGATGAGATGTTTGTTAGTGGTCAGCAAGCAACTTTGACAGGTCATCACGCCAGCGGGATAGGCTGCAAGCCCAGCACTTTGCGAACAGCGTCATTGTCTCGCTTGGGAGAGCTGGAGTTGCGGCCTCGACAACCTCGAACGCTGCTCCATCCTTTTCCGCTCTGCACTTGCAGCAAGGAACCACAGTGTTGGGTGAGGCAAGTATATTCTCAAGGTTTAGCCGCCTGCTACTCCATGTAATTCACGCCCTCTTGCTTTTGCATTGCTGGCTGGCTCTTGTGACACGTAAACGCCGTCGTCGGCTGTCGGAATGACAAGGCTCCTTCCAAGCACCTTCCCTGCCCAGTGCCCGCGCTGTTGTTCAGTCGTTATAACCCTAGCAATCTCCTCGTACGTGCTCAGTATCGAGAGGAAAGCACGTACCTCATTGAGAAGCGACTCGGTTGTGAAGTTGCAAGTTTCTTGAAGTTCCACCGACACCCGCTGTCTCGATGAACAGCTCTCCGCTGTCAACACGCCCTATCCTCCTTCTTGTGCCTTTCCAAACAATCATCCCAACACCTTCGTTTCTGAAAACGCATATATCTCCTCGTTCTCAGTCATACTCCCGCTTGGATTCTTTGCTGATTGGTGGTCGTGAGTCTTTGGACATTGAAATCTTGGCCGTCTGATACGTCCGTCCTCTTCAGCCGCACCGAGTAATTCGGCCACGTCCTCTCAAGTGCGCAGCCGCAACTCCCGTCCGCACAGCCGCGTCCTATACCAAGAGAGCACTGGCCGGCGTCCGTAAGTCATGGCGCCTGTGAAGAGACCGCACGATGTCATCTCCATCCACTCGGATTTGAGTGAAGAAGATTCGACCAGACTTGCACGACCACACAAGATGGCGCGCTACAACCAAGTGCATGGAGCATCACATCAAGACCTGGACGATTACCTTGAGCAACACAACATGCAAGGACTAGAGCGCACTGTTTCCGTCAAGCACGAGAGCAATGCTGCTCCACAGACTCAACTAGGCGCGCTCGCAGCTACCCCTCAGACCATTGACAGCGGCGACCTCGATCTTGGTCCTGCTTTCCAGTACGACTTCAGTGAACTTCCGTTCGCTTACGAGAAGATCCCTGATTCTCAGGACGAGCCAATCATTATCACTGACACTGCGCCAACCCCTGAGCGCAGCCAATTTGACCAAATTCTCGAGGTTGTACCTGATGTCTCCCATGATCATGTCAACCAACTGCTCGACACTCATCATCACAACCTTGAACGAATCTTGGACATACTTCTAGATGGCAAGTATCCCAAAGAGAGCGATAAATGCGCTGCCGAAGAAGCAGCTAGACAAGCCGCACTGCATGACCAGAAACTGGCCGAAGAAGCCGAGAAGGAGAAGTTGCTCAATCCTCAGTGCATCTTTTCGGGTAAGATGAAGGATGTTATGTGAGTGCTTTGTAGCCTTCATCTTTCCGCACTCAATCTAACAGGCTTCAGCATCGAAGTACTCAAGCATGAGTTCAACACAATACCCGTCAAGTATATCAAAGAGGTTCAAAAGGACAAGAAACACCTCTACCCTACTTATTTGGCTCTCAATGAAGCAAAGCATACAGAGCCTTGTCCATACGGCAAGACCCCCTGGAGACCTCTCAGAGACATCAACTTCGATCGCCTCCAAGCTACCAAAGACCAAAGAGCCAACATTCCCATAATCAAGGAGCAATTCGAGTCTGCCCAAAAGGCTGCCATTGGACTGAATCTTCAGCGCCGTAAGAGCAACACGCAGAAGATCAAGGAAGAGATCGAGGCTGCCGCAAAGGTCCGTGAGGACCAATCGGCTCTGGAGCATGCCAAAGCCACCGGCACCGTCGTAGAATGGTAAGTCNNGATTTTCCTTCGCCACGTCCGCATCTGTTCCAATACTAATCTTTATGCAGTGTCGCTTGCTATGATGAGTATGCCCCCAACAAAATCATCATATGCGGCTCAGCAGACAAGCACCCTNGTATGCTTTGACTGCATGAAAACCTACCTCGAATCGGAAGTTGGACAGTGCAGCTTCAAGCTTATCTGTCCTGGTGGCTGTGATGGCACCTTCAGCGAATCCCAACTTCGTCTAGTTCCAGATACCGATGCACTGACAGACAAACTCATGCGCCTCCGTCAAGAGAACGATCTTCGTACTGCAGGCATCGACGATGTCGAGAGCTGTCCCTTCTGTGACTTCAAGACTGTCTGCCTGCCCATCAACATCGACTTTGAGTTCCATTGTCAATCTCCGGCCTGCAACATCACCAGCTGCCGCAAGTGCAAGAACAGAACGCACATTCCTGACTCTTGTGAAGAGAACCAGCGCAAGCGCGACAAAGAGTCTGCCCTCAGCCATCGTCACAGAATCGAGGAAGCCAGAAGTAAGGCTCTCATCCGCCACTGCAACAAGTGCAAACAAGCATTCATCAAGAGCGACGGATGCAACAAGATGACTTGCTCCCAATGCGGTAATCTGCAGTGCTATTTGTGCGGTGTGGATGTGACTGCTAACTACGCTCACTTCAACGCACCTGGTTCAAAGTGTCCTGTATATTCTCAGAACATAACTCTTGATGCCATGCATGATCAAGAGGTCAAGGCAGCCGCTGAAGCTGCACAGGCCGAGGTTTTGCGCGAGCATCCCGAGATTGACAAGGCGGACCTTGACATCGACAGCGCGTCTAACGTTGAGAAGCCCATGCCTGGTACTAACCAGCCTCAGAACTTCCCAGCCAATCCCGTGTGGGATGACGAGTTTGAAAATCTGTTGTTCCGTGGAGAAGTGGCTCGTATGCGCCGTCTTGGTCGTCGTCAGGAGGCTGCCAATCCTCAGGTTGTGCGTCCGGATCTTCTTCTCAGGAGAGGACATGCACCCATCCTCCCTCAAGCACCTGCCGCTGATCTAGCAGCTGCCAGACACAGAGCCGCTGCCGATGCTTTCAATGCCGCTCAAGCTGCAAGGGATCGTCCAGGTCTCTTTCCACCCAATGCCCAGCAACTCAATCCGGCTCCACGCGGTTTCGCCCTTGACGATTTTCACTTTGATCCCATGGGCTTTGATCTTGATGACTTCCAGTTTGACTTCCATGCACAAGCAGGTGCGAATATGTTTGGGTTCGAAGAGGGTCACAACGAGGATCATCTGCACCAGCCTGCTGATCGCTGGCCAGCAGGGAATGCATTCTTCGCCGAGAACAGATTCGGGGGTCTCAATTACATGGTGAACCCAGTTCAACACGTTCGTCTCAATAGAGCTCCTCCTGCTCCAGCCGCTGGTGCTCAGGATGGCAATGATCATGGCAATAACTACCTTGGCCATCAGGACATGGGTTATGGTGTTGGTTTGTAGACGTTCCCACATCGGGCAGCTCGATTCATCTCAACATGCCCGGACACACGCTCCAACTCGGTATACCTCACCGCAAGATCGAACGACTACACATTCTTGCTGTAGCTCAGAAGACGCTTTCTTCCCAGCACAACTTTTCTTAATCTATCCACAAACGCAGCATGCAGTCTAGAGAACTTCCTGATTCTTATTTTCTGCTTTTCTTTGCGTTTTTTTCGCCTTCTTTCCCGTTAGCATGGCGCAGGAAGGCGTAAACCAAGTGTTTCTGCTGGGGTTTTTTCCATACAGAGAATGGGGGCGATTGTTTTCTTTTTCTTTTCCCGTAGAACTGGCTTTCTTCTTATCACAAAGAGCGGCATGGGGGTCTTCACATCACGGTCATAGAATCTCCAGCCTCAACCGTTGTTCCACCTTTTCAATAGAGAAAATCTCGTTTGCTGTGTCTTTCCTCTATCATGTCTCATTGTAACCAGATTCAGTGATGTTACTTCGCAATGGGAGAGTATTGATAATGTGGTCTAACACTTCAAATCAACAATCGCCGCACTGCTCCACGGCACTTGTACCTTCAGACCACCTTTTCTGTCCACCTTGATGCTTTCGCCGCAAGTGACGTTGGGCAGTCTGACTCCTTTGCCGTTGTCGAGTTCGTAGGCATAGCTCTTTGCATCCCAAGTAATTCCTGTAACTGCATCGCTGCCATTGGCCATCAATCTTTGTACCTGACCGCCTTTACACCCNNCCCTCGGCAGCATGAATTCGTGCTCCACCATCGGACGCCGGAAGCCAGTGGTATAGTTGTTTGCGGTCGTGTTGTAGGTGTGCAAGTCAACGATCAGAATACGTGAGAGAACTTCATCGATGTGAGCAGTATAGAAGGAAGTATTCTGCGATGAAGCTTCGAGGTGAGAGATCTTCAGGACAGAGGAAGCAGAGGGTTTTGCCATCATAGCTGCTACAGCGAGGTTGCCGTAGTAAGGAGGTTTGGTGCCCTTGTCTGTAAGGTTCGTTTGGATGGGTTGCCAGGATTGGTANNACTGTATTTAATCAGTCTTTGCTTCTTTGCAAAAGTTTGAGAGAAGAGTCGAATCTTACCGATAATTCGTTCCTTGATGCATATGCGAACGACTGATGTTCTGAGACGCGAGATAGACATTCCAATCTACACCCCAGAGTGCAGCACCAAAAGTATTAGACAAACCCGGTCGTCCTTGTCTAGCTAGACTATTATGCTCGCCAAGTATAAATGGAACCTTGGGAGCTAGGTCACCTCCCAAAGCAGCAATGTTCCTGGATACGTTGACTTGGGCTTCAGCTTTTGCAATCACATTGGTGTGATTCATGAGTGTGCCTTGTAAAGTGATGCCAGGAAAAGTGGAAACACCCATATAGTTGTGAGAAGAAATGATGCCGATATTGTTGTCTGCATTCAGGTCTCCTTGAAATACTTTGACTGGGTCGAGAGTATTAAAGCCATTAGCACCCACGCCTGCAAAACTCGGCGCCATGAGTTTCGTGTGCAAGGAGGGACAAGTTTGCTGAACCACTTGCGCAATGTGCGAGGTTCCATTCAGCCATTCTGAGACATATTCGGCCTCGGAGTAGTTGGAAGGGCGGTATCCTGATGCAACGAAGAGATCGGGTTCGTTGCCGTATTCCCAAAAATCGAGGTTGTCTCCGATGGCTTTGCAGGCGTAGGCTGCAGAGGCAAAAGTAGCTTCTCTGGCGGCCGAGGAGTTGGCGCCTAGATTAAAACCGTGGGTGTATCTCGTTCCGTTGGGCATGGTTTTATATGAATCAANAAAGGAAGGACCGATAGTGATGATGGTTGGGTAGTCGGCTGAGATGTTAGGGCGGATGACGCCGACGAGACCAGTCTNTTGTGAGGCATCAAAGATTGCAATGTCTCTGTATTTGGTCAGAAGAGAACGAAACGGAACCGATGGTAAGTTCATACTGTGTGTTGCCTCCTACACGAGCAATGGGCATAGACCCTTGGAGTTGCCCAAGATTGTTCAGAAGATTGTAAGAGAAGGTGTTTGGATGAGTGAGATTTCCTGGCATCGATTCGTTATCAACAGGCTGCCTTTCAAACATTTGCAAGTGATAACTAGGCAAAGCATACCAGCAAAGTCTGGCCATGAAGACAGCTCAAACGAAAATGACACAAAGGAGTCCAAAGGTATACCAGCATTTCCAGCTGGACATTGTGAAACAACGATGGGCTTCTGTTTGGAGGGCAGGTTGGCTCCTTCCACTTCCAACAAAGCCGCAAGGCACCAGACGAAGAGAGAGCGTGTATTGAGAAACATGTTGATTGCTTTGACTCTGTCTATATGATATGACCATCTCGAGATGATTTATAGAGCCCATCGGCAACGGAAGCAGCAGCCGAAGCATGAGGAGGCATCTGATCGAGCATGGTGCCATGGTCCACGCCGTGAACTTCGCATACTGTCTGGGGAGATCTGCAGATCGTGTGGAAGGTGGCTGGGGATTGATGCGGGGAGAAGGTGGGGTTACAGATGCAGTTGCCCTATTTATCCGTAGTCAGTTCTTGTCAATCTCTCAGTAGGAAAGCGGGACCACTTATAAAAAACAATGGGCCACTCAATTCCGGAGAAAAGAGTGGCATAGCGCACAATGCGCTCCAGACAGCCCTCCTCCACTTTCCGTCACCACACAACATCTCGATCGGTCAATCTCCAACTCCCGAGAAGAGCTCACCGAAGTACCGCAGCGGTGATCTTCATCATTGCCCAGCCTTGTCCGCTGCACACGGCGGCGTTTGAAATGCGTCACGAAGGAGCCGAGCAGAGTTGAACCATAAAGCAGACAAGCCGGAACTTTGATCCTCACTCGAGAGAGGTCCCGCACGTATGACCCAGCAGATGCACTTCTCCATCGATCAATATTCCAAAGCCGTGGGTGAGTGCATTGGAGTTAAGGCACGACTCGAGGAATACCTAAGCTCTTCGTTGAAGCATCTCCTCAGAGGCCAGAGACCTTACAATCAAGAAAGAGGTGCGATGGGGTCAAGCTTGAGAAGAACCATCGCTGTCCTTCAACTCTGATCGACCTTGTCCATATTCCTGTAATCAATCTGATGTCAGCTGGCTCATACACCTCACCGCTTCACCAGAGTCCCAAGATGACTCCCATGACTCTCACGATCCAGGGTTCCCTCTCAGTGTGGTGTAGCGTTCTTCTCAGAGACAAGTCTTTGGTTTACCGTCCTAGCCAGCACGAAGCCAGCATCGGACAGCATTNGATGCGTAAGAACGCGAAGTGGACAAAGTACATCTGTAAAACCCACTTCCATCTTCCGANAGCAAAATATGCTTTAGGGAGGTATGATGCCAAACAGACACTGATGCAGATACTATAGGCGGGTGTATCGGCGCTCACCATTGACTCGGCAGTNNTGGAAGCAAAGACTGATGATTGACGCGGCTGGCCAGAACAATGACCAAAGGCCAACTCTACNNCGTTAGCTGTTGCTGGTGGCAGAGGCTTTCCGGCTGTGATTCCAGACTGTGACGGNNGGTGAGAGATGGTTGTGATAACACGGTAGAGCTTGTACGGGAATCTTGGTTCACTGCTCGACAGGTTGTAGACGCATAGAGCACTGATCATTGACGCGTACTAGATTCCACCTTGTTTCGGAACAGAGACGAGCATTGGGAGTACATCAACCGCGTCCAAGGTATACAGAAGTAGACAAGACGCCACAGAAACCGGAGACTTTAGCATGCCATTGGAGACTGTGCCATCTCGTACCTCTGTGCGTGGCTTGACGATCTCGCTACGCAGCAAAGTGCGATTCCGACAAGTATCGTACAAGCATATGTTGAGGCACGAGGATTGGCACGGTCTGTTTGGAGAAGCACGACCAAGCTCTTTCTGCGACGTCTCGACCACTTCCAAACCACCAAGGTTGCAGGCACGGANATGCTCATGATGTTTGCCAAGGCCGTCCAAGTCCAAGGTGGAGATCCAGCGTTGCTGAACAGATTTCCAGGACGCCCTCTGTACGAGCAACTGAAACACGTGTAAGATCCCAAAGACGATCCTCATACGAGGTGCCCGACAAGCTTTCCCATCCTCTCCGGGCGCAGTCCAGAACGGCAGACCAGAAAAGCTGTCCATAAATGACCAGAGCATGTTTGTCCCAGCAGCAAAATCGACGCGCGCCCTCTCAGAGAGTCTTACCAAAACGACGCATGAAATTGCCCCGAGACGTCGATGACTCTATTCGTTCCAATGCTGCAGTGTCCTCGTGAGAAGACGAAAGCCACGTTGGAGAACTAATCGAGAAACCGGCAACTTCCTGCAAAGGACCGCGAGACTGTTGTTTGTTCGAACCGATGTATGGCTTAGGGTTAAGTTCCGAGGAAGATGCCCACTCGAAGTGCTTGAAACCAACAACAGTCAGGGGAAACCATGAGACCGTGCTGTGAGGCTCGGGATTGTGACTGTGTCGAGAACGAGCAACAACGAACAGCTCGAGAGATAGCGACCATGACAGTCACTAGACCCTCCTCGTGACTGTGGAGAGAGTGAGACGCGCAGTGTGTATTGAGAGGGATACCAGAGAAGCATGAGATGAGAGTTTTCTGAGAGCCTGGATCTGCGATGTCAGCAGTAATATGACCAGATCCTTCAAGATCGAGGAGCATGAATTTGGCACGGCAGAAGTTGAAAAACAGCTTGTGTGAAGGGAAGAAGAGTTGGCATCCATAGCTCTCTCAAAACATCACGGTGGCTGGGCAGACGCGCCGGGAATGCCAAGATTTCGCGCGATTGTTCCAAATCACTTGTATTCGCGTTGGCAATAAACCCCACCACTGGATAATCTCATACGAGTCTCAATCAGCTTCACGCAAGAACAAAGAGCACATGCAGTAAGATTCGGCTTTATTTCAATATATGCTACATTACATACAAGAAGATTCGGTCCCGAAAGACCACCTCGAGAGGGAAGAAAGGGTATTGTTCATCAAAGGAAGAAGAAAAAGGCAAGCAGAGAAAAAGTCGCACAAACATAAAGACAAATATACACATCATTTTTCTACACCTGAGGCGCTGTAGGGGTACTGCGAGTCCCAGCATCCTCCTCAGCAGCTGCAAAGCTCTCTGCAGAGTGCAAAATATTCTTCTTGCCGTTCGATTTATAGTGCAATAAAACGTCGCCGCCGCCTCGCCAGATGTGTGTTCGGATGGTCGCCAGTGTCATTTTCGGTGGGATGAGTTGGTTGTTGCAGTAGAGCTCGAGATATTCTTCGGGGGGCATGGCTGTGGCGGGATCTTGAGCAGGCTCGATGCGGTCTGCAACGTAGCCTAGAATCTTGCGAGCGCGCAGCATGCGGTTGGCATTGAGTCGGTTGTTGCTGGGAGACATGTCAGTATGTGTCTGTGAGGGGAGGATTGGAAAGAAATACCCATCTGCAGCGATACTTGGTAGTACATTCTGCCATGGTTCAAGCACAAAACTGATCTTGACTAGATCCTTGAGAGGGATCTGGTTGCGCAAAAGGGCATCACCAAGCCACATCGGAGCAACCTTCTCAATCAGATCGACCATCTCACCTGTACTACCAACCTTGCCCTCGAAGAGATCTGCCACACCACCAGCTTCTGGTCGCTCTTCCTGAATTAGGATGGTTGTGTTTGGAGGTGGCTTCAACACTGGCGTTTCTGACGGCAGTGATGGTACGATCGAAGTAGGCAGTTCGAGCTCCTTTGACTGACCCAACGCACCGCCTGCAGCATCTACAGCAGCAGCTCGTTGTATCTGTGCCTGCAGGTGGTCCTCATAGGCGAAACGAATCTTTTGGATGCAACCAAGGAAGTTCTCATCGACAACACGAGAATTACTGTTGTCAGACGAGCTCTGTGTATCTGCCTCGGCCTCTTCCTTGGTCTCTTCGACAATAGCAGGCTTGTTGTCCTTCTCGTTAGTGGGAGCTTTTCCTAGCTTCTTCATGTTGAATGACATGTTCATGCGAAGGCGTTTGCCAAACTTCGAAGGCGTGTCGCTAGAATCGGCCGTTGAGGCGTCTTCTGGAGCTGGCGTGGTAGCAGCTTCTGTAGGAGTTTGAGGTACAAGTTTCGAATCACCGTTTGCGTTGGTAGAATTTGCTGTCGTCGAGTTGTTGGAAAAGTAGTCACCGCCTATCGACGACCTGTCTTGTGTGCGTTCATCTTCCTGAGGTGTGAGCACATCTCTTGTCAGGTTTGGAGATCCAACATAAGACGATGCTGTATCTGCTATGGACAATCCAGGGGTCGCAAAGCCAATAGTGTTGGTATTTGTCGGTCTCAAAGTGTTGGTTGACAGAGGAGCCGATGGATCAACCTTCCAACCATCCGCCATACCAGGAGGCATCTGGATACTAGTAGGAGCATTTTCACGCTCCAGCTTTTGTTTTTGCGCTTGTTCCAACAGATGCCTTCGATATTGCGAATCTCTGGACATCTCTTCGCTGATCAAGTTTGCAAACAGATAACGAAGGATCCACTTGCCAAGGTTGATGCGCTGATCTTCCTTGAAGTCAATATTCTGCTCAATATCGAGCTCATCTGCGTACATCTCGGCATCGAAGGCTGTGTGTTCTTCCAAAGTGATGGCCAAGGTTCCAGTTCGGGTGTCGACTGAGCACCAGTTAGGCACTGTCTCGACTGTGGTGAGCTCCGGCTGAACATCCTCGAGATGCTTCTTGCCAAAGGATTTGATGGGCACACACTTGAGCAGATCCCACAGCAAGACTTCGCCAGCCGTGTCCTGAGTCAGAACACGTTTGCGATCGTTGAGCATGATGTGTTTGACCAAACCATTTTGTCCTTCAATAGCAAANNAGTCCGGTGTGTGTCTCAGGGGGTGCGTGTGTTCTACTTGGACATCCTCAGCGTCTGGGGCGACCTCTCGTGCAATTGGTCTGGGGAAGTAGACGGCATTGCTTAATCTGAGTACGTGTTTCAGAGGTATGCGCTTGCCGGACGGCGGAGGCGAAGTGGGAGAGGTGGGTTGCGGCGGTGAGGCGAGTCGATCAGAAGACGAGTTGACAGGTGGACTAGGAATTCTTGAGCGGGAAGTGGCCAGGCTGAAGCGCTGCTGCTTGTAGGTGTCAGGCAGATCGATCTCGGCACCGTCGATGTTGACGTCGGCCCATCTGTTGATGGTGGGACGAGGAGTGGCCGTCCAGATGTAGTCACCGGCAACAGCGAGCTTGTGTACGGCAGTTCCCTCCTGACAGATGGCAACACTGAGGCCTTCTTCCAAATCTTCTCCGCAGCCTCTAGTGTCGGTCTTTGCTACCATACCGCTCTTATCAGATGAGTAGAAGACAGAGAGGTCTGGATGATCGGACCATAGAGACCAGACGCTGGCATCGTGCATGGTCAGAGTGTTTATACAGCGACCGGCAGTAACACTCCACACTTTGACTGTCTGGTCCGAACAGGCAGACATGACGGTGGAGCCATCTTGACTGATCAAGATGTCGCGTACAATATCTGTGTGGCCGACGAACTTTGTGATGCGCTTGCCAGAGCGCGGATCCCAGATGCGCACATTGCTATCAGGACCTCCACTGGCAAGGATGGAGTGTGTGGCCTTCAGAGCGTAAACGCTTGCCTTCTCTTTGCTCAAGCCTGTCAAGCTCTCGTCCTCGCTGACGTCGATGCTGAGTGTTTGTCCTGCACCATTCAGATCCCAGAGACGAACACGACGGTCCAGGCCTCCACTAGCAACCCACGACGCGTCCGAAGAAGGAGAAGCCAGCACCTTGACATAGTCACTGTGGAGGCCGATGGTCTGGGGTGGCATCGAGTCGGTAGCAGCGGGTCGCCATACTTTGACACTGATGTCGGACGAGGCCGATACCAGGGCTTGGTTGGACTGGGCGAGGACGAGGTCACTGATCCAGTGGGTATGCGCCTGGACTTGGTTGTGCAGGGTCGAGGCGGGTGATGNGGGAGGCTTCGCGTCGATGGCTGTGATCTGGTCCGACTTGTGGTTGACTTCGAAGTTCAGGTCCCATGCGCAGATGACACCGTCGCGTCCTCCGGAGTNAGCTGCGCGAGTTGAGTGTCAGTAGCAGGCATGGGAAGCTACCGGGTCGGGTACGTACAGGATGGAGTTGTCGCTGTCTACGGCGAGACCATTGACACCAAGACGATGCCCTCCGGCCGAGTTTGTGAGAGGTAGCACATAGCTTATCCTCTGGCGCGCCTTACGAGCCATGTCCACTACTCTGGCATGTACGGACTACTAATGTCGACAGCACCTCGTCGTCGAATGCCCCGACCCCGAGCGACCCTCGATCTGCCAAGACGTCCGGCAGGTTCCCCGCCGAGGTCCAGATCGACATGCGGAGAGACCTGTCGGTTCTGCCTGTCCAATCCCCGACGCTAGCCGTCTTTGTCCACTGCAAAACAACGGAAAACAACTCGGACAGTTGGTCAAGCAGAGCTCATGTTCATAGAAGTGGTAGGTATGCTTTGTTGTATACACATTACGTATCGCCCTTTTTCTGTTCTCTGCCCCTGCAAACGCCTTGCTCTTCGCTGTTGCGATAATCAAAAGTCCATGCCTCATAGTCTCATAACTCCCGGGTGTCCACACGTCCGCAGCTTGTTCAGCGATGCTTTCCATGCGGTGTCAAGGCCTCCGAGCCTGNTCCTTCACCAGAAGGAACGGCCTGAAGATAGTCGCCCACTGACAAATCCCTCATCGACTCTGTTGGTGGCTCGACCGCCTCCACTCTACGCTCCATTTGCACTTTGTGGTAGCGCGACGATCCAACCACAGGGCCGTTGGGCGCGCGCATGCGAAGCCCGTTGTCTGCGGGGTTCTCGCAGCCAAAGTGGAATGGCTGAGTTTGTCCAGCCAAATACATCATGTCATCGAGCACAGGCGGGTGCACCCAAGTCGTCTCTGTCGTAGGAATACCGTTACGCACGTATTCCTTGTAGTCGCCTTCAGTTCCGGGGAACTCTCTGGCTGTGAAACGGAGTGGCTCTCTGAAGAAGTTGGAGTCCTTGGGGAGCTTGGACAGCATCTCGCCAATGAACCACTGCTGGTTGTAACCGGTTCTACCAGGAATTTCATCTGCAGAGATTTCCATCAGCTCGTCGCCATTTCCGGTCGGAACAAAGTGCCTGGCTGGAAGGACTTCAATGTCGATGATGGGCAGGATGCGGTGGTAAACGTCGTGGTTGTGAATTTCGCGAGTGATGACTTCTTCACGGATGTGGTGGACCTGCGGCATAACAGTTTCGTGCGTAACAGCTGAGTAAAGTCAGTGAGTGTCATTTCTCTAGACGTTGATCAAAAACTTACCTGGGGCCCAAGTCTCGGTCACGTCAGTGTCCACCGTGTTCTCGAGGTTCATGACGCCTTCAAGCAGAGGAGCAGCAGGAGCATCCCTGACAATGTAATCGTGGTCCTTACCAAGGAACTGTCCGAAAGCTGGGTCATCGCTCAGAGCAGTATGCTTTGGTGGAGCTGGCAGAGGCTTGTCCATGCTAAGTCTCGACCTCTGCTTGGTGCTCGCGACACTGCCCCTTCTGCCGTTAACATCCTGAACAGTCTCAGAGCCGACAGCCTTGCGCGAAACCGCAGCTTGGCCAATTCCCGGCGTAGGAGCTGTAGAGTATGAGGATGATGAAGACTGTCGCGATGGGTCGGCGACCGATTTCGTGACATTAAGCGGTGCCGGAGCGTGAGTGGGACTTGGCCTTTCAGCATTCATGATATTCCAATCAGCAACGTCTTCTGAATACCTATCAGATTTGTCTGAAAGTGGTTGAGAGGCGGTGTTATTGTGATTGAGATTGATCACGTTTGAACTTTTGCGAGCTCTCTCCTTGGCTGCCTTTGTTTCGGCATCCTGCGAGACTCTAGGGCGGGCGATTGCCTCATCCTTGTAAGTGCTGGGAACTGCAGGGACGCTTGGGGCCTCGCCAGCATCAATTTGACGCTGATCAAGACTCTTGCGCTTACTGTCGAGACTTCTTCTACCATTTGAGTCGTCTGCAGTAGGGGCAGACTTGCGATCAAGCGACCTTCGAAGCTTGGATCGGGATCTTGCAGGCGACGCTGGCGAAGGCTGATCNNTGTCACCAAAAGTCAGCCGTCTTTGTTCAGTTTTCATCACAAATCGCTGAGATTTCGTACCCGCTCCTGAAATTGGTCTGCGACCCTGCTGAGGACTCACTCCTTGCGAAGTGTTCTCATAGCGAGACTGGCGGTTGGGACTGCTCGGAGGTGTTGTATCATCATCGTGCCTGTGCAACAAGCTCTTGATCTTTTCGCGAATCGGCATGTTTTGACAGGCGGTTTATCGCGATACGTACGTGCGGGGGAGCAATTGGCCAACTAGAGGGTCAAGGGAAGATGGGATCAATATGGCTGCGTAGGGTGCTGCACTGTAGGATGCTGGCGGATGCGATGTCACGGCCGAGTCGAGTGTGTTTCGCCCAACGTCATATTATGCCTTCCTCAATAATAGGAAAACTCACGCCACACGCTAACTCACCCGTCGCTGCCAGTCGGTGCTCGTGGCGTCGGTTACGATGGTTTGTTTCTTGCACCAGCCTGCAGTCCATGTAACTACGTTTTTATGACACAAGTGATGCTATCCGGAGCTATCTCGAGCTCTCCAGCGGCCCCTGACAACAATCTAGATGGTTGCTGCAGCCCTGACTCCTGTTATACAGCTGCCTTTTTTTTTTCGCTTGAGAGCTCGAACCCTGCATTTCATACCACCGTACGACCATCACCCGGGGATACGCGTGCTCGTAACGTTCACTGTTCCCCTGTTCATGCAGGAAAGCTGTTGAACTTTCTGAAGCTCCAAAATTTTGGAGCTGTCTCGATGATGCTGTGTGACGTCGTCAAAACGTCGCGAATTGCGGGGCACTCGCGATTGGTTGCGAAAACATGAGCTCTGTGCTTGCCCACCTCTTCCGCCATACCGCATTCTGCTTCCATGATCGATGATTTGCGCGCCTGGTGTGTTTCCGGCGGTTCTTAAATCTCGGGCCGTCAAAGCTTCGATGCAAATACGCCATCACGATCCGAGCTCTGCGTCTGGCTGANGGAAGGATCTGATTGTACATGTAGCCAATGGGCGGTGTCTTGAAGCGAGCGTGTGCTGCATTGATCGATACAGGGAGGTTGTGCTTGCCAAAGCGAGCAGGCGCAATCAGGGAAATNGGTCGAATGTGAACGGGCGTGTTCTAGACAGAAGACGTCGCAATTNNAAACTATTGGCTTCCATGGTCGATCATTGCATAAATGGGCGCGTCGATCAGAGCTGGGCGCTGGAGTTCGTGGGCCCTTAAGCAAAAATGTACACGTATGGGATTCTGCTACTCTAAACCACTACACATTCTCTTTAAACATCCATAGGGCCGGTATGCAACCTTCTGAACATGCATGCCTAGGGCAATGTTGCAGGAATTGGGAAATGTAGCACGAGTATGTACTAGCCACAACGTAGCTCAACGTGGATGNCTCCAGCGTCATTCGATATGCAGCCCTATGCTGAGTGTGCAAGTCCATCGACTTCTCTAGCCATCCGCGGGATATAGCGGGGTCGAGAGCTTGGAGCACCGCCACAAGGTAAACCAAATCGACTCTGGCGGTTCGGCTGCTCCGGGTCGCAGGCGCTCCTACGTAGGTTTGGGAATTGTTTTGGACGAACGCCGCTGGAGGAGCAAGGAGGTCGGTGCAAGAACTGGTCTGAGAGTCAAGACACGACAGCTATGAGATCACCAACGGCTCTCGTGAGAGAACCCACTCCACAGTGTGGCTTCTCGGCCAACTAAACAAGTGAAGGTGTACGCCAGCATGATCACATGTGTGGCTCACTGTCAGTTTAGCCACCGTTGTGGAAACGAGTAGCAAGCAAGCTGGGAGCAGGGCTAATCGTCAGATCTGGTTACTGCCTTGCAAAACCGACGCGGATGATGTCAACATAGCCGCGAGCTCCTTCCTCCTCGACCTTACAAAAGAGACCCCGTCACGTCTCTCTCCCCTCTTCCTTCTTCTCATCAACACATCTTCCATCCAAACAACCGCATCCCATCTCCATCTACCAACAACACAACAACTTTCCCATCAAACTTCATCACATCAATCATCACAATGGACTCAGCCAAGGCCGCCGTTAAGGAATTCATGTAAGTTCATCACTCACTTCATCAATCCACTTTCACTGTTTACTAACGCAATCACTTCAGGTCCAAGTCTGGACACCACGACACCACTGTCCACGAGAAGGTCGCTCCCGCTGTCACCCACGAGAGCCATCAGCTCCAGCAGCACGAGCAGATTCAGACTGCCATCGACAAGGAGGTTCACCAGGACCACTACCACACTTCCATCCAGCCCATCAAGGACCGTGAGGTTCTCCCCGAGCAGCACCACCACAACCTTGCCGCCGTCGAGCACCGTTCGTTCGAGCACGGCAACGACGCCCAGGTCAAGGAGCGTCTCGCCGCTGAGGCTGCCCAGTTCCGTGACCAGCGCACCGAGGTCGAGGCTGTGCACTCTAAGTCGATTGCCCCTACCATTGGCGGTGAGCACATCCACCACCACGTCCACGAGACCATCCAGCCCGTCGTCAACAAGGAGACCATCGAGCCTCACGTTGTCCACACCACCGTCCCCATCCACGAGGTTCACCACAACGCTGCTCAGCACCACACCGCATCTGCTCTCCCTGCCGTCTCCATGGCCGACTTTAAGAAGCAGGGTGGTGTCCTGACTGGCCGCGAGGAGCGCTACGATGGCTTCGAGGGTGAGCCCCGCACTGTTGGTGGCGCCCACACTTCCACCACTGGCACCGGCCTCACCGGCGCTGGTCTCGGTAACACCACCGGCCGCGAGACCCTTGGTGAGCGCGTCCGCGAGGGCGAGGCTGACCTTAAGCACGGTCACTCCCACTCCACCACCGGCACTGGTTACGGCCGCGAGTCTGAGATTGACTCCAAGACTGGCAAGCCCTCCATGATGGACAAGCTCAACCCCAAGAAGGATGCCGACCATGACGGCAAGGCTGGCATGATGGACTAAGCCTGTCGCCCTCTTGTTTTCATTGATACCACTACTTCTTTGACTTTGAGATGATCGTTTTTCACGACCTCTTTCACGATTATGATGTTGCTTTCAGCGCTAGGGGTTCACAGCAGTCCTGTAATATACATAACTCCTCGAAAATAATCCTAGTTTCCTATTTTCATCAATACTTGCCGCCTTTCCATCTATCGTGACATGTAATTCAATTTATCAGTCTTCCTTTTGACTGCTGTGCCTTGCGAAACCGATACGTCTCGTCGATTTGCAGCCTCGAAACAATGGCGCATACTTGAGTGATTCATGTGCGTCCATACATGTCGTCTTCATGAACAAACATAATTGTCATCACTCGACTTACGAGGCCAGTAGCACTTGTGTTATCGTCGACATCTCGTCTAAGCTCTCTAGCAAACAAGGCATGTCGTCCAAGTCATGTCGTCGGACCGGCGCATTGACCTGGTGGCACCTGGGGACTTGAGCCTCAACTGTGGCTTTGGCGATTCATGCTCTTCGACATGTGCTCGACCAGTATGGATATGCAAATGTGTGTATCGATCTTCGTTTCTTTTTCTTTTTTTATGATATTCTTATTAAGTTGTCACAAGCAGAGCATCCGCTGTACCTTGTATCGTATCCTAGATCTATCCTTGTATCTGTCTGTGTTTGCTCTTCGATTACATGAAGGCAGCTAGGGATTTCTGTAATCATCATGCAAAATCACATAATTTGGTCTAGCAGCCACAACATGGGCTAAACCCAGTCAAGAGTCTCAACGATGATGCTGTATCATCTGAATAGTACCCTCCATCGTTATGAAGGCAACGAAGCATTCGTGTCATGACTTATCTTACTGATGGTCATATGAGCAATGGCTGAGTGTACAACCCTGGCAGGACTTGGTAGCTGTTGTCAACAAGAGCCTCGAAGATTGATAACGATAAATGCCGAAGGATGACATCCGAAGCCATCCATACCAGCCATCCGAAACCCGTTTCCCAGCCACCCTTTTCCCTCGTGGAGTTCGCGGCATCAGATCCTTTACGCACCTCATCTTCATCGCTGAAGTCGTCCATGTCGACCTCGTCTCAGAGATGTCTCTCGGGACAAGGGTGGAATATTGTGTGATGCCACAAGACCCACAGCAGGGCGCTCGATAGATTTGCAGCTCCACTCACGCAAATTCGCGGTCTCGTCCTTGGAAAATCAACTCATCACCATCAACACATTGGTTGCTACCCAAGATTTGATCGAGAAAACACGACTTCAGAACGTCGTCTTGGCTTTGAGTTCGAAAAAGGAGATGAGTAACACGAAGTTCTTCCCCTCCTTGCGACTGCCGCCCGAACGGTTTTCTGCCTCGCACGCCTATCGTAATCAACAATCTCTTCTTGCGAACTAAGCTGGCAAACTCGGCATCATGATTCAAGAATTATATCCAGGCCAAGACACCCGCCACTGCGAACCAACGTCTCTGATGATATATTCACCTCTTTCTGACAATTCGCATACTGTTGTCTCGGTGGTTGATGCTAACGGCGCGGGCTGGCACTGCGTGGTTTCGCTGGGTCTTGGCAATACTTATAAGATGGTCCCGTTAACATACAACGGCTTTTTTGTATAACCGTCACGGTAATCCATGTCCTTTAATCTTGATTTACAGGGTTCTTCCAGCATCGAATGCCACAGGTAGGTGCACGAATTGATGAAGAATGGGTATGGGAAGGCAACCGCCATAATTCAAAGATCTGCCAACAAGAATGGTCGAGTAAATCACTTTGCTGCTTCTATCTCATATCAACAGACGTTCAATATAAGCAAGCAAAACTAGATGGCTGAGGGACACGACTGCAGGGCCACATACGCCGAACGGTCTCAACGGCTGCAACGACCCAAGCCCTCTCTTATTCCCTTGGCCGTATTGACAGAGATTGCTATATAACAAAGGTCGCCAACTCCTCTCTACTACTTTCTGCTTTCTCATCCACATCCAAAAACATCTAAGCTCTCATACAACCAACACAAAGAAATCCAACAACCTTCAGGAAGGAAACAGAAATAATTGCATCTTGATCAGGATATCAAGAAAAGACAACAACAACACTATACAAGATGAAGTTCTCAGTACTCACCTTCATCACTCTGGCCGCTTCATCGGTCTATGGCTCAGCCATTGATGTCACTGTCGCCAAAGACGTCGACAGCTATGTCAACCTCGAGACTCGTGCCACATGCTGGAAGTCCGACATGCAAGCCGTCAAGGACCGTATCAACCACTACAATGTCTTCTGCCAGATGTACAATGCCCAGTATGTCTCTTCGTTACCTTCCTCGATCTTTTCCAGTTGCTAACATGATACATTAGANCCTCGCGACTCATCGCCTCTCCCCACATTGTCTGCTGCCAAGTTGACTGGAGCATGCTCATGTATCCTCGCCCAGTGGAACAAAGTAGCAAACCCTACATCTGTTCCCTCCACAGGATCAAACACTTGCGCCGCATCAGACATCAACCTGATCAAGAACGAAGCACCCAGAAACTTCCAATCATACTGCAGATGGTGGGGCTTGATGTACGTTATCTCTTCATCCCGTTANCTTCTCATCACCCCTCATGCTGACAATGTTACAACNAGTTACCGCACACGCTCAGCCATCCCTGGAGTCAGTGCCGACCAAATCACAAAATCCTGCAAGTGCCTGCTCGACTCTTATGCAACCCCATCCACCACCGCCAAGCCTACTTCCACCAAGGCTGCAGCCACCTCTGCTCCTGCTTGCAAGAAGCGCAGAAAGGTCCGCAGAACCGTCACCGTCGAGGTTCCCGCCGAGGCCACTCCTTCTGTTTAAGAAACTCTCTTCTTTCTTCTTTTCTTACTTTCCTCACTATGACCCGTTCTTGATGCTTCGAAGGAATGGATGAGGGAAGCAAGAACCCGATTCTTCTTTGTGTGACAACGCACGACAAACAAAAACTTTTACCGGGGATAGATGCCTTGGATGCCCTTTTGGATGGGGAACAAATTCTTCTTTTCTTGTTTCTCCTTTCGAGAAACCTTTTTCATTTGGTGGAGGATTTAATCAGAGATGTAGTTGCTGCTTGCAGTGCTACTCAGGGATGAAGGACAGCAGGTTGGAAGAAAATGTCTAAACTGGTTTTGAGGTATTCTTCTCTACTTGCTGTTCCTAGGAGAAAGGTGGTAAACTTATGTAATTAGATAGAAAGTCTGGTTCTCTGCAAAAGAACTAGACGACAATACCAAGATCTTTATACCGCCTGCATTGTTGCTTTCCTTCGCCTTCTTCCCTCTGTTTCCACTGTGACTCCCTATTTTCGCTGGACAAGTCTGCTCTGGGCGGGCTAGCTCGTCTTTGTCTCGGAAAGAGGGCCGGGAATACGCAACCAAAGCATATTGGTGGCGAGCCAACGGACGTTCCTGTCGATCATGTCAACGCATGCCGCATATGGAGATCTACAATAACGTTCTTACCTAGAAGGTCAGGTACGAATGCTTGATCAAGATGCCGAGGAGTCTGGATCGAGAGTATTGACAACTCTACCCTTACTTGGCAAGGATGAAATCGATCTTCGAAGTATGTAAAAGCTTGATAATGGCAACGCAACATGTCTAGAACAGAAGATGAGAAGAGAGTTTCAGTGCAACTTTGTGTGGCCATCATGAAACTATCTGAAACAAGCTATGTACTGCAAACTAAGCATACTGCGTGTATGGTATCTCACTCGTATCAGTCTGTCGATCGTATTCAGTGTCTCTGTGCCCAGAAGACGTATCGATCCTTCCTTGAGATCAAGATAGGCGGCGACAGGAATCCCAGATACCTTGGCACTTTTGAAGGATAGCATGATCTTCCAGAACTTGAAGTTATGAGGTGCCGTTAGATCAAAATGGAACCACGAGCAGGGCGCCGCAGTCTTTCCGCCATGGCTTTCAATCTTGTGGGATATGCGATACGCATACGAAGGCAGTATGCTCATTCCAGTTGGGGATATAGAAGCGCGAAGACATATTACGCTGTCGGCAACCAGTGCTTCAACTTCCAAGCGGGTTTGTCGAGAGACATGGAAGAAACAGAGCAGAGGATCAAATCTTGTGCGCGGCAGATACCAGGTCCAGTCGTACTGTCTATACTCAAAGGCGTAGTCGTATATCATGTAGCGGAGTTCCAACGGCAAGGAAAGGAAAGGAGAATCTAGGAAATGATCAGCACTGAAAAGCAACGCGGAGAGAAGTAGAATCCTCCAACCTTGATGGCGTGCTGCTGGCATCTTGGTGGAAGCAGTCTTCGTTGACGAGCCTTCAAGCTGAAGATCTGAAACGGTAGTGCGGGCAGGATCCGGCGACGAGTTCTTGAGGGGAAGGGCCATGTTTGTGACGCGATCGAGACGATGGGTCGAAGTCTGAGATATCGAAAGCGAAGAGGAGACTAATGTTGCGCTGCGAGACGAGAAGATGGGAGCGTTTGATGCAGAGAACGAACAGCGAATTATGATGCTTCCGAGCGAAGAGAGGAAAGAGCTCTTCAAGACATTGAGGTGAGAAACGAATGTTCAACAGAGAGGAGGAACTGGATTCGAGTGCGAGGTCTTCGAGAATGTGGATTGTGGAAAGAAGAGGAAAGAGCCTCTCGTTTGCGTGAAAGCGCAAGCGAAAAGGGCAAAGTGTCAAGAGGGTGGTTGCGATACAACGGATTGCTAATCGTCACTTCCTCCTTCCAAAACTTCCAGCTCTGAAGCATTCAACATCTCCAACAGTTCAGTTACCAGCACTGGTAGCTTCACCCTTGGTCTTCTCGTCAACCTTGATATCCTCGACCTCGACCTTGACCTTTTCCTCTTCATCCTCCACCTTGACTCCGCCCTCAATCGCACCGCACTGAAAACCTCCGTGCTCGCTATCTCTATCATCTTCTACATCCTCGTCGGAACAGTCATCCTCATCGCCGAAGTCATCATAGCTCTCACCCTCTCCATTGTAATTATCATAGTCATCGTAATCATCGTAATCATCGTACTCATCGTACTCGTCCCACTCGTCATACTCTCGCTCGCCAAATAGGTGATCGTAGTCCCAGAAGTGCTTGGGACAAGGCATATCGACTTTGTGCAGCAACTCAGGAACATCCTTGAGCGGGAAGCCATCAAAGCCGTCCTTGTCGGTGAAAGCTTTCATAGCCTCTAGGAAAGCGCCCTCGAACCATGCATAGATGCTGTCGCAATAACCGCCAGCGAGTCCGAGCTCATCGAAGTCGGGAAGGCTGACAATTCTGACTGTCTTCTCCTTGAAGTTCAGCTTTGCGTGAATTTTGAGTTGCGACTCGGCGGTGAAGGCCACAATGATCATGCTCCAGACTTTGAGATCCGAAGGGATTTGTTTGGCAGAGGTCTTTTCTTCTTGCTTGATCTTTCNGTTGGCTACCGCAACGATATATGGTTCGAGTTTGAGGTCATGCCAAATTCCAGCTTGGACGCGAGCCTTGGTCTCCGATGCAATGAGAGCGACTACTTCGGTATGCACTTCCGGTGAGACGTCCAGGAGTTTGTTGATGGCCTTGAGAGAGTTTGGAGGCTCAATAGACAAAGTCTTTCTGCCTCTAGGATCCAGAAGTTGGTGGTAGATCTTGTTGCGCTCTTCGAGGGTGAGCTTGAAGAATGCAGAATCGGCAGGATCATTGGGACCAGAAGTGTTGGTAGAGTCTGTTATCATCAGCATAAGAAGGAAACGACACAAAAACGGATTCTGTATACCCTGCTTCTTGGTATCGACATCCGACATCTTGGTAGAAGAGTCTGCAGAGGTAGAGAAGCTGTTCTGAGAATCCATATCTCTGAATCGGCGTTGAGAATCTTTGAAGACCGAAAGGGATGATTGAGAGAGAAAAGAGAATATATGTGGGAATGGGTTGCAAGAAGGAGGACAAATGGAAGCTTCTCGCAGCTCCAGCCCACCAACAAAGAAACCTACTGCTGCAGCGGGGCACCGACTACGACACACTGAGACATACACTTCGCTGCCTTGTATGTTTTGGTTGTTGGTTGTCAGTTTGTTAAATCTGTGAAGAGAAACAAAGCATGGTGGTATATTCCGCTTCGTTGCTATCTATCCTTTGCCGGGCCGACTAGGTAGCTTACTTCGTTGATCTGTCTCATGATGCCAGTTGTCATGAATTCCAATCTGCTCATCGCTTCTGTCGTGAAAGCCGCCATAGTTACAGGAGAAAGCCCATGTCCCGCACAATCAGAGCTGTGGTCCATGGTGAAGGCTTGATTCTGATACATTCTCCACTAATGGGTAATGGGTTGACCTAGCCCCAAGGCAACCTTGTCCAGGAATAGAGACATGCCTTCAACAGAGATACCTTCGAAGTTGTCTTGTTCTGTGATGAATCGCATAGCGTTGGCGAAAGCTTCTTTCTTGGTGGACCAGTGGTGTGAGTTGGAATCGTTGCTAGACTCCTCGTCGATAGGATTGTGGACGTGTACAGCTCCTTTTCTGAAGTCGACTTCGGCAGTGTAGTGAGTCTCCGTGAAGCTGCCAGTGATGATGCAGACTTTCCAGAACTTAAGTTGGTGAGGCGCTTCCTTTTTGTCTTTGCTCAACTCAATTAGAGCGTTCCGATGTGATATTTTGTGGCCTCTCTTCCTTGCTCTCCATAGTTTGCCTATCCAGGCACGGTCGTTTACTGCTTTATCGACTATTTTCTTATCTAGCTTGTAAACAATATAGTAGGGCTCGATCGCGAAGTATAGAGTTCCGCATGCTCTGATATGTAAGGTAGTGACAGCAGCAATCAAGCCATGAACTTCGGAGCGAATCTGCTGAGATACACCAAGCAGGCATGTCACTGGATCAATGCTGCTGGTTGGGTCAAGAGTTTCGTCCATGGACAAGATCTCGGTATTTTCGCGGTGGATGAGGTAATTGTAGATTTCGTGGCGCATCTCAAGTGGCAGGCGCAAGAAAGCAGAGTCTATAGCAAGCATTGGTGCGTGAAGATCGCCGGGAAGAACTTCGACGAACCTTGTGTAGGCGTGCTGGCCATGTTGGCAGAAGCACCGTCACTTGCGATAACCATATCCATGATGAGATGATTGATTATGAGGTCGTGGAGAAGCGTGAAGCGAAATGGAAGAGAAAGAGGAAGGTGTGAGCAGGAAAGACGCAGCTGCAGAGTAGTGACAGCGGAAGAGTGTTGGAGCTAGTGAAGATTGGAGCCTTTGTCGATTGATCTCATGTAGTCGTCCCTTACAGGGATTCAAGTGAATAGGCGCAAGGCTGTCGGCTTGAACTTGTGTTACGTCGGACTCGACATCACTTCTCGCTCGCTGGACTTGCAATGGCTGACTTCAGCGTGGCTCTCCCATATGAGAACAATGACATTCATCCATCTGAGCTGCTGCTAAGCAAAGCTCAGTAGCACTTCGTCTTCCGCCAACAACACATGACTCTGCAGTTGGCCAATTCATTGTTGCTAAAAGCATGCAAGCAGGATTTCTGAACAAAGCTGCAGGTGGCTCTTATTGCCGAGATACAGACATTTGGCCCAACGGCATTGATGCACCAGGACTAGAATAAAATTCTTCTTCGAGGTGGAGCTGTAGTACTAGTAACCTGATTGTAGAGTGTTACGTCGGTAGCAAAACCTGCGACAGAGACCACTACTGTAGCAATTTTCTTGCCAAACATGGTTGATACTTCGCGGAGATTTGCAAGGGACGAGTACCAGAAGCGACTGATATGACAACAGACAGAATGGCTTTGTGATTCGTGTTCTAAACTACCTACCTATCTGCAGGTAGTGGAACTGCTGCCTGGAAAAATTTCATGACCCTTCCCTCGGCGTCCACAACAATCGACCGCTCTTTGGGAAGAGTTGCATGAGTTGATCACCAAAAGAAGTATGGTTGCAAATCGATCTGCAGATACAAGGGCATGTCACGGACCAACCACTATTGGTAAACGATACTATGTTGAGAGGAAGAAGAATGATATGGAACGATTGGGGTCTCTATACAAGCTCACCATCACGAATGAGTCTACGAAGGAGGTCCAGATCGAATTCAATCATGACAAAACACCAAGAGTAGGTCTTGATCCACACACAAGAGTTTCGAATGATGAATAAATCAGAAAGCAATTCCCAAGTGTCAGACGCGGGTCTGTATTCGGGTGGAAGGTACACAAGACGTATACCCTGCATACAAATCCAATGGTTGTCAAGAGAGAGTCCAGCGATGGTCAACGGTCCGCGATCCTGGAAGAGACGGATCCGCCCTAAGTTTGTTTCAAGACTTTCACTGTCTGCCGAGAACTCCAAATCTCTGATACGCCCAAAACTAGGGATCTGGTCAACAAGATCAAGATCTCGAATAGTGTCATGTGTAGTCTCGAAAGGCAAAGGAGAGCATTTGGGAACCCTGAAGATTTTGATGTGTCCTTCTTCGGACACGGCCGCTAGGAACTCTAACGACTTTGAGAACTTGAGAAGACTTACGCGATGTCCTTCGAAGCCAACGGCGCGCGAATGATGTGCAGAATCCTTTAATACGAAGATGTTGGATGATTCATGGCCACCAGCCTCGAACCAAGAGGATATTGCTATCAAAGAACGGTCTGCCGAGGCACATATCGCTTGTGGGATAAATCCCTCAGTGTTTTCTTGGCCATCGGGCAAGGTGAAAGTAAAGCACTTTTCGTGTTTTTGGTCATGCATGTTGATTGTGCCCACAACAATATGATCTTCTTGTACAATGGAGTATAGCAGTAGCGATTGATCTTCGCAAAAGCTATGGCCCCCGATCTTCGTGATTCTGACCATCCTGTTGGCTCTTGATTTAATTGCAGAGTCNNCAGTTATCAAGGAACCGAGGACGTTCATGTGAACTCGAAACTGTAAGTATCGCAAGACAAACGCCATCGCAGTCAGAAGAGTTGACGCAAAGATGATCTGCTATATCAGAACTGCTAGAGGCGGGAGAACCACAGTAGTCAACAAGGTAGAGGTCAACGCCTGGTGAGCCACCAGTGAAGGAATCCATAGCTGATGATCNNCATCAAAGCACATCACGAACATCGTGCTATCTGGAGAAAAGGTGTAGCGCAGCAGAAACTCCTGGTTAACACCCAATGCGAAGGTATGGGCACACAAAACAATCGTTTTCTTGTTATCTGGCGAAGGGAGCCAGTGGTCAACGCGGCGATTTTCCAGCATGCCTCCTCGCACCTCAGATCTGTCTGAGGAGCCGACTGAATCGGAAGATTCAACTATTGGATCGAGCTGTATTGCACGGTCAATGTCCCATACTCTGACAGTTCCGTCGCTGGCCACTGCTGCTACAAGTAAAGGCGCTGCGGACAGAGCTCGCGGGCTGGCCATGTTTGCCGATATTCTTTGAAGTAACCTGTTGTTCGCAATATCGAGTACATGGATCTCGCGACCGGTGTCACAAGCGATGTATTTACCATCCTCATCTGTAACCCATCGGTGTATGTCGGGGATGATAACATCAATGCTTCTCACCAAAACTTCACGTTTTTNGATGTTGCACACCACAAAAAATCGTTTGTTCTCAACATAAGTTGCGCAAACAATTACCTTGTCATCACAACAAAATCGTAGTTCGACCGGGTAAGTCTTGCAGGGGACTAAGCCTTTGTAGCTGACAAGGGGCAGCTCTCCGCAATTTCGAGTTAGGTACACTCGGATGTTCTCCCCAAGCCTGTCATTAACAGCCAACAGTTCACCGTCAGATGAAAGACGACATAGATTGGGATTAAGGTTCTCATCCACGACGTGTTCAGGCCCCAGAATTTTGATACTTTGGTCAGAACCGAGGAGCTTTATGAGAGCAGTGACAGTGATTAACTTAACTCCTTCACCAGTTGGCTCCCCTGAATCAAGCTCCCAAGTTTTCCAGCGAAGCATGTATTTGCGGTGCGACGGGAGCAACGGGTACGACGGAAGCGAAGAAATTTCCATCCATGCAGCTTTCACTTCGTTACCTTCAACCGTGAGTTTAATTTTCGCGGTTGGCTCACTTTGAAAACTTCTGGCACAAGACAGCTCTAAAAAGTGGTCGGGTTCTTCCAGCCTCCAAAACCTAAGAACTCCAGATTGCGGCCATAATGCGACAAGGAATTCGCCGTTTCCGGACAGTGCAATGTCGGGCACCGATCGAGGACCTAACTGGGGCCCATACTCGACGGTCACATGTGGCTTAGGATGACACACATGGGCTTTGGACATTAGACAATGCAAAATCCACTCTGGCTTTTTCGCATTCAACATTTCGCCCAAGTCATCGCTCGACGCAAAGAACATTAGGGCCGAGGAGTAGACTTGTAAAGGCCACCTCTCTATCACGTTGCTGCTTGTTGTAGCAAAGTCTCGTGCACTTCTGACGAACTTGTGCAATTCAGCAAAATCGATATCACTTGCGAATGGTAACGCGCTTGACAGGGTGATATTCTGGTGTTCTGAAACAGTCCTCAAGGTAGCATCGAGTTGAAACAAGTGTTTCAGGCAGATCCTGTATCGACCCAGAATGCTGATGGCTTCTAACCAATGAAGAAGATGCTGTCGTAAGAAGCCGTGTACTGTATCTGGACAAGGGACTCCGGCCTTTATGATATGCTCGATCCAATAAACGCAAGAGTACCCGGCCATAGAGGAAAACTTAGCCCGTAGTTCCCAACGTGCCTCCTTGGCCTCGGCATCAAGCTCACGTAGCCCGGCAATATTCTTACGCAGCGTTCTTTGCAGAACTATTATGCATTGCCTTGCAATAGACCCCTGAGATGGCAGTTTGGCCGTTCCTAAGGTTGTCGGCTGCAGCTCGTCAAGATAATCCTTAACAGATTTGTGAACAAGCATAACAGCATCACTTTCTGTGAGAACCATGAAAGCGTTGCATTCTCTGATCACTCGTATCAGATAGCTCTCGTCGCGAGCCTTTTCTGTTGGTAAGCCAGCAAGCACAGCGAGCTCTAGTAGGTGAGGACTGCCTGAAAGGTTGTATAGAGCCCATACGAGCTTTCGATAATCGATGGCGAATTCGTTGCTATCATGACAGGCTTCGTCAAGGAGCTGCATATTCTTCTCGTATAGATGATGAAGTCCTTTGGGCATCGCCGAGATAACACGTATGACCTGAGCTGCTGGCAGGTTCCTGACTTCNNCCTGACAAACAAAGGCGACCCACAAGAACGTAGACTCGGACTTGGTAAGAAGAAGCTCGCAAATTTGTGCTTGGTCGGCTACGGAGAATCTGCTGAGCTCCATCCACCCTGTCTTGACCTTGATGTATTTCTGGACAGCATCTTCAACTTGTATAGCAAGGCTATCAAGATCAATTTGCATTGGTTGGTAGTATGATAAGACAACCCCTTGAAGGCTCAAACCCAAGGGACGACTTGTGATAAGCCATTTGACATTAGGCGGGGAGACGAGACCAGCAGTATGAATCAGACGTAAAAGATGTTCAACTTGCTCGTTGCACTCATCAATGGCATCAATCACGATGTAGTTCGCTTGGTGACCGACGTCTTTCGTCATTGTCTCCAAAAGATTCCAGAGAGAAGCAACCTGGTTGAGGTCTTTGTCGAATCTCCGCTCTTATTCAATCCAGTGTTGATGCACATGCTCTTTGAGCGACCGTCGTTGTTCCCAGAAAGTTCGTATGATGCCTTTGAGTACATCAACAGCACTATCCATATGATCATCCGTACTTCGACAGANAAAGAACCCTGTCAGTCCATTGATAGTGGGATCACCTGTTTCTTTGCGCAACTCATCCACGATCCCGGCCGCCATACGTGTCTTTCCTTTTCCAGGACTGCCACAGATCCAGAGTATTGCGTTTCCTTCTTGCTCTTTCCAGTGCTGAAAACGATCGTCCTGAAAGATCCAGTCAATACACTCGCGAATCACCCCATCAACAGAATGAATCTCAGTCCTGACAGCATCGACGTCAGGGCAGTCAAGTGCACGGAGACATGCTCGAACGGATGCATTGTGTCCATTTGGATCGTAATAGGTGACGATAGTTTGTTGGGAGTTGGCGTGTGCAACGTTGTTGCTAATGTTGAATGATGGTCTCGGGTCCATGATGATGAGGCCATGAACACCTGCTAGTCATCGAGCGAACGAGCCTCTTTAAACTTGTTCTAGTCCAAAGCTATACTGATTGCGTACACAAAGAAGTTCAGCCCGTTTGCTTCAGCAATCATAACTCTTCTTCGTGACTCCGAATACATTCGGCAGACAAAGAGCTGTGTCCAGTCGTGTCTGGACGCGAAAAGCACATTCAGTTGCAGGATCGAAATTCCCCAGGAGCCTAGAGGCTTCTAGGCTGTTACAGACTGATGGAGTGCACAGTCAAAAACACCAATTATCCCATGTTTTTCTAAAGGTCTCGCATTCCATGTTGTCAACGAGCTATTGGTCTCAAGTGTGGTCAGTGACGAAGGGCATAAAAGCCTACGTCAAAATGGTCGATCCTTTCAGCATCACACTTGGTGCAATTGAAATTCTAGCCCTTGCATTCAAAGCATCCAAGACATTGTACGAGCTCTCTCAGAGCATCCGAGGCCATTTCAAGGAGGTGAGAGACATGCATGAAGAGTTCGACGGACTGATCACGATCTTGAGTCGTTTGCAAGGAAAACCCAGCAACAGTCTATCGAGCAAGGACGCCATGCTGAGAGCGCCACTCGAAGGATGTTTGGATTGCTGCGAAGAGCTAAACAAGTCGCTGGAGGGTCTGGACCGTCCGAGCATCGGTGATTGGCTGAAGCTGCAATTCAAAAGCAAGACCATCAAAGATCTAAAGATGAGACTTGCAAGTTACAAGGAACAGTTGAGTCTTGGACTTCAGATCATCGAGCTGTAAGTCCATCTGACACGTCAGGGTTTGACGCGATACTGACTTTGACATAGCGAAGAGATGTCAGCATCCAGAGACGACATGCTCAAGCTCAAAGAAAAGATGGGAGACGTCAAGAAAGATGTTGAGTACGAAATGAAGCTGATCAACGACACCCTGATGGGTGTGCAGAAATCGGTTCAAGAAGTGCAGGAGCTGGAAAAGGAAAGAAGGAAGCTCGAAGCGGACCTTGCTGCGTGCCAAGCCGCCGACAAGGTCATTGACGATCACTGCACTCGCACCATCTTCGTCCTGAACAACAACACAGCCGGCGATAATTCACGTCAATTTATCGGAACCGAGAATTTCAGCTTTGAAGGACAATTTACTGCTACCCATAACCACGCCGGTCCATCCTCAGTCCAGCGCCTTGGTATGTTCTCGCCGGACACGCACCTTGACTCGGTCGAAACATCAACTACACCAGCAACCCGCAACCACAAGGCCACCGTGACTGTTGATGATGTCCGCATTCAAAGACTCGTCATGGGAGGAGCATTCCCAAGCTTGAGCAGGCTGCCTGGAGTTCGTGGTGAGAGCGATGACGACGCACCGACTCCTCTGCCCACTGCACAGCACCACAGACAGGACTGAGCAAGCAAGAGTTGGCGCATACAATAACGATATGATGGGGAAGTACAGAATTGGCCTTGTGTCCATAAGCATTGTTAGCCCTTGAAGAAAAATCACTTCCATTTGAGCATGCTTTCCCCTTTTGCTTGCCATACTGTGAGAACTGATCACAAAGTCCAGAACCAGTCGTGAATGTTTGGTTGGCAATAGTGATATTTGCTATGCTATATGAACACCAAATCTGCAGAACCATCCATCAGCACTGACTTCTGTCCAATACAGCCTGTGCGACTGCGTGTTCCTGGCATGCTGAAAGAATATCACCTCATCGGCACTTGCGCAATGGAATAAATTGTGGATAGTAGGTTGTGAGCGTTGCACATCAAGGAGTGGCTCAACTTTTGGCAAGTCATTGGCACCAATATGTGAGCTATTAAAATTAATTTCACAATATTCTCCATCGCCTCAAAATTACCAGACCAAAGCCTCCTTCTTCTCGCCACAGCTGATACCCTCACAAATCAAGACATCCTCTCTACTCACTTCATCATCAGCTTCCCTCTTCGCAGGCCAAATCTGTTTGCCCTCTTGCTGCTCTCTTCTAAAGTGTGCCGTGATAACCTCCCTAACAGTCTGTTGGAAAAACAAGGGTGCTTTCTCGTACTTCGGATGCAACTGTCCATTCACAAACACTCCAATGTTGAGGTTCTTCTGTGCTTGATCACAAAGCACTTTATCTTCTGCCATAACTCGAGCATACATAGAACTGATGAGTTTGAAGTCTTCTTCCGAGGAATGCTTGTTGCGGTATATTTCGTAGTCCATTGTTGATCTCAGAGGGCCATTGGGGATGAACTTCTGGACCATGATGAAGTGGGGGCTNNAACTTGAGTGTCAGTTACTTTGTAGATTACGGTCGATGCTGCTGACAACTTACGAGGCCGTCATGGAAGTGTTGGGAAAGTAGTATGTACTGTGTACACCCAAGCCTTNTGCTGCTTGCTCTGGGGTAGAGATACAGTGATGCTGTATATGACCATCCTTGAGAACAGAATCAAAAGTCTCGAGATTGATGAAATCAGGAATGTCTGGGTGAGTCGTGGGACAATGATAACACTCATTGAAATTGTCTGCTAGGATCTTCCAGTTGAAGTCTCCTTCCAACTCGTAAGTGTGGTCGAGTTCGTAGTCGTCAAAGTTGATGTCTTTGTATCTTTCTTGCTTGTCGACATTGGCAAAGTGTTCTTCCCAAGGCACTTCAGGTATTTCTTTCGCGTCCATGTTGATCCAGATGAAACCGTTGATATCGACTTTGACATGGATGCGGAAAAGACTGTTTTGTTCCTTCTGATAGCCCTCGAGATCTTGATAGCCGGGTGCTTTGGCAAGGTTTCCATTCAGACCGTACGACCAGCCATGATATCTGCAGGCAAAGATCTTCGCATTGCCTTGCTTCTTCTCGATGACAGGATAAGCACGATGCCGACATACATTATGAAAGGCATTCACAGCTCCGGTACGGTCACGGTCAATGACGATATCGTATCCAGCAATGTTGAATCGAAGAAAGTCTCCAGCATTCTTGATGCGTGAGCTGTGCGTCATGAAGAGCCATCTACGAGTAAAGATTGCTCGTCGCTCAAACTCATACATTTCTGGTGAAGTGTACCATGTTGCTGGTAAGGCTCTGACTGGAGACTGTTTTGCTGGAGAGACGTCTCCAACTTTTGCAGACGACGCTTTGTCGCCTCCAAAGCCAAAGTAGTTGAGATAAGAAGTCATGATTGAGGGTTGAGGAGTGAATTGCAGTATACAAATCTGAGTACAAGTGAGGCGGCGGGAGTTCTGCAGTAGAGAATAGCAAATTCACTGATGGTCCTGTTTGGAAGAGACCTTAAGTATGGTGCGTATCGCTCAGACTCATGTTTTCTTATCTCCGACGACTCATAAATCTTCCGTGTATCTAGCAAGTATTTCGTTGAACACATGATCTATGTCTGGGTGCAACGAAGGAAACCACTTCTTCTCTAGGAAAAGACAAACAGAGTATTCGCAATAACAATCACAAGATAAAGTATCGAGAGAAGGAACGATAGGAGCTACACGAAGTGACTTTACACAGGCGGCTACGCTAACCCCCACATCTTGTCACCGTGTACATGCAGAGCCTCAGAGGCCCATTCGAGAACGATGACTTTGGGTTTTGGCTGACAGATTTGCGCCTGCGCTAACCCAGCCTAAAGCTTTCCACGGCTGTCATCACACTTTAGACGCAACAGAAGATGCAAGCCCGGTTCAGATAACGCTTGCAAGAATCACAGTCGTTCGGCGAGTCGGAGGAAAGACAGATCGCTTGGGGATTCATAACAATGTAATCTAGGTTGATTGTGAGGAAGAAAGAGGCATCTATTCGTAAATTATACGTAACGTCAAGTCCTGCGCAGAACTCTTGATCGAAGCTCGCGCAAGATTGCAAGAGCCGTGTCCTGAGTTCGAGCAGCAGCATCTTTGTTCTCCTCTGCTCGTCTCAATATGTACAGTAGACAGTCGCGCAAAGACCCCCAGGCAGTATACTTATAGACGCCCAGACGAGGGTACGAGTTGGTGTTGTCAACCTCCGTCAAATGCTTGGTCGAGTCTTTCTTCTTCGCCTGCTCAATTTTGTTGACTAGATCCATAGACACCTCATCCGCCATCCCCATCAGCTGTGCAAACGTCACGCCACAGACTTGAGGCTTCAACTCGTGATTCTCTTTTGTGGTCTTGTAAGTGCTGGTATACAGCTCAAAGGCTTGTCGGACACTTTNTGCGTTGTGGGTTGCTAGCATCACGTCGGCTTTCCAGGTGATATTGCTCTCTTCCCGCAACAAAAACCGTACAGCATTGTCATAAGCTTCGTCGGTCCGTTGCTTAGAGATGTGAAGAGACTGCTTATCGAGCTCAGTGTGAAGGTATGCACCTCGCACCATCTTGATCCCGAGCACATAGTCGTGCTTGATGGAGTGATCTAAATGCAACTTGATTTTCTCGGCACTTGAGTTGAGATANNCCTGCTTCGAGTGAGTTACTCTTCCCGTCAAGAGGGTACGTGAGACCAACATCTGATAAGTATTCAACACCAAAGCTCTTTGCGAGGTATTGAAGCGGCGCATAATTTNGCTGAACTACACGTCAGTAAAGCCATGGAAACAGTATTGATCAGGACTTACAAGAGCGACACAGTCAATCGCCCTCTGGTAATTGGATGATTCGGCATCAATTAAAACTCGTACTTTTCGAGCTTCAGCTGCTTTGCATATCCTTTCCACCTGAGCGACATAGTGCTCCATCTCTGAAGAATAGAGCTTGCATGCCTCTTCCAAATCATTTGATTTGCAAGTGGCCGAGAACTCTGACAGAAATCTAGTAGCTGCTGCGCCCGCACCAGTAAACCTCAGACCAATGTAATCGCCAGGTTCTGCTTGTTGTACAGATTCGAGGTTATTGTTGAGCCATTCTTCGCACTGGACGTCATGTACCACTGACCCAGCACAGGAGTCTGAAGTAGGCTGAGCCTCGCGAGCATTCGCCAGTACAATTCCCGTGAAGCCAATCCGACGAAGCTCTTGAGTCTTGACCCGGATCTCGTCTTTGTGAAAACCAATGCAGAAATTGTCGTACAACAGCCTTTTGAATATCCATCGCAAAGGGCCAACAGATTCGATGATGCCGACGTGCTTCTTGGTCAAGCGAATAAGAGAAGCCAACAATCTTGCCGGAAGTGCTGTAGCTGAAAAAACTACAAGCGACCGCAGGAGGGTACTTGTCGGTAAGACTTGTAGAGTCCGTTGAGATGAGACGGCGGTCACTCGCGAAGCATGTTGCTGTTTGGATATAAGCGTAGCGTAGCTCCGAAGATGATTTTGAAGGTGTGCATGTTTGGACGAGATTTTGGATGCATCGTAGAAGAACGATGGCGTGGGTCTGTTTCCAGAACTCAAAGCGCGTAGGAACGAAGGTGCTGCTTGCATGGTTTGCGTCTCGCCACAGAATCACAAGATGAAGACTCCCTCGTCGGACTGAAGTCTTCGAGGTTGATACATGCCGAAACATGGCGGATTTGCTTTCCCAAAATTGCCAAAATGACCAGTTGAAGGGTGTACAGGAACGAAACTTGACTATGGTCGGCTGACATTCGATACAGACAAGGAACAAAGGTGGTCCGTCGTGAGTTCAGGAGCAGAGGTTAGCGTAAGCGCGCGGAGACCCTGCCAAGTTTCCCACTTTACGCCTTCCGTCATCAGTTCACAACGTCCAGATCTCTGCAACCCCTCAAGAACAGATAACACAAGTCGGAAACGCACCTGAGGTTAGCGTAAGCGCTTGCGATTCATCATCATGTGTATGAACGGGAACGACAGTCTGGCGCGGAGATCGAACTGTTTCTCTCAAGTTCCCTCCAGGCCATTACCCTTCTCACGACCTCAACCTAACAGCTGACAATAACCTTGCTCTCTTGAGAACTGATATCAACAATGCGCTCTGTCTTACGCTTGCAAGTACTTCCATGGAAACATATCCGAACATCTATTCGAATGCCTCCTCTGAAGGCTGGAGTAGCCACAAGCGGCCACTTCAAGCTCCCAAACGCACGCAACGAGGAGAATCTTCACTATGCAAAGTCTTCGCCGGAGAGAGCAAAGCTTGACGAGGCTCTGCGAGCGTTGCGCTCCAAACTTCCTCTGCATGTCCCGCTCCATGTCTCGGGGATGTCAAGATCAACAAGCCAGTCTCTCATGTCAACTATGCCTTCGGAACATGCTCAAGAGTTCGCAAAGTCTAGCGCCGCAAGCGTTGAAGACGTCGAAAACGCAATTGCATCCGCACTCGAAGCCAAGAAGTCATGGGAGAAGACTCCGTTTGTCGATCGTGCTGCAATCTTCTTGAAGGCTGCGGAGCTGGTAGCTGGCAAGTACAGATACGAATTGGTAGCGGCTACAATGCTAGGTCAAGGCAAAAATGCCTGGCAGGCCGAGATTGATGCTGCTGCGGAACTTGCAGACTTCTTCCGGTTCAATGTTTCGTATGCTGAAGAGGTATACAACAAGCAGCCTGCATTGAACGCGCCTGGCAACTTCGGGTGAGTTCCGATTAACCATACCTTGGAGACTCTGACACTGACATTCCACAGACGAACAGACTGGAGACCACTCGAGGGTTTTGTGTACGCAGTGTCGCCTTTCAACTTCACTGCCATCGGCGGCAACCTCGTATCCGGTCCAGCAATCATGGGTAATGTCGTACTGTGGAAACCTTCCCCGACAGGCGTGTATGCCAGCTGGCTGGTATATCAAATTCTTCTCGAGGCCGGTCTCCCACCCAACGTCATCCAGTTTTTACCCGGCGACGCGGAGCTCATCACCAAGACTGTGTATGAACACAAAGAATTCTCGGCTCTCAACTTCACCGGATCTTCAGATGTGTTTCGCAGCTTGTACGGTAAGGCAGCAGAAGGCGTCGTCAACAAGAAGTACCGTGACATGCCGCGCATGGTAGGAGAGACATCTGGCAAGAATTTCCACCTGGTACACTCCTCAGCTGACATAAGCAATGCCGTCAAACACACTGTCCGAGCTGCTTTTGAGTATTCCGGTCAGAAGTGTTCTGCTTGTTCTCGAGTCTATATACCGGAAAGCAAAGCACAAGAATTTCTCGAGCAGATCAAGAAAGAGATGGCACCTATTAAAGTGGGCCCACCCGAAGACTACGAAAACTTCTTGGGTCCAGTCATACACAAAGGAGCATTTGACAAGATCTCCAAGATCATAGACAAGGCCAATGGTGACAGCCGCCTACAGAAGGTTTTTGGCGGCTCTTATGAGGGAAGTAAAGGCCATTTCATTCAGCCTTCGTTGTATGTCGCAAACACTCTTGACCATGAATTGTTCGATCAGGAAATCTTCGGCCCAGCACTCGTGGCGTATGTTTATCCTGATGGCGACTTCGAGCAAGTCATGGCCAAGATCGATACGCAAGGAGGCGGATTTGCGCTGACTGGCGCAATCTTCGCAAATGATCGGGCAATTCTCCGTCAAGCGGAAGACACATTGCGATACTCGGCTGGCAACTTCTACCTCAATTGCAAGACGACAGGAGCCGTCATTGGTCATCAGTCTTTTGGTGGAAGCAGAAGCAGTGGAACAAATGACAAGGCTGGAAGCGCAAATGTTCTCATGCGATTCACCTCGCCCAGGACTCTAAAGGAGGAAATGATCCCGCTACAATCTGTACTTTATCCTAGTAATCTTGCTTGAGTTGGATAGAGTAGTAACATATAGTCTTGTATGAGTTGGATAGAACAGTACTTGAAGCCCCAAATCCTGTAGTAATAGCGTGTCTCCTACATCGAGAGCTCTGGAGTAACAACATGGATGAATGGATGGTCCCCAAGAGCCATAGCATAATTGGCAAGAGCGTATCTCCGAGATAAGCTCTCCAACATGGCGGCTACGCTAGCCATCGGCAACGCTTGAGACACCATCGTATTCATCCTTGGTGGGGTTGCGGGGTGCGGCTACGCTAACCGTCTGCTTGACACGAAGTGCACATGCGCAAGGACTTGTCACTCCGAGTGGATTCACTAGCCAACCTATCGCCAGATGGAGATGACTACCGGATAAGGCATCTCGACTGGTACATAGCTACCGCTTGATAAACGCATGCATCTTCGAGTGACATCAATGTGAGCTTTCCTTCGACTTGAACTCTTCTTTCACTTTATCCAGCTCTATTGCTCAACGCGATCATCATGTCAAAATCCGAGTCCATTGCAATAGTCGGTGGAGGCGCTTGGGGTCTTTCTACTGCTCTGCATCTCCACCGGACTGGTTACACCAACATCACTGTCTTCGAGACTGCTGATTCAATTCCGTCTCGCTACTCTGCGGCCTACGACATCAACAAGATCGTCCGTGCAGAATATGAAGAAAGCTTCTATACAGATCTTGCCCTTGTGAGTTTGATTGAGAAATCGCTGAAGAGAGCAGATCAATTGACCTCCTCTCAGCAAGCAATTGAAGCCTGGAAAGATCCTTTGTTTGGTCCGTACTATCATGAAACTGGATACATCGTAGCGACTTCAGGATCTGCTCTTGCGAAAGCAAATAAGAGTCTCGAAACAGCGCTTGCATCTGTGTCCAAGCATCCAGTCTTTGCTCCCGGCATACAAGCGTTAGACAACGGCGACGAGTTCAAGAAGTATGCTTGGCAGATCACAGGGCCGCTCAAGGGTTTCACAGGATACTTCAATCGTCTGGCTGGATACGCCCACTCTGCGAACGCTCTCAAGGGTATCTTCCTGCACTGCGCAACCCTGGGTATCAAGTTCGTCCTCGGTCGATCAGCTGGTACCGTCACGGAGCTTGTGTACGATGGTCAAGGCAACGACCGAAAATGCACTGGCGTACGCACAGCAGACGGCATCACACATTCTGCAGCGAAAACCATAGTGGCTTCTGGAGCTTGGGGAGCCTCGTTGGTTCCAGAGATGGGCCGCTTCGTCACTGCGCGCAGTTGGTCCGTCGCTCACGTCCAACTCACCGAGCAAGAGTGTGACTATTTGCGTGGTCTTCCTGTTATCAACGTCCGCGACCTCGGTTTCTTCTTCGAACCAGATCCTGCCACCAGGTTGTTCAAGCTATGTCCTCTTGGTGCTGGTTTCAGCAATACGAATAACGAGGGCACTTCGCTACCACCGATGGATAGAATACCACCACCGCAAGACTTTATACCTGCTGACGATGAGATCAAGCTGCGTACATTGTTGGCAGAGACGTTTCCATGGATGGCAGATCGATCCTTTGTAGATAAAAAGTTGTGCTGGTTCGCTGATACCAGCGATTCTGAGTATTGTATCGATTTTCTGCCAGATACGAACAACTCTGTCGTTGTGTTGTCCGGCGATTCGGGTCATGGGTTTAAGATGATGCCAATCTTTGGTAAGTGGGTAGTGGAGTTACTGGAGAACGGAAGGCAGAACATAGATAGATGGCGTTGGAAGACTAAGGATGAAAGAGGCCAGGATTGGGGTGACGGCGTAAGTTGGCGAATTGGAAAGTCGAGGGAGCTAAGTGAGCTGATTGATGAAGCCAGGAGAGGAGGTCTTCAGGCGCGTTTGTAGCTAGTCTTCATATGCAGCATCACGATTTCTGTTTCATTATCTGTGCGTCGTTGAAGACAATTTGGATATCGGAATCTCAAGTGGCGAGCGCGAGTCTGCGGCCAATGGGTAGATGCAAATCATCGCTTTCAAGACAAAGCAAGCTTCCAGCCAAATGTTGTGATGAGCGTCTGCCAGTCATGCCTCTGGCTGTTATCAACTCCATTCAGGTCTCGACTCTGCCAAATTTGTCTCGTAACATTCCGGACATATGAGATATTGCTGATAGGCCACTTCCTGTCCAGTGTGCGGAACATATCGAGGACAGATTTTCGATGCTCATCATCAGAAGACGCGCAACCAGCGATGAACAACGGCCACATGGGAAAGGCTCGTCGTTTCTGGTTCTCGTTGATAACCATGCGCAATGCTTGGAGCAAATCACATTGCATGTCAGTCAAAGCCAACTGAGTGGGGCTGGCATCGAGGCAGATCAAACGAAGGTAAACTCTACCTGCAAGCCTGAAGCATCGGCTACTATGCTCAAGATAGTGATCTTCAAGTTGAGCGACAAAGGCCATATCACGCAGAGCGTCGTCGAATGCCAATGCCGTCACAGAGTATAGGTCGGATGTCTCTTCTGCGACAGTTTCGTCTGCTTGACAGTGATATTTGAGAGCTGACAGCGTCGATATCCTGTTGACAAGTTGCAGATACTCTAACGAACAACCGAGCTTGTTGTCAATTTTCTGCATCGCAACGGTGGGTACTGTATCGATAGTCTGTTGGAGCATTGCGCTTAGGTTCTGCAAGAGTTGTGCAGTCATGGACGTTGCACTTGTCACTTCTTCCAAGGGGTAAGTTCCTGGAGGCATGGTCGTCTCCAAAAGTATCCATCTGAAGCCAAAGTATTGGTAAGCAANAAGCGCACATTCTTGACTGATGAAAGGCGCAAAGTGATTGTGTATGGCCACAGCGCCATTGAGATGCTGCAGCCAGGCAGGGCGCTGTCCGTTGGAGATCTCGAAAGACGACAAGAGTACACAGGTCAGAATGTTTTCTTCTGCGTCGTTTGGATTAGCTAGCGACAGCTGTAATTTGTTGATCGCGTTGTCGTAGTATGCTGAAGCTTTGGTCATGAGCCCATTAGGAAAGCTGTTTTCTGGACACGCCATCTCGGCTGCACTCAATGCAAGGATCGTATAGAATAAGGAGCCGCGGCGGGTATATACAATTGGCATGGTCAAAGAACAGAATGGGTTCTCGTCTCCAGTGACATATACTCTGCTTGCGCTGATCACTTCCGCATCTACACGAAGTGTGAGAGTTCATGCTATCATTAAGTTGGTTTGACACTTACAGTATTGAAGTAGTTGTCCCTCTGACACATCTATCAGAGCATCTGTCGTTGGCAAAGCCCTCGGGATCTCTCGGTCAGTCAGAGTGTCGACGTTCAAACTGTAGTCAATTGATGGACCATAATTCAGACACAGATGAGCAATATCTTTTGGGCCGAGATTGATAAAGTGTCGCTCAGACGGGATGCTCGGCACGGTGTAATGCTCAAGAGCTGACGAGATAAGGTATCGTTCGTTGAAAGCTCCGCTGGCATTGGGATAAACACAAGACACGCCAGATACCTGACAGCGTTGGCAGATTGGCTTAAGCTCGTCACATCTCTTTTTTCGACGTCGACATGCCATGCAGCCTGTGCGGCTGCGTGATCCTGACATGCCTGCAACTCATGGTGTATGGTTTAACGCGTGAGGGGTCAATGCTGCGGAGATGTCGGAAAAGGTGCAACGGGGCAACTTCGGTTCGGAAAACAGCCCTCCGTCGGAATTGTGTCGCGCCTCCCATTTTCTTGCAAACATGAGCATGATCAAGGACCGAATCTGGCGTTGACAAGAATGAGCTCCTTCTTAAGACCGTTGTTGTACCTGCCACTCTTCATTCTTCATCTCTATTTTCCGTGAACTATGATGTCCTCCATGGCAACCATGCTGTCATCCTCAGCCTTCTTCATCCTGACCGCTGGCCCTTCAAAAGTGCTTGACCCGCGAATGACATAATAAACTGTCGCAACCACCACAACTGCCACGGTAACTACTACACTCCAGTTCATCGACTCTGCAGAAGGGTCTGGCGCAGTTGGAAAGTATGCAAAGACGAACGCAATCGTGACGAAACACAAGGCTAACACGTTGACTAGATAGCCAAGGGCCTGCGGGTACCTCCAACGAGCTGCAGGCACTGGTACACCACTCCATCGTCGGTAGATCATAGTTGCGATCGTTGTGCCGTACGAAAGTAAAAGTCCGACAATCGTGATCGAGGTAATGTTCTGAAAAGCGATGCTCGATCCGCAGATGATCCAGGACAAGACAAAGGTAATACCGAATGTCGTGAGTAGTGCATTGATTGGCAATCCAGTTCTAGAGTCAACTTTCGCCAGAGTGTTCGAGAATGGCAAGCCACCATCACGAGCAANAGCAAACAGCTGACGCGAGGAAGTTGTGACTGTGTTGATGGCTGTACAGAAAAACAGTACCAAGATGAGTACGGTGAGAATGGTTGTTGCGGTCTTTGATCCAGTGGCAGCGTATATCACCGCCACATAAAATTGCCCAGTCGCGTCGGCAATCGTCTGGTCGAATGTCGACGAGACATACATGACAGTAATGGTCATGATGAAGCCGACAGCGTAGTTCATCAAAGACGTGAACACCATTGACAGGGGTAGGGTCCGCGAAGCGTCTCTGATCTCTTCACCCAAATGCACTGTCGAGTCACCTCCGATGAGCGTCATAATGGGGCCTAAAAGGCCTACCAAGCAAGCTGTACCGATACTTCCCCATCCAGCATTATCTTCGAAGGTGAAGAAAACATCGTGTGTACTGCTTCGCTCACCCATCAGCCACAATGGAATGAGGACTGCGAAAAATCCTACAACATGGAGCGCCAGCATAATTGCTTCCAGAGATGACAGGAAGCGGATGCCGTAAACGTTGACGCAAGTTGAAAGAGCTGCGCATGCGATCATAAGAAGACTTGTCATCCAGCCTTTGACCTCGAACGTCGGATTATTCAAGGCGATGAGGGCTTCGACATGTTGAGCAAGAACAAGAGGATTACTGGCAGCAGCACCTTGCCATCCTATAGCGGCGAACCATCCTGCAACACATGAGCATCTCCCCCTTCTCAGGTATTATCAAGTCGTCTTACCAACAAAATAGCTCAACAGACGCTGCGCTCCGGGAGGACCAAGTTCCGATACCCACATGTACTGTCCAGCAGCGCTTGGTGCNNTCTGTGCTTTATCAATTTTTGTTCCAGAAAAAATGGAAGTTTCTACGTACATCGACGCCATCTCGGCCATGGAGAGCACCACGGTGAACATGCCGATCATCACGGCCAGGAAGATCCAGATCACACCTGNCTATGATCAGTCTCGAAAGCTTCTGAAAGTGGCAGATGGCTTACCTCCTGAACCACCATTGGTCAAACCGCCCTGACTTGNATCTACGCAAGAACATCAGGACGAGTTCGTCTGTATGGCACGGTTGAAGACTTACACAAGTGCCCACTCCCAGGTTGCGCCGGATATGCAAGCAAAGCCAATCACAGAGGCAAGCTTGAAACGACGCTGTTCTTTCTTTAATGACTCTGGACGACTGCACGTTTCTTGAGTACTCACGCGAAGCTCTGGAGGAAGTGCCATCCGCTGCATATCCCTATCATCGATAGACGAATCGTGATAGGTGGAAGAGCCGTCTTCCTGGAAACCATGACGCTTGGTGACTACCATTCTGAGCGACTGTACACCAAAGATTCCGCTGGTCGCAAAAGCCGAACAAAATACTTCGAAGAATGAATACTAACAGCTTTATATACATAGATATCGATTTGCTCGGACTGTTGCCACATTTCTCCACTGCCGCGTTGGTTTCACAAGACATGACTAAGGAATTGAACACGCCACCCATTTGACACAGTGTAACTCATGGAAAGGTAAAAATCAGAGACGATCTCAAGGACCAGGCCTCGCTTAACACACAGAGTGCTCGAGCAGGCTGTACTTGACATGGTCTGAGAAAGTGATTGGCGCGGCTCTACATTCGTGCCACAAGGTCCGTGATGCTAGTCGAACAGTCTTCTGGGTCAAGCATCAAGTGCTAAGGTTTTTCCAGAGGGAGCCAATTTGATTTATATTGCACACCCACAAGCATGCAAGCCTCGACTAGAACTCCATAGGCTGTGCGGCGTGACGTGCAGAGCGGCTTTGAGGTGCAGTGGCATTCGACATCAGGCACTCAATGCTTATCATTCTACCAACTCGTGAAGAGCTGCAGCAATGACGAAGCTGACATTGGTATGTCGCGAGGAGATTCGACAGGATCACTCGTTGCCGGGAACAGACTTGGTCCAGCTCGGGTTCACCATTCTTCGGTTCTTGATTTGCCATGTTTACAGCAGGGTCTCGATTGAATGGCCAGGGGCCATTATGTTGGCATATTTGGGTGTCTGCAGGAGCTCGGATGGGGAGCGGAAGATGGCGAGCAAGTACCGAAGCCATGGCTCACCCCACTCTTCAAAACAGCAGCGGCTCAACACTATCAACATCACGCGATTGCCACAACACCCAACAGTACTGGACTCATCTCCGACACAATCTACGGGCAATTCGATTGGATGGATCTGTGAATGGAATTCTCGACGTCGCTGTCCGATGCGCCGCATTGGCTGGGTAGATGTTTAGGATCCCGACAAAGCAATGTCTAAATCATTCCCCGACATGCCCCTGCACAAGTTCATAATGCAGGGCATGTCCACGTCGTTTGTATGCGTGTGGCTTGCAGACTGCTTATTCAAGTTCGACAGCACTGGCGCCGCTGCAAGCCTTGTATCGTATGCATCGATATGCGCGCTGTTGAATGGCTGTGAGAACACCCTGTGTAAGATGCTATGACCTAAAGTCGAGAGATCAAGGCACGGTGGCAACCAACAACATCCTTCTGCAATTGGATAATGTCATGAACCACTGTCCCGGGCAGAGCGTGATGTAGCGAAGGATATAGCATTCGACGTAGGTTCACCAACCTCGCTATGTTGGTTCATCTCAAATCCTCAATATTCTCATACCATGACTGGACGCTTGATCGATCTGAATGCATCACCTTGGTTGTGGGTGGAAACTACATGGGCAGTCATCCTTTGTACTCTAGCGCTTGCCGTGCGCCTCGTGGTGCGAAGCCATGAGTGCGGGCTAGAGGACTTGCTTCTTATTCTTGCATTCGTATGTGAGAAGTTCCTGTATGTCATTTCTCGCGACTGATGTCCGATTCAGATTCTGGCCATGGCGTCGTTCGGGTGCATCTATCAGGCGCTCCACGATGGACTAGGTATCTCACATAGCGGCTTGCCAGAAGAGAAAACCCTCCGAATCGCNTCTAGTAAGGGGAATCCAGGTTACGAAGACCGCAGCAACTGATGTATGTCGTAGTTGGCCATGAACAGTTCTTGTTTGTGTTTCGTTGCAGATGGTCTCTCGAAATTGTCGACGGTAGCGATGCTGTACAAGATTATCTGCAGAGGTACCACACGGGATAAGAAGCACCTCGCAGTGTTTGCTAGTGTTTCTGGCGTTACCGCTATCTGGGCGATCGCCGCCGCCGCTGCTTGGGCCTCCCGCTGTTCACAGCCTCAGTCATTGGTCTGCAGTCACAGTGTAAGAGGAAGAGCGAAAACTCGTAGACATCGCTCACATCGTTGCAGNGCCAAGAGTCTCGTGGCAATAGTGGTCCTCAGTATCATGATCGAGCTGTTCGTCTTTTTGTCGTCGATTTATCTGTTCTGTGGATTGAACATGAGAACACAACATAAAATCGCCGTCATAACTATTTTCGGCATGAGACTGCCGTCAGTAAGCCCTTTGGCCATTTTCTACCATACTTACTGACATTCCCAGNNTATCATACCGGTTTCGATCTCTTTCCTTATCGCCTTCAATCACCACATTGGTTCGGGGCACAGTTCCAAGATCGTGTATGGATCCGCACTTTACTGGCAAATCGCTCTGTTGGGTTACAGTTTTCTCGCGACAGCAATTCAGCCCTTGAAGAGTGCCGCGAGCGGCCTCAGTACTCGCGCAAAAGTGCCTGTCAGTAACGCTAGCCGGAGTACTAGATCCGGACAGTCTTCGAAGCTGCGTTCATTGAACAAAACCAGACAGTCGCTTCTTTTGACAGAAGCTTCACCTCCACCGCCACTACCTATGAATCGTTTCGACACGCAAGCAGAAACCCAACAAGACTCTGACTCAATCGAGAGTCATGGATCCCAGGATCGCATCGTGAAGAAGATGGACTTTCGTGTCACATATAGCCATGACAGAAGGGCCTAAAATCGAAGCAAGAGTCGGAGTTGTGTACGATATCGACTGCGTGGTGGGTTCTCCTTGGCAGAAGATCCACTTTCTGATCTTCTGCCTCGCTGAGAGATGGTGTCCTTGGTTTAGAGGAATTTACAAAGGAAAGGTTGAACGTCATCAGAAAGACGCGATCGAAACGCGTCTGATGCAGAGCGGACGTTACATGGAATCGGTGGAATTTCGGCTCCATGCCATGCCATGCCACTACTTCTAGCTAATATTCCATTCCATGTCAATTATCTAGTGGAATAATGCCAATTCCAACTCCGTCGTCGTCGTCGCAGTCACCCTGTCCTTCTTCTAGGTCACCCTGTCCTTCAACGTCATCCTCCAGCTCTTCTACGTGATCTTCCGGTCCTTCGTTAGTAGTAATTGGTAGGTCAACCTTGTCAAAACAAAGGTTCTTCTGCCAGCTCTTGAGGCACTCAATATAGCCAAGATTGTCAGCAGAGAGGCTTGCTCGGTCCCACGACAGTGTCCTTCTACAGCCACTGAACACCCTCTCTGACTCAGCAGACATTGGATTGATTGAGAGGATATCAATAGCCATCTGAGAGAGGTTTGGATAGTTGTGTTGCTGCGTTGGCTCAAGCCACCACTGTATAGCATCATCAACGAGTACTGGAGGACTCTTGGTAAACTGGACAAACTCCTCAGGTATGGTAACTGAGTTTGCAAACCGTATAGAAGCCTGCCACTTGGCCAGCTGATTCGACTCCTCTTCATTTGACAATGGTGCTATTGCAATAGGCTTGGTCTTGTTCTTGTATTTAGCAGTCCATAAAGCGCGTACAGCAGTAATAGCTGGTGTTCGCCATGACGGAGGCCAGTGTTGTTTGATATAGTTCTCGCGATAAGTTGGATGGAGGAGGAGCGCTGCTGCATAGGCAGGAGTATAGTTGTTGATAGCTTGCCACTTATTAAGTGCAAATTGGCTAGTTCGGATTGCGGCAATAAGGGCTTGGTCGGTAGAAGCATCTTGTTGTGTGTACTTTTCATAGTGCTTGCGTAAGAAGTCCATTGATATAAGCACTTGATCAAGAGTTGCGTTATCGCCTTCACATAGCTTTGTTACCTCCTGCAATGGTTCCATAAAGTCAACAAGCGCTTCAAGGAACTGCCAGTGGCGCCGCTGAAGAGTAGTGTGCTCCATATGCTCGTTAGCCGACTGAATAGCACGTATAGTTGCTCGAGACTGAATCCCTCGCTTGATCATGGCTAGCCAGCTATTCCACCTTGTGGTATTGTTAAGCATAGGAGATACACCAGCAGCTGCCTTGAACTCACGACGACGGCGAGCTGACCTCATGATCCACTCGAAAAACTGACGGAGGTAGTCGAGAGCTTCATGATCAGTAAGGCCAGTGCCTTGAGCGAGCGTTGAGATAGCTTTTAAGGGATCTTGACTCTGATCAATTACAGCAGCTATGGTGTCTGTTGAGCTCGCTGACATGAGTGCTTGACTAGCAAGATTGATCTGGTGTCCAAAGCAGCGAGTTCGATGTTGTATAGGGTCCCAATCGATAGACAGACGCTCGCTAAATAGAGTAGCAAGGTGGCTCATCATAGTATCGTTGCAAGTGGCATTATCAGAGGTGATATATCCGATCTTCTGCTCGATGCCATAGGTAACAATGGTATTAAAGAATAGAGGAGCACATTGAGCACCAGCATGGCCAGCTGACAGCTTATGGAGAGCTAGCAGTGCCTTGCTTAACTTGCCGTCTGAGTCGACAAATCGAGCTGTGATACTAAGCAGCTCATGGCTACCATAATTGGCTGTCCAAGCATCGCAGGTAAAGTGGATCAATGATCGAGATGTTGCAAGCAGTGCCTTGAGCTGCTCTTGATAGAAGTCGTGCTCCTTCTTGACGTGTTTGGCGACAGTAGAATGACTCTTGATCAAGAGCTTTGAGGCGCCAGGAAGCACCTCATCAAGTAGCGCATGGAGTAGAGGATTGCTAGCAGTACGGAAGGGGATGTTGCTTGAGGTGATGTAATCGATAAGACGTCGATTCAAGCGAGTTTTGTCGATATTGGCAATAGTATATGATGTCTGAGAGGGTATTGCTACTGCTAGCATCTTTGAAAGTGTACCAGTTGCCTGTCTCCAGCCATGTCTCTTCTTAAGGTGTGATCTGATGTTGTCGTAGTTGGTGGTGTTGTAGTTGCGAGGACAGTCTCTATTGCCATAGAAGCAGTACCAGATCTTCTTCTTGCGCTCACGCTCGCGCTCTCCAGGACGACGAGCTCTAGCATGAGACCAGAGCTCTTCAGAATCGCCACGGGTAGGAGCTGGTTTTCGAGAGCGCTGTATTGACGTACATTCAGAGTCATCAATGTGGTTGCTAGCGGTTGTTGGCGTCAGTAGTCGTCGTCGCTTTGAAGGAGGAAACAATGGCTGGTCGACATCAGAGGCGCTATCGTCAGTCTCAGAGTTGTTGCCTTCAACAAAGATACTGTCTAATTGACTCTGAGGAGCGAAGAGTCTAGGCCTTGGAGTATTAGAGGCGAATTTGAAGAGGGTACTCTGTTTAGAGGCGTATAGCGGCTGGCTCTGAGATAATCGAGAGTTTGGTTGGCTTTGTGGCTCTTGTAACTTGTGCTCTTGATTAGCTGGTGAATACATGATACAAGGATTGTAATTAAAGGTAGATCATATGCTCATGAAGATAGAAAGATGACAAAGAGCTAGGCTCTAATATTGAGCAAGAAGGTGGAGGATAGGATGGTTGATGAATTGAGAGGGAGCAGTTAAGACGCGTCGAAAAGGACGCGCGAGGCTTCGTATAAGCTAATAAAGAATTAGCTAGTCGGAGCTCGCGATCTAATCTCCGAGATAAGATCTAGCCAATCAGAGAGCTCAGATAGGTTACTAATCGGAAAAGGCGTCATAGCAAGTTTTTGAACGCGACTGCTATGCCCAAGCGTAGCACACTCTAAGCTGAGGCTTACTATCATCAACCATAGCAACACTAGCTATACCAAGTGGTGGAATGGTAGAATATTCCACTCAAATTGACGATTCTATTCCATGCCAACTAGGTGGAATATTCTACCTCAAATCAGTGGAATATTCCAATATTCCACTTATTCCATGCCATTTAACGTCCGCACTGGTCTGATGGAAGAATTAGTTACTGTCAGTACAACCCTGTCCATGCCCTTCCGCGCTGATATACAGCCCAATTGTCGGTCTATCATCATTTTGAAACTTCAAAGAAGCACTTGGAGGACCTGTTTGTTAAACCTTAAGCTTTTGGGCCCGACACGATGCGAAGAAAGAGTTTTGCTGTTGATATCTTCCATGCAATGAATTTCAGTCTCAGTCCAATGGTTTCTCATCCACATTTACGCATATCGTAAGATCAACACAGGTGACAGCAGAGAATAGAAACACCTCACGCACTTGTAATATAAGCTTGTATCATACAAACAGTCGATCAGTCAGTATATCATGACTCGAATACGACCACAGCACGTGAAAATTGGATACGTTCGTTCACAATCAGCCCGACGTCATCGTGACTTCCGTGGACTTTCGCGGAACACCATGGTACAAAATGCCATCTCTGCAATATTTTCTCTACTCTCACTATCTTTCTATCTTGAATCTAATCACACCTCTCCTCTTCCAACACAAAATCACAATCCAACAACTATGGCATCTTCCCANAAAGTCCTCATCATCCTCTCGGATGCCGACCACTTCGACATGAAGAAGACCTCTGGCCCTGATGCAGGCAAGGTTGTTTCACAACCCTCTGGTTTCTTCTTGATGGAACTCGCAAAGCCTCTCTCCAAGCTCCTAGACGCCGGCTATGAAGTCACCTTCGCCACACCAGAAGGCAAGGAGCCAGTCCCCGACCCCAACAGTGAATCCCTCCTCGCCTTTGCCGGAAACTTCTACGAGCGCCGCCGTGAAAACGAACTACTCGAGCGCATGAAGAAGGAGAACGGCTTCTCCCTCACCAGAAAGTTCAGAGACATCAGCAACGACGAACTCGAATCTTTCCGTGGTGTGCTTATTCCTGGCGGCCACGCACCTCTGACCGATCTTGGTGATAACAAGGAGCTGGGACGTATTCTTGAGCACTTCCATGGCAAGCAGAAGCCTACTGCCACTATCTGCCATGGACCTTATGCTTTCNNCCTTTCGACCAAGGCATCGAGTGGCAAGTTCTTGTATGCTGGCTACAAGCTCACCAGCTGGTCCGACATGGAGGAGGCTATGATGGAGACAATGCTAGGTGCTGAAATTCCAAAGGTCGAGAGTGCTCTGCGTGCAGAGGGTGCTGAGATGGTTGAGGGTATCGCTCAGAAGGTCGGATACATTACTGTCGACCGCGAAGTTGTCAGCGGTGCCAACCCCATGGCTGCCGATGCGATGGCAGACAAGTTCATCCAGATGATGAAGGCCTAAGAGCATCGCCATAGCTATGATTTATGACCTCAAATAGATAACGACAACCTATATCCTTCAAGAACACGGTCTCCATGCGTATACTCAGTTGAGGGCCTCTCTGACACTTTCGCACCATACCTGTACAAGACTGACAAGCAGCAAATGGAATGTGTTTTGTTTTAAAGAGGCCAAGAGTTTTCAAGGGCAGCAGAAGAAGCAGAAGGTAAGGGCACAAGACGGAGGAACTTCTCGAGCTCGCAAAGTCGTGTCGAAAGCGGTAATGATCGGCTTATGACGAAATCGGTGAACTCTCGCGAGCATCTCAAACACCAACCACCTCCTCAACTCCATTTTCCAAGGTGAACTTGACATAATTCAACAGAACGAAACAATCGTGAAAGCTTCAATGCAGAATACTTGTAAAGAATAGACCTGCACTTGTCTTGGTTAAAGGCTCAAGCTGGTCACCAGCGTCTAAAAGAATGACGACGTTGGCAGCGTTGGTATACGCGATCTTGTCAACGACTATAGGGGTTAGCGATCGCGATCTAGCTATTACATCTTATACACAGCTTTTACTTATTTTTAGAGGAGGCTGAACTCTCGTTATATAGCCAAGCAGGTGAATTGAGGTATACATGCTTGCCGCGCTATACCTCTTTGGGCCCCGACTGCGACGGCATCCTTCTCGCACTGCGAGGTCGAAAAAGGTTGTATACAATATACATGGTGACGCAGGCCACAAAGAAATGCATTTTACTTGCGCGCACAAGAAACTGTATATAAGGATGCTGTGGATACTGGTCGTTTTCTTTGTTGACTATATCATCCTTTGAATCTGATAACCATCATTATCGCAAAAGTCACTATGGCTCCTCCACCATACATCCCGCTTTGTGCCCCTTACGGTACTTACCCGACGAGCTATGGCTACCAACCCTCTCTCGCCGCAGGAATCTTCTTTAGCATCTGCTTCGGCCTCTACACTTGTACAAACGTCATCCAAACCTTCCGTACTCGCTGCTGGTGGATGGGTCTTTTCTTCAGCGCCGGCACAATTCTTGAAGTGATCGGTTGGGTTGGTCGAACTGTTGCCCATTCCTGTTCCTACTCGGGCGAGGTCAATACCATGCAAATCGCATCGCTCATCATGGGACCTGCGTACACGCAAAGTGGTGTTTACATTGCGCTGTGGATGATCATCAAGATTCTGGGTCAAGAAGTGTCGCCCGTACCGCCGAAGCTTTACCTGTTCGTCATCTTCGGTGTTGACTGTGTATGTCTCAGTCTCCAAGCTATCGGTGGTGGTATAGCTGGTGCTGCATTCGACTCAGGCACCAGTACCTCTACTGGAACAACCATCATGGTGGTTGGCATCATCGCGCAACTAGTATCTGGCATGGTATTCGCTGGCTTCTTGTGCATCGTATTCCCACGTGGAGCTTCTCAGATCAAGGCTAGTCGACCACTCTTGTTGGCATGCACTGCCATTGTCATCAGCACCACAATGATGAACTTGAGAGGCTTTTATCGTTCCATCGAATTGTGTCAAGGCTGGACTGGCCCACTCATCACAACACAAGGCTATGTCATTGGCCTGGATGCGGCGCCCATGCTTGTTGCTATGGGAGTCTTGGCAGTTTTGAATCCTAGTGTGCTGCTGCGCCGAGTTGAGAGGAAGCAAGCCGTAGAAGATGGCTGCAATCCGATCGATGTGGAGAAGGGAGTGCCTAAGAGACTAGACTCTGATCCCGAGATCTCAGACTGACGATATGGTTCCTTGATTTCCATATGTTGTAGCGTTATCGGTAAAACTAGTGATAACATAGATCAGTAACACCATGAGCAAGTTTGAGACCACTATAAGAGTCATCCGCGAGATGTCGTTGAAGCGCGAATAAGAACTTTGTAAAGCTGACCATACACTCAGCCAACTTTCTTATAGCAACGTACCAGGCTAAGAGCTCAATATGACTATTCCCAGAAGATGGCAGCCACCTGCCGTTGATAAGAAGACACGGTGGCTGGACTGGTGGTTCAGGTTCGCAACGACTGGTATTGCAAGCATGTTCGCCTACAAGACGGTGAACGACAAAGACACACCAGACTCTGAAATTGACGACATCGAGATGCAAGAGATCGCTGTCAACTCTGCCGATCACGATGATTGCGAAAACGCGTCGAGACCAGAAAGAAGCCAGCAGGATATGAAGAGCACTTCGCAAAATACAGTCGCTCCAGAGGATACAAACGAACGGTGCACTCACAATAACCCCGGAGCTTATGAGTACTCGAGTCTGAAGAGGACGATGGGTTTAAGAGCACCGCGCTGAAAGGCCGTCGACGTTGCCATACGACAGAACGCCGGCCAAATGAAAGGTCAACAAGCCGGCAAAGCCCGACACGCCGTGCAGCGTGCAGCGTCCGGGAGCTGGCGCGATACTTCACGATGCTCTACCAGGACGAGATACCGGTGGATAGCGAAGCTTCGCGTGGAGAACCTCGGGATTCTGTTTCGACAACAGTTGATGGAAGCATTGCAGCCATGTCATGATAGAAAGTCCTTGTGAATGAGAACTTCCGGGCCCTCGGTAGCGCGATTCAAAAGTACGTGGCCATGTGTTTTGTCATGTAGCACGTTGAAATTCTCCGGTGCCCGTCGTGCATGTTGTGTGCTGGGGCCGAGAACGGAGGCGGACGCCGACAGCCAGAATCCTCGTAGATTCACCGCCTCAGCGAAGCGAGGGGCAAGGGATGATGCTGCGACAACGCAACAAGACAGCCGGAACTTGGANACCATGTGCGAGGGGTATCCGAGTGTTATGTTTGGCCTGGTTTTGCCCTGCTCCGTGGCGCCAAGGGCGTGCTTGCCTGTTGCNTGGGCCGTCTTTGGGGATCCATTCGCTGATGCAGCTAACGGCCGGAAGTTGCTGAGNACCGCCCGTACGCGCCATGAACCNGCTAAAGACCGATACCATCTGTTCCCCCAGGAGAGCTCTCCGCTTTGAGTAGGAAATGAAGAGTGAGAACACAGTATCGCTAGAAACACGATCAATGATATCCGAAGGAAAAATCACGTCCAGCGAGACTGTAGGACAGGTCGATGCCTCGTCGGAGCGCTCGGGACTGGCGACGCTGACTGGCGACGCTCCCACCCGCACCAGAANAGAAGCCACTCCTCCGGGCCGCGCCTGCCTTTGCAACCAAAAGGCCGACCCCGCCGTCGCTTTCCCCTTGCTCGCCTCCTTTCGTCTCGTCTGCTGCTGTCTTGAATTATCTCCTCGAATTTCATCATCAACGCTCAGCTGTCCATCGATAAATGGAAGCATATTCAAGACCGCAGGGAGAAGATAATTGTAGGTTTGCTCACGAACTCTTAGCCGGTATGCGGGCGGAACTACTTGTCGCATACGGATCTAAAGCTTATNAACCTCGCAGCAGCACATCAAAATCAATTAAACGGTTCATCACAACCCAAGCAAAATACCATGGCGGACCCCCGGATCAGTTCACGTGAAATGCCTGCGGGAGCCGAACTGAATAGCGAAACCCGCCCTCAAGTGCCGACTTGGTCGGTGGCCAATGCAAAGGAAGCAAAACCTCTTCCAGACACAGAAAATCAGAACACCGGAACCAAAGTTGATGCGGAGCTCTCAAATGGAAGTCATCCCGCTTCGGCCGATGCTGATGCACAATCCGACATCGACGAATTACTAATCGGTGGTGATGCTGAACCGGAGCCTCCGCGATATGACGGTGATTTCGATATCGAAAGACACGACTACTGGTGGAATCTTCTGGATCAGGACAACCCTCGTCATGCTAGAGCTTCCAAGGGCATGCGCTATGGTACGGAACGTAACCCGAGATGTGATACGTGTGAGAGACAGAACAGGGCGTGTATGACACGGCCAAACAGCCACGATAAGACTGGATGTGTTCGATGTTCATACACGCAGAGTGGGTGCTCACATGCTAGAGAAGCTAGGGAGTCTCATGTAAGTTTCTGGATTCTGTAATGAACCTTGGATGACAGCTGACATCTTCATAGNCAACAGCGAACTGGTTTCCCACTTCTCAAGATTGGAAGCGCTCGCAAACGTGATGATATGGATGACGATGACTCTCGCAGTCCACCAGTTGAGATCGCAGCCAAGCGACCACGATTGTCAAGTTACAGCGGTGGTTACCCAGAAGGAGCCAGAGGCCTAAATGCTACCCCCTCTCGACCTACTTTCGATGCACCTGCTTCCGCCAATGGACGCCACTATTCTCCAATCCACGTGCCAGGATCAGTGACAGAAAGGNNGGAGCGAAGCGGTGCAAATGGTGACAGTGCACGATCTACCCGACACGACGCCGATGCTCGCCAGGCCTACGACTCACATTATGACATTTCCCGAACCGAGGACAAATATCAAGACAGGTATCAAAACCACGACCGTTATGAAGTCTCTGCTCGCGACATGAACGGCTTGTTCAATCTGATTGATAAGCTTCAACGTGAAGTGAGGATCCTTCGCAGCAAGCTGGACGGCATGGAGGCCCGTGTGGATCATCTCAGCGGAGCTGTTGACACATACAGGCCATAGGAAGGATTGCAAGACAGGCTATAGGAAGGATTGCAATATTTGTCGTCGCTTGATGGTGCACTCAGAGCACAAATATGGTTAGCTGAAGGCGAGGTAGAGAGTGCGAGTATCATGGCTTATGTTTAATGATAAGGTTGAGGCATTGTGACTGGAGTCCGAGGGGCAATACACGAGATACGCACACGAATACGGCCGGGCATTGTGTACGCTTTGGTTGCTTGGGGATACGGTGTGATAGACAAGGCAGTTGCTGCACCTGATGAACAGTATTCTTACACGATTCCTATCATAACGCGCATTCGGATGCTTCATATTCTGATCGAAAGTTAATCACAACCACACCGCTGTAGCAGCGGCTAAGGCCTNTCCGTGTTCTCCCACTAGTTGCGTCCTCGTAACCTCTGTGATCTTCTTTCCATCGAAAGCCAAGATAAACACATAGCCCTCCTGACTATCCGTCATAGCCAAGTACTCGACACCTTCTTGCCCTTCAACCATAGGCGCGGGTTCAATAGCATTAGCAATGCCACCACTCGTCGCAGTCTCAAAGATATCGATTGCCTCTCCCTGCACTAAACCATCTTCATCCAATTCGAATACTGCAACATATCCTTTCGTCTCCTTTTCTAGTCCTCGCGTTGATGCGTAGAGATATCTCGGTTGTCCAGATATAGGTCTGCTTAATCGCACCTCATCGGCCCAGTAATTCTTCTCATCCTTGTCTTTTGGGATGATTCTCACCCCGGAGATCAAGTTCAGAGTCCCTGTTTCCGAAATTGATAGGATGTCGACAAAACAACTGTGTTCCTGAACCGAATAGAGGATTTTGCCATTCGTGAGTGGCCATGTATGCCTAGGCCCATCGTTTTCCCTACTCGCGATCCATTTTTGCCTCAGCTCTAGTGTTCCTTCGGGGGAAGAAACAGCATAATTCCAGATACAGTTGTGTCCTATATCAGCAATGTAAAGCGATTTCCTATCCGCCGAGAGATCCACTGAATGAGCACCATGTCTCAAACCTCCGAAATCTCCATGTGCGACACCGGTCCTTGCTCCGTCGTTTTCATTTCCTTGGTTTCGGAAGTCTAGGGTTTGAAGAAGGGGACCAATACTCCCGTCAGAAGATAGAGAAAACACTTCGCCGGTGGGTCCGCCTGCTGAGTAGAGTGTTGTGGATGAGCAACATACGTAGCCACTCATTGCGCGAACGGGTTTTGAATTTAGAGGTTTGAAGGTGTGGTTTGCTTCGATGCGGTAGGCGGCAACGGCAGGAGGAGATGCCCAAACTGTTGTGTAAAGATGTTTTTTATCTGGAGATATCGAGAGCCAGGAGTGTCCACCTATGGCTTCGGAAGTGTGCGTTACTTCCAATTTAGATTTTGAAATGTCCTTGCTTGGTGTGAAGCGCAGAGTAAATAGTCTAGGCGTGTAAAATGTTCCGACCAGAAAATCCATGTTTCAGATCCAGTGTCCAGCGCAGGGATTTCCAGTCTGTGAGAAGAGCAGATAACGTCGTCGATGAGTATTTTTGAAGGATGTTGAGTGATGGATGTTGGTTCGAAAAGAATGATGGCATGCTTCGGAAGCAGATCATTGCCTGAAGTGCAGCTTCCGAAGGATTGCCCCTCAGGCGTTCTGGCTGGAAGCGGCTTTGCGACAAAGTTCAGTTCAAACGGCCGACAAGCTCGACATGAAATAAAGCTTGATGATTCGAGTGTCTTTGACTGCAGGTATGACTTGTATTGTTGTGGTTATAGTAGATCCCTCTGTATGCGGAATGTTCATTGAGAAGGACAATCTTCGCAGAACCTCGAAGGACTGGCTTCGGAATGGCATCCCGGTGCTACGGGCTTGACATTGCAATGCTTTTTACCCGTCGCGAGTATCGCTTTAGCATTTTACCGGGGCTCGTGGCATGTGGTTCAACGTGTTAAAACCTCCCGGATCTGCAGATGCATGGCAGCTCAGATTGCAGATCTCTGCGAAGCTTCGTATCCGCGAGTACCTTCCTGATTCAGGTCATTGCGCTGGCCCTTGGGATGAACAGCGTGAACCTGCCTGCTGCTTTCCATGAACACACTCAGCTTCGAGTGTCCAGCGTAGGGACCAGAGCCAGCTGAGCCTCGTTTTCCAATTGCGGGCTCGCGATGAAGTATAACGATTTGTGATCGAGTACCACAGCTCATCACTCACTGGTTCCAGAATGCCTCTTAATGTTGCGCAATTTTCGAGCCTCCTTGTCGGCTCGTCGTGCCTGATTTAAACTGCCACCCATGCTCGACTCTTCCATGATTCTCTTTTGCAAGCCGTCTTCGGTGACTTCGTCGAGCAGGAAGCGCCCCCAGAGACCGTTCCTCCAACGTTGAATCATCCAGAGAGCGGTAGCTTCAGTATCCGGCTCACCGCCCTTTTGCAAGCGGCCGGTCTTGTTTGCGATGGCATTGAGCAGTTCGATGATATCGTTGGTGGGCGGACAGTATTCTTTGTAGAGCTTAGGGTCGATTAAATTGACACGATAGAGGAGGTAATCGGCGAGAGTGGCAGGAGGGATAATCGTGTCTTTGACGTTGCCGCACAGCGCAAGCTTGAGCATGGCTTCGGCGTCTGGGACGTATGGTATGAAGACACCAGGAGTGTCCAGCAGATAGACGCCCTCACCATCTTCGGTACTGTCGATAATCTTGACGCTTGTTGAAATCTTGCGTGTTACACCTGGCTGTGCGCCCGTGTGTGCAGCCTTTCCCTNTCCGACTCCTTCTTTTCGTAATGCATTGAGCAAGGACGATTTTCCGACGTTGGGCATACCGACGACCATGATGCGCGACCCAGTCAAAGAGGTGCTGTTCTCGAAGTAGCGGCGAGCGAAGTCCAAGACTTTACGGATATCTTTCTTGTCCTTGTGGTCAGAGAACAAGACTTCGGAGGGTTTGTGCCATTTGCGAATAATGTCCTCTCTCTGTTTCACTGTGTCAGAAGGGGCTGAGCAGATTGCGACAAGTGGACTGACCTCTCTATCTGCGGGCTTGTTGTTGCTGCCCAAATCGCGCTTGGTGTAGATGATGATGCGCTCGCGACCTGCTAGACTCTGTTCGAACAAGGGGTTACGAGAGGTTAGTGGTACTCTGTAGTCACGGCACTCGACAATCAGGTCAATCTGCGATAGCAGCGTGTTCATCTTGGAGAGACCGGCAGCATGATGGCCCAAGAAGTACGATCTAGGAAGCGACTCGACTGGCGGAAACACCGCTCGCGCTACAAATTTCGCTGCCATTTTGTTGCGATTCTATGTCGTCGCCTGTGGTAGCTTTGAAGGTTTGAATTATTTTGTCGCAGTCTCAGAATTGTTTTCGGCTCGGACAAGCTTGAGCCGAGCATCGCGTCACCAACAACAACGTCTTTTGACCTTAGGGACTGTTCCATCCACATTCCACCCTCCTGCATGCAAGACATGTTCTGCATCGATAACAAGTATGATTGTACCAGACGCTGCTAGCAGTAAAGCATTGATCCAACAGCAAGTCTTTGTCATAACATCTTTCCGAGACCCGTAGAAACTCCTAGACGACGTGTTGTAGTCGCCAACGACAACACCTCAAATATAAAATGTCTTCCCCCCATTGGATGGCTTCTTCTCCTCCACCACCAGTTCCTGCTGCGGAGGAGGCCTCAGATCCAATGGCTAAGCCGACTCTGCAACTTTCATCTTTACCACCCATATTTGTCTCGGAATCTCATCTGGACACCTGCGAGCTACATGAACTGGAAGATGATGTCGTTGAAGCTGGAGGCTTGCTTTCTACGACCTAAAGGGAAGCAAAAATTGTTCTGACCAAAGCGGAACGAAAGAGGCGCATCCAGCTGGACTTGCGATCAAAAGGATGCCACACTGAAGAGGTCGAGATAGTCAAGGATACCAGTACTTCGAACCATGTATCGGAAAAGTCCCATGTTAAGAAGCAAAGGATCTCTGAAGTGGGAAGTGCTGGCAAGAATGACATAGACCAGCTAAATATCCACGATGGCAGCACCGAATCTGAAACCGAGGACGAGTCAAGGCCGGTCAAGCGCAAGCGCAAGCAAACTCCAGCCAATCGAGACCTGAATGAAGGATACTTTTCCAATCCTTACATCAAGGTTCTGAGGCTGCAATGGTTCGTTGATTGTCGGCAACAAAGCACTATCCTTCCTATAGAGCCTTATCTACTCTACCAAGGACGCCGCGTCGAGAAACCCAATGACACCACCACACCCGTCAAAAATTCCAGCTTCTCAGCTCCATCTAAAACGCCTCAATCGATTCTCGAACGAGCAAGAGCAGATGGGGAGGCGAACATATCCTCACCTGTTCAGCAGCGCAGCNNAAACCGCAAGCTTGGTCAGATTGGCGGAGGTAGAGTCTCTGCACCTTTCCAGCCTACACCGCACACAAAACGAGCGCATTTGTTGCACCAAACAACCTCAGAGCATGACTTGGGTCAGTCAGGAGATCTGCCAGAGATGCCACCATGGGTACGGAACGAGGTCAAGTACGCCTGTCAACGGTCGACGCCAGCTGACTCACCGAACGCATCTTTCATCGCGCAACTCGAGAAGATCAAGCTGGCTCGATTGCTGACAGGCGATGAGATAGGTGTACGAGCCTACAGCACCAGTATCGCTTCGTTGGCTGCTTATCCCTACAAGTTTAGCACCGCGCGTGAGATATTGTACTTGCCTGGTTGCGACGCCAAAATAGCGAATCTCTATGTCGAATTTGCAAATTACGGCAAGATCCAAGAAGCAGAAAACGCCGAAAACGATGAGGGGCTGAAGATTCAGAGGCTGTTCTACAACATTTGGGGAGTGGGAGCTACAACAGCGAGAGACTTCTACAAGGAGAAAGGATGGAGAGATCTGGATGATGTGATTGAGTACGGCTGGAGCACATTGACTCGTGTCCAGCAGATTGGCGTCAAGTTCTATGACGAGTTTCTGCTCCCCATTCCTCGTTCAAAAGTCGAGGATATCGCCTCAACCATCCACCGACATGCCGTCAAGGTTCGTGACAAGGGGATGCAAAGTCTAGTAGTCGGTGGCTACCGGCGAGGCAAAGAGAACTGTGGGGATGTGGATATTATCCTATCTCACCCAGATGAAGACCAGACCTTGAACGTCATCACTAATGTCGTGGCGAGCTTGGAAGAAGAAAACTGGATTACACATACCCTACTGATCAGCACGACGACTAGTAATCGTTCGCAGCAGACACTTCCTCTCAACTCTTCCNNCTCATCCCACGGTCATGGCTTCGACTCATTGGACAAGGCACTTGTGGTCTGGCAGGATCCCAACTTTGATCCTGATCCCTCGGATGCTNNAAAGAAGAACCCCAACCCTCATCGCAGAGTTGACATTATCATTGCACCTTGGAAGACAGTGGGTTGTGCAGTCATGGGGTGGTCAGGAGGCACGACATTCCAACGCGACCTTCGTCGCTATGTTCGACAGACGTACGACTACAAGTTTGACTCTTCTGGAGTCAGGGATAGAAAGACTGGAGATGTCGTGGATGTAGATGGCAAGGCAGATACTATGGAACAGGCAGAGAAGAATGTTTTTGATGCTCTAGGCTTGGAGTACAGAGAGCCTTGGGAAAGATGCACAGGATGAAAAAGAAATAGTCAGCATTCACGACAAATGGATGTTCTTGATGATAATCATGATCATTTGGTACAGTAGACAAGTTTACTCGAGGTGTCTGCATAATTTGTGCAATTGAGGTGCGGGGGGCATGGTGTGGCTGACAGCTCCAGCTGTGGCTGAAATGATGTCAGTGATTGTCATTGGCACGCGATGCAACAGTGAACCTTCGCAACAACAAAATCAAGAGTTTCTGCATCATCTCTTCTATTCGAAACATCACCATTCACCTTGAATACCACAACAATGACAGCACAAGACAAAGTCAAGGAGACAGTGCGCGAGGAAGCGCAGAGAGTTGCTGAACTGGCACAAGATGCTGCTCAGTCTGGAGCCTACCTCTATCCCATCAGGGTACCGTCTTCCATGTCAATGAGCCCTCGCCTGATAGCCAGACTAATCTTGCTCTAGGGCATCTTCTACTTCCTCTCGAAACGCGAGCTCTGGAAGCCTCTCGCCTCCAAGCTCCTCCCAACCATCGCTCTCGGTCTTACCACGCTCGCCGGTGTATTCTTCTTCGGATACCTCCCTCAAGCTGCCATTCTTGCCGTCTTCAACGGCCCCTTGGCTGCCGTCAATGCCGCTTTGCTCTGTCTGAACGAGAGCAGCACCATCTTCAACACCCTCTCAAAGACCTTCCTCGTTGAGGAAAGCTTGATTGACACCTTCGATGGCACTTTGGTCGCCAAGGGTGAGGCCGAACTCGTGTCCAAGGAGCGCAAGGTCGGTCGCGGTGGCGATGCCATCGGTCGCTTGGGCAAACTCGTCACGAAGCCCTTCGCCAAGTTCGCTCCCAGCGCCATCATCAGATACGTCATGTACCTGCCTCTCAACTTCATCCCTGTTGTTGGTACTGTCATGTTCATCCTTCTTCAAGGCAAGCGCGCTGGTCCCGCTGCTCACGCCAGATACTTCCAGCTCAAGGGTATGAGCAAGGCTCGCCAGGAAGAGTGGATTGAGAAGAGACAGGGCGCATACACCGGCTTCGGTACCGTTGCTACTCTGCTGGAGCTTGTCCCCATCGCTGGCGTCTTCTTCGCCTTCACCAACACCACTGGTGCTGCTCTTTGGGCTGCTGATCTCGAGTCTAGAAGCAACGACAATCAGTCCACTGCCCAGCTCAGAGACCAGTCAAAGAAGGCCCTTTAAAGAAACCCCGAGGTCTCATCATGTCTTGTTTCGCCGAGGAGTGAAATGGACCGATTACAGCAGAACGTATCAGCTCTAGAAACAAAGCCATGGCTACAGTACTTATGAAATATCTTACCAAGTCCATGCTTTCCACTGTCCCTTGACCCATCGCTTGATTGAAACCTTGTTTATGCCAGCTCGCGAGTCGTTGATCATCATTCGCCATGCACGTCCCCACCAAGGCGGATCGGTTGGCTGTCACCCCCGCTCCGACCTCACTCCGCCTTGTGTTCCATCATCATTCTTGTTACAGGCAGGCGGCTGAATGCATCATGTCAACAGCACTTTGCGTCAGCCTGCTAGTCACAATAAGCGCTCCTCATGTAGAAGCTAGCAAGCGCCGGAAGCTTCTGTGCCGGTATAAGTAGGTAGGTGACACCGCCTGTGTTTCGCTTCGATCTTTCTTTCCTTGCCTTCAGTATTTTTCGCAAAGATGCTTGTCCGCTCATTGCAGCTTGTTGCTGCGGCCTCTGTCACTGCTGCCACCAACCTCTTCGTTTCGGACTATTCTGGCGATGTCTCTACTCTGTCTCTGACTGAAAACGATGGCCATTATTCTTTAACCAAGGTTTCTGCCAACCCTGGCTGTGCCCCCAACCCATCATGGCTTACTCTCGACACCAACCATGCTACTTTGTACTGTCTTGACGAAGGCCTAGAAGTCACCAATGGCTCCCTCACATCCTTCACCATCGGCAACAACGGCAGCCTGACCAAAGTCCACCGCGAACAAACCATCAGCGGTCCTGTCAGTGGTGTGATTTACGGCAATCCTGCTGAGAAGCGGTCTATTGCGTTGGCACATTACTCTGGCAGCGCACTCAGCACTTGGGAGTTGGATGTCAACCGTACTGGAGGATTTGCGTTTGAGCAGGATATACTGTTTAACCTGACTAAACCTGGTCCTAATGCGGAGAGACAAGATGCACCTCATGAGCATGAAGCCGTTCTCGATCCTACTGGTCAATTCGTCATCGTTCCAGATTTGGGAGCAGATCTGGTCCGCATCTTNTCCATCGACCCTGAAACCGACGAATTGACTGCCGAGAAGCCTCTTTCTGTGCTTCCTGGCTCGGGACCTAGACATGTCGCTTTTTACCAGCCTTATGGTGTTTCTGGAGGCAAATCGACAAGTTTCATGTTTTTGGTATCTGAGCTGGCAAACACAGTCACTTCCTTTGCAGTCTCTTATCCTTCTTCCGGCGGCATGAGTTTCAAGCAGGTTTACAACACCACCTCTTACGGCGATCTTGTTGTCCCTGAAGGCAATGCCGCAGCCGAGATTGCCATTTCTGTAAGTCTTCTTGAACCTCTACCGTTATTCTGTGAATCCCCGTTACTGACACAACCGTCAAAAATANNGCCTGATAACCGCTTCCTCATCGTCTCTAACCGCAACAACACTTCCTTTGATATCCCCAATCCGTCGCCACACAACACCACTTCCGTCCCTTCAGACTCGATCTCAACATTCGCTTTACANAAAGATGGCTCGCTCAAACATACCCAACTCTGGCCTGCAGGAGGAATGTTCCCGAGACACTTTTCGCTCAACAAATGGGGAGATTTGTTGGCTGTGGGGTTGCAGTATGATAAGAGTGTTGTTGTGTTTGAGAGGGATGTTGCTTTGGGCACTGTGGGCAAGCCGGTGGCTAGATGGGTTGCTGGTGGAAATGTCACTTGTGTTGTTTGGGACGAGTAGAGAGTCGTTGATGGAAAACACAAAATGATGCATTGATTAATTGACATGACTGAAAAGCACAACCCTCCCTCGTAAACAGACCCAGAACATAAAGCCATAATCATTATCGTGAGAAACATGCAAACCTACCTAAACCGTCTGCTCCGTAAAAACTTGAAGAGCAGATGGTGAGAAATTGATCAGCTTATCCAACCCGCGAACGGACAAAACATCCAATCTCAACAACGCCAGATTCAGTAGATCGCAACTGCAAGCCTTGATACGCAACAGACTCCTCCACGAATTGAGCAGATCCAGACATTCTTTTGCATCTGCCGTATTTGGAGAAGTGACGAACAACAAAACCATAAAGTTACTGGCGATTGCAAAGTTGGTGCGAGAGTCTGGAAAGCATCATTAGTACGTCTCTTTCGAACGAAATATTGACCCTTGGTTTGGATCAGACTTACAGGATGGCCAGAAGGCTTCCATATGGTTGGCGTCTAGACTCTCGAGGAATTCGAATAGTTCTTTGCCCATGGCTATAGCTCCGGTTCGCAATGCATTTGTTGCTTGCGTGTCAGGCTCGCTCGTTGGACGAAGCATAGCACGAAATAGCTGGACCTTTGCTGTCATGTAGGCTAGGTGCAGTCCTCCCTGTGCATTTAGATTATGCCCATGTCCAGCTCTTGCTATTGGCAAGAGATCCGGGTGTAGCTCCTGGTACCATTGGCTCAAACGTACTCTCAGAGGTTTAGCGACTTCCAGCGTCATGTCGAGAGAGTCGCAGAGTTTTCTGGTTGCCTTGATCGAAAAGAGGTTACGCAGGATGTCATCCACAATCTCTGTGAGTGTAGAAAGTTGAATGAAATGCTCCGAGTAAGCTCGGTCGTCGCTGCCTTCAGCAAACTCAAAATCGTCTTGTGTCAGCGGAGAAACATCCCAGTCGTCTGATACGATGTGTGAGCTTCGACCGGTACTTAGAGCGATCCACTTTTCCTGAGTGAAAACGGCCCAAGCCAATCTTCTTCTGAGTCTCTGCTCCCATAGAGGTAGTGGCCAGTCCGTTGGGTCGAGGTTAAGGCCCAAAGACTGTGCGATAGAAACAGCGTCAGTCACCATTGTCCATTTGACTGGTGTATCGGCCACATGCTTGTTTGTCGGTCTCCTCTGGACAAGGAGTAGAAGTGTTTGGACGACAGATAGCGAAGGAGTATGATAATTAGGTTGTACAGCTGACCAAGCAATTTGAAAGAGTGAGTCGGCAGATGGTGGAGTGTAAACCTCGACGCAAAGCTGATCGTCGAAGATACAGAACGGCAGTGCGTGTCCATAGACGGCAGCAAGCAGCCAAGTTGGGAAGACCTCTGGATCATACTCGCCGTTCGTCATGCTGCGTTCTCGAGATAGGATAGGAAAGTACGGTTGCACAAAACGGAAGAAACTNNGCTTGGTCAGTACGTAGGTCGCAAAGGTCAAGCATCTGAAGACATACATCCCGATAAGCCTCTTCCCGATATTGTCATGGATCATCTCTTTAACCTCCCTCCTGAAGTTGTCTGACATGCCGAGCTCTCCAGCGGGTTGAGCTTTCGTAGCCAACTCATTTGGTTGAATGAGAAAATGGACGGGGACCTTGTCATTCTCTCCGACTCTTCTTAGACGGTGCTTCTGGAATTGACATTCGTTGTTGCCGTCACAGATAAAATGGCGAAGTAGGAAAGGGTCTCGTTCGCCGCTCAGTCCAACGACCTGAGCATTGCTAGAGCCTTGCACATCCAATGAGGGCTCCTGGGCATTGTCGANAAAGGATGTTGGGATGGACGCTGTAGACTCTGGGGTGCGTGTGGATCGAGTTGATGGTGGTGCCAGACCTGCTTGAACTGGATCGAATTGTTCAAACATCAACGGAGCGAACATTGGTGAATCGAATTTGTACTCTCCAGGTAGGCCTCCAGGTAAGCTGGCAGTCATGAAAGATGGCAAGGGCTCCCAACTCAGCAAGTCACTTCCAACAAGATCAAAGGCATTGCTGGGTGGCAACAAGGGCTCTCGAGGACGTTCTTCGTTGGTATTGGGGCGTCGTCTCTTCGCAGGAGACTCTACAAATGTACAGTCCTTGCCATAACGCAGACATAGTTCACAGGNGGGCTTGGTCTCAAGGTGACAAGCGGCCTTCTTGTAGCGGCAGAAATCACAAGGACGTTTGTTCCTGCTCTTGTAGGCTCGAGCTCTGTCTTGCACATCACTCTGCTGGGGTGGAATCATGACCTCCATCTGGAATGTGCTTTCCTGTTCGATTGAGATAGGCGTGATAGGCGAGGCTGTCAACCGTGTAGTCGGCGGAGTTCAGGTGATAGGTTTGGAAGCTCTACAAAGTTAGAGAGCGGGCAAGCACGAACACCTCTCTGGGAGAGGAGTAGGCGATCGCCTTGGATTTGTCTACTTCTCAGGGTTTCGACTCCGCATTACTCATAGGAACCCGTCGATATCGACCCCAACTCAATTGGCGCCATTGCATCCCACCCGTTTGTATATCCTTGTGGTATCGCTTCGACATACTCTATCAGATGCCGATTGTCGGTAGGATTGTCGTGTCGTTGCGTTGCATGCAAGGTGCGATTGCTTCAAAGTGGGGCTAGACAGCTACCTCGGGAGGAGCCGCCGGCGCTCTATGAACCCTGATGCTTTAACCGGCGGGGAACCTGAGTCGGCAAACTTCGGGAAACTTTGGAAAGAGTTGGGCTGAGTCATGGTTTACTACAGCACTGCCATTTCCTTATCTACAATCCACTTTGTACCCGACTCCGCCTCCACCTACCATTGATAAAGACAGAATTGTGCTGTAAGCCGCGGATGTGCTGGCACACATGTCCAAAGTAGCAAAGCTTTATTGGTTGAGGAAGAGATAGGCTCATCCGACAGCTCGATAGGCTCGTCCGACAACTCGTCCGACATGTGGGAATTCCTGGAGACACTTCTGATAGCCGACTGACACTTCTCTTTACTGGCCATTGTTTGACACGCCCTACACACGCCTTGTCTCTCAGTTATCGGGAATTGATAGGGGACATAGCGCGATCTTATACTTCTTATCAAGACCCTTGGTTCCTGTCAACTCAACGATTGTATTTCACGCCCCATTCCATATTGAAGTATCCACATCCGAAACATGCTTCCGAAAATTACCTATCACGACTTATCTAGACTTCGACACATCTTACTCTCACTCTCTTCGAGCAATGCAGAGTGATAGGTAAGCTATCAAAATGCACAACGATTTACCATTCGAACATGTGTCCAATGAGATCTCCTGATGTGGAGGCTCTCAGTGGACATGCTTTGTTTCCTGGAAATTACTGTGCATCTTTATAGTCATACTTCTCAAGCTCCAGCTCACGGGAAAGGTTGACTCCGCCGGTCTACAACTTGAGAGTATACACAACATCTTGTCTCACAATAACTCATTCACTTATTCGTATGTGAATGTGAACGACAACTGAAGCTCCAATTCGAAGTAGGCATCGTCAGCATCATTTAAAAGCGTCAGTCCAGACACAGGTTCAATCTCTTTGACGAAGAGGCTCCTTGCTCTCGCCTACCACTCTGATGAATGGCTTATGACATCCAAGATCGCAGCAGCCTCAGCAGCCGCTTCTTCTGGTTCTTAACTATTGGGACCTACGAACCACCGAGATTCACGAGTCGGGTCTTCGTCGACCAAAGTACATCTACTTCGCTCGTCTTGCGCGAAAGATGGGAGAAGACTTTGCGTTTATTCACGATGGATGAAATTATGGACAGGGTTGTCCTGTTGGTGATGGAATTTGATCGAACCCGATGTACAATGCGACCTTGCAATCACGGGCAGGCACGTTCCTAGAAGAATCAATACATATTAAGGAGTTGTTTGATGTTGTGCACGAACAGAAGGTGTAGGATAGTCATTGACCGGCGGTATCTACGATGTCGTTTAGCCGACGGCGACCTCGTGAGAGCAAGTTGGTATGCCCGTTGAATTCAGCCTCTCAACTATCTCCCACTCACAACTGGATGTCGCAAGACTGCAAAATTACAAGAAGTTTTTCGGGCAGGTTAGTGGTCCGGAGAGATGTCAAGCTTCCGAAGCTGAAGAATTGACATCTTCATCCAAGCCTTTGTCACAAGCAGACAAGCTGGGCAAGGATCAAACCCCTCACCAACCCCTCTCACAATAATCAAGACATTCTAGGCATTGGTATCAGGCTACTTGCAACATCACGTTGCTGCCAACAAACATCCTTGTCAATTGTACAGAACCCCGCGTCCAACCCCGCGTACCCACAATTTGTCCCTCCTTTGTCCGCAGCTCCGTAGTCCATATTATTTATACAGATGATTCCCACCGAATAAACTCAAAAGCTAACAATTCTCCGAAACCATTGACATTTTTCTGTCGAACAAAAGGAAGCTTGACCCTCTCAAAACATTTGTTCGTCGACTTCGCAGACAAGACCGTAAAAGAGAAGGAATATACCAAGACAAAATGGCGACTCTGGGACAAAACAACAACAACATACCGCAAAGTGATCAGGTGGATCCAGCACAAGCCCAAGGAGCCCAAATCCCACTCCAAACCTTTTCGCTGCCACAATTTCCTCCTCAGGCCGGTGGTCTCAGAGCTCTGACCTTGACCTCCGATATCAAACTCGACGACTACCAAAGCCTGCTCTCGCAATCCTTTGTCATTCCTCCGTTACCGCCTAGCATCGAATCTCTCACTCTCGAACTGTTTACACTGGGATATCCTGTGGGATGGTTGAGTCAACTAGCCGACCGTCTGCCCAATCTCAAGAGTTTGGTTATATATAGCCAGCTTTTTGGCGGTGTGTCGGAGGAGTCGCAAGCTGATGGCGTGGAGTTTTTCAAGAAGTTGCCTGGATTGCGAGCATTGCATCTTCTTGATGTGTTTGCCCAGCCAAAGTTTTTCGAAAGCATTGGGCCTTATGTGACATACTCTTCGGAAGAAGAGACGGCGCGACGAGGCTTGATGTTCTTGGAGATCAACTATACGGTTCAGCATTCTGACCCAGAGTTTTTGGGAAAGATTCAAGCGACTGAGTTGAGCAGATTGATTGGGCCTGGACTGGTCACTCTAGCATTCAATGTCAGCGATGCCGATGTGACCGACGATCCAGAGGACCCAACGAACAATGCCGACAAGTCTGCTGAAGAAGCTGCAAAAGACGGTGTCGTGGCATTAAACAGGACACTTGGGTCTACCCTCGTCAAAGCCTTAACAGACGAAGCAACACGACCCAGAGGTTTGCGAGTGTTGAACTCGACACTATTCACCCTCACTCCAAACCAACTCCGCACAATCCTCGAACAGCAAAAGACGCTAATGGTCTTGAACGCGACATTGGAAGTCGACAACCACGAGACCTTCAAGAAGGACTTACTCTCCATCCTGCCATCGCTCGAATACCTTGAGCAAGTCGAGGTTGTCGCAAACCCAAGCCTGCAATACTTCCTTGCTGTTCGAATACCCTACCTTCTTCTTTATATTCACCTCGCTGACCAAATCTATAGNCTTCAGGATATCAAGCACAAAGCCTTCGAGAACACGTTCCCATCAAAAGCCGAGGTCGAAGCTCTGGGCGAGAAATGCAAACGCCTTGCAAGCTTCAAAGCCGATATCTTGCGCTCGAGCGCAATGCAAACCATCGAGTGGGAAAAGAAGGATGACAAATGGTCGGGCGGTGTCAAGGCTGCAAAGACAGAGTTGAAGATAACAGAAGTCGAGTAGAGATTGAGTAAAAATAATTGCTTGATTGCGAAAGAAGAGAAATGAATGATGCCATGATGAGTTGAGCCGAAGAACTGCCGTTGTTTTGCACCTCTGTCTCTGGTCTTCGGTCGACGTGATAGCTCTATCTACATTCTCCGAGATGCGCAACCATTTTGTCGACATCGACTGTGCCCGCTGAGAGCTGCTACAGCTTGTTGTGTGCTACCGGTCTCGTTGCCACAAACGTCTTGTTGTGTTTGCTTTCCTGCAATCCGACAACCACTCAGCTTTGTCTGTTCCTGTCATGCGAACCTTAGCTATAAATACGGTGATCGTGCCCGGGCAGCGTCGGTAGATCGACCGGAAGGCTTTACAAAGGCAAGCGATGGCATGTAATCTGAAGAGGAATCTTGCTACTTTGCTGTCCCGCAATGGTTTGCACAACTGAAGCTTCACTGCAGATGTACCCAGCTCTATGCCCAAGGCATATGCAACATGGAGAGAGGACGGTAAACAGGTTTTGAAGAAGCAAGCTTGAGTTTGATACATCGCCGTGGTCTAGCTAAATTCTCTAGCAATATGTGCAGTGGTGTAGTTGAGAGCAAGTCCCCTCCGAAGCAACGAAATAGCAAAATGCAAACCGCTGAAAGAAAGAAAACAACAGCAACCAGACTCCACCGAGCTTTTGTGTACATGTTACAACCAGTGAGATGCAGAAATCATCTGGAAGACATTGCGCGAAAGAAGAAGCGAAGCGAGAAAGAGAGAAAGAAAATCTGCAGAAACATATTGCAAAAGAAGATGCAAAAGTAACAAAAACGGGACAAGCTGCATGGAACGTCGTACGCTGACGTTTGTTTCTCTTTCATCTCAGCATAACTCTGGCAAGATGGTATCTCATGACAGTATCAAAGTCATAGATGTGGTGGCAAGGAGGGTGGTCCACTAGTAAGGAGGCCAGTTGTCGCGCATGGAGCGAGGAGTGTAGGAGGGGTCGCCTGGCATGTAGGTGTAGTCACGACCTCCGCGGAAGAAGGGCATGTCACCGTCCATGTCGTCGAAGTAGTTGTAGATCTGAGGCATAATTCCGCGATTGACGTGTCTCTTACGCTTGGGCTCGACGCGAGAGAGATGTTCACCGCTGACATAGGCGTACTGGAGCACAGGATGTAAGTAAATACTCGATGTGTTGACCAAGACTGATTGACTTACAGGGAATTGACAGGCCATGACAGCAGCGTTGGACTTTTCAAAGTAAATGAAAGCGAAAGCGATACNCCTCTGGTTACTGGTCAGTACTGAAACATGGCGAGAGAAAGGCATCGACTTACTGCTGAAAGTCTTGCGGATTTCAACATCGGTAATAGGACCATAGTGGCTGAAGATCAGGCGCAAAGTGTTCTCGTCGATGTGGTAAGGCAGATCACCAACGTAGATGGCGTTAGGGACGATTAGAGGAAGGATGGTATTGTAGGAGGTGATAGCAGGCTTGCGCTTCTCCACCTGTGCGAGCGTGAAGGTGAGAGTCTCGTGACCGCGAAGAGNCCTTTCAAGACAGGTCAGCAAGGTTGACATGGACAGGTCGAAGAAGTGAGAAAGTCTTACCCTCAGAGCTTCCTGGCATGGCTGGAACAACTCGAAGCGGAAGAAAGCTCCGGCAGGCAGGTTGTACAAAGCTCTCTCGGTGACGCATGGAGTCCACCAATGGTCCACTCTGCCGAAAGGACGAAGGTAGTGCATTGCCTCAGGTGGGAAAAGTGGCTGCTGATCACGGCGTGCGACAAAGATGGTACCTGCTCTCGGGTCAGTCAAACATCGAACCGAAGGCGAGAACAACTTACGTGGAGCTCTGGCATACTTAATGCGGCAGGGACGTCCGGAGATTTGGGTACCGTGGAAGCGGGCATCAGCTTCCATGGCTTCCCTCGACTGTCTGGAGATGTATGTCAGCCAACAGATCGTCACTACCCGGAAGTTCGACCGAGCTCTTACCTTGAATTGCACAAAGGCAGCGGGAATGTTCTTTCTGTCGAAGCGAACCTTGACCCAGCACTCTCCGATCTGCTCGAAGGTATCCTTGACCTCGTCCGCAAGCTCAGTTCTAGTGCGAGTGCGATCCAGGCNTGGATGAACAGTCAGTAAAGGTCATCGTGTATATGGACAGTCCACTTACTTTGCGACAAAGATGCATGCCGCAGGCGAGAAGATTGCTTGCGCGTTCTCTGCCGTGACCAAGACACCGTTGAACCAGGTTTGCTCTGTGTGAGGTGCCCGGTTAGCGACCGAGATCTCGTCGGTGCTGATTGCTTCGTAGTCCTCAGTGCTCTGGTCGAGGGTGTCGTGCGTGCCGTCAATGGTTACGGCAGCAGGCCCGATGGACGAAGCATCGTCGAACGAGAGGTCGGTTTGGGTACCCGACGAGCAATGTTCGGTTGAGTTCTCTGCGGTGGAGACTTACAAGAGTTAGCATGGTACAAAGACCAGTAAGGTGGATCGTGTATGTTTGATGATGGAGAAGGAAGAATGACATGGTAGGCGAAAGCGGTTATAAAGGCAAGTAAAGTTCTCTTCTTCAAAACAAGCGCTCCATGATGGAGACGCGTCATAACAAGAGCAAGGGTAGGGCAAAAGGAAGGGAACCGAGTGGTCGAGAGTGAGGCCCAATGGGCTGGTAGACTGACTCGACTCGTGCCGAAGCGACGTATCACGCCGCAGAGCATGACGAGCATGGTGTAGATAAAAGCGAAGGGTGGAAACTTACTCTTCGAAGATGAATAGTCGATCTCGGCATCAGACTTGCTTCTGGCGCGTTGAGGAATAGTCTCATCGCTGGCGATAGACGAAGGTGGAGCCATTGATGCGAAGTTTGTCGGCGATGGATGAGAAGATGTCAAACGGAGACAAGGTGTAGAACAAGGACAAGATGCGGCGGATGCAATGAGCACAAAGCAATGATGAAGAGCTGTGTGTACGAATGATGGAACAGAGGTGAACGATGATGGGAGGATGGAGGGAGAAGAAGAAGAAAGGATGGTCTCGAAGCGAGGAAAAGATTGGTTTTGAGAAGTGGTCACGGAAGGTAGGTGCAACTCCCACGGCCTGATCCGCGGCAGGAACTGACAGCAGTGATGAACGAGAATAGCCGTTCGTCGCGTCGAGAAGGGTAGAGAGTACGATATCAAGTGTCACTTCATCTCAGTCACAGGGGAAAAGAGGCTTCAAGGTCTGGACAGATCTATCTCTATCTACAATAGTCTATCCTCGAGGATGAGTATGGCGATGGCTGCCTCTTTGAGGCGTTATCGGCGTCGGCGTCGGCGTCGGCGTTAACGCCGGTTCTATAGTGGGTAGGATACAGGTGGTGATGATTTGGGAAAAATCACGGAGTTCACTTGACCCCATATGGACTCGAACACCAATGATACCAACTGATATCAGAGACTCTAGAGCATGGAGAATCGTGCTAGATGTGACCGAAAAGTATTTATCAACTTGTGGTAGAGGTATCTCTGATAGTATGGTCTTGAGCCTGGTTGAATCTGTGAGGACTTGCTGCAATACAGTTTCGACACAAAACCGAGCTACAGTGACTAAAGACAATGCAGAAAGCACTTAAGATCCCTGTATCGACAATGCGCAAGACGTTGATCGAAACACTGCTTGGGTGTGTGGTGTAATATCTGGTGAAGCATGGATTTCTTGCTGCTCAAAGCCGAAGACAAATAGCCATTTCCAGGGGGATTGCTAATCAGCCGGAATGATCAATAAGACCTGCCCCTTGTATATGTTGCTATACTCTTTGTATTTGGCATATGGCAAATATGTACCTCCTGCACAACACAAACATTCTTTGTAGAAATGCTGATTACCTGTGGAGTATAGCATGCCTTTTGATGATGTCTGCCATCACCAATAGGCAAAGCAGAGAGTATATCAGAATCTAAAGTAGTAAGAAAGTAAGAATGAAGGTCGGAAGGAGTACTTATACACTTGAGTGTTCTTGCAAAGCAAGGGGTTCTCCTAGCACTTGACTAAGCAAGGCAGGCCTCATTTCAAGGATATATAAACCATTCCTACTTACCATAACACTTACGTTTACTTGTGCTCGATGGAGCTCGTCATATTAGACTCTCCTGAGCTTTAAGGCTTCGATAGCTAGGGTGTTCTGCCAATTCTATGGCCTACCTGCCATACTGCCTAGGACCTAAAGTCGCTAACCTTCATATCTTCGACACAGCCACGATTGCTAGGATTTAGTAGATACTAGTAGTAGTTCACAACGCAATGTTATCAGGGATATGAATAACCTCATGACGCATGATATAGGACATGTCGTTGCTCGGAGATACGACGTCGGCGATACGTATCCTATCGCGGCGATATGCATTCCCGTCATGACGTGTAAGGAGATTCTTAGTATCTCTTCAAACCTCGCATAGGCAATTCTTGAGCTATGGAACTGCACGATATCTCAAACGTATGGTATCAGATTTAGAGGAGCATTATGCCTAATTAGCTCCCTAGAAACTCTGTACTATACTATTAGAAGCTTATGTATTTCCCCAGATATATATCTATAGTTGACCTTGAGGACTGCTCCTCTAGCATTAGGTATCACAGTAACAAGCATGCTTCTATATCCTGCTAAGGGAATGTATGTACTCTCTGAGTCATCGTGCTTTAACAATTCTAGACCATCATCTTCTAGAGAGATTCGTGTATTGTATACGGCAATGACCGTCTCAACTTCCAACTTTATTGATCTAGATGTGTCAAAAGGGGTCAAACATTGGCAGCTCTTATCTCGGAGAGAAATATGTATTTCGAAGCAGCTATAAAATTGCACATTTCAACTGGAAGCATAGTTTGTTGCCTGACAGAAAGGGGAGCGTTGTGTGTGTCGACACCGACAAGAAATAAACAAAAAGATCACAACAGTTAAAGAGCGCAGTCGTCATAAAACATTACCCGAACCTGCCAGCAGCTTTCGTCTCATCTCATCAAATCCCAGCTTGGAGATTGTTGAGTTTACCAGCCCCAAGTAGACCAAGAAGTGGTGCTGCTGCACTTGCTCTCAGTACTGTAGCCAGTAGTGGTGTAAGGCTTCTCGGTAGTGACGGTCTTGTACTCAGTGGTGGCAGAGTAGTCAGTGAAGGTCTTTGGGACTAAAGTGGTCTTGGTCTCGGTCACCCAGACAGTAGAGGTGACGGGAACTTCAGTGACCACAGGCTTGGTCTCGACCCAGGTCTTTGTCTTGACAATGGGCTGCTTGGTACAAACCTGTTGAACTTGTAAGAAAAGGTCTCAAGGAATCCAAGCAGATGATCACTGAAAGCATGGCTTGATTGACAACAGGCAAAGGAAATAACTCACCTCGGTGTAAGTGGACCAGACGTTGGACTTGGTGACGGTGCTCCAGACCGTCTTGGTTGACTCGCCAACCTGAGAAGAGGCCTCGGTTGTCGTGTAGACTTTAGTCTCGGAACCGACGCGAGTGACAGGGTAGCTGGTCACGCAAGTGGAAACTGAGGCCTCGGGCTTGGTGAAGATGGAAGTGTAAGGGACAGTTGCCTTGGAGCAAGTGGACTTGGTAATGCAACTTGAAGTGGTCTTTGACCAGCCGTTGCCGCCTGGCATGGCATTGACCGCAACACTGCGATATTGTGAGAGACTGCTAGACCACATGGATACAGAGAAGCCAACCTGGAAGCAAGGAGAGCGACGATGGTGGTGAACTGCATGGCGAATAAAGTTGGTATGAACGGATTGAGAACGAGAGTATAATGTCTTGATGATGGATAAGCTGAACTTCTTGTGCTGTATGGATTGCTGCTCGTGTCTGGATGAGGTGAACTCCAAAAGCGAGGAAATCAGGAGTCTTTTATATCTTGGAGGCAAGAGTGTCTTTCGCCGTCCGTTCGACTTGCATCCATGAGGATTGGAGATGAAGTGGACCTCGATGCCCGATCTAGGCAGAAAGAGAGACTATTGAGCTGACCGGCTGCATCTATGCAAGCTGCAGACCGTGAGCATATCGCGAGTGGTATAGGTGACGTCGAGGTGGTGATAGACCGCTCCGATGGGATGCCTGGGACACCTCAACATACGATTCCTTCGCAATGGTACATACCGATGTTGGGCAGAGGATGCGCTATTGAGCTGACTGACGCAGCTGCAGACCTGAGAAGGATACATAGCAGAGCCACATGAGCATGGTATGGTGTCGATTGGCTCGATCTGCAGTGTACCAAGACGTATATAGAAAGCGGTCTGGCGGGACCATGGCTACCAGTTGCTCGAATGCTCGGCAGTACAGACCATGATCGCAGACCTTTGACTGAAATGGTTAGGTAGAGACGGCAGACATTGGTTGACATGACTCGGGATCTCAAAATAGACTGTGTGCCTTTGTACAAAGTCCCGGTCTAGAGCTTAAACATGAAGCTTCAATGCTACAGCGGCAGACGAACGTGTTCCTGCAACTCATGCCGTGGTACCGTGCTTACTCGTCAACAATTCGTTCGCCCACAGACGAGGCGCATACCACCGTGCTGCTACCGGGGAGTTAAGCAGGTTTATGTCATGGTCGGACAATTGATCAAACGAGTGGTCATGCGGGAAACCGGCCAGAGAGTAGACCATGGCTGATGGGCAAGGCTGTCGCTGACACGAATGGTCGAGGCAGCAGATGAGGTTGTAGAGAAGCGGAGATGTTTGGGACAGGCCGATGCACCATGCGGGGTGCATATCGAGTGAGACCTAGCAAGGATGCTGAGGTTGTTCTTTTGACACGGGAAGCACCCAAGGTACAGTACTTGGCCTTGCGAATCGAGAAAATGGATCACTGGACTCTGTGGATACAACGTGCAGTGGGATTAGTAAAATATTGGAACTCAAACCCACAACAAAGTTCAGAGAAACAGTCAGAAAGCAATAGTGCTGTGTACAAGGCGATGGCTTGACGTCGGGTACACATTGCATAAGCTAAAAACAGACAAGACGCCCATGGAATATGACATACACATATCGAATATCAAGGCATTAATGCAGTGAAGAATTTTCCTGCCTATGAGCAGCAACAGTATGAGTTGGCATAGATGCAGCTCCCGGTGAGAATTATTCTCCTTTGCAGTGGGATCGGAAATGTTCAAGGGATGCGGTAGAGGCTGAGGAAGGAAGTGGTGGAGCGCACAGGCCTCTGGGCCCTGGCGGCGACTTTTGCGGAGAAGGCGACAACGATCAAGGTGGATTGCTCTTTCTTTTGTTCGCATCTCACCACCGATCCACAACATGGGCATCCTCTCAAATCTTCTAGCACAATATTCTGGCGGAGATGACAAGGCCAAGGCCGACTCAGCGAACCCGGCGGTGCCACAGTCACAACAACAACCTATCTCACAAACCATCAGCCAACTCCCGAGCCAAAGTCCGAAACAGAATAGCCTCCTCTCAATTGATGATGAGCTCCGGGANAAGATGCGCACCAACCCGCGAGCACGCGCCGTCAGACAGTTGTCACTTTTCTTCGCCGGCGCCACCTTCTTTGGATTGAGTCTGCTTGTCACGCGTAGAGCCGTCGCCCGGAAATTGCTCGCCGATGCTCCCAGGCAGTTTACGCCTTCGAACTATCAGCCCAAGAATGTCAATGGTGGTGTCGAAGCTGCTCAGGCCTTTGTTCTCGCTACTGCAAATGTCACTAGTGCAGCTATGATGGGTACTGGATTCATGATGTACGCTCTGGACGTCACCGATACCGAAGACATGCGCACCAAGTTCAGAAAAGCCTGGGGCTTTGAACGAACAGCTTTGGAAGAGGCTGAACAAGACGAGGAGATGGAGAACATGGTCAAGGAGTTCCTGGAGAAGAAAGAAGGTGGCGACAACAAGGGCATGGCTGAAGGTCTTGCTGGTCTTGTGGCTGCCATGGCAGCAAAGGAGGAAGAGAGACTTGCCAAACTTCAGAAACCCAAGGATGGTCTGGAGAACTGATCGCCAATGTCCTCAACCAGGTCAAAGTTTTGAGGAGGCGCGCCATACTCGAAGCATCAGGCAGTTGTCCATTCCATCTGCCTTAGACTCGCCACCCTCTGTCGACCGATCAATGACCGCGCAACTCCTGCGCCCACCGTCTCATGTGTCATGACCTGTATCATAATCTGTACATCAAAAACCCTCTCAACTCATCCGCAGGCTATCATCTCAACCGCTGATTTTCACACCTGCCTGGCCATCTCTGTTGGCTCTCCACACACCGCCTTCCTCACCGCCGAACTCCTCGAGCTTCCATACTTCAACTTTCTCCTTGGTCAGTTCGAGTGCCTCCTCGCCAGCTCGCCATGCTGCTTGGCGATGTGGTGACGATACGGCAATCAGGATGCTTTCTTCTGCAATTGGAACAACACCAAGACGATGGATCATTGCCACGCCATTTAAACCGTGCTTCTCCTTGATCTCACGTGCGATCTTGGTCATGGTCCTGATGGCGAGCGGAGCATATGCTTCGTAAGCCAGATGCACGACAGGCTTGTCGCCAAAGTTATCCCGAGTAGTTCCNNTTTAAATGTGTTAGACTTATAGTCGAGTATTGAAACATATTCCTGGCGTACCAGCAAACAGCACGATAGCTCCAGCTTTCGGACTTCGAACTTTATTCATGATAGCAACGGCGTCAAGTGTGTCGTGTGTGAGAGCAACGAAGACGCCATCTTCTTGAAATTCGGTCGGTGATGTGGCAGACTGTGTTTTCTTTGAGAACGAGTCGGGCATTGTAATTTTGAGAGCAGATTGAAATGATTGAGTCTTGTTGATTCGGTGGTTAATTGATTGAGAGAGTGATTATCAACCAAAAGCCGAGGCTGCGTCACATGGGAAACAAACAAAGCAAACAACTGGTGGAAGGCACGACGAGGCTGAGATCGAGGGACACTCTGCCTTCGACCATTCACATCCCAGTCGTCTCGATTCACGGCTGCACTTTGTCGCCAGCTCCGAAACGATCGGTTTCTTGCAATCTCTGTCGTTTATCGCCCTCGAACCGCAAGATTGCCACCACTGTCGCCCGAGTCCATCAACGATCAAGGACGTCGTCTATACAGCTAACAGGCAATCAGGCGTCGTATTGTGTGTCGCTGAATAAGAGAGGAGGATATTGAGAGTTACAGAAAGAGTCAAGGACATCGATCACTTGGGAAGCATCTTGTATACACGGACAAGGCCTTGACGCGCAGCGTACTCTTCTTCATCCGACTTCTTGTATCACTCTGCCAACCTTCGGAGGGGTCAACTTATCGTTTTGACGCTTCTTCTTTTTTCATTTCCTGTACCCTCACAGTAGGGAAAAGAGCCCTGTCTCACAAACTTTCTGTCACGCTATTGCTGAAGCCTGTTAACATGTACGTATCAACGCGTAGCAGTCATCGCCATTATATGGTTGCCATCATCTACCAACCTGTCCCCTTGCATGGCTTCACAACGACCGGTCACTTGGCCATTCGTCCGTTCGTCGAGTAAACGACAATGTCGAACGGCCAGAGGCGTATGCCAGAGTGACTGCCTTTTATTATTCTGAACGACGTGACTGGTCGTTGGGAGTCTACTTCTGCCTCATCCGCAGATCTCTGTTTCTTATCCTTCACATGCTTTCCTCTGCTGATTGATTGTCTCCAGACCAAGGCACAAATTAGTGAATTTGCTTTGAATAACTACTTGCACCGCACGAACATCCGGTCCACAACGCGCGCTTCAACGAAACGTCCTTCGCCATGGCCGACGACGACAACTTTGACATTGACATCTACGGTGATGATGAGCAAGACCTCAAACCCGAGCCTCAGCCTGAGGAAGACCAGAAGCAACAAGAAATCGACTACGACCCGGGTCTCGATGGTACCAATTACGGCCAACAACCCAATGAGCCCGAGACGGAACCTCCAATAGACAATGACCTCAAGTTGGAGGGCGATCCCGACGAGATGAAAGCCCAGTATGAGAAAAGTCACGGTGGTGCCGATTCAAGCGGCCTACAAGAGCAGCAACAGATTCTCAGCACTACTGGTTCATCGACCGACCAATACAACGCCCCAAAACAAGCACCCACAGAACAGGGTACCAAGCGCAAAGAGGGAGAAGACAATCGTGAAGTGGATCCGGGAGCTACCTCAGCTTTGAGGTTAGGAGAGCTTCAGTGGTGGATCAGCGAAGACGACATCAGAGGCTGGGCCAACCAATGCGGTTGCGAAGACGAACTCAAAGAGGTCACCTTCAATGAGCATAAGGTGAACGGAAAAAGCAAAGGGTGGGTTACTTCTCGTGCCTTGACGCAAAGGTCCAGAGCTGACAAGGTCATCTAGAGAAGCCTTTGTTGAGCTTGCGTCACCCCAGGCGGCAACAGCACTCAAACATCGTGTCGACTCTTTCGGCGCGGACCAGCAATATGTCAAGAAACACACTTGCATCTACGTACGACCAGATTACAATCCTTTCAAGACCTCGCCGAAGGATGCACCACAGCGCAACAAGGTGGTCGCCCCGGGCGCGTACAACAATGGACCCGCCTTCCAATCTGGTGGAGGCTTCCGCGGCGGTCGTGGTGGCTACAACCGTGGTGGTATGAACAACATGAATGCCGGCATGAATATGAGCGGTATGGGTCGCGGTGGCTTCAATAACCCGCAGATGAACATGATGGGCGGGTTCAATGGAGGAGCGATGGGAGGTAACTTCAACAACAACATGATGGGCGGTTTCAACAATGGCATGGGAGGCTTCAACAATCGAGGCGGCATGATGGGCGGCAACATGCGTGGAGGTTTCCAGAACAACCGCGGTCGAGGCGGTATGATGATGCCAAACATGAACATGGGCATGGGAATGGGTATGAATAACATGGGCAACATGAACAACATGGGAGCTATGGGTGCCATGGGTATGGGTAACATGAACATGGGTAAGTTCAAAATCACATCAACGATCAACTCATGCTCATTTCTGTCAGGAGGCTTCGGCAACAACGCGCAAGGAGGACACTTCAATCCAGGCTTCTTCGGCAACGGAGGTGCAGCAAATGGTAACTCGTCGGGTGGCAGCATGTCGCCTGGTGGCAATCCCCATGGTGCTAAGAGACCCCGGCCGGAATAAAGAGGCGATCAGATTTACTCTTGACACGCGACAGTCATTGGGACCGAGGACATGAGGTTTACAGGTTTCACAGCATGCATGTATGGTACACTCAACTTTCATGAGCGATTGTCTCTTCTCTTTCTTCATCTCCTTGAATGCGATGTCTGCAGAAGTACGCAATACTTTCTCAGACAATGGCAGTGTCGGTTGAAAGCAGAGATTATGAAAGCTTTCAAAGGACACGTCTGTGATCTGCAAATAATCGTGTGTTTTGATAGTCTGCATGCACAGTATGAGTTGGTCTGGAGATGGTAGCGCGGCAAACAAGATGCTGTACAACCCTACCCAACACGCTTCCGATAACCAAACAGCTGCAAGAAATCACGATCATATCATGACGAGATACATTGCCAGAAAGAGGACAACAGGCTGACCTTATTGGGCTGATCTTCGTCTCAAAAGAGACATGCGATTCTGTAGCTGAGATATATTCATTCCGCTCGGCGAGAAGCGTGAGACGTCCAGAGTTTGGCACATTGGCGGAGGAAACCCGGCAAGCAATAAAGCTTCCTGCATGCTCTCGGAATATCGAACCTAGCCCTGTAGTAGTGAATCAATAAATGTGTCGATGACTGGACATGAGCAGACAATCACTGTTGCGATGGTGATAGAGGCAAGGAAGGAAAGAAAACGAAAAGGTGGCCAGCAAGAAAGTCTTATCGTTTGTCGGACTGCAGAACAAACAGCTGGAACAACCAAGGAGATTCAAGTGGTCGGGTCCGAGTTGCAGACACCCCCAGATCCTCGGGTTGAGCTTGAGCCCAGCGGGAGCGGCACGGTTTCACTAAGCTTCAGCCCTATACCACGAATAAATTGAGTGTAAGGATGTTGTGGTCTTTGTTGTCGTGTTTCAAGGACATGTTTGAGCAGTCTCACCAAGGTTGTGATGGATGATAAAGTAAAGGCGGCGCACCTCGAGGTGGTCGCCAAATCGACCTCGTCTGCACCACTCAGGAGGTTTGCAGGGCAAAAACTTGGAAACCCCCACCTCCGTACCCGACTCGGCCTCGACCCTGCATCTCAGCTCTTCTCTCATGGTGATCTTCGAGGGTTTAATCGTGAGAACTAGCGTCTTATACGTCAGATTGCGCCGGTGTCCCCACTAGACTAGCTATCAACCTGAGGGAAGGTGGACGTATAGAAAGACGCGCCTCTCGGCCTGTCGAACGCGACAGTAAGTCTGACCTTTCATTTCCTCGTCGCACACTGTAAATATGTCGGTGGCATCTATGTCTTCGATGTCTATGGACGAATCACTAGATTTCGTACCGTCAAGACCAGTACCGGCAAAGCCACCAAAACGATTATCAACCATGACCCAAATTGCAGTCAGCGCGGCAGTCTCACCAATTGACGCAGTGCAGGAAGCGACTGCCTTGAGTGGCTCAGAAAGTGACGAACATCAACACACAGGGCAGTCACCATCCCGACGCCGTGGTAGCTTTTCCTTCCTCACTCGTTCCAAATCACACGAAGTCCCAGTCATCCGCAGCCCATCAGGACGCAAGATGCTACGCAACAAGAAACTCCGCGATCAGGAGGAGCGCCGTCGTCAAGAACAACAGATGCCAACGGTATCTCACTCGCCTCCTACCTTACCCATGCTGCCAAACATGGAGCCAATTGAAGGCGCACGCCCCGATTCCATCGCAATTGTATCTGGAAGAGGGTACGACTATCCTCGCCCTCCGGTTCCAGCCAACTTCTCTCGTCCCAAGCAGGCCAGCACGTCATACTCTTATATGCCATCAATGTCTTCGAGCGGCAGTCTGAACGCTCCCAATCCTTACGGGGTCCCATTGCCTGCCATGCCCGACTCTCTACCTCGCACCGAGAGCATCGTCAGCCGCGGCAGAGAGACTTACGCTCCTAGCATCTCAGCAAACATGCATTCCCCTCGTAGAATGCGCCGCAGAAAGGAGCCCGAGGCTTTCAAGTACGCCCCTCACCCTCTTCTGCTTTCTTCTCTTTACAACGACTTACAAGTTTGANNTAGCATTCTTATCACTGGAGCCAAGGGTTCGGGAAAGACATCNTTTGTCGAGTTCCTCAAAACCGCATTGGCCCTACCACCACACAAGCAGACACGCGGACATACGCCTCCGCCTCATACACAGATCGAGTCTCCTTTCGAACCAACATACATCGAGACTGACATTGAAGGAGAGCGCATCGGTCTTACGCTCTGGGATTCTCAAGGCCTGGAAAAGAGCATCATCGATCTTCAGCTTCGCGATCTAGCAGCCTTCGTCGAGTCCAAGTTCGAGGATACCTTCACTCAGGAGTCGAGAGTCGTTCGCACACCTGGAGTCAAGGACACCCACATTCACTGTGTTCTCCTGTTACTCGATCCTGCTCGTCTGGATTCTACTATGCACTCTGCGGATCACTCATCGGCTAAGAAGCCCTCAGGTGCTGAAGACGAGTCGTTGGATCTCGATGTCATAAGAGCCCTTGAAGGGAAGACGACCGTCATTCCAATTATCGCCAAGGCCGACACCCTCACTGCCGCGCATATGGCTCATCTCAAGCGTCTGGTCTGGTCTAACGTTAAGCACGCAAAGCTCGATCCGCTACAGGCCCTGAATTTGGATGATGAGGAAGAAGATGATGAGTCGCCTGACTCAGAGGCTCTTGAGGGTGACTTCTCGAGTTCTGAATCTGAGCTGCAACATGCTGCCCTTCCACCTCCACGCAAGACCACCGAGCATATCAACGATGAAGACAGCGATACTGTGGATACCTCCTTCTCGCCGATTAGAAAGACGTCGAGAGCGATGCTCGGTGCAGTCTCTTCCAAACGTGCCGACTCTTGCACCCCTGCACCTGAAGAGTTGTTCCTTCCATTCTCCATCTTGAGTCCAGATCCGCACACCTCACCAGGTGCTATGACGCGTGTGTTCCCATGGGGCGAGGCAGACCCTTGCAACCCTGCTCATTGCGACTACATCCGTCTTCGAGAGTGCGTTTTCGGCGACTGGCGTTCTGATCTACGTGCCACTTCCCGTGAGAAATGGTACGAGAACTGGCGCACCAGCCGACTCAAGCGTAACACTGCACCTCGTGTCCGAGTTTCTGGTGGCGTCACTCCCATCTCTGCTGTCCCTAAGGAGGGTCGCACTGTTTCGCCAACTCTTACGACCAGATCTCGTGCTGTCAGCACCTCTAAGCAATCATCGAGAGTGTACGACGAAATGCCAGAGAGACCTCGCACGATGAGCACTAGCAAGGCCGAACGTGTTTTGGGTAGTCCCCGAGGCATTGCCTTGTAGTGTCTTACGCATTGAGCGTCCTTGTTTCCTTTGTCACTGCTTACCTTTGTTGGAGCGTCTTTACTTTGAATTTCGAGCGCATGATATCCTGGGATGGTTTCGGCAGGCACAGGAGTTTCGGCTTTGTCCACACACTCGCTTCTTTCCAATCTTGGTCACAGCATCGACAAGTCTTTTGTTTTTGGGATGGATGATAATGGTTCAGAGCGTATATGGAGGCAAGAAAGACATGAATTTGACTTGGTAGCGGTAAATGCAATATCCAGGCAAAATCAACAACGATTAACATAACTCTCAGTCCTTCTTCTTCTGTTCTATTGTTGATCCTCACTTTTGGTCCTGTCCACTTTCACTTTCTCTTTCACTTTCACATCCTCGCATCATCTATAAAAGCAAGATCTCCCCCTCCAGTTTCCCTCTTTCTCTTTCCTCATCTGGAGTCCAACCCTCTCTACTTCTTGAGCGCCTGTAGCACCAGGTACAACATCTCTCGTCATTGGCAACCGCCAAGTCAAGAGCTCACGCTGACTACCAAAGATCAACATCCTCAACGCGACACCCTTGTCCCGCGTGACCATCATCTCGGTCGACACATCTAAGAATCCAAACAGCCGAAACAGCTCAATCAAGAAGAGTTTGTGAATATCATACAAATTCTTCGACCTCCGTCTGACATCTTCACAGTACAGAATCCGGTTGTCCTCCCAGATCCAAACATGGCTTCCCAATCCAACTTCGACACCGCCAAGCTGGAAGACCTTTCTAAAGAAGATATTCTCAAGATTCAGCATGACCTCGGAGCCAGAATCCGCGACCATATCGAAAAGGTGGTTGCCGCCGGGATCGAACTAAGGAAGATCGAAAAGCGTCTCGAGGAGGCGGGAGCTTGCGTCAAAGCTGCTCTCGCCTCGCTCGAAGCCGATGGTTACATTGTCAAGGACGATGAAGTCGTTGGTCACCATGGAGGAGAGACCAAGTGAGGATGATTGCCAGTCACTGGTACTTACACTTCGCAGACGAATTGGAATAAAGAGATGAGATGCGAGGGAAAGGATGAAATGGATTGCTCTGCAGATACTTGGAAGCCAACGACAACAAGAAAAACGAAGAGCAGTCACAATCTTACCTTGGGAAGATAGCTTAGACGTTAGCAAGGACTCACTTAGCTGAATCACTCCATACTTCTACCTTGATGAAACCGGCGCCTTCGTCCCAATTGACGCATCCGTTAATGTTTTTGTAGCAAAACACAAACGTGGGTGCAGGAATAAGTTCGAGGTGCAATCGAGCAGCAAGTTCGAGCTTTTCGACGACCTTGGCAGATTCCTGGCCTTCTTTCCAATGTGGGTGGGCATACTCAGGTAGTATCTCTTCGGACAGCTTAACCTCTGTTGAAGGTTGTAGGAATACAGAATGTTTTCTGTATCCAGTATGTGTCCAGAGAGAGTCCTTGACTGAGGAGCTTCTCAATGGATAGCATTCTTGTGTGTAATTCTATTGTGCATTTTGATAGACCACTGAGAACCAAGCATGTGAAGAGGAGAAAGCTAGGTCAAGGTATGATTGACCAGTAAATTTCACATACCCCTAACCTTGTCTTTGACGCAAGCGGGCATATCCAGATAGTATCTCCAAAAGCAGTGTAGTCTCTATTACAGCTTGTAAAAATACAGGATGTTGTTTGGGTTTGGTGAGTGTCTAGGGAAATGTCTTGACAGAAGACCTCTCAGTGGACAGCATACCTTCTATGTATTCCACCATGCATTTCGACAGAGCACTGAAAACCAGACATGCGTAGCGGAGAAGATTGAACTGCTCGTGATCATGAATTGAAGTCATGGTATACTTTGTATACTCCCAGCGGCCACGACCTCCGAAAAGGCCCGTGCTCGCCGCTCCTCCAACATTTGACATTTGCTCCACCAAAGAAAGCATCTATACCATTCGGCGCCTCCTCACACACGCGCCACACCGCGCAAAAAATGCCACCACGCACGCCAGTGCAGCGCTTGCTGCAGCAACCCTCACCCACCGCACCACTCACCACTCTCCTCGCAACCCACCTCTCCCAACCATGCTTGCGACAACCCACCACGCGCCTCTTCAGCAACACCTGCTCTGCACAAGCCGGTGTCCGCAAATCAAGATCTTTCGCCCCGCAACAAACAGGCATGAAACAGCCTTCCCAAAGGTCCTTTGAAGTCATGAAGAAAGAGCAAATGAGCAATATCGAAAAGATGCCTAATGATGTGGGCTTGATCCCTGGCACTTTTATCATGCCTACTGGTTCGCAATTGCCTTCTCTGACTCAGGAGTTCGGTGCGAGGTTTGCGTTGGAAAAGTATCGTTTGTGGTTGCGTATTAAGGAGATTTTTGGGTATGTGCTTGCCTTTGCCTGTGTCCTATACTCTTGAGAGATGCGAATACTGACATCGAGGAACCGCAGTCGCCACTACATGGGTTACTTCCACGTCAAACCCCGCGCAGACTTCCAAACCTCTGCAATCCCATCCATCGCAAAAACCCTCTACAAAGACATGTACACCGCCTTCGCAGCTGGAAACCTCTCTCCCATAGCCCCAAAACTCTGCGAAAACATTTACGTCTCGTTGGAACAAAGGATACGCGCACGAGGCCCCAATACCGGTATAGCGTGGACTCTGCACAACTGGGTTTCAGAGCCCAAGGTTGTGAGCCACAAGTACATGCCTATGAGTTTGGAAGACAACAAGGACAAGACGAAACAAACAACCATCCAGCAGGTGTGTGTGAGGATGCAGAGTTTGCAGAGTTTGAAGAAGGTGAAAAAGGTCAGGCAGGGAAATAAGACGATCGAGGTTGTGGAAGAGGGAAGTTCGGCTGCTCCCAAGCAGGTTACCGAGTATCTTGTTGTGCAGAGGTTGTGTAAGAGAGGAAACATGGGTCCTTGGATGGTTTGGGGCACTACTACCGAGTCTGACCCTCAGGAGGCTCTTCAATCATAAAAGCCTTGGAAGATGGGCATCTGTACAATACATTCAAAAATACTACATTGTAACATAGCAACAACCTGGTTCGATACTCGACACGTCCAACAGACAGGCAGAATGACAAGAGCATGAATGCGCGGCCTAATTTGCAGACAAGAATGCTTAGGTTATGTTAAGAGCAAGGTCACAGGAGAGAAGAATAGTTGTAGAAGCAATACTGAGCATTTCCATATTTCATAAAGCAATATCCTCTCGCCTGATGAGCATAGCAAAGGCAGTAGAAGAAAAAAACTCGGCCGAAAAGTATAGGAAAAAGCGTAGAGCAATCGTGAAAAGAGTTGCTGCTTGCAGTAGAGACAGGTTTGGGTATCCTTAAGCAACGCCAGTGTATCCGCGCCATGATCTCAAAAGCTGATGATGTTGGCGGTAGCAAATATCATGTCTAGTAAGTTCGTAAGGGTCGTAGAAAAAAAGCCGTGTGGATCGTGGCAATGGACGCCTTGTTGACGATTCGAAAGAGGTACAAACGTCGTGATAATCCACCGGCTGGTCTCCCGTACCCGACGAGGGTGCATGGCGCGGTTGTTGGACGTTTAGAAACCGTGGACCTGGTTGAGCGGTCAGTACACTACAGAGACAAGGATTTGAGAGACACAAAACGAACCTTGATGGTCTTGGCATCAAGACCGAGGCCCTCCTTCTTGTCACACAAGAATTCCTGAACATCCTTTCTCTGATCACCTTGAAGCTGGATGACTTCACCCATCTCGGTGTCGCTCACGATGGTGCCATTGCAAGCAAAGGCCTTCTTGATGACCTTGAGGATCTTCTTCTGGTCGAACTTCTTGGGGAGTCCTTGAACAGTGGTCAAGGTCTTGCGTCCATTGCGCTNCTGTGATGAAGAGGTTGTGTCAGCATACCCCGCCTTTTTTTATGTGTAACCAGCCAGGCGCGTGGTGCCAAGGCGGTCAGATGATGTGAAAACGAGGCAAGACGTACGCTGGATACGAATGTGGATGTAGCTGCTCTGGTTCGACTGCTTTATCTCTCCGGTGTCTTCATCGGCTTCGGCGAAGGGGTCTGTTCGAGTCACGCGAGTTAGCGAGTGATGCCCAAGCGTGGCGGCAGCGTCGGTCGGCGCTTGACCTCGCTTTCACACATGGCAGAGAATATGGAAGCTCAGATGAACAACCATCACACATGCCCTGAGTGAAAGCGAGTGATGTGCGAGAGAGCGAGTCAAGGCGGGGAGAAAGTCGGTCTGGGCCTGACGTAGTGGGGGGTTTTTGCGGCGACATACCGAAGGACTTGAGGTTTTCGATCGAGGCGGACATAAAACGCAGTTGCTGTTCTCTTTCCGGGGAAGGGGTGGAGTAAGAAGGTGTGTTGGTTGGGTGTCTGGTGAAAGGTTCGCGGTGGACTGTCGTCTGTTGATTGAGTGGAGAGTGTTGCGTAAGAAGTTGCGATGTTGTGAAGTTCGAAAGAGGGTTGAGGGTGCTGCGCGAGGGGCAGCCAGAGCGCCAAGATACGCTAATTGCACGTGACTTGCCCGACAGCGACCCTTTGATCGGCATCTGTCTTTTTGTCTGCGTGCTTGAACAAAAGATGTCGAGTCCTTTTCTTATTCTTGAAGGCTTCGAGTATGGTTGACGATACTTTCCAATTAGGTTCGGTACAGAATCAATACACCAGAGGTCTGTATGCCGTCTTTCCTTGTCACTGCATCTCATCCCGTCGAACAGGGACAGGTAAGCTATCGAAATGCACAGTAGTCTTCTGAAACAGAGTCTGGCCGTTGAAGCAGCCTGGAAGGAATGGCTCTCTGTGGCCATCACTCTATTCACGAAACTATTCTGCATTTTTGTAGCTGCGTCGTGGCAGTCTTTGGCATGCGGAGAGGTATTAACGGTATCTTGATTATGGGAGTCCTTCGAGCTCGGGCTCATCTACTTTACTCATAGACCGTTGACGAGGTTGCCTGCACCCTCGGCAGGAGCAAGGACCCAGTCCTTGACACCTCCNNCCTTCCAGTCTGCGATTCTGCCTTCTCTTATCCTGACAACGACTACTCTTATGTCCTCATCCTGCAAGAAGGACTGTTTGCTGGCTTCTTCGTCCTCTGCATTGCTCGTTGAAGGACTCAGAACGTTCTGTGATGTCTCCTCCCTCTCAAAGGTGTTGTTCTCCAGATGCTGCAACTTGCACCATTTCTCTTCTTCTGATCCGACAGGCAAGACGACAGCGGTGCCATTGATGGTTGCACTGATTGAGCCCATCTGAGTTGTGTTCATGCCCATGAGCAAGGTGGCCAGGGAGCTACGACCAGGGGCTCTGCGGCCCTCGGGCGACGAGTTTCTATTGTTGGTAGCAGGTCTATGCGACACCCAGTCGTGGACAAGAAGCGATACGTTCGGGTTTGCGGTGAGGTTGACGGTCTTGCGCGAAGCAGGGTTCGAAGTCATGATGATTACGGGACCAGACGGCATTTGCGAGGTAGAGTCGGCGAAGGGATGTGAGGCAAGGTAGGTGTAGTTCATGAGGGCAACATGGGGATGCAGCTCTGTGCAAGTTGCCAGATGAANGCTATCATCAGGGTTAGCACATGGTGTGTTCCAAGCATCAAGGTGGATCAGACGAACATAGCGAGCATTCTCTAAGCAGTTGACAACTTCAGACGGTAAAGATGTGGCCAGCTGAGGCTGGGTGTGGGTCGAGGTTTCCCAGGTCAAGGGAGCGTGCGCGTCAGACATGATTTTTGTGGTAAGTTTGGTGTGGATGGTATAGAAGGACAGCAGTGTTTGTTGTCACGAAAAGCACCTCCCAATGGACCTGAAGATCGAGCGACGCTCCAGATCGAGCATGAGAGGAACCATGACGACGCCGAGCTGTAGCGCGCGCGGTCCAAGCCCCCAGCTTTCGACCGCGAACGCGCGTGCCAAGCGAACCGTGGCCATCTACCGTCTATAACAATACCATTGATCGCTCCTCATTGTCTCAGCCCTCATACAAGACTTCACCATGTCGTCCGACCTACCGCGAGACAGCGACCTCGCGACCAATGGCGATTCAAATGGGAACTCGCTCGACACATCGACTGTCGCGCCCGCAGCAGCACCAGCCACATCGACAGCGCCCATGTCCAACCATGTCGAGAATGTCATGTACTCAGATGTCTGTTTGTCGCATCGCGGAACAATCAACTCTCGACTGACTTATGTAGATTGGAATCAACACTCTTCTAAACCGTCTCAAGCAAAGCATTGCATCTTCTCGCGTGAGCTCAAGCAATTCTACTATTCCCTGGTCTTTGGCGCCATACTGACCAACTACCCTANNGGACTTTTCCGATTTCCTGAAGAAACGTGGAGCAGTAGAAGAAGACCATGCCAAAGGATTGCGACGCCTGGTCAAACAAACCACCGACAATATCCACTCCAAGGACTCTCGACAGGGCTCCTATGTTACCCGCCTTGATGAGGCTATGCGCCTCCACGACAGGATCGCCGACAATGGAATGCAGTTCTCCCTAGCCCTGCACCAGATGCACGAGGATCTGAATGAACTGTCACTCAACATGGAAAGGGGGAGGAAACACTGGAAGCACGAGGGCCTGAATGCTGAGAAACGTGCTACCGATGCCGAGGCTGCTATGGAAAAGGCAAAGTCAAAGTACGACGGCCTCGCAGAAGACTATGATCGCGCTCGTACTGGCGACGCAAAGAGCTCGAGAAGAATCGGTCTCAAGGGCATGAAGAGTGCTCCTCAGCATGAGNNGGAAGATCTCCTTCGCAAGCTTCAGGTCGCAGACTCTGATTACCAAGCAAAAGTCCAAGCAGCAAGAGCGCAGAGAGAGGAGCTCATAAGGACAGCACGGCCTCAAGCTGTCAAGGCTCTGCAGGAGCTGATCAACGAATGCGACTCCGGCCTTGCTCTGCAGCTCCAGAAGTTTGCTTCTTTCAACGAGAAACTTCTACTGGGCAATGGCATTGCTCTCAGCCCACTTCCCCCTAGTGACCCCTCGGCTCCCGTCCAACACAGTCTTCGCGACATTGTTCTCGAAATTGACAACAAGGCTGACTTTGACAACTACATGAGTGGTCATGTCTCCAAGGTTCCAAGCAGAATCTCCGAAATCAAATACGAACAACACCCAACACTCAAACCAAAGCAACAGACTCCTACTCCAGCCAGTCGACAGCCTTCCTCGACGCTGCCAGGACCAGCGCTACCTGAAACACCCGTTTCAAGCGCGCCAACACAACCCACCTATTCCACGTCACCAGGTCCAGTCCCTCCACCCACAACACAATATCCAGTTCAGCCTTCCTACGGCAACCCTGGCAATCCTCCTTACCCCACCGATCCGCCTCAGCCTCAGCAGTACAACAGTGCGCCTTACCCTACCAGCCCAGGAGCGCCTCGCGGTTTCTCCACTTCGACGCAGGGCACTAACGCTCCATACTCTCCCGTAACTCCAGGCGGCATGGGAGCTCAGCAGAGCTTCCCTACTCAGTCTCGTTCTATGTCTCCCGGTCCTGTCGCAACTGCTCTACCTCCCCCTCTCAAGCCTGTATTTGGCGTCAGCCTTGATGACTTGTACAACAGAGACCAGACGGCCGTTCCCATGATTGTTTACCAATGCATGCAAGCCGTTGATCTTTTCGGACTCGATGTTGAGGGTATCTATCGTCTCAGTGGTACAGCCAGCCATGTCCAACAGATAAAGGCTCTCTTTGACCACGGTATGTCAATCACGATCTAATCACTGCAGATTTATCTAATAAGATTGCANGATTCTCAAGTCGTCGACTTCCGCAACCCGGCATCTTTCTACCATGATGTCAACAGCGTAGCTGGTCTTCTCAAACAGTTCTTCCGCGAGCTTCCAGACCCTCTTCTAACACGTCGCTCGTACAACAGCTTCATTGATGCTGCTCGCATCGAGGACGATACGACACGCCGCGATGCTGTGCACTCCGTCATCAATGAGCTGCCCGATCCCAACTATGCTACTCTCCGAGCTTTGGTCCTTCATCTCAACCGCGTTCAAGAGCACTACGCCAAGAACCGAATGTCGACATCAAATCTGGCAATTTGTTTCGCACCGTCATTGATGGGCTCACACACTGGACCACAGATTGCCGACGCCAGCTTGCAAGCGAGAGTACTGGATACGATTCTGACGAACACATATCAGATCTTTGATGAAGATTGAGATGAATGAAGCCACCTAGACCTAGATGTTGCTTATGGTTTTTGATGACGGGACTGGGTTGATTTGTGCATGGCGTTGGATATTTGAATTAGCGACCGAGCGTTTCTTGCTTTCCCAAGATACCTTTGTCTTTTCCTTTGCGACCCGAGAAAAATGCATTTTGTTCTTATTGTCTTTACATTGTGCTGATGTGTGAGATTTTACCAGACGTTTCTTCACTCAAGCCGTCTATTCAGCCGCCAACACCTCTACCCTGAAGATCTCTTCTCTGATTCTGCAACTCTTCTCCCATTACACATCCTCAATAAACCCCCCTCTATTGAATCTTGTCTACTTAACCACTCTTTCTCAATCCTCAAACTCGAGTGCGTCAAGCTGCAATAAGACTTGACTATCTTGGTCGAGTCCTCAATCCACTGCCACAAGCAACAAAACCATCTCCGCCCTCCTTCTCAAAGTTCACACAGACACAAGTAAGTCATCAACACTTCGACGACGTCTTCAAACTGCTGACCATCAAGCTTTCGACACTTTTCTTTCTGAGGCCACATCCGCTTGAGCGTCTTACACCTGAAGATCCTGGGCTTGCACACCAAGCATACAGACTGGCTGCAGACTTAGAATCTTCCTAATCGACTACATCCAACCTCGAGAATGGACATTCAGCTATTCGAGAACTTCGCGTTGCCTCCCGAGGTCAGAATGGACATCGAGGTTTACGAAAACTTCTCGTTGGCCCCAGACGATGAAGGAAAGCTCAGCACTTCGTCTGCCAAACGTGATAGGGAGATTTCTTCGCAAGAGGAGCGTCCGGCGAAGAAGATCAGGTACAGCGACTCAGAGATCATCGAAGGTGTGAGGGCAACAGTGCAACACTACGGCCTCGACAAAACTCAGGAAGAGAACTTGACGACTCGCGCGAAAGAGAACGAAGTTGTCCCCACGATTGAAGAAGTTGTGTGGGTCGTCAAAGAGGCACAGCTTCGTGATGGTGGTCAAGAACTCAATTGGCCAATGTTCTACTACATGGAGTTTTACCCATGGTACTTGCGTTCGCTCGACGATGACCATCGAGTTTACGTGGGCACCTTCAAGAATTGGAAGGCTGAGTGCGACCTCTGGATCGGCTTTGGACCCGAGAGTCAGCTCCACTACGACGGACCCGTACCCGGCGACAACAAGCATGTGTTCGATTTAAGAGTCGAGTTCCATCGCTACATCAGATGGCACACATCATTTGAGCACTTGTTTCAGTTGAGCAAGATGAGATCCAACAGTATCAAGGACACCGCTGGAGCCAAGAAAGCACATCAACAGCAAAGCGCATACATCAAAGCGGCCATGACGGTCCTGGCCCGATTCCCTGGTCTCGTACTTGAGCGTGATCCCCAACACGATGAGTTGAGGTATCAGCTGTACGGACCAAGCTGGAACGCATTTCCTTTCTGGAACAGAGAGGCAAGATCGGAGGAAACCCCCTTGGACGGCCTCTTCAAGATGCTTTGCTCGAAGAAGGAAGGAACGATCAAATCCTTCGAGGGTGATCAGAAGGACGGGGTTGCTGCCAAGTCAGTGGAGGTTGCCGGAGATGACGCCGAAGAAGAATGATTTGAAGGTGAATGCGAAGGAGAAGGCTCCGATAGATAGGGGAGAGTCTACGAAAGCTTGACAAGAAGTCTACTCTGCTAGCTGTGGATGCGAGGAGGCTGAGAGGACATCGCGCCACAAATGATATGTGAGACTAAGGGAACGAAGATCATCCAAGTATCAATCAGAAACAATGGCAACAAACCTCATAGATTTTAGTGCCAGTCAATTTTGCTTGTTCTACAACAGATTCATGTCTCTTTGGGAAGCACCGAATTGTCAAGTGCGTGTAATAAGGGGTGCCAGGGTGATGCTCGAGACATGGTTCGGCGAGACAAACTCAGTGCGGACGTTAAATGGCATGGAATAAGTGGAATATTGGAATATTCCACTGATTTGAGGTAGAATATTCCACCTAGTTGGCATGGAATAGAATCGTCAATTTGAGTGGAATATTCTACCATTCCACCACTTGGTATAGCTAGTGTTGCTATGGTTGATGATAGTAAGCCTCAGCTTAGAGTGTGCTACGCTTGGGCATAGCAGTCGCGTTCAAAAAACTTGCTATGACGCCTTTTCCGATTAGTAACCTATCTGAGCTCTCTGATTGGCTAGATCTTATCTCGGAGATTAGATCGCGAGCTCCGACTAGCTAATTCTTTATTAGCTTATACGAAGCCTCGCGCGTCCTTTTCGACGCGTCTTAACTGCTCCCTCTCAATTCATCAACCATCCTATCCTCCACCTTCTTGCTCAATATTAGAGCCTAGCTCTTTGTCATCTTTCTATCTTCATGAGCATATGATCTACCTTTAATTACAATCCTTGTATCATGTATTCACCAGCTAATCAAGAGCACAAGTTACAAGAGCCACAAAGCCAACCAAACTCTCGATTATCTCAGAGCCAGCCGCTATACGCCTCTAAACAGAGTACCCTCTTCAAATTCGCCTCTAATACTCCAAGGCCTAGACTCTTCGCTCCTCAGAGTCAATTAGACAGTATCTTTGTTGAAGGCAACAACTCTGAGACTGACGATAGCGCCTCTGATGTCGACCAGCCATTGTTTCCTCCTTCAAAGCGACGACGACTACTGACGCCAACAACCGCTAGCAACCACATTGATGACTCTGAATGTACGTCAATACAGCGCTCTCGAAAACCAGCTCCTACCCGTGGCGATTCTGAAGAGCTCTGGTCTCATGCTAGAGCTCGTCGTCCTGGAGAGCGCGAGCGTGAGCGCAAGAAGAAGATCTGGTACTGCTTCTATGGCAATAGAGACTGTCCTCGCAACTACAACACCACCAACTACGACAACATCAGATCACACCTTAAGAAGAGACATGGCTGGAGACAGGCAACTGGTACACTTTCAAAGATGCTAGCAGTAGCAATACCCTCTCAGACATCATATACTATTGCCAATATCGACAAAACTCGCTTGAATCGACGTCTTATCGATTACATCACCTCAAGCAACATCCCCTTCCGTACTGCTAGCAATCCTCTACTCCATGCGCTACTTGATGAGGTGCTTCCTGGCGCCTCAAAGCTCTTGATCAAGAGTCATTCTACTGTCGCCAAACACGTCAAGAAGGAGCACGACTTCTATCAAGAGCAGCTCAAGGCACTGCTTGCAACATCTCGATCATTGATCCACTTTACCTGCGATGCTTGGACAGCCAATTATGGTAGCCATGAGCTGCTTAGTATCACAGCTCGATTTGTCGACTCAGACGGCAAGTTAAGCAAGGCACTGCTAGCTCTCCATAAGCTGTCAGCTGGCCATGCTGGTGCTCAATGTGCTCCTCTATTCTTTAATACCATTGTTACCTATGGCATCGAGCAGAAGATCGGATATATCACCTCTGATAATGCCACTTGCAACGATACTATGATGAGCCACCTTGCTACTCTATTTAGCGAGCGTCTGTCTATCGATTGGGACCCTATACAACATCGAACTCGCTGCTTTGGACACCAGATCAATCTTGCTAGTCAAGCACTCATGTCAGCGAGCTCAACAGACACCATAGCTGCTGTAATTGATCAGAGTCAAGATCCCTTAAAAGCTATCTCAACGCTCGCTCAAGGCACTGGCCTTACTGATCATGAAGCTCTCGACTACCTCCGTCAGTTTTTCGAGTGGATCATGAGGTCAGCTCGCCGTCGTCGTGAGTTCAAGGCAGCTGCTGGTGTATCTCCTATGCTTAACAATACCACAAGGTGGAATAGCTGGCTAGCCATGATCAAGCGAGGGATTCAGTCTCGAGCAACTATACGTGCTATTCAGTCGGCTAACGAGCATATGGAGCACACTACTCTTCAGCGGCGCCACTGGCAGTTCCTTGAAGCGCTTGTTGACTTTATGGAACCATTGCAGGAGGTAACAAAGCTATGTGAAGGCGATAACGCAACTCTTGATCAAGTGCTTATATCAATGGACTTCTTACGCAAGCACTATGAAAAGTACACACAACAAGATGCTTCTACCGACCAAGCCCTTATTGCCGCAATCCGAACTAGCCAATTTGCACTTAATAAGTGGCAAGCTATCAACAACTATACTCCTGCCTATGCAGCAGCGCTCCTCCTCCATCCAACTTATCGCGAGAACTATATCAAACAACACTGGCCTCCGTCATGGCGAACACCAGCTATTACTGCTGTACGCGCTTTATGGACTGCTAAATACAAGAACAAGACCAAGCCTATTGCAATAGCACCATTGTCAAATGAAGAGGAGTCGAATCAGCTGGCCAAGTGGCAGGCTTCTATACGGTTTGCAAACTCAGTTACCATACCTGAGGAGTTTGTCCAGTTTACCAAGAGTCCTCCAGTACTCGTTGATGATGCTATACAGTGGTGGCTTGAGCCAACGCAGCAACACAACTATCCAAACCTCTCTCAGATGGCTATTGATATCCTCTCAATCAATCCAATGTCTGCTGAGTCAGAGAGGGTGTTCAGTGGCTGTAGAAGGACACTGTCGTGGGACCGAGCAAGCCTCTCTGCTGACAATCTTGGCTATATTGAGTGCCTCAAGAGCTGGCAGAAGAACCTTTGTTTTGACAAGGTTGACCTACCAATTACTACTAACGAAGGACCGGAAGATCACGTAGAAGAGCTGGAGGATGACGTTGAAGGACAGGGTGACCTAGAAGAAGGACAGGGTGACTGCGACGACGACGACGGAGTTGGAATTGGCATTATTCCACTAGATAATTGACATGGAATGGAATATTAGCTAGAAGTAGTGGCATGGCATGGCATGGAGCCGAAATTCCACCGATTCCATGTAACGTCCGCTCTGGACAAACTGCCAAAACCGAGCGACCTCGGCCTGTGGAGCGAGTTCCCCAGACTTGGAGGCTAGGACCCTTCGCGTCACCAACAGCATGTGAACGAAAGCATGAACAATCAGGACACTTCGACACTCTTCGCGAAGCTTTCTTGGACCGCAGGAAACTAGAATGAGGGAAAGGTCACAACCATCATGGAGTTCATGACCAACCTGCAAAGCGGGCTCGACGAGCAGAAACCATCGCTCTTCGGTATGTTGCCGATCACATCGCAATCACCACGAGTTGTCGCATGAACTAACTTGTCTTCAGAATTGCTATCCGAACAACAATTAGCCTCTCTAATCCCACCCTCTCTACGCTATCTCCTCGCCATCGCAACACACCGCTATCCACGCTACCTCCTCCGCATCCTCAACTCCTTCGACGAACTCTACGCATTTCTTTCCCTACTGATTGAACGCCACTACCTACGCACCTACGGCGGCGGCTTCACCGAAAACTTCTACGGCCTCAAACGAGAAAGAGTACTACTCACAAAAGGCCATGAGATCCCCCGAGCTGCTCTCGGAGCGCCTGAACAAGTCCGCGAAACCTTGAAATTGCGTAATGCAGATGTGTGGAAGAATCTGGCTGTTATGGTGATGCTGCCATATACAAAGAGGAAATTGGATGAGCATTATGATATCCACGCTGCCTCTGCGAATATTCTCGGTCCTGCGTTCCGAGGAGATGCCCTACCGGAGAATGCGACGTACAAACAACGGATCTTCCACTACTACAAGTGGTTCTTGAGGAAAGTGTATCCCAGCGTAAATGCTGCTTATTACTTTGCTTTGCTGGCGTTCAACCTGGCTTACCTGTTCGACACGTCAAAATACCATAATCCCTTCTTCTGGCTTATTGGAACGAGGATACGGCGCATGAATCAAGCGGATTATAAAGCCATTGCTGCAGCTGCTGCTCCTGCGCCCACTGTACCCGGCGCGAAATCATCGACCTCGCAATCAATATTCAGCCCTCGGACATTGACGCATACGGTCTACCCACGTCTGCTATCGAGTCTGAAAATCCTACTTCCAACCTCGATCTTCGCACTCAAATTCTTGGAATGGTGGCATGCGTCAGATTTCGCAAGACAATTGTCACGTAAAGCAGCTGAAGGGCTTGAGTTACCTGCTCCCACCATCTCAGGAATCCCCAAAACAGCTACAGCTGCAACAACGCCTTCCAAATCTGGTGTGACCTTCGCAACCACTGACGACGACAAAGATTCCAGCAAAGAAAAGGAGGAAGAGAAAGACGAGAAAGAGAAGGTCAAACCTCCAATCTCTGCAACAACAAACCTACCAATCTTCACCGTCCCTCCTGCTGGAAAGTCTGCTTGTCCTATCTGTCTCTCACCTATACAGACGCCCACGGCAGCACAGACGGGCTATGTGTTCTGCTATACATGTATCTTCCGCTGGTTGGAAGGCGAGCATCCACGTCAAGTAGCGTTTATGCAAGGAGGGAGTACAGAAGAAGCTTGGAAGGATGAGTCGGGAGGCAATAGAGAAGGAAGTTGGGAGGATGGAAGGGGAAGGTGTGCGGTTAGTGGCAGAAGGTTGTTGGGTGGAAGTGGTGGGTTGAGGAGAGTCATGGTTTGAGTACGAATAATCATGGCTCTTAATAACAAACAAGGGGATTTGGACATTCTAGATGTGCGTATGTCTTGAGATGGCTTCCGCGACTGTCGTTGTTCTATTCTGTGCGATATCTCATGCAACACTCTGCTCCAGCTCCTTCGCAAAATTGCACTCGCCCAATGTGACAGTAGTTACACATGCCCCTTTACTACTCCTACGTCTTTCTCTTTGCTGTTCTGCACCAAAAACGTCCCTAGATTCAAGTCTACCTCTTCCATCTTCTACACCAACATTTTCCACATATTTGCGACCCTTCCCTTTACGATCATTTGCAAAGTCCCAGACTTGAGTGACGTATTCGGTATGGTCTGGTATTGATTTCAGTCGTTGCGCGTGGATGCATTGTGGTCCGTCTTGAGATGTAGCTACAACATGGTAGCGCTGGTATTCTTCCCNCCTCTTATAGGGGAGGCAACGTGAAGCGGCCAAAGGGTGGCAAGCTCGATGTGCAGATTCGGCTGAGCGCCGGTAATGCTCTTCCCAGCTACGGTGCAACCAGTCGGCAGGACCAGCTTGACCTTCGACAGGGATTTCGAAGCCAGGAGGTAAGTTGAGCCGAGATTTCATGGATGACTCGTCGCAACTGGACACCATGGATAGTCTGCCCACAGCAGGTTGTGTCTGAGTAGTATGTACCTCTTGTGTTCGGCGAGCAGGACGTGCTGGCTGAATGTAAGGGGACGACACTGGTGAGTCAGACGATGAAGAGTTTGACGAGATAGAAGCGCGTCGTTGCCTGATCCAGTCTATTGCATGTAGTAAGAACGCTGTGCTTTTACTTGGTTGCTCGTCGGACGTTGATTCTTTAGTATTTGCTTCCACTTCTGCAGAAGCTTGCTCTTTGATTTGCATAATGCCATGGATATGCGAATCTTTGCGCTTGTCTTGATCTTCGTTGGGGCTGTTCTGATTGGTGGAAGGTTTCGTTGGAGAACCTTTGGGTCGCGTGAAAGCGGGACGCCCACTGCCCAAGTCGATCGAGGTCCGTGGTGAGATGCCCACCTCATCTGTAGCAGGATTCATGTGCGATGGAGACCCTTGGTAAGCACCGGACATGAAAGGATGTGCTGTGTTCTGTGCAGCCGGAGGTTGACGTTCGGAATCTAGCTCGCAGGCCGCTTTGCCTCTACGAGCTTTCTTGCGGGCCTCCTTGAGATCAGAGCCTCGACGCATACGTCGTACCAAGCTGAACTTCCTCCAGTTGCCCAGCGGATACGACCAAGCCCGACGACGGCTGCCATTGGGAACAGACTCGATGGTGGTGATAGAACCATGAACGGGTATGGTCTGACTGACTGGAGGAGCTGTCTTGACTCTGCGGAGGCCGAGTCCTTTCCTCCTTCGCTTGGCTGCTGGTCGCTCGATATGTTCGTCTTCTCGCTGCGTCTCGATGGTGATGACACTGTCGCCTACGGTCATGACTTGCACCAACACATCAGTTGATAGGTTTGTCGGTACATGCTCGGAATTGTGTAGCGTAACGCCAGATTGTGGTGGAGAGCGCTGATAGACCGATGCCTTGGGGCTTGATCGACCTTGTAAACGTTCGTCTACTTGAGCTGTGTCTTTTCGATTTATCGCATCGAAACTGTTGACTGAGTCTACTGAGCGAGGAGCAAGAACCCGCGACAACTGTCGTCTAAGTGAGGCAAGAGCCATATTAGCGACATAAAGGTGTGAGTAAGCAGGTATACCGGTGTATGACGATTGTTGTCAATAGATCACAACGGATCCAGGGACAGGTAGAGACACTGGAGTTGAGAGGAATGGTCTGATGACGGAGAGGTAGCGAAGAAGTTTGTGCGGAGCTCTACAAGGAAAGTAGCTTAAATTTAGCTTGAGTGAGTTTGTTACAGGTAGTATGCTTCGACGGGACCAAAGCATAACCACAGCTGCTTAAACCCCCACTGTGGGGATTGGTAGACGGCTGTTCATCGAAAACTAAGCAACGAGTTCTTCTTCGATGCCGTCGATGTCATGAAGGGATTCAGCGAGTTGGTTGACAAAGACATCGGCGACTTGGTCAACAGATTGGCCATGGACACCTTCATTTTCGAAACTTGTAGTCCGCTTGCCCTCAAGGCCACAAGCGACGATACGTCTGAACCATTTGAGATCGGTGTTGATGTTGAGGCCGATGCCATGGCTGGTGATGTTTCTGCGCAAGTGGACACCCAAGGCGGATATCTTGTCATCTGGGGTGGTCCAAACTCCAGGATTCTCAGTGGTCATGGCGTTGATACCGTAGCGAGCGCAAGTTTTGATGAGAGTCTNTTCCAAAAGACAGACGTAGTTTCTTGGCGATAGGTTGTGTCTCTTCAGGTCGATGATGGGATATGCAACAAGCTGACCAGGACCGTGAAAAGTTGTTTGGCCACCACGAAGGGCTTCGTAGAATTCAGCATTGCCATTGTCCTTCAGATATGTTTGTTGTTCTGCGGAGACAGTGCCGACTTCACGTCGACCGCAGGTATAGACAGGAGAGAATTGGGCAGTGATGATGGTTGGAATTGGAGCAGGGATTGTTGCAAGCGATGCCTTGTGAGCTAGGAACTNTTTGACCAGATCTTGCTGCAGAATCTCAGCTTTGGCGTAGGGCACAATGCCTTGCAATCTCAAATGGCGTATCAACATATTGAATTATACCGAGTGCAGGGGATGTTTTGGTTGCAGAAGAAGAAGGCAGGCTCGATAGCTTGTGGCTGGGCGGCTTCGCGATGTGGCTGAACTGTGGCTGTGGCTTTAGATGCGGAGGAGCTTTTGAGTCTTGCACAACCTTAATGTTCACGCTCTGGCACACCGGCATCATGACACAGAGTAAAGGGGATTCGTTGACATTCAGTTCTCTATCCAAGCTCAATCCTTACTCAAAATCCTTCAAAAATGTCGTGGCCTCTCAGCATAAAACTCAATGGCAGCAGACTATCAATGATATGGCTCGGCGTCTTGTAAACATAGTTGATATCCATCTGATTTTCGTTGGCCATGTCCGAAAATGCCGGACTCTGCTACTATGGTAGTCTTTGCATTAAATCCTACTCTCAATCATTGGATTGCCATCGAGATACATTCAACTGGTGCAATCAAAGTGTTCGACTCTCTTATCCACAATAGGTAGTCAATCTGTCTTTACCTCGATCTCACATTGCCTCTACTCGCAACGCTCATTGCCCTACGGCCAACATGTTCTTGATTACCCCCAAGCCTTTTCCCAATTATCAGTCGAGTATGTACAAAATGTTCCACAACAGGATAATACATATGACTGCGGGCCATGTGCTACGACACATCTAATCCACGCGATTAAATAAGAACTACAAGAGCCAATCGCCAATGGCTTTAACTTTCGGTTTGCGTACGCTGTCATGATTTCCGATACGCTATCTGGACATCCAACATTTATTAGCGGCAACCAACACAATAACATCCACGAGCTCATCTTCTTCAAGCACGAGTATTCTCTAACAGGCTCTAATTCAGAGAACGGCTATTCCATTGTTGATAGGAGCGGAGAATCTCACTGAACGATACCTCTATGGTCAGTCAACTTTGCGAATATCCGCCTGTGCTTATTATCGTTAGGATACCCATAGAAATGCACAGTATACTTGTAAAGGTCGTTGTTTCTCAGAGAGAGCCCTATCAAAGGCTATGTCACTGGCTAGACCTGGTTTCAGACCGCGACTGCGCATTTTGGAAGCGTGAAGATACCCGCGCCTCGAACTGGAGAGTGCACCTGCCTTTGTTCCGCCCGTCCTCAGTGCCTTCCCTCTTCCCGATGCTTGCTAGCTTTTTCGAAGTTCGATCGGACTCGCGGCTTCCAGCTTTTCTCACTCTTCAACGCCAAACACTTTACCTCCAAACCATCAACCTTTAAACACTCCTCTCTCAAACACTCCACTTCCACTCGGCGCGCTGGCTACTTCGCGCACCATGCCAAACAGACGAGAAGTCATCACTATTGATGACGATGAGGCTTCCGAAGATGACAATGTTGGCAACACTACTGACAGGTAACGCACAAGCCCAGTGTTGCACTGTAGACCTGTGCTAACTTGAGAAACTCANGCCAAGTTGAGGCTTGAACGCGAGTTGAGATCGTCCAAGAACAATGCTACATACGTTCAAGAGTACTTGGAAGGCAAACTCGATTCAATCCAAACCAAATATGCTCGTCTTGAGGCTCAAGATGCACGCCGCAAAGCAGAAAATGCAAGTCTCCAAGCCGAAACTGCTCGTCTACAAGCCGAGATCGCTCATTCCAAAGCCAAATACGCTCGTCTTCGAGCTACGATCCAAGTTGAACATCTCGAAGATGCCGATGATGACAATCAGTCCCATCCAAATTCACCAGGCAACGAGGATACACGCTCAAGGCGTACCCGTGGCTCCCACCAAGGGACTCATCAACCCAAAAGACCTCGGACAGAAAACCAAGACTCGATCAATGCCCGTCGAGACCTGCAGACTGAATACGCCAACAATAATCAACTTGATGGACAGGAGGAAGCNAGGCAAAAGATCACGGTCCGGGTCACTCAAGATGGAGATCTTGAGACCGACTCACAAGTCGATGATCAAGCATGGTCCAAACTCGAGGGTACATGGCAGGAAATGAAGCAACAGTTCGACAGCAAGTCTAGCGATTGGACTTCCATTGACTTGAAGAAGAAATATGTCTGGGGTGCTGTAGTCTCTGCACCAACTACTCACTATTGGACCCGGAAGCAGCCCGGAGAATTTGCTTGTCGGTCATGCGCCAACAAGAGAAGGATTTGTGTGGGTTGGGTTGGCACAACTCTCCAGCTGCTGCCTTTGCCAAGTTCAGCAGATCACGAAGCCACAGACTGGGTGTCAAAGTATGTGGCGAACAATGATTATGTCAGCCGCCGCTCTCCAAGTGTCTGGCGTTGATGATCGAGGGGATTCGAGCTTGAGAAGTCGCACCAAATCTTGCGAGCTCCACGGGCAAAAATCCGTTTACGAAAGCGATCGGACGACAACAAGAATCGATTATGGTGATCAATGGGGCACAAAACAATTTGGCGAGCATACCGTGAAACTAATAGGTCATCTCCTAATGGAGCTTGTGTAAGGCTATGAAGGTCAGGAGGACTCCAAGTGTAGCAGATGGTCATTAAAGTCACTTTAGCTGGGTGGAATGAGACATCACATGTAATGGTTTGATCAAGCATAGCAAACTTGAGATACATGTCAAAGGCTGCAATCTTCTCATCTTGTGGCAAGCGTTCTGCTAATGTACAATTTTCTTTGTTCGCCTGTGCTTTGTGCCCTCTTGTGCTGATTGATGCCCATCCTTTCATCGTCGTTTCCGCTTCCATTCCATGACTTGTACTGTCTCTGCTCAAAGAGCTCCATGAGCTTGAAGAGATCCATGTGTCCAGACCTGATAGCGTCAAGGAACTCTGTGTGTCTAGTGATGATAGGAACTTCAGACTGAATCATTGAAGATAGCCTTCATGGCTGCATCATAGAGTGGGTGGGATGGTGAAAGATGCTTCTTGAAGGTTGCAAGCATTTTTTCGACAGCAGCGTCAAGTTCCTTGAGTCCAGACTCGAGTCTCTCCTTGAGTCCACCCGTGGTGTCATACTTGGCATACGACTCGGCGTTGATACCAGCCTGCAAGATCATGTAAGCACGGGTGATGCAAATAGCAATTGGTGTACATACCAAAAGGGCCTTGTGAGTGTTTCTGTGCTTGATGATCTTCATCATCTCAGGATAATGAGAGTTGAGACCTTCGACGGTAAGGCAACGTTTGAGATACTCAATGGTCTGGAGCTCGAGCGCCGCCTCTTTCTCCTCTTCCTCCAAGGCCTTGTACCTGGCCTCGAGTTCGCGTTGCTTCTGCTTGTTCAAATGTGTCAGCTCAAAGTTCTGCCAGCTTCTGATGCAATGACCTACTTCGTCGGCGGTGGGCTCAGACTTGCCAGACATGGTGTTGATTGACGCAGGGATGCGTGGATCACTGATGAGTTGGCTGAAGCTGATCGATTCCAGGATCTTGGTGTCTGGAAGTGATGATGTGCTGATGAAAGGGTTGGAAGAAGAAGAAGTTCCGAGAGGGAGAACTAAATAGGACATCGACGGTAGTGAGCTGTTGCAGTGAATATGGATCCGATTCCTTCACTTAAGTGAAAGCCACTTCGTGACGTCGAAAGCTTTGTTGCTTGTTCCTCCTTGTTCTTCCTATCTTCTTCCGCGTATTCGCCCATCAAAGTGCTTCCGCGACCTTAGAAAGATCTTCTCGGAAGAAAAGCTTGAAACTAAGGTATGGACTTTTACTTACCTCGCCTACTATGTTCTTGACTGAGTCATTAAACAATCGCGACAGCAAACCAAGCCATGTCTACCAACATCAAATCCATAGAGACCACCAAGTCTACCAAGGTTTCTATCAAAGCCGACCCCGCTAGCAACGACAAACCTTTCACCTTCACTGGCAAGGGTGAAGTTAAGTTCTCCACCGAAGGCAACCTTACCTTTGTCGGCACCGGTAAATTCACCAAGGCCAAAGGTTCCACCACGGGTACTGCCAACAATGACAAAGGTATGATTCGAATATCTCAAGGTTCGATCCCACGTCTCACGTTGCGCAGCTGTCTTGACCCCTGTCAAAGGCTCCACTCACCTTGGCCCACCTCCTCCTCCAGTTTTTGGCATCGAAGGCCAGACCAACATGGTCTCTCATGAGCCTCAGTCCCAAATGACTACCGCAGCTTTCAGCGGCACCCAGACCAGCGGCAATAACTTCTCAAACCCTACCTCCATGGCTACTGGCAAGTCCGGTATCCCATCTCAGGACGCCTCAAGTATTGGTACTGGCGCTTCCTCCACTGACGCCAATCCTAACGAGACAGACGTCGACCTGGCTAACTGGGGTATGTATTTGTGTCTGCCTTAGCTTCTACTGAAAGCCTCAACTAATAACTTGATAGCTCCCCCTGAAGTCTACACTCCCGAGAACCTTGCTCTGGTGCGTACTATGCGCAGCAAAATCGACGCTCGGGTCGCCCAGAAGGTCGCTGCAATGCCCGACTTTGCCAAGACTGAGAGAAGCATGCCAGACAAGGCAAAGGCCTTCAAGATGGCGGAGGAACTCGTTCGTGGCTTTCATTTCGCTGAGAATGCCATTGGTCCTGAGACTAGAGCCTCTCTCGAAAAGTACAAGAAGTACCAGAGACTCATTCTCCGTCGCGCCGATTTGATCTTGACGATCGCCCTCGAAGTTGGAGGTCCCCAGGCAGGAAGGGACCGCTTGGCTGAGCTCCGTGAGTTCGACGTTCCCCCTACCTTCGAGGAGGCCATGACCATCAAGAAGACTTGATAAGTATCGGGGATCAGTACCTAAGAACGTTCGAGTTCAAGAACGAGGTTACCAGAAAGAGGACGCCCAACCAGTAGATCGGGAACATTTGGACCCAAGAGCAGATAATCACTGGAAAGATATGCTCCTGTTACATACCATGCTTGCTTTTCCAGATCCTAAGTTCGTGCGTGCTGTGAAATAGGAAGATTGCCACTTCGCAGGGTGCCTGCTGGGAAGGTTGGCTCAGCCGTGCAATTTGTTCATGCGTGCTATGAAACTTGAAGGTCAAAATTGATGTTTTTAATGTGATGCTGAAGATCAAGGCTAAGGTGAAGGAAGACGCATGTCTTTGCCGTCCCTTCCAGTATCAGCACTTTGAGCATATTCCTCACTATATTAGATATTTCATATCAAGAAGCAAAAAACCAGAGCTGAGCTCTTATGGGAAAACCAACCTCTGCGTCGCTTGATTTTAGTCACCAAGATGTCGGACATCTGGCTGTATGCATGATTTAAGACGTACAAGGTGAGAGTCGAAGGCGAGAATCGAATGGTTTTATTACAAATCAGGAGTGTAAGCCGTTACACCACTCAACCGATTTACAGGAACAAATTCAATTTGAGTGAAATATATGGTCTGGGTGTGAGTGACCAGGGTTCGAATCAGGGCTGAGGAGGCATTGCTTCGGCGGCTTCTGTTTTGCACATTTGGTATCTGATTTCGGCGTGATTTGAGCGGTTACTTCGCTCTCCTCGAGAAGCAGAAAGTTGGAAGAGCTCATACACAGACTTTGTGATAAAAGATGGTTGGAAAAGCATCTTTGATACCGCAAGTGTAATCAAGCGCTCTCTTGCCAATTCCAGAACACCTTGTCTAGCACCTTCCTGATGAGATCAGCGTTCACACCACCACCCTTGAACTCATCCAGAACGCCCTCAACACACTTTCCAATATTCTCCTCGCCTCTCAACAAGCCGGTGATCTCATCCTCGGGTACTCTCGCTACTAGGACCCTACCACCATATTTCCTCCACCTAGTTGGCGGACCACAGACATCAACCATGACATTCCCTCCTATCCGAATTCTGAAGTCTTTGATCATGCTCAAGATGCTGCCGCCAAGGCTGTTGTCGAGGAGGGCAAGTAATCCAGGGATTCTGAGCAGAGTCCTCGGAACATCGATGTTCAGTACAAAAGCATTGTTGGCGTAGAACAATTCTTGTGCTTCATTGCGGATGAGTCTGCAAGTTTGGAGCAGTGGCANAAATGGCGGGGTCAGTCGTGTTTGACAGGGACATCCATAGTGCAGCTTCTCAAACACAGCAGGCAGATATATCGATAGGGGTGAAGATGATGGTGGAAACGGACAGTAAGCTGCCGATGGCTTCGTCAAAATAATGGTCTGTTGCTGGGGAAGTGCATAGCGATAGATTTGGAGGCGGATCTCGGGTGGCAGGGCGAGAAGAGGAAATGGTCGTGGTTTTCGCTTTGACTCCGAGTCTTGAGATCCAAACACTGTATGATGGCATGACTTGACGAGTTTTGCGAGGTCGATGGTTGTTGATGCTGCCATTGCGATGCTCAGAAGACTGAGTACCAAGGCCGCGAACCACATGATGGGCGAATGATTCGAGGTGAGGGATCTGGTTGCGGTAGTATGCTCCTCGGAACGACAAGTAAGAATGAAGGGTATCGTTCTAGATACTTTGTCGCATATATTGGAGTTAGAACAGGACAGATGATGCCTCGATTGCTGGTGCCTGATTTTGTGAAAGGGCATTCAGGTCGGAAGAATGTTATCGCACAGGAAACCTCTGGGATAACATACTGAAAAGTGAAAATTACGGTACAGAGGATAAGGTCAAATGATCGCTTCCATGATATTCGTAACTCGTTATATTATGTACATGTGGTTTGGAATGGAACAGTCTGTGACGACGTGAAGTCGAGATGCAGCGGTATGCACAAATCCAAGCGTGCCTGAAAATACGCCCACCCAACGACGATCAACGCCAGACTTCTGATCATCTAATCAATGATCCAAACACCCGCCCAGTCTTTCCAATTGGCAGTCTTCCATTGATGTGTTGACATGCTTGCGTACACGCCTGTCTTGTGCTCGTAGTCTCTTGTTCCAAGCTCTACGAGTCTGTCAATCAAGGCTTCGGTCTCATCCCGAGTCTCGCCACGATCCCATCCCAGGCTCTTTGCAATTTTGACCTGGCGCAGGTTGGGGAATGAACCCTCATCTATTGTCAGAAGGACATCAATGGGCGAAAATTTGTCGTCGACACCAGGGTTGCCCGAGTTCGTGAAGGTGAGCATGCGCAGTTTGTGGTCGGTGAAGTTGGGTGTATCGTGGGAATGCCACTCTTGGAAATCGGGGTTGAATATTGCCGGGGTGATGTAGTCGACACTGACACTGAGCTCTTCAAGGTCTGTGAATAAGCCAAGCACCGGGTCTAGAGAGCTTATGCCCAGTCGTGGCAGGTGTGACAGCGATAGTGCCTTGAGAGGCAGATGTGCACGAGAAAGAGTAGAGAGGAGTTGGCGAATAGCGTGAGACTTTGCTTGTGGGCAGTGTTCGATGGTCAAGCGTTCGAGGGCAGGAGGGAAGTGGACAATGCCGTAGAGGAAATTCGCATCGATACCACCACTGATGTGTAGATCTTTCAGAGTCTGAGGCCAGATGATCGAATCAGGATCGACAGTGTTCGCGCCAAAGCCAGAAGAGCGTGGGAAGCGCAGACGTTCGAGGTGATGCAGTGATCTGAGCGACTTGAAGAGCATGTCCAAAGGTTGAGCTTCGGACACAAGAGATAAGTCGAGACTGCGCAGGTTGTGCGACTTTGACAGGGCTGCGTAGCTGTTGATAGCGAATGAGGCCTGGGGTGCAACGAACTCTTCCAAGCTGCCCTCTGTCCTTCGCAACACTCTCGCAGTGACACTCCTGCTGCTATGGTGGACGAGCATGCCCAGGTTCAGAACTTTGACAAGGCTGGCCAGGGGACTCTCTTTAATGCGAAGGTTGATCGAGGGGCACATGGTGCNGATAAAAGGATCGTAGTTCTTGCCGTAGATCTTAGGGTATGCGTAGAGGTACGGGATGGCGGCGCGGTGCCATTGTCGCGACAAGAGACAACATGTGTACAGAGACTTCTGCGCTTCGGGCGCTATGGCGACATATTCGAGGATTTCGAGTACAAGCTCGTCGGGAAGGTATGCCGGTTCAGTCGCATGATAGTTGTGTGACTTGGGATCATCGTCGCGGACAGGAAACTCTGATGATGGATTGGATGGTTGCGGGTTGGCGGCGGCCGACTTGTCCTTGACGGCCTGCAGGCTCTCGGCCATGGAGATGGTCCAATTGCGCTGCTGATCAAGCGCCATCTTGGTTGTGCGTCCTTCTCTCGCAGGGCGATTGTCTAGGTATGTTGTGGTTGTGACTCGACTGTGCTTGTTTGCCGCTGTCTTTGCACTGACGATGCAGAGGCCGAGACCCTTTCACCCCGCACTTTTTCTACGTCACTTTTTTCACAAAGAATTGCACAAAGCACGCACAACATCCACTATATTTCACAATCTGATAGCCTGATGTGGGAGCCTCAATCACCTCTGGCTTCTGACCTTGTTACAGAATGCAGAAGACAATTTGACTGTACACAGAAGTTGACTCTTCCCTCGACACGCAATCAATTCCAGCCGTGCTCTGTCAATCACTGCTCATCTGTTTCAGTATCGCACATCTTCACATGCTGCTGCATACGGGCGTGCAAGGTGTTCCTGGATCTTCTGTCGTGCCGCTGTTTTCTCACCCGCTCCGTATACAGGTACCAGTGCATGGATCAACCGTCTACACTGCCACGCTCAACCCAATTCGCTGTTCCTCTACAGGAAATTTCGGACGCGCAAGCCGAGTCAGATCTTTGTCTGCTTGTGTCTCGTATCCGTGAGCTTACCATGCGGGAACTGTGTGGAGCACCGTAAATCACAGCCTGGAGTGGTCAAACCCAGCCCGGCTGTGACGTAGCCCTCAAAAAGACTGACCATCCTGAAGATAAATAAAATAGTTGTGCCCACCCAACAAATACTCTCTACCATTTACATATCCAGCCTCCAGTCGCACATACCAGACATCTCATATCCACCACAACCGCCATCAATATGTCGAAAATGTCGAGCCAAGTCGAGCCTACCATCGTTACTGCCGTCGAGACCGGACCATCAGCCTCTTCCTCCTCAGAGCTCTCTCCCTCAGACAACTCTCCTATGCTCAGACGTGGATCCCGTGCAGCTCCACCAGAGGGCCTTGACTTGAACTCCAAGAACAAGCTCGCACCCCCGACTACCGAAAGACAGGACTTCCCCTCACCAGGTGGTGCTCCCGCAGGCCAACGCATCTTTGACGCAAACGCCGTCGCTGAGGACAAAGGTGTCGAGACCGTCCCTGGAGGCTGGGCCAAGGGCGTCGAACAACAAGACGTGGTCGCAGAAGAATACGAGAAGCAAGACGATGCTTCGCAAAAGTCATCCCCAAGCCTGAAGCAGAAGGTCAAGGACCTGCTTCATCGCGACTAAGCCATGACCACCACTCGAACCGAGAGCCCATCTCATTCTCTTTGTTATGATGGCACGTTTTCTTGCATCTTGGAATTTAGTCAGCGGAGGAGTTTCATGGTTACACAACAGCTTCCGCCAAGCGAATCCGAATCGCAGCATATCATCACAGGCGCTCGCATCTCACAACCTTGATTTCGATTATTTTACTTCTTTGTATCTATTCAACATCTGTTCAACACTTCACGTCACTCCCGAATCCTCAAAGCTGTACCTCGTCTTTTTTTTTACTTGTATGCCTGCGCGTCAAGTCAACCATATCTACTATCCAGCCATCCCTGTGCTTGTGTCGAAGCTCCGAGACAGCTAGGCAACAGCTTCAATCTCGATCGCAATGCTTAACCTGACATACTCTTTGAAGGAGGAGACTTTGCCGTTGCAAACACGCCCACAAACGCCTGCAAGACCCTTTAGAGTGGATACAAAGCATAGGTTCGAGCTTGCTGCACCGTCTCGATGCATGCTTTCTAACCGACCTACGGGCTTTCTAGACTTGCCCGTTGAGATCAGACTCAAGATCTACCATCTCGTCCTCGCGGACTTTCTGAATCACAGTATCATGGTTTCGAGCAGCATTCATGTTCGGCCAACAGGGAGCAGTCTCATCCCGCCTGTTTCTTCACTAGTCAAGCATCATCGACGAACCAATCAGGTCCACGAGCCTGAAATCGTTCGCACTACGAAGACCATCCGCGCCGAAATACTTCCTCTACTCTACGCACCCGACATACCGGTTTCATACACATTCCACTCTTGCGATACTAGCTTGATCAGAAAAATACTCCAACGCATTCGTACAGAAGACATATCTCTGAGGTTCCATCTCTGTACACTGACATTTTCTCTGCCTAAGAAAGTCGACGACAATGGTCTAGCAACACCCTGGCTTGTATCACTGGCTATCTGTCTAGCATGGTGTCTCCATTCGACGTCCTCGAATACAGATATCGTCATCACAGAGCCCGAATTTGGCGTCAGTGAACCATACGTCGCTGTTAACGAGATAGAACCACCCTCTGTTTCTATCAAGAAAGCAGAGTCCACTGCTACGATCAACTCATTTCCCCGAGGGACATACCTGGGACTATCAACCACAGCAACTGATCTGGTAACCTCTTTCCTTGAGTTCGCATCAGGCTTGCCTGCAGAGGAGATGAAAACCGAAGAACAGGTCATCTTTGCTTTGGCAGATTTTCTGCATGCAAGAGAGGACAAGTGCAAGGACTGTATTCTATGGAGAAGTGTCTGGAAGNNGGAGTGCTTGAGGAGGATCTACGGAGCAGAGGTCGCAAAGAGCATGGTGAAAGAGAGGGAATGTGAACTTACTGGAGACCTTACCAGTTGAGGGGTATACGGCAGCAACTCAGTTCTCTCTCAAGGTCTGCGAGACTCACTAACGTTCAATATGGAAAGGCACAATGGGCTACAGACAGAACTTTGGCCGTGGAGATGCCTTATAACGGGATTTCTCTATACACGTCGGTCTCCTTGGAAACTACTATGCATGCTCTCGGTCCTACCATGACAGTTCTTGCCACGCGGGGAGATACCCACTCAAGGAGCAAGATCATTGACCTGGTTTCACCATCTACAAGGTGCATCGCTCATAACGCTGTCCTTTGAACACGCCTGGATAACAGGTGGCTCAAGACCCTCTCTGCTGTATGAGAGAGTTGTTAGTTGTTGTTAAGGAAGGGAAAAGATGGAATAAAGAGAAGAGAAGCAAGAACAACATTTGCCAGAATTGTGGTCGCGCCAAGGGGTTGTGAGTAAGAGAAACTGCTTTCACCTACTGAAGTAACAGAATTGTTGCTGAGAACTGTCATTTGCGATCTGTTCTAAGAATGTCCCCTCACTACGATGAGCAGGTTTAGCAATATCATCGGAGTCATCAACAACAATCACCCTCACAGTGCCACTTGGTGCGATACTTGCAACAGTCTTCTTGGCTCCTTCTGTCGTAGCGACGCTTCACCTGTAGCCATGTTGTCCAGATCATCCACTTGTTCAACATCAACCACGTCTTGTAAGGCCGTTCTCCACTTCCACTGCAAGATCGAACGAGGCATTCGATGCTATCACCAGCGCCGCCTGATCGCTCGATCCCTTTTAACCACAAATTTCAGATTTGTGGTTCAAAACTATGCTAGGTTACATACATCGAATTACCGATCGAACAGTGCTTATCTCACGGCAGTCGCATACATCCTGATCCTGATCTCATGCGTGAGACTAGGACTATCGCCCTACTCCAAATCAGCAATGTCTTGCCTTTTCCTCACTTCCACTTAGCTACAGCGCTATAAAAAGTCCATATCTGCAACCACACTCTCTGCACCTCTTCTTCAACACGTAACAATACTTGCGAAATAGCCATCAATCTGATTAGACTTGGCAGCTATTCAATACTTCATCCTTAATAGCATACCAGACTCCTACTTGGTCTATCCTGAGTCTAAACTTCTTCGTCAACGTCGAGAAGAACTCAAGAGCTTGGGTATCGATATGGATTATTCCCCAGCAGATTTTTTTCCTGAGTTGCATTCCGGAGGCTCAACCAAGATGACTTCGTCGTCTCCATCGAATGAGCATCGCGAAGTTCCCAGCAGCATGACTTCGTCGTCTTCCTCGAATGAGGGACATACTGCCGAAGTTCAAGCCAACGATCTTCCAGTCGCGACACCCAAGTTGACTACCCAAGCGCTGAAGTACGAGACGATCTTCTTGGTATACAAAGGCTATCTCAAACTTCCCGCCGACGCTCAAGATGACAATCTTGAGAATCTAAAACGCTTGTGTCTTCGCTTCAACCAAGTCCCTTCTATTGATACGGTCAACTGGCTCATCCAAGAGGCGAACATTATCGACGAAAAGCACCGCTTGAACTTCGCAATCTACCCTTTTATGCAGGAATTCAAGTTCTTGATGGGCGCCACCGGGGGAAACAGACAGCCGCGCCTCTTCGTGGGCACACTGACTTTCAGCAACGGCAAGACGGAAGTTTGGGCTGGTTGGCCAAAGACCACGAGGGAAACGTGGTTCGCAACAACCAACAAGACTGAACTTTACGACGCGCCTGAAGATGAGAATGGTCAAACTCTCGCACTAGATCTAAGCCCAGCATGGCGCCAACGTATCGCGTGGGACGAGCCTCTTAAAGAACTCTTCCAGATGAGCAAAATTCTCAACGGAAGACACATTGGCAAGGCGGCTCAAGTGCAGGATGCCATCTTGCTCAGTGTCGCCAAAGTCGTGATCCGTTTCTCAGGCCTTATGAGAGCAGCTCCCGATGCGCACGACCGGCGAGGACGCATCTCGACTGTGTCTTCCAAGTTCACACAGCGTCCTTTCCACGACCGCGAACCGGAGTCGCCAGACAGTCCTTTCTTGGAAGCCTTTCGCAAACTCAACTATGGACCAGATCCCGCCAAGAGTGTCCACAGATGCCACCCTCCCGATTCAGACAACTTCATTGCTGACGTCAAGGCTTCCGATAGCAAGGCCAGCAACCAAGGTACTCCCTATTGGGCCCCCAAGAGCGGATTGGTCATTAANGAAAAGAGCGAACAGGCCAAGAAGAGAAAGATCAAGCGCTTGGCTCACTCTGACATTGTTTCTGATACTGATCCTGACTCTGAGCCTGAAGGTCACTTGAGGCCACCATACTCACGAGCCATTGACGACGAGACTTTCTTTGCGAACATTGATGTTTCTTTTGCACTTTGACATTCCTTGTTTTCCTTCAAACAGCACTTCACTGATTCAGACAAGCATTTTGATTTTGAGCGACGGATATCTACGAAGCATACTTGGGGGCGAAACAGAAAAATCTCGAAAACGTAGGAAAACAATCGAAAATATGTTGGAGTAAAACTTGGTCCCATGCTTCGAGTTGTGCTTCGCGTATATTTCCTTGACTTGCTGCCTTGGTCGATCATCGCGAACAACATTGGACCGATGGATGTTTTCGTGTTGACAGTCGGGTTGGCCAGATCGGCGCTTGACGACTTCTTACAAGTACTGCCAGCAACGCATAACAAGGGGTGCGAAGTCTATAGAGTTTCATGATGGGGAGTAAGCGTGTTAATTCGTTGCTGCAATATTTTATACCACTTGGCTCTTGTAGTCTTTATTATTTGTCTCAAGCTGGCTGACTGTGATCTGCCTATCTTGCAATCTTCCCTCCTTTGGCCATCTTGTAGTTCTTGATCCTGCCATCGTTTCTCAAATCAACGCCCCAATCTTGGAGGCACTTCTCGGTCTCTGATCTTGGCCTTGATTCAACGACCTTCTGTGTTCTTCGCCCCGTCTGACTACTCTGAATGATTCAGTTTCTGGTGAAGCGTTCACGCCAAGTCAGAATCTGTGCGATAAGGTCGCCGAAAACGCTCTGGACTTGGTCGTGACCTTCTGCAACGATCTCATCAGCAGCCAATCTGAGCGGCCGAGGGATCCTCGTGCCACCTCTGTGAGCCACGCGGAAATTTGCGTTCACGATCAGGTTCGAGATCTTGAATTTCTTGATGTTGGAGCGTCCTTTGAAGTTGTTCAAGAACGTAATTGGCCCAAGATCGCTAGCGTCTCTGCTAATCCAAACGCCCATGTTAGAGATCTCTAGGCCCTCGAAAGTCTGCTGCATTGTTCTTGAGCATAGCGAATTTAGGCCTTCGCTCTTTAACTGCAAGTCCTTCAATATGAATGTTTGATNATCTGTTGTCAAAAAGACTGATGGTAACTTTTGAAGGAGCCTACCAGTGCGTACAGCTCTCCAGAAAACCCACTTGTCGAGTGCGATGTTTTGACCTTGCAGCGAGAGGAGGCGTGACGGACCAGTCTTGACTTCGACAGTGAGGGAATGGGCCTTGAGGTCGCGAATTTGGCTTACGTTGTTCTCAACCGTGCGCAACGCGATGAATCTAAGCATCAAGTTTGACTTGAACTGATTTGATCCCTTGATGAGGAAGGCATTGGCTTGATCATCCGTCATGAAGTTGGTCAATTTGTCCGAATTGAAGGCTGAACTAAAGAATGATTGCTGTGAGGAGTATTTGGAGATTATGGCGGCGTCGCGGACAGCGAGCATGATTTGATGCGGATTGACATCCATAGATCGGGCGTCAACGGATTTGACATAACCATGGCCTAAGGTTCTACACCGAGTTGGAACGTCGTCGATTGCACGTAAAAGCTTGATCCTGTAGCCGTAGAGATTGTCAAAGACTCCAAGACTGACACGGTGGTTGCCATGATGCTTGAGATTCTCCAGCGCAGTGACAAGCATAGCAATGTGACGTCCAGACTTGCGAGATTCGCTATCTTCTTCGCTGTCTTCTTCGCATATGGGATTTGAAGTGTCTTGCGAAGAGCTCTCGGTGCGTGCAGTCGAGAACTCAATACATTTGACGTATCTGCTGAATACTGCGTGGCTGGTGATTTTGATAAGTTTCTGTAGACTTGGCTCCGTGATTTGGTGGTGAAGATAAGCGAACTTCACCTTGGCGAAGTTGTCCGAAAAGCGATAACAGACCTGCTTAGAGATAAGGCGAAGTGTTGGTAGCTGTTCTTCATCGAGCAGGACCGCAATCATGCATAAGATCTCTGGTGGAAGATCCAATAGAGTAGTAGCAGGGGTGGGAGGCTTGGTAGACGAGGTGATCTTCGCCTGCTCCGCCAAGTTTGGCATCTTAGTTGGTGGTTTCGTCTTGCTTGGTTGTACCGTCGCGTAGAAATAGCAGTTGCTGTTGATGGAGAGGAGAAGAGGAGGAGCGGTAGATGTCGGAAGGCCTTATAAAGGCTCGAGCGTCTCTGAAGTGAAGACGGCCTCGAATGAAGGAAGCTGAGGCTAAAGATATCGTGGCAGTTGTTCGCGACCAAGGCAGTAGTGAAGCCGAGAAACTGCGCAGATATTTTCAAGGACCGTGTGTTGAAGGTTTGAGAGACAGGTGAAGGCGATCTTTGTACCGAGGATGAAATTTTTGGTCGGCTTCGAGTGCAAAAGGTTTGGAGTAGGTGCGATGCTACAGGCTATGGGCGTGTAAAAGCAAAAGAGAGCAAGACACGAGATGGAAGAAAGAAAAGAGATTAAGGTCGAAGAAGGAAAGAAAGTGAGTGGAAGAAGAAAAAAAGAAGCGAGGCGGAAGGAACAGGGCGCGAGACAGTAGGTCGGAATTTGTGCCTAAAGTGAACGTAAGTGGTCGAATCAACTTACAGCTGCAGATATGCGCAATAGTGGTACGAGAGAATTGAGGGCTGGAGAAAGACGTGATATAGACGATCTCTGTTGCCGAACTCTGTGCACAGCTGGACTAAGGATGTACTCTCAAATCCGCGGTCAGAAGATATGCTAGACTTAAACATGAACGACTCCAAGACAAAGAACAAAGCAAAAAGTCGCAAGAAGCCAGAAGATATACAAGCAGCTTCTAAACAGCCACAAAGCTCCAAAGCACCCAATTACAAGTGGAAGGCCAAGTACTACCAGTGATGAGCTGAATAGTGCTGTAGTTGTCTGCAGAGCAAACAGTGCCCGCAATACCACGACCATTGACACCACAAGCAACACCACCATAAGGATCAACATTGCAAGTGAAGTAAGACTTGGTGGCATCACCCTGCGGAGCAAAAGTACAACGGCGAAGTGATTGTGGTAGGAGCGAGGGCAAAGGCGTAGCCAGCGGCACTACCGCTCTGGACAACCATGTGCTGATTTGCCTGGTCGACGACAAATTTGGTAGCATCGGCTGGATTGGAGACCAAGCTACTCTGTCCGCCATTACCGGAAATGAAGATGTACTTTCCATCGGCGCTGGTTCCGGAGCGGGAGATTTGAATATGATATGTGTACGAGACAGGATCTGTGGTTGTGTATGCGGTAGTGACCTTGCCATTCTTAGCACCTGAGACGACGTTGGCACCAGACTTGGAAGGGGATCCTGCTTGCGTCTTGAGCCAGCATGTGCCTGGAACTTCTGTCAGTACTGAAGAATCGATGGAAGGCAGAATGGTGATTACCTGAGCCAATGCCATTAGTACCGCCAACATAGGTGAAAGCATTACACTTCGAGTCGGCATCGCAAGCGGTCATGCAGTCTTTGTACGAGCTCGACGCAGCGGTGTTCGTGTAAGCACCTTGAGTCAAGTCCGAGGCGGCATAGATATTGTATACGTTGTCCAATGCATCGGTGGCAGTTGAAGGTGGCGTAGTATCAGGCTGGGCTGCGAGTGCTGCAGCATAGGCAGTCGTCATGTAGCCGTTGCTGCCAGCGACGAGTACCTGAAAGTTCGCACGCATCTGACCGTAGTTGTTGGCATTCGCAGTAGCCACAGCACCACCCCACATCACACATTTAACATTGACGGAACTGGGAGGGTCAAGACAAGAGGGACCGTCAGTGGACGAGCTTGGATCTCTTTCGAAGTAGATGTTGACAGAGTTGCAGCCTTTGACAACAGAGCACTTGTTTGTGCAGGTCTGCACATCGTATGATGATAGAAGAGAGAATCCAAGATACTGATCAGCAGAGTTTGAAGCATTCAAGCCTGAGAAGGATTGGACCCAGCCAGAAGGAGTAGGTGCCAGACTCGCTTGTGCCGAGTAGTACGTATCGGCAACGAATCCAGCCGCGGTGTCAGGAGAGGATTTGTAAGAGATACCAGATGGCTGCGGGACACAAGTAGCTGCACGCTTTGAAAGATCAGTGGCACTTGCAGTGGCCTGTACAGAAGCAGACGACAAAGCGACAGAGACATCGCCAGCCGAGTCGAAAACATTCGTTGCCAGAGGATCAGAAGAAGCAGTCGCAGTCACGGCGACAGTGGTTGCAGTAATAGCGGGTGCGTCCTCTGCGGTCACATAGACGATCGGAAGGTTGAAGACTGTTGTAGGAACGGCCACAGAGATGGCATCTATGTCAATCGAGGTGGTGTCCTGAGCACTAGCCAAAGCGACCAAAGCTATGGTTGTTGCAATGTTTCGACGCATTTTGGAGATGTGTAGAGGCTATATGACCTTATTGGGGCGAGGAAGTGTGTTGATCTGTTGCTGAGCTGTTTGATGGCTGCAAGAAGTCGTGGCTCTACTTATACCTTCAGCTCCTGGTTACCGATACAGCAGTGATGTCGCTTCGAGGACGAGCATAGCGAGCCAAGAATACCGTATCCATGTGCACAAACATTCGGGTTTCACCCTTCAGCTGGTCTCGGTAAGGCCGTACAACGTGACAATCTACGAGGGCTGTGGCTGCTCTCTATGAGAGACTAACCAAGTGGTTCGACGTAGGTATCTGTGAAAAAGTCTAGCATGGATTTGCCTAAAGCAGTTTCTAGAAGACGGTCCGAGAACCGTTTGTCAGCGGTACAGCCGACATCTGAGACAAAATCTGCATTCTGGAACCAGCACCACTGTCACGTGGCCAGCGGCAAAGGAGGTCCATCGCAACTCAATCTCAGGGCTACAACGGTCTGGAGGATGACATTCTGAAGATGTTGTAGTTTTGCAAGAGACGAGAGGTGCTTGCTGCGAGAATGGAGTTCTATACCATCGGCAATGTCCGCCCCGGCTCGCTTATACTTGACAAAGCAATCAGCTCGCGTATACTTGCATCTATCAAACCTCGTCTTCAGCTGACTTGGACAACCACTGATAAACTTCGACAGCAGTCTTAGTTTACAGCTGGCTGACCAGATGCCCTATGGGTATGCTGCCTCTTCGAGAAGAACTGTTGCTTCTAGACTGAGCTTTAAGCACGTACCACGAAAGGTGTAAAACTGTCGTCAGCTGAACGTTCCCCTATGTTCTGCAAAGCATGTGTATGTGCAGACCATGGGCAGTGTTGCAGACTGCGGTGTTCCCTGAAAATCTCATCTGCGATCGATACTCATGGTCGTGGTGTCAAGATGCAGAGGCTATATGTTGAACTGACGCATATCGCTGCTGCTTGTAAACATAACATGTTCAAAATTGTTGGTCGGTAGAGAATGTATTTACGGTCTCTACGGAGTCACAAGGTATAAGTATCTCCTGAATCCAACGTTTCGCCTGTGATGAACGAACATCATTGTTCCAGATAGACCAGATGAGAAGCAACCTGCTCCTAGGGTCCTTTCCAATGTACCTGAATCCAAGAACATTGCTGACTCGAGCAACTTCGAACCAGACGAGAGTGAGAAAGCAAGTTTCACTGCTCAGAATTGTGGCAAGCACGCATGTGGTTCCTGCCTTATATGACTCTTTGCTAAGTCCGCCGGCCGGTGACATGTGATGTCTCTTGCAAGAGACAAAGATGTGATCGAAGAATCTCCTCACTGCAAACTATACCGGCTCAGTTATTGTCTCTCATTCTCATGTCTTCCTGAAAGTCTTTGCGCATAATGGTGTCCAAGATCGTCCTCGCCGGGATCTTGTTTCCTGTTGCCATCTATATTTTGGTGGCCGCCATCTTGCTCTTCGTTCTGGGATGCGCATTGTACGTTTGCTTTGCTAATTTCCGTCAATATGTTCGAAAGATGTACCGAAAGGTAAGGAAGCTCTCTGCCGTACCTTCTATCACAGTCTACTGAAGCTTTCCACAGTTCAAACTCCTTTACTGGCCAGAACAGACCTTCGACTTCCTCGGTCTACCGCCTGAAATCCGCGTAATCATCTATCGCTACACGCTTCCAAAAGACGGCATCTACTACCTAACTGCCCGCAAGACGAGGCTTTATGGCCGGTCTTTGCCAAAAGGACTAAACGGCGAGAATGTTCATCCTCCACCCTCTCTACTTCGTCTTTGTCGCCTCGTATACCAAGAGCTGTGGCCGATGATCTACAAGACCTGTGTCTTCTACATCACCATATACTCTATTCGAGATCTTCTCTATGCCTGGAACCTTCTCGACAGATATGCAAGCCGCACTACTCCCAGCTCAACGGACATGTTCTCGCATATGAGCAACATCCGTATCAGAGTGAACGACCTCATCCTCAACATACACCCACTTGAGCACAGCTGCTATGAGGGAATGATTGCAGAGATTAGTCAAACGGATCAACTCTGGTTTGGCCCTGGTGCTTCGCTCTTACAAGACAGGTCTCAAGCTGCGATGATGGTGGGAGTATATCACGGCCGTGGTATCGTCTCAGAACGCTTTGATGCTGTAAGCTTACAGGAATTTATCACTTCCATGCTGGGTGTTAGTGTGCTGGACAAGCGCGCTCTGATCAAGATGTTACCGTGGTATCAACGCCATCAGAGCCGTCGAAAATCGTCCAAGTCCAATGTCTAAGCATGTGAAAAGATCGAGCCGCTGTATCAGAAACGGTCTTGCTGTATGTATGGAGGATGGAACATTCGGCTCAATTTGCTCAAATACCAAGCCATTGAAGAAAAGACTTAGCTCTACACACGGTCAAGACAGTATCTAGCTTTATAATCGAACACGATGATACTCAAATCTGTTTACGAAAGACAATAAGGATCACAAGAATAGGACTTACTCATGTCAAACACTCTCGCATCTTGGGCATGGCTCTGAAGTAAAAGTAATTCCTCATTGAATGGTAGACAATCGTTCCTATCCTATGCTGTGCAATCTCATCTCAATCCCTATCCTGATATACTCCTCCTACGGATTGCCATGTACGTATGAACCTCGCCTCTTGTTGTCCCTGGGGTATAACTGATCAAAACCCCGCCTTCCTATTTCCTTTCCTGCTTTCCTGATAAAAATGGATATGCAACACAACGCCAATGAAATATGCCCTTAAGCCTTATTGCGCCGTCGAATAAAAACACCCGAAGCTCCGAGAAGAATAAACAAAGAAAATGATACACGGAAGTGTGATATGCAAATAGAATATGCAGAAAGACTTTTTCCCACTGACGATGCAAAATCAACAGAAAGTCTAGATGTGTACCCGGTTCGTAGACCAGGTGGATTGATTGATATGTGATTAGACACACTTTTNTGCCTGGAACAGTCCTAGGCTCAGACTGGTGTCGTTGGCACCCATGATGGGTGTTGGGTCGGGCATCAGCTCCCAACGCCTCAACATATATGGTGTTTGTTTGAGCTCAACAGGACCTCTGTTCGCACCCATACCCATTGAGAGTCTCTGTTGCTGGGCTTGCTGTTGTTGCAAGTGTGCTTGTGACAGGACAGGTGTATTAGGGACAGATGGTGAGCGTGAAGGCATACCAGGTCGAGCAGGCACTGGCCATGGCCTTTGCAGCATTGATGGAGACTGTGTAGCTGAAGCCGGCGAAGATGAGGGTTGTAAGGGAGTTGATGTCGGGTTTTGTTGAGCTGCAGAAGCTGGGACTACCTTGGAGGCGAGCGACAACCATGCATCTGGAGATGTGTGAGTTCCGAACAAGTAGCGCAGACGAGGTATACAACGAGCTTGAGGTGGAAGGTTGCGTAGAATCGTGTGCATGTGCTCGTTGGATAAATCATCCGAGATCATGGAAGCGACGTCGAGAATGTGTTCAAGAATCGCTTGCTGGCCTTGTAGCTTTGGGTGAATTAGAAGTGCACACAGGACACCCATCAGCGGGATTAAATCTTGTGCAAGAGCGTTCGCGTCTTGTAGTGTGTGATGATGCATGGTGGTGAGTTGCAGCAACACATTGATGCCGAATGCCATACGCGTCTTCTTGTCTAATTGTCCGGGGTCGAGAGAATTGATGCCCTCTGCAAACTGACCCAACCGTTTGAAGTGCTCAGCAAGCATGACGAATGCGGTTGATGGCATCGATTGTGATGAAGCGGCAAGTGCAGACGCTTCAACTGCTTTCAAGTATCGTCGTACAGCAGTTTCTTCTTCCATGGTTCCATCCACCGCAATGATAGAGGAAAGCTTTTGTAAGACACATTCACCAGCCCAGGAGTGGATGTGATGAATGAGATCCTTGTCAAGCGCACTCAGGAGCTGTGGCCAGACTGAAGATGTGTGTTCAATCGCACTCTGGAATGTACGAATCAGACTGGTCTTGTCGGTTTCTGACAGGTTGTTGCCTCCGGAAAGAACTGAAGACAGCTGTTGCAAAGCTACCTGGCTAAAGGGTAACGAAAGCTCTGTTGTTGATCCGACGATCTGGTTCACCTTTTCGATCATCGACACTTGCTGTTCCTGCAACTCAGGATCCAAAAGAGAGTCGAGGAGAGGTTGTACAGAACTCTGGACAACAATCTGATTACTCTTGGGGATGAGCTCTTGCGAGACCAGCTTGCGATCCTTGACGATGTACTGACGGAGCAACATTGTAATCTTCTCGCCTAGTGCATTACCATTCTTTGGCAGAACTGATTGAGGGTTCAGTTGAAGTAGTGATCCAATGATGCGCAGAACACCAGCTTTGTGTTCATGACAGAATAAGTTTTGTGCAACTTTGAATCTGTACGCTTCCGCCGACTGGTTGTGCAGCACTGATGTTGAGGGTATCAAGATCTTTGCACAAATAACAGCGACACGACTCGCGTTGGCAGGTTCTGTAGATTTGATGGTATTGAGCTTCCTGTCCCAGACCTGGTAGAAATTGTCCAGCTTCAAGCAGCTAGAACCGACCAGGGAGCTAACAACACCTTCTACAGTCTCGCACGGTGCTATCGTCTCAGCCATCCGATTGACAAGCTTCTGCACCAGTTGCTCGAACGTAGTCTGGTCGAACGATCTCAATTGCGCGAACCATGTGCTGGTACGAGACAAGCCTTCAGATCCCATCTTGACACTGCGATCAGCAATGGTAGTGAACATGCGCACCATCAGCTGCTCATCCATGGTGTTACCGCTAGTGAGCACACGGTCAATATCGTCGTTAGATTCAACTGTTCCCGAATGCGATATTGCCATGCTGTCAGATGCTGGTGAACACGCAGTGGTAGAGCTCTGTATCTCGCACATTGCAAGCTCGCTGTCGAGAGTCTTTGCATACATCGCGCCTGATGGTATGCGACGGACAAGTCCTGACAAGGACAGTAGGAAAGTACGATCTAGAGGTTGCCTTGACCGCAAGCGACGTTGCTGCTGATAGATTTGCAAGACCAATGCTGGCAGGAAACCCATGGTAGCGAAGATCTCGATGTTCAAGTTGATGGTGTCTGCTGCAGCAGCCAGAATTTGAGGATTGCTGCAGTTAGACGCAGCGGCAAGTACTTTAGCCAAGCTCGGGTAGTCTTCGAATTGTTCCAACGTATGGCGCACCAGACAGAAAGCGGCAAGGTTGCCATTGAAGACAGTCTCACTGACAGAGTCAAAGCTCTGCGAGACTACCCTCTCGCATAACCATCTAGCCACAGCCATCCTGACGGCTCCAACAGGCTTGCTAGTGAGTACGGGCTCATGCGTAGTCACACCAGGACTGGGTAAAGACATGCCACCAAGGTGCTGGGACAGAGAAGCCTTGTAGTTCTCGATCTCATGTGCTTCAGCGTCAGCGTGATAGCCAACACGGTTCAAGAGCGTACGTCTTAGGTTGACGATATGAGAAGATAGGTAGGCTGTTGGTAGTTCGAGGAGAAGCTGAGCCTCACTCGCCGCGGCATCCGCCCCGGACAAGACACCCATCGAGATGAGCCATTGTAGGTATCTGCCTACCGAGAAGTGACCAGATCGGGCCAGGGCGGATACAAGCTTGTAGATCAGACGCGGTTCCATGTTGCGGTCGTTCCGAGCCTTCTCGAGCATGGTCAATACCGCATCATCTGCACTGAACCCCGCAAAGCTCCAGTAGCGAATTAACTGTGCGGCAAGGTAAACACGAGCGATACCTGAACGATGCTTGGAAGCTGCCCATTCGAGTATGGTGACCAACACTGAACGCGTGTCAAGTCCTAGCAGCTCGCATTGAGCAGCGATCCGGTCAATCTGAACATCCAAGCCAACAGAGTCAAGGATGTCTAGTAATCGGAGTCTGGGTGTACGAGAGGTTGTTTGTGGGGATGCACCTGATAATCGGTTGTTTCGTCTTGCAACGTTGATCAAGCCGTCAGCCTCCACGTTGAGGCGACCAGTAGGCTTGACAGTGGCGAAGGTAGCCTTGTATTCATTCCAAGACTTGGGTAGCACCAGACATCCCCGATGGTTAACAGCCAAGATAGTGATGAGTTGGTTGATACGGGTTGTGAGTTGTAAGTTGATACCATAGGGAGTACCAGCAAGAGCTTTGGCGTGTCCAAGGAGGGCTTCGGAGAGTCGATAACCACGTTTTCGGTGAGAGATGAGATGTTTCCAATAGATTTGGGTAAGCAGAATCCAAACAGGTAATCTTTCGGAAGAGCTTTGCTTGAGAGAAGTAAGGATCCAGTCCATGTAGTGTTCCTCATCAAGAAGATGCTCGACATAGAAGTGAGTGCCCAAACGAACAGCATAATTCATCTTCTGAGACCATCCTCGCTGTCCGCAGCTGGTAATAACACCATCGATAAATTGCTCGACAAACACTGTCCATTCCTTGATCCATTTGAGTTCGCCAGCCAGGGCAGCAGGGCCAGAGACACCTTTTCTCTTGAATGCACGGATCTCGTTAGCTCCGACACACTTGGAGAGCCACACAGCTCTAGCGATGGGAATATCCTTGGAGATACAATGATCGAGAAGAACTTTGCCACGAATGCCATGAGGAATGGTTCTACTAAGCTTTCGTAATGGCACTTCTGGGTTAGCAAGATCCTTGAGCCAAGCTTCTCTTTNTGTGTCGGTCAGGGTGACTCTTGGTGGCGGCTTGAAAGTCGAAGGGGCGGTGCAGAGACGCATTTGAGACCTCTTGTCCAGCACTTGGACAAAGAGAGCGGACAATACGCCCAGTCCATTCTTGTTCTTCAAGCTGGGCCAGAGGTGAGGGCGGGCGATGTTGGACTCGGTCTGAGAAGTACCGGCAGGCTTGTCGCTGTATCCGGACTTGATGAGGTGCTCGTTCAGCACATCTTCCGGATGCTTGCCATCAATATTGGTCCATGGGAAGAAGTCGGCAACTTTGTCTCGTGGTAGTACGGTTGCGATTGCGGGTGGTTGTAAGCCGTTGGCTCGTGTTGATGGATCCAGGACGGGTGGAGGTGACGGCTTCGGCACGGGTGGGCGAGATTGACCTTGTGCGGTCAGAGATTGGGGACGACGAGGTAGCGGTAGTTGTGTTGTGCGTTGAGAGAGGAGGCGTGGTGGAATGTGTTGTGTGGGCTCGTCGGGAGTGTTGACGGCCTGAGCGGCGTATTGGAGCATGCCGTTTGCCGTGTATGCCGAGTGATTCGGGTCGTCGACGTCGGCGATGTCATGTTGGCGATTCAGATTGACGTTGCTGAGCTTGGAAGGAAGAGCAGGGCGGTTCAGAGGGCGAGGGTGAGGGCCAGGAACTTGCGTGCCCGTGGGTGGTTGGCTTATCATGGCACTGTTGCGGAGTGGGTGCACCTCATACTCGAGGCTTCAGACGGAAGGAGCCATGTGTATAGTAAATGCAGTGGCAGCAGCAGGAGTTGTGTGGGTAAAGCAGGAGTTGGCCAGGATGGTGCAACCCGACATGCTTGGTGCTCGGTCGGTCAGTCAGTCACAGGCACAGGTCGCACACGAGAGAGAAGGTGAGAGGGCGAGGTCCAGAGCAGCTGATAGCAACATGTCATATCCGATCTACCGTACCAAAACGCTTGTCGCTGATAACTTGGCTGATTTTAGGTCAACGCTCGCTCCGCTGCCCGCACAGCACACCGCACTACCACCGTCACTTTTGCCGACAACTTTAGTCCCAGGTTGGCCACGGCCTTTCATCAACCAACAACAGCCGCCACCACCAACCTCTGAATTTCCCCCCAATCCAAGGCAAGCCACCGGCGACATGGCTCTTGTTCTTGCTTCACCTTACCCCGGCATAGGGCTAGATTGCCGCTCCAAGCCTGTTCCTTCCGAATCCATTCAGCAAACATTCTCTGGCCTGCCAAGCCTGACCTGACCGTGACCTGACTCTGACTTTCCCATTTAACCCCAATCTCCCAAAGCGTCCATTCCTACAGCGAAAGCTGCAACACCCTCGTTATCTCGGTCCAGCTCCTTCCCGGTGGGTGGAGAGCCCCGGCATCTTTCTTTGTGTCTTTTCAGCCTCGCCCCAAACGGCCCTGTCAAACCTTCACCCTCGCCGTCATGTTGTTTGCTTCTTCACGATCTCGGTCCATGCCTCTGGCGTGATGAGTCTTTTCGCTCTCGTAATATCCGCACCAAAGCGGACCTCTCTCGGTCCTGGCCTGATACATGCCGTCTGCGACAAGCAATTGATGTGCAAAAGCCGAGACTCGCTTTTTTTTTGCTGCCCATCTCATCTCTGTTCCTGCCTCCTTCTCCGCATTTTGGATCTCTTTGCCTTTTGGGCGATAGCTTTCTCCAAGTGCCCGCTTCATTGGCCAGAAACGCTCCGTGATGTACTGCATCTCTTCACCGTGCTATCATCTCCTTGCAGCCATGCGGCATCAAATTGAGCATGCCGTGCTTCTCTCAACGCTTTCTAAAACATCCGCCTTGTATCTTATTTGATCTGTGACCTTGCGCCCGTCCGAGTGCGCACGCGCACCCTCTTCATGCTAATCTCATTATCTCCTTTCATCTGCATACCTTGAGATAAAGCGAGGCGTCGCATTCACATATCGCAATGGCCGCCTTATCCGTACCAAGCCCACGTGCTCACTCGCTCCCTGGATAAGCAGGTATCTATTCATCGTATCCCAAGACACCGACTGCATGTCTTTGTTGTTCCGTATCGGGCACTCAGAGATACACATTCTGCTCCGCATTTCGCATCCTAAAGTCACCATGTCATCTGAGAACGTCGGTTAGAGGGAGCGGAGTCTTTTCGGAGCTTCGACTTGTGTTCTTCGACTGCGAATCATGGAGCCTTGTTCGGAGCGTTGATCGCATATCCTCGTTGATCAGACGTCGTGTCGATAGTCTTCGAGCAGCTCAGACTCTCCGACCTCGCAGTACGTGTACTCCGTAAGCCGACGGCATTATCGTTGTGACAAAGGTCATTATCACCATCACGGATTTCCGCCGGTCCTCCGTACACTGCCACGATGCTCTTGAGCTTTCACGCTTGAGGTTCTTACTGGCTTGTTTCGCCGATTGGCGGCGGTATCTGTCGAGCCTCGAGAGTTTGACGGCAACTCCTTCCTGTGATGCTTGTCTCTTTCCCCCACATTCCGCGAGCCGCCTATAGCCGACCTTGACCTCATTTTGTGCTTCCATCGATTGTTGAAAGGAAATCGCCCTTTGTCACCGGCAAGACAAATCTTGGGGGCAATTACGCGATATGGCGAAGTTCAGTAAAAGGTTCCGCACAACTTGTTATGCTCGCGCGCAAGAGCGCAAAGGATAATTCTCAATTATGCTTGTCTTGCATTGCTTCCTTGCGTTTCTTCAACACAAAGCGCTGGAGTAGTTCAAAGACATGCTGCTCTTCCAGGTACAGCGCCTAACCTTACTGCATTCGGCCATTTTCTTGCCATCATTCCCCGCTAGGGCAACGAAGGTTATCAGATGCCCAGATGATAGATCCTGTACATCAACCCCAGTACAGTTCGCCGAGCTCGGCCGAGATAGCTAGACTTTGGCCAGACGATCTGATAGTCGAAGAACATCAATCTTGGGGTCGTCGGGTCGATGAGACGAGCGAGAATTATCTGAACTGTCAGCAAAGAGAGCATTCCACTTGTTGGCCTATCTTCTCCACTGGATGCCACCAACGCGGTCCATAGTGTGTGTCAGAATCTGACTGTCAGATACAGACGGCCACAATCAGCTGGGATACTGTCTGCTGTGGTCCCCTGTTGCTGGTTGCTCTCTCTTGTCAGCATCTCACTTATGCTCGAGAGCAAATGCACGGTTCTGTTCCGCTCTAAAACGCGGCATCTCCATTTCGGAGCCTCGATGAGGCAATCCTCTGGCCTTCAGACGTGCTCAGAACAATGATTTTTCCTATTGGTGAGATGCCATTATATGCGAATGTTACGTACTATCACGTCAAATGCCTTCGCCTTAATAGCATTAATCTCTCCTTGTTGCTGAGACATGATCAGAAATGTGTCGAATCTCACTTGTGTTGAACACGAGTTTCGCAGCCGAGCCGTGTCCACTTATCTCGACTTCAGGTTCCCACACGGTATTGGTACAATAACACTTCAATCAAGCTACAAGCTTCCGAGATGAACCTTGTAGTACTTCAGAATAGATCTCTAACCATGTAGATGTAATATGTCGCCAGAAAAGCAACGCTGATAGCTCAAAACCAGTGGTCGACAGGACGACCCTGACTGACTCTTGTCTCCCGCTTGCTAACCCATGATCTCAAGAGCACAATGGCGAGAATATGGAAGCTGTAGATTCTGATATACACAATCGGAACCCTTGGGTACTAACGATAGTGATTAATGCAGACGGTACTGTATGATTTGCGTGCTCTCGTCGCAAATGACAGAGGTGGATCACGATCCATCCCCCAAGCTGGAACACCTGCCAGTGACAACAAGATGACATACAGATGAGCTTTAGCATCCACGAGTCACCATCAGAAATACGCACAGATGTATGGAATATGCACAAGTAGAATTGAAAGTGGAAGAAGAAGGTAAAACGCAAAGTGATAGGTCCAAATCAATGCACTCCATCACCCAAGAGAACCCGGCAATGCTGCCAGTATATCCAACAGACACTCAGAAGAAAGTGAATGCCTTGCCTTTTGACGCCAACCCATCAATCCATCCATCCAGATCCCATAGGTGCATTGTGTATGTCTGCCTCTCATGTTGTCCTTCCCAACAATGCGAAAAATGCTATCTTGTCCTCAACAAAGGAAAAAATGAGCGAAGGTCAGAAATATGTGCAGTGTTTGCGAGTACATTGCTCTTGCTTCTTGCGGCGTTCCTGATCCAAAAGAAGCGCTTCCTTCCTTTTCGAAACGATCCTGAACAAAAGGTGAAGACATAGAAGAATTGGGTCATAAGCTAATTTTGTGTCGTTAAAAATGGTCCATCCCGGTCTCGGTGGGTGTACCGCTTTCACAGTCCTCGAGCGGAGCGCGATGCTGTTGTTCATACACGGTGGCTGCGAGCGGGATGTGCTTGTTTCCATGCTTGCTCGCATACGTTCAAGAATGCGTCCTTCAGATAGACACTTGCGAGACTCATGGTCTGTGTTATCTGAACCGAGACGTTGCGGAGACTGCTTGTGTGCCCAATGTCAGTGGCTGGACATCTCGTTTTTGATCTGTACCATGACCTGACTCGGACGAAGCGAAGGCATGTCGTGGAAGAGAGGGTTTATGCTTGTGGTGGTGAGGAAAGTGTTAGGTGAGTGCATATTGACTTCACCTGTGCAATTTCTCCCAACCATCTAAGTAGTGCATGAGAGCCATGCCAACGACGACCACAATGAAACCAGACCCGAGCGGTAAGCCATGGTGGGCAAGTTGCTCTTTCAATTTGTCAGAAGAATCATTGGCAGCATCTCGCTGGGCAACGGGCATCTTGCGGGCGAGCAGTCGTTGGATTGATGCTGCTTGCTCCGATGACAAAGCCGCGTTTGCGTTGATGCCGGCTTCAGCCAACAAACTGTACAAGCTTCCTTCGACCAGAGGTTCCGAAAGGTGTCCGTTTGAAGACGTCGTGGTGCTCGATGGGCTCGAGAACGAACTAGGAGGAGATGGCAAAGCATCTTGCTGACGCTGAATCTCTGCGTTCTCCTTGCGTTTTTGCTCAACCATTTCAGCAAGTGTCTGGTGCGCATCGTCACGCTGGGATTCTGCTGTTTCGGCACGACGACGATAGGCTTCCATTTGCATCTTCATGTCTTCCATTGCAGCACGAAGTCTGTCGAGCTGTGACTGCAATTCGGGAGTGCTATCCTCCGAAGACTCATCACTCTTGCCAGAATCGTCTCGTTTCTCAGAGCCAGAAGTGTCTACTTGATCTTCAGAGGACTTCTGAGATGACTCCAGCAGAGAAGCTCTTTCCTCGGCACTTTCACGAGCATTGCGTTCTTGTTTGAGTTCCTGTTCTAAGTTCTTGACACGGTCTTCGAGGTTGGGAATTTGATCCTTGGCAAGTTTCAGTTCGTGTGTGAGGATGAGAAGAGCTTGTGAGTGATCGGCTCGAGTAGGAGAGCCATTAGGGGCCAGGATGGGACGAGCAGTCTCTGAACGCATGAGAAGGGGTTGAATAACGGGGTCGGCAAGAGCCTTTGCGACATCTGGCTTTTCGGGAAGCGGAGCTTGAGGTGGTGGAGCAGGAGGTTCTGAGAAGATGACTGATGGCTTGGTATCGACGTTCGCTTGCTTGACAGGTGAGGATCTAGCTGACTTGTCTTGCTTGCTCTTGGTATCGGCAGCCAACAAGCCTTCAAGGCAAGACTTGCTTCGAGCCAGGTCCGAGGATTGCTTCTTAGCAAGGCTCAGCTCGCGGTTAAGACGTTTCACAATCGTCTCTGTGCTCACGGTAGATGGCCAGCCACGAGCCCACTGAGGTTGTTGCATGGCACCCGAATCTCTGGCGGCCATGACAGCGGCCATGGCGTTGGCCTTTGCACTTTGTTGCGAAGACTGGCTACCGCTGCGCTTCATCTGATGAGAAGGGTCCATCTCGCCGAAGTTAAGTTCAGCGCTCTGGTTGTAAATTCCAGCATGTTCGACACGAGCAGCGACCTTGTGGTGGACGATTGTCTTTTGATCCTCGCTGACGATATCGATACCAAGTTCGAGAACGTCTTGTTCACGCAGTTCGTGTGGCTCTGATTCCTTGTTTTCGGGAGATAACCTCTGACCATTGACAAAAGTTCCATTGGAAGACTTGACGTCCCGGATGTAGATTCTTCCATTGCGCTCAGCGTATATCTCGGCATGCTGACGCGAGAGGACCTTTGAGTCGAAGAAGCCGTTGGCAGGTGTGGGGGCAGTTTTGGCGTTTGTTTGACGACCGATGCGCAGGACATCAGGAAAGAAGGGAACGCTGATGGTCTTGCGTTCGAAGGTGCCGTTCATAGGGGAGAGGTGAAGGATGGCGGGTGTGTCTGATGCGGGCTGAGCTCCTCGCAACGAGCCGTTCTGAGCGGTGGACATTTGCTGTGAAGGCAACATTGGACCGTGGAGAGCTGAGATTGCGGATGCGGCGGACGGACCAGACGAAGTCGAGGAGACGGGTTGAGGACGAGTGGTGGAGATGCCGGCGGTGGGCTCTGCTTTTCCTGATGGCCAGATGCCTCTTGAGCTCTTCTTGCGCGTAGTCCATGTGGTGGGGTCCTGGTTGGATGGCGAGGGCTGGGATGGGGTAGAGGCCTGAGAGATTGTGGAAGAAGAGGAGGACGAGGCGGATGTGAGAGAAGATTGTGAGTTGGAGCGCTGGGCGCTCTTACGGGGACCGGGCATGAACATCCTGGTCATGTCGTCCTGGGTCATTGCGGATGTGCCGTTAGTCCATGTCGCACCGGAGCGGGCAGGCGGCTGGAATGTGACGGGGGCGCGACTGCCGTCATTTGCGGCTGCTAGAGGAGAGCGAGAGTCGGATTGGCGACTTTCTGACGGACGGGGAAAGCGCCGGGGCTTGGATGCTCGCGTGGTCGTGTGGAGAGGTGTAATAGGGTGTGGTTGTGGATCAGCCTTGTCGTATGTCGATCATATCCAGGGCGACCGATGTGTCTCGGGAGCTTGACTGAGACTGGGACTGGGAGCGCAGGACTCGAGAGAAGGAAATAATAACAATATGCAGGCGAGCAGCGATCAAGAAAGGGAGCACGTCGAGCGTCACAGAATCAAGACGCACAGACGGTCGCACGCTGCAAGTCCAAGTTGCAACCAACAAAAGTGCAAACGGCCTCTGGCGATAGGAGTATCTCGATCCGCACCGTTGTCCACCTAGATAACTACGCGGACTCAACGACAAAGGACAAAAATCATGCACAGAGAAGAGAATAATGGGATCAAGGACGACCGAGAGTCACAACAAACAAGGAAGAGCGACTGTGCCTTGTGTCTCCCGCTGCCGCCGCCTCGGTCTGCAAGCCAAGTGGAGCTGAACTCTGTGCCAACCACCGATCGACCTGCCTGTTGCTTCCCTTCCATAAAAGCGACTTTCCAGTGACCTTCCCATGACCTGCAGACCGGTTGGATGCGTGAAGAAGCCCCGCTGCAGCACCAACCTCAAATTCAACCGTAGCCATCAGATTTACATCATCTTTGTCAACGTTCGAAACCTTTCACCAGCATCGTCATTGTTCTTTTCATCTGCACGTGACTGCCAAGCAACCTCCACCTTGATTGCTCGTCGTAGCTCTGGCGTGAGCATACCGAAATCTGGAGAAGACTGTATTGTCGCTTTGTTTGTAGCTCGTCACTCATCTTTCAACTCGACCCGACAAGATGCCTGTTCCCGCAAGTGCAATGCCCGCTGGTGCCCATGGCCCTTCTACTTTTGACAAGCGTAAATTCGTCCCTCTATCCTCAGTTTGCCTGCCATGCTGACCAGCGTATNNAGTCAAGATGGGTGCCATGATGGGTGGCAGTATGTCCCCTCCCGCTGATCTCGTCTTCTCCCGACACTCACCTCCCGTCCCAGGTGTCGGTCTCATCATCGGTTTCATCTTCGGCGCAACCAACATCATCAGATTCGGTCCTGGTCCCAATGGAATGCTCAGAACTCTTGGCCAATACATGGCTGGCTCTGCCGCCACTTTCGGGTACGCATACCGACCCGCTGCAAACAAATACACAAGCTCGTTACTGAGGCTTCACAGATTCTTCATGTCCATCGGCTCAACCATTCGCACAGAAGGCACCTCGCCCATCGTCAACCAGGCCTATGCCAACGCCTACCGCAAGCCTTTCATCTTGCCCAGACAGCACGCCGCACGCTCATAGACCAATCTGAGGTCTGGTGTACTGTCGCTCGGCTTGGAGATCGAGAAGTTTTTGTCTTTCGACAAAGACAAGGCGAAAAGGCTTCATCGTTCGGCGAATACGAGACTAAAGCCACCAAAGATTTGCCATACTCGACGCGACCACGGAATCGTGGACTCGAGAGTGTTAAACCATGAATTGGAGTAGCCTCCAATTCTCCTCATAACCCCGAGTTGTTGACGGCCTGATTCGGAATCACGTCGTATGTACTTTTTATACCACTTCTTGTAGCAATATCAATTTTCCTCATCTTTTCTTCTTGATTTCCACCTTTCTGGTTTTCTCTTCTTACGCCCAGATTTCTATCTGATCGGGCGTGTTCCAAAATCATTCTATTGCAGAACAGTGTTCGCTTCGTGCGCACCTTCTTCGTTTCATCCCCTAACATGAGTGAATGACAGTCACATGTCAACACTTTCCACTGTCACTTACTGTTCCGCGCGTCACTCGCACCTGTGTTCTGCGCAAACATTTAACATCGCTTCTTCAACTGGTCTTTAGCTCACGCCAGCCTCCTTCTCTGCTTACTCGTCAATCATTATCCTGACCAACATGGCCAATCCACCTTCTGCCATGACAGTCACGGTGGATATTCCAATCTTGACCAATATCTTTCAATCTGTCCACAATCTCGAAACAGAAGTTCTACACCTTCGCACAGAGATTCGTGACCTGCGCACAAATTTCTCTACACGTCTAGAAGCCTTGGAAGCGCAGCTAGACAACCAGCGAGCCAATCAGTCACAAACCAATGCCACCACCGTTTCTGCTCAAGACACTGCTCAAGACACTGCTCAAGACACTGCTCAAGACACTGCTCAAGACACTGCTCAAGACACTGCTCAAGACACTGCTCAAGACACTGCTCAAGAAACTGCCAACGACACAACCCTGCAGCATGAAGATCCTAGTCACCAAGAAGAAGACGATGCAAACGAGAATCTTCACATCCAGATGGATGATCACCTGCCTGAGACTGTTGGCGCTCGCGGAGATAGCCTCGCGCGTGAAGATGACGATCTCACCCATGGAGAAGATGCCAACACCGCTCTTGTGAACGACCCTGCTCACGAACGCGAAGACGATGAAGATGAGCGTCAAGCCACCAACATCAACGGCTCATCTCCAAGCGTTAATGAGGGTATCACCGTTGTAGTCAGACCCGAGATGCCACCACCTGCTGCCGGTAAAAGCGCAAGCGCACGGTGGGCGATACACAAGCCTTGGGGTTCTCCATTCGAGATTCAGATGCTCAGTTGGCTCAAAAGAGATCCAATGGTGTCGAAAGACCTTCGAGGTCCGAATCTCCTTTCGTCAAGAATACCAGACGCGATCATTCATCAGACGATATAATTCCGGCTACCGCCCCACAAGCACCACCGGCATCATCACGACCAAGTGCTCCCCCGCGCCGCCGCGAGACCAAGAAGGCCAAAGAAGCTGGGCTTGACGAATTCGTTGCTCCAGAACCAGGAGACTTCGACAGAAGGTATGATCAACGCCTGCTAAGCATGTCCAAAGCTGATCCATATCACAGCCGCCGTACTGGCAGAATCAGAAAGCAGACCAAAATACAAGACGGCTTTGTTGTTACTCCAGCACAGTTTGAATAATCCATCAGAATATCAAGATAGAAGAAGCCGAAATAACGTCGAAGCCTGGACTCGAAAGTCATGTCAACGCACAGAGAGATCAATCGAACGAAGAGATGGATGAATCAAGGACGTCAGATTGTGAGATGTATATAGAACAGGACAAGCTGCAAGTCTGTAACTTTCACACCAGATTACAGAGGGCAATGAGTCCACGAACAATGCATTTCCTGATGATATCCGCGTGCCTGCTCTGCCCATTTCTGCTATCAGCCAATGTATTTTCCCCTTCTGTGATGTGTCACTATCGATTATCATGTTGCTGCATTCAATAAAACCTAACTTGTCCAAAGATTGGCAGATGGTAACTTCACATGCCCGCTAGCCCTTGGTGTTACACCTCGTCGGCTCTACAAAATAGATACATCTATATCAATCTAGTAACCAAGAGAGAGCCAGGACTTGCAGCCGCACATGTAGGATCTGAGTTCTACTCGATCTCTTGCATTCTCCTTCTGCCTGGTCTGCAATCGCGGTAGGCGGAGCGCCAAATCCCGTAGTGCAGTGAATGTGTATGGCATGTGTAGAGTCACTTGCCAAGAGCCCCTTTAGCGAGTGACGGAAAACACGCGCTCACTGCGTCTTCTGGATTTGATATTTAATCACTACCGCTGCGCATTGCGCTTTTTTCTCTCTACACCCTATCCGCTGCTTTTCACATCGCAAGAAAAGGTTAGTATCTCTTCTTCCACTCTTCTTCTACTCTTCTTCCACTCTTCCACTCTTCTTCTACTTTTCTATTACCTACTTACACGCTTTATTATCTCTAGACAAGATGGACGATCTTAGAGCCCAGATTGTTGAGATGAGAGAAGGACTAGCCGCTGTCACTGAGCAGACTGCTCAGAACAGAGACGATATTCAGTCAATGCAACACGAAGTGCAGCAGCTTCCTGCTGCCAACGTCCGTGCAGTCACAGGTGCGGTTCAGTCAGCATTCATACAGTGTAAGTGCAGGTCATAACGAACATGCCGTTCACAGCTAATAGAAACTTTAGACATGACTGGAGAACTCCAACCTATCATGCCTCCCATGTATCGTGGCATGATGCCCGAATCTCGCGCCACCATCATGCCTCCCACCCCTTATGGAACCATGATGCCTCTCGCCCCTCATGGAACCATGGCTCCCGCTGCTGCCCCTGCTCTGGCAACTCGTAGCATGATGCCCGGACCTCGCGCTGCTGGACGTCCAAACAAGGCCTCTGATGGCCAGAAGTCCAAGAAGTCCAAGAAGTAAATGACCTCCAGAACAACAAATCTTGAAGCCGAAAGCTGACACATATACAGCGTCGTCCGCGAGTTCATCGATTTGTCGAAGGGAAGACGAGGAGTAAATATTCTCCCTCCACGAAAATGTAGAGCTGGCCGCTGACACACATGCAGATCTACAAGCAACCAAGCCTTGCAGAGCGAGGTCACCAGGTGAGCAGTGGTCTCTTACACAGAATCTCATCAGCCAGAAGCTGACAGACATGCAGACCCTCTGGCCCAGGCTTCAAGATCCTCCCTCCTAAGGGTCCGGGACCTATGCCCAAGAACAAGGAAACCTATGGAGGGTAAGCATTTTGCACATCACACGAGTATCAGAGCTGACACATCTGTAGCATCGCAAAGAAGTCCGCCACTGGCACCAAGGCTTCCAAGCCCAGGTAAGAAACGCTCTGACGTACATGCCCGTAAACTTCAAGCTCACACATTGACAGCTTGGTCACTGTCAGTGATCGTACTCTACGCAGCGCAGCCCGCGCTGGCGTCCCTAGTCTTGACAGTCTGGACCCCGAGGTTACCCAGGAGTTGCAGGACAAGATTTCTGCCCTCCGCCGCAGACGTTGATCTCTCTCTTGAGAACAAAAGCAAGAAAACCATAAAGAAAGAGAGGCGACAGAAACAATTGAGCTTAAAGAACGGCTCTAGTTGTGTTGAAAGCGAAAGCAGGGAAAGAAAGAGAGACGACAGAAATAACTGAGCTTACAGAACGGCCAGCATGCGCGTCAAATATGAATTACCTGCCTTCAAACTCGATGAACCAATTCTCCAGAATGAAAATGTTCCAGCCAAGACATGACTTCAAAAATGCCGGCGTGATCGTCCAGAATATGAGGTCGAAGCTTCGAGATTCTGTGACATGACACCGCATGAAGTCGATATCTTGACCCGTGCCTCGAGGCTTCACGACAATCATATGACTTGGTGGTCCTTTTCTCTTTGGACCTTATCTTCCTTCTTATCATTTACTCTCTTTTGATATGGTAGTCTTCTGTTTCTCTTGTCCATTCTCTTTACTGCTTAGTTATTCCTGCAGAACACATTCAGCTAGAAATATGCATATACTATATCAAAAATGAACCACCCGACCCAGCCCTCGATGATGCAAATCTCCGAAATGGAATTGTTCTAGCCGTGATGTGACAACATCGCAGCTGGCGGGCAAGTCCAGAATGATTGATCGAAGGCTCGGGATTCGAGGACATGAGCTCGAAGCCTTGGGAACTGCACGGGATTGGTATGGGATCGAGACTGGCAAGTGTTTCAAAAGTCATTCATGCACATTTTTACTTCTACCTCATCTTTGCTAGGCTCGCATCATGTCAAACGATACAACCCAGTTCCGATCCACATCTCTTCCTCAATTCTACACTACAACCCACGTCCCCTTGTTGCTTCTTCCCCTGCTCGTCATTGCTTCGTTAGGCCAAACCGATACCTCCCCAGACGTGATAGAGATACCTCGTACCCTCCCTTCAACGCCTTGATGCAAATGCAAACCGTAGCTAATCCGCGCACCCAAGTGTGCACTGGACCAGCTGTCAATGAACCTTCGCCAATCGTTCCTCGTACTTGTGTTTCTCGTTGGCTCGAAGGGTCTTGGGCCATGCCTCAGTCTTGCAGGGACTGGGCCTGTAGCATGAATGTTTCCAGCTAGGAGAAAACTTCTCAACCCGTCATCTTCTCATACAGCAAGATGTAAGCGACCTTGTTGTCCTTGATGCTGCTCTTGTCCTTGGCCAGTGGTGTGCGCTTGCCAGACGATGATCCGTTTGCAACGGTTGATGTCCATGTGGGCTTCTTGTTAGCACCGTTGACTTCGTTCCAGCTGCGTACGCTGTCCGTGTCATCATCGCCGTCCAGACCTTCAAACAGGTTACGCTTGGAAGCGTCCGAGTCGGCCTTGTGCTGTTCAAGCGCGCGTGCCAAAATTCTTGGATCTTCCTCGGCACCACCCTCTGCCACATCCTCAGGGCGAATGCGACGAATGATAGTGTCATCGACACGAACCCATTCACGCTCGTCCTGGCGAAGGATGTCAACAGTGTAATGACCACCAGCAGCGCTCTTTCCATGATGGTATACGACTGATGTGAGACGGTACTTGGGAGCACCACCTTGCACAGCTAGACCACCACGCTTCTGGGGAGCAAAGACCTCCTTGGGGATTTCAAGCTCGAGCGGGTAGCCGACCTTCTTCCAGATCTTCTGGGTACCACCAGTGTTGTCATACTGGAAGCGCTTGAGGTGAAGGATCAGAACTGGCGGCAGGCTTTCAATGAAGACCTGCTTGACAGCAGTCGTGCCGGGTCCGCGAGGTGAGCCAAAGTCTCCAGTTAAAGTCTCAGGCTTCGTGATAGCCTTCAATGCTTGAATGATGTTGTTGACGTCGGGTGCTCCAATGTCCAGTTGCAGAGGCTGATAAGGCTCCATGGTGACAGAGTTCTTCAGACCAGGAACGCGAAGCTCTGAACGTAGAGAACCTCCGAAGATGCGGCTGATTGGAGTAGGCANGGATTCACCACTCTGGCGAGTGACAGACTGCTTCTGCTTGGGACCAACCTCGAGCCAGCCGGCATCAGGGTTTGCACCCGAAGTAGTGCTTGCAGGCGATGCAGGCTGGGCAGAATCATCCGAGTCCACTCCAGCCTTGCGCATCACTGTCATGCACTCATCGTGGATGCCGTCAAGTAAGAAGCCAAGGAACTCCTCTGCATCTTGTTGGTGACCACGTCTCATGGACGAGAAACGAGGCAGCTGTTTGATGGTATCGTAAACATATTCGGGTGTGATGGAGTCGCCATACTGTTCCAGTTCCTGATCCTTGAGACGCATGCGCAATTTCTCAGCTGATTCTGCGCTGTCAATGGTCTTGAACTCTCTCATGAACATGANTCCTGCAATGGTCAGCATTTCCTCTCCACACAAAGTAGGTAAGACTTACATGGCATCAACAAGAGGAGTGTCACTCTTGAATGAGTGAGCAGCTCTCTTGCTAACTTGGTCCAAAAAGTTGTAAAAGGGCATACAGTATACAAGTATTTGAAGAANTCTGTGAGTGTTAGTGGCAACCTCATTGTGAAGGCAAATCCAGGAACATACCGAATTCATATAACACATATTACCGGTATTTACAAGTCCTCTGGGCTCCAAAAATGCAATTTTATCATTATCATCAACATTAAACTGCTTGAGGGCACCAGCAAGCGTGCTGGCTCTCGAAGGGGCTGCGCCGTTAGTTGGACCAGTACCGTTCACAGCAGCAGAAGATGCAGCGGCGACAGCAGAGTTCTTGGAGCGCATGAGATCTGCCCATGACTTAGGAGCTGCCTTAGGCGCAGGAGTGACAGGCTCAGCAGCCTTGGTCTCGGCGTTGGCCTCGGTCTGAGCTGCGGCAGGCTCGGCGGCGGACACGCCTTGCTCACCAGCACCAGCAGCATTTGGCGTGGCCTCAGATGAGGCTGTCTTAGGTCTGGCGGCAGGCACTGCGGGAACAACAGGTACAACAGGAACGGCCGATCTTGCGTCTTTCTTAGCCTGGCTCTGAGGAGTCGCGACCTTTGAGGCTTCGGCAACAGTGGATAAAGGAGTGACAGTGCCGACGTCGACCTCAGAAGGAGCCTGAGAGGTGGCAGGGGTCTCCTGAGCAGATGGAAGCTGAGAAGGTGCAGCTACGGTAGAAACCTCCGATTGAGTTGTGTCGGCGACAGGTTCGTGAGTAGAAGCAGCACCTCTTGATGGCAAAGCGACAGCGTCGTTACCAGCCGTCAAATCCTGTCTCTTTCTTCTGCGCCTGGATGCCTTGGGAGGGAATGTTTCACCAGGAGTCGAGTACCATGGAAGCTNGAGAGGAGATCAGTATCATGAAGGCGGGTCGAGCGCTGACGAACTTACGGCTGGATAGTATGGCATGCGGCGCACAATAGGCTGTGTTTGGGCAACAGACGATCTGCGTGAGGCAGGAAGCGATGGCGTCGATGCCTGTACAGAGGCCGGGCGAGGCGAAGGCAGTGATTGCGGGATGGAAGTGGCGGGAGTTGGGGGAGCATGGTAAAGAGGTGACTGTGCAACGGGAAGCTGGTGAAGAGGCGATTGAGATGGGGCGGGCGGAGGAGGAGCCATGTATGGCATGCTCGTCTGTCGCGTGATGGGAGGAGGCATGCCAGCCATGTGTGGTTGCGAGCTAACGACTACAGGCGAGCGCGGAGGAAATTGCGGCTGGTGCTGCTGGTACTGATGCTGTTGGTGGTGCTGATGCATGGGGTACCCGTAGGCCTGGGGCATCCAACGTTGCTGCGGAGGGTAGGCCATGTGCGCGCCGGGATGGGCGTAATAGCCCTGGGCGCCCGGATGATGAGCATACTGGGCATAAGGGTTCTGGACAGCCTGTTGCTGATGGTACTGTTGGTAGTCTTGGTGACGGCGCGATTGGTGGTGGTGTTGCATGGGCGAAGAATGAGCAGGCAGAGCGGTTTGCGGAATATGCGATGGCCCTGCCGGCAGATGATGGTTCATCATGCCGGCGGTTGACGGTATGAAGATGGTCGCCGCACGTCGATCAGATCTGACGTACTACGGCCAACAGAAGTGCGCTGCGTGTCGAAGGGTTTGTAGCGCGGGAGGAGCCAATTTGCAAGAGGATGGCGGCAGCGCAGAATGCAGAGCGGTGATGTTCAACAACTGGTTGACGACGATGAAAGACTCAAGTGGTCCAGGCGTCAAAGCTCGAGGAGACCCGCAGAGTGATCGATGACCACCGAATTCTTCTTTTTCTTTTTCTTTTGTTGCTTTGAGTATTATTGTTTTCGTGTGCATATAGAGCGTGCAGCTTTCCTCTGCTTCTCATAAGACGCATCGAGAGAAAGCCTGACAAAGCAGGTGAAAGCGACTGTTCGCTGTTTCCTTTCTTCGCGCGTGCCTTCCTTTGTCTGTGACGCTGTTGCTGTTTCTGACCAATCGGCGCTAGTCATGGACAAACCCGACAATCTACCGCCGGGCAAGCAGCGACGACAGTCACTACTACTTTAGCATCGCGGGTCTTTATAGTCAATCAATATTATCACTTCAATCCATTGCTTGGTCTCTGTTTAACATTCACAATGGTTTCCAAGAAGGACATGCGCAGAGGCGATCTCGGTACGATGCATCACGAATAGAAACCTGTATTATCAGAACTGACCACGCGACANGTCGTCCCCTATACCGAGCCAGCAAACGCAAAGAGCGATGGCGATATGAGTGGTACAATCGAGCCAATATCACATTCGGAAACAACCATCTAACAGACATTGACAGGCGTCTTCGGAAGCACACTACCAATGGCTGCTGTAAGTACACATCTTCATTATCCAGTCACATGACTCGACTGACAAGAGGCCAGATCTTCACCAGAAACAAGTAAGGATCGAAGCATATGCTCAGATATAACAATGCAGAGCGTATACTAATGCGTCATCTCTGTTAGGATGATTGGCTGGGTTGCTGTCATCTTCGCCGTTCAGAACTGGCTTGGAGAGACTCCCGAATCACAGAAGAGCGGTTCGACTCCTGGATACATGACCGTCGGCATGGCTCGTAAGTCGTCTTCATTTTGATTTGGAGTCCCTTTTACTGATCGTGTGAACNNAGTCATGTCAACTGCAGTTGCATACCTTCCTCTCTTCATGCCTCCTGTAGTGGCACCTGGCGCTGGAAGTGGTACTGAAGCACCCGCTGCTGCCGCTGTTCCTACTCCTTGATTTCTTTGTTTGCAGACGATACCAGAACTTGTATACCAGCTTTTGTTTTGCCCCGAGAACCTTTAGGTGTACAGTGTCCGACTCGAAACCACTTGATAACATGAACATACATGCATTTGACATATCTCACGACAATTCTCGAGCTTTCAATGGTTGAGTGACATAACATTTTGTTCCGAAATTGGGAGGGCAGGGGGTATCTAGCGAGTAAAAAAGCAAAAGCAAAACAGCAAAATGCAGCATCCATCTCCCTCCGACCATAATCTCTCATAGCAAGCTCGATAGCAACCATTCACTCATCATCGAGTCCCACTCACAGCGACTTAGCAGCCTCGGCTCTTCTCTTCTCAACACTCTTCGCAGTAACAATCGGTCCCAATCTTGAGGACGCTTGAATCAGTCCATCGATAGTGACTACACCTCTAGCCATCTTGCGATCCATGTAATCATAAACAGCGGCAGCCGAGTCCAGCTTCAACAGCTCGTCTTCGTTGAGCTTCAGAAGCGCGATGGCCACATGCAGTAGGAAGACTTGTTGGTTCTGTCCAGGGATACCCAATACAACATCCCACACACGGAACAGTGCCTCTACTGACAATGTGGATGCAAAGGCTGTGAGGAACCAGTTAATGGGCACAGTCTGTTCATCGAGGACGTCTAGCTCGTCGAGGTGAGCACCTAGACGAGGCATCAAAGCTTGAATGTAGTGACGCAGTACGATGGTGTCAGCGCGAGGGCCTTGCCAATCATGTTCAGCAGTGAAGTATGACGTTGGCAGCACTTTCTCGATCAGGAAACAGAAAACCCAGAAGGCTTGTTCAGTGGTGGGCATCGCGAGCAACAAGTAGCCAGCAATGATGTTGAAGCCTTGACAGTATCCGATGTCCTTGTTCCTGATGGCGAAGCAGCCGAGTAGCAACGCCAGCGCATCCTGGTTTTTCTCCTTACGAAAGTACACATTGTTGGTCAGGGTACGAGGCGTGTCCATCTCAATATCATGTAGATATCTTTGGTCATCCGGATTTGAGTTGTATTCAGCAGCCAACATACTGAAATCCTCAGGCGAATAGTGAATGCTTGATTGTGCACTTTCCAGCCAGATTTTGGCACGCATCTTCATGGGCACACCGTCGAGAATAAACTTCACAAAGGGTCCACTGACCCCCGACTGTGCAAGGTTCGCAATGCCCACAGTACTGGTACCCATGGCTTCAACGCGGTTCTTGGGTACTGGTTCTGATGCAGTGGTGAACATCCGTGAGAACCTGTTGCTAGCAAGTTTCGGCTCTTCAACCTTGGCCATCAGCCGGTCATACGCTTGCTCTCTAGCAACCTGAAGCTGAGTGTATTCGGTCGAGATCTCATCACGCAGACGCTCTGCATGTTGGGTGAAGTCTGCAGGGTCGCAAAGGTCTTCCAACCGCGGGATGCTATCGTCAGTCTCGACCGAAGAGATGCTAGCACTGTCGGTCATCTTGTTGCCATGGAGTTGAATGGGAAGACGTGAAAGCAAGGCTTGTTTGGTGACTTCGAGTGTGAGAAATTCATGCCACGGACGAGACTCTTCATTGGCCTCAGTGGTTCCGTCTTCTTGGGCCGGGGCGTCAATAGCGTCCTCGTTGCTCTCCTCAATAGAAGCAATTGATGCAGAACGGGTACCAGAAGTAGCTCGAGTGGCGATGGAAGTAGTGCGACTCTTGGGGACGAATCTATGTCTCTCCAGAGACCAGAGCCACTGTTGAACCCGAGGACCATCAATGATGAACCCGTAGTTGTCAGCGATGAAAGCCCGGAAAATGATCTTGATAATTTTCATGTCAAGCAGAGGTGGTGGCAGATCCTCATTCTCGATCTTTTGCTCCATCTCCAAGGGCTTGTAAGATGACATGGAGTTTGAACGAGTAGTTTGTGCGATGCTTGGACTGCGAATGCCCAGCATCCTCGGGTCCAGCATCGAAGCAATCGAATGCCGATTCTGTTGTTTGGCTGGCTGGCGGACAGAGCCCTGACCACCAAACAGATTGAAAATGCCACCTCGCTGCTTAGGCATTCTGTTNNGCTGTAAAGATTATCAGTACAAAGCAGACGCGGTCTATGTATAGCTGGGAACTCACGTGTCGACCTTCAAGTTGCCGGCAGCATTGCGTGATGCACGGATAGTCGAGGAACCAGAAGGAAAGCTTGGGCTAGCCGAGGCGTCTTTCCTGATAAGAGGCGAGACAGGGACTTGTGTGTTGGCTGTGACTGTGAGCGAGTCACTAGATAGAGCAGCACGGCTTTCGCCAAAGAGATTGTCCGATGAAGCAGATTCCAACTCTTCTTGTAGATCGTTTGCGGATGGTTTTGAGAAGACGGGCGAATCACGCACTGTTCTGTCGGCCTCCAGTCTTGACATCTCGTGAACAGCCATCAGGTGGTCTTTGAACAATGTACCAAACTCTTCGACTTTTCTGCGCAACCGTGAGATCTCAGCATCACGATCGCTGACATCTTTGGCCAGTCTTCGGATGACCTTGCCTGCACCGCCCTGACGCTTGACGTAGGCTACGATTGTCCTGTCGTCGGACTTCTGGAGGACTTGAGGATTGTTGAGTTGGTCGTTGACGTCGTTGAAGAGAGGTGGGCGAGACTCGTCTTTAGGAGCCATATTGAGAACGTTGATTAGCGAATGCGAGGCGGCCGAAACTTGTTCAAGTGGTCGTGTGTCCTGCTCGGAGCCAGAAGCAGCTTCGGCTTCAGTCTCGTTGCCTGAACTGGCGGCAACTTCGCCGTAAATATCTTCAGCAAGAGAGTTTTGTCTGTCGGGAGCGTAGATTGAACGGGACCGTTTGCTAGACGAATAAGAGCGAACGGAGGCGTCATCTCGACCAGCGTGATTGCTACCGTTGCCGTTCATGACTGCAAGACCATTCGCCATGGTACTCGCATTGCTGTTGTAGCTCGACGTGACGTTATTCGGTGGTGAAAAGGGTTCGAATGAGGTGAAGGTCGTGTTCTCCTGTGGTCGGCCAGCGCTGTGGAGCGATTGATTGGATGCTCGAGGACGCGGTCTGATTCTCTGAGTGGAAGACCTTCTCGAGGACGACCGAATCGGCCGTCCACGGTCGTCCATTTTGTCGAGTGATGTGCTGGTCGAAAGTCTCGTCTGCCTTGGATGTGAAAGACGACGACGACAATGGTAAACAGCTTTGTTTAAACCTCGCTGCCCTGCCACGCTGATCTACCAAACCAGCAACAGACTAGAGGTTCGGTCCGATGAGCTTTCCCCGCTTCCGCTGAAAACCGTCATCAAGCCTCATCCCTCTGTCTCATTTCCACCAGGGGCTCAAAGGGATGCCCAATCTCTCCTGAAGCAGGCTGACGTTGCCTCTTGACCTACGCGACTATCTGCGCGAGAATGCATCAAGTTCGACATTGGGCTTCCGTCACCTCTCAGGCTTCAATCTATATCTCCTGGGCGACACGCGCGGTACACGTTCTGCCAAGTTGAAGTCGAAGCATGACGTCTTCTAGCGGCCTCAGAATAGATGGAAGCCGCATTTCAATTTTCTTCTAGAAAATATTCTTCAGATTAAGAAAAACCTGAAACTTGTTCCGGGCAGGGTGACACGATGGTCCGACGACGAGCACATCAGACTTGACAGATGGACAACGGCCCCCAAGATATCTTTCCTCCACTGGTTCGCTTCACAGGGTTCAACGGTTCCGCGTGGTCCTGAACGAGATGGTCGTGGAGTCTCGAAACAGCAAAGGTCCACAACATCCCTGGACTCGATTGCCAAATTGTACTCGGACCTTGTTGAGCTCATGGAACGATTCAGACACGGCTGCAACCCTTTATTCAATCTTGAATGACGCCGTTTTCGTCTGCCACTACAGGTGTCGTCGCAGATTTACTTCTTGACAGGAAGCGCTTAAGCAAATGATCAAACGAAACTGCAATCACCAAGCTATTTCTGGAGGCTTGAGAGTTGCAGAACTCACAAAGTGTGCGTATGCAGAACCTCGACATTGTCCGGAACTCGGCCGTTCCTTATCCAACCGGACACAGCAATGTTTCGAGTCATTGGCGCTGCGATGCTGCTCAGAGTATGGTACAAGCATGCCTAGAAAGCTTGGTCGTAGTACTTGCGTGAGACATACGGAGCATTGTCCGAAAGAGGCAAGCAGACGTTGTTATCCAGGTAGCGGGTCTTTTCGAAACGAGTGCAACGTGATTCTCGCCTGCATTGCTTGAGGTGCCCAAGAATATTCGGAAGAGCAGCGTCTCCTTATCTGCAATACTCTGGACCAGTCCGACTGCATAATTTTATACTGTGATCGAGTATTCCAGTATGTTACGCGGTTTTAGGTGCTGTCGTCTTCGTCTCATGCAATAGTCTTCAACTTTCTTCAACCTGGTCTTGAGTTTTGGAGCATTTTTGCAATGCAGAGACTGTGTTTCGATGTCCAGATGGTCCCTGTTGCAGATCCGACTGTGCAGATCGCAGCTGCGAAGCTTACATTCCTTAGCACCGCAAAGGGAATTGAGGAATGCCTGACGGCAGCTCGGACAAAGCATTGTCGACGCCTGGGCCAGAACAGAACGAGAGCTTCATCGACCAGAAATGCATCTGACAATGCGGAGGAATGTTACGAGCCTCTTCGGCTTGTCTTTGTTTGAGGGTTTTCCTTGAGCCACCGATCATGCCCTCTACGAAGTTGTCGAGTCGAGGAGCAGCTCGACCTCAGTCCTGATGACTCTCGAAAGTCGCGGCTGTGTCCAGCAAACAAAGCCCCCTTGGACCTGCTGCTCTCTTGTGTCCAGCTCTTGTGTACAATTTCTTGCCCGCTCTTAGCGTCGAGAAACGCTCTCTTATGGGAACGTTGGTCCTGGGATTTGGTTGTTTGAAGTCGATCTGGCGGTGTCGAAGCAATGAATGTCGTCTGAGTCTTCTGTCGATTTATGCTTCGTCCCGTGTGGTCGTTGGCTGTTGTTTGATTGTTCGAGTCATATCAAGGTCTGATGTACTATCGTGCGCTCATTGTCTTTCTGTCCAGAAATCGACTGAGACGAACGAAATCCAGCAGCTTCGTGAGCCACGAATGCTCTGTTATCTGCGGCTTGTGGACGGCCACGGGTGACATGGTGCTTCTCATCGTATGATGACATCGAGCGCTTCCAAAGCATCGTGTGGGGCGTTGCTTGCTATGCCAGCAGGCTTTGAGCATTCCATATCTTCGAACGGGACCTGTTTCCAATGGCTTCATCCGAGCCTTAGCCAGATCCATGCACTGGTCGATAACTGGGTCCATTCTGGTCGGCTCCATGTTTGTTGTCGGGAGCTTTTGACGAAAAGCGACAGGAACCGCAGTCATGCAGTATCGTCCACCAAGAGTTCTGATGCAGACATCTTCGTTTCGTGAGGGGTCGAGTGCTTGCTTGATATCGTCTGGAGTGATGGTAGTTGCGCGCTTTTCGTCTGGCTCGAGAAGGTTGCGGCCAAAGGCTATCATGTCCGTCATCAAGCTGAAGCCGGACAACGTTCCTTAGCATCGTCGTGGTGTATCTGCCGCTGTTCGAGTGCCATCGGAATGTACGGCTTGGCGTATGTGTTGAGTTGGCCAAAGAAGTCGCGGGTGCTTGTTCAAAGAGTCGAACGATGCTCGGGCTCCTCGGGACCGTATCGCCCATCGCGCCAGCCATGGAAAGACATGAACGATTCCGTACCTGCCGAATGTGCATTGAGAACTCGATGATGGCGCCAGGCTTACAGACGTCAAGTCTCGGGTTTGTGTCGAGGTGCTAGCCAGTTTAGGGAAGATATCGTTTTCGAGGTCTTCTTTCGCCCGGTGGTCGTTCAGACCGATACCTGTCTTCTGCTTCGATCATCATCTCAACCGTCAGTAGTATGATCTGCTGGCGAGTGCAGCAGTGCATGACATACGATTTGAGAAACGATGGTGTGGGCGAGAGGAAGGGCTATCATCATGTCTGGCATGAGCGTGACTCGTTAACGGGATCGACTAAACGCTCGCGGAGAAGGCACGGTCCTGTAAACCAGTGCCTGCCAGTTCGAAGCAGTAGAAATGCACGATGGTCAGCAATTCCTCAGGGGGAGCCAAAGAGATACTGCCACAGTCCTACGTTTCAGTGGACATCACTGTGCTCGACATGGCATCTTGCATGTTCACGGGATAGCCACTACTTAAACACGTCGACGAGATACATCACAGTCACATGGAAAGACAAGGCACAGATGATTGGGAAAATGATGTGAATACGAATAAACTCTGTGGGGTATCTACCAACTCCTTAACGCCTACGACAATGCTCTGTCATTGCTTCGTTTCCATCCTGCACAGCAATGATGGTTGTTGTTGATGATGATAGTGATGCTGAAAGCACGTCAGAAACACGTTCATTGCACGTAAAAAGCACCCTACACGTACCTTTGGCTTCACTTGAAGGCGTTCTTGACCTTCTTGAGAGCATCCTCGATGTTGTCGGAGATGGCATCGCGCTTGCGCTTAGGTGGGAGAGGGTAAGGGTCGTAAGTGCATTTGCCGGGGCCGTACTTGGGCTCGGGGAGNNCTCTGTGCCATCGTCAGTCTCATCAGTGCGCAAAGAAAGAAAAAAGTATTGAATACTCACTGCCGTTAACGCGGATGTAATCGGCGACGTGCTCCTCAGGCAACTTAGTGGAGTTGGTAGCGACTTGGATCTGGCGGAGGGTGATCTGGCCAGCCTCAAGGTCGCTAAGGTACTTCTTCTGATCGAAGGCCTTAATGGGCTTCTGCCACTTGGGGTGTTCGATGGCCTTGAGGGAGGCGAGGCTGTCAACGCGCTCGCTCTTGAGCTCATCAACGCCCATGCTAGCGATGCGGTCGTGTGCTTCGTCAAGAGCTCTGATGATGTCCGACATCGTGGTGCAGTGAGAAGCCACGGAAGCCATGGAAGTCGACTTCGACATGGTCGAGTTGATCTTGGAGGCAGGGGATGACATGCTTGATGCTTGAAGAGTGTGGATGTTGAAGAAAGAAGAGTGTGATGAAGGTTTGAACGATGCTTGATGTTGGTTGCAGAAGAAGAATGCGTACGCGAGTTGTGGAAGAAGGTAAGAGTGCGTGAAGGAGGAAGAGTGGATGTGAGGAGAAGAGAGTGGTTTGGTTGTCGATATAGGCGGTCAAAGCTTCGCTCGATCACTTGTCGAACGACCAGACTTTCACCACCGTTCGCTTCCAACACTTTCCGTACGATCACATGATGATGTAATCCTCGTCGACGACAACAGGCACAACAGCAAGATGCTCTCCCTAGTCAACATCAGGTCGCTAGCACAACTTGCAATGATGCACAATAGTTGAACTACGGTGCTTGGTTTGAGAGGAGTACTTTCGGGGTAAGAACTCTTCTATACACCAGTTTGTGGCTCAACCCATGCTCTAACGAGGACTTCTGGTACAGGTCATCACGGTACTAAGAGAACAAGTCGGCGGCTCCGTCTCGACCGGCTCTACATCCTGAACAAGCATCATGAGAAACGACAAGAAGCCAAGGCGTTCCATCGCCTTGCCTGCGGACCAGTCGTAGATCACTCCGGTCGGTCAGTCCTCGTCCACTGCAACCTCAAACGCAGAATCGAGAAGGACCTCTTCCACATGATGGAGCACTTCACCATCCACTACTGTGAACCTTGTGCAAGTTGTGGTTTCCTACCACTTTCTCAGTGTCTGTTAAAGGACCATCGAGAACTTGACAAGGGCCAGAAAGATGCTATTATGAGCCACGGTAATCCTATGTGCTAGAAGAGGTGTGCGCGAGCAAGGAGGGCAATGCCGTTATCCATCGACGTCCTGCGGCCGGCAAGACCAAGCAGCTCGTTGCGCAGATGGCATTACCGCCCTATACTTGTTCGTCATCCAAATGCATACTCGGCTTTTAGCGATTCACGATGAACGGGCTAGGTTGGACTTGGTTCGAGAAAAGCGCTTTCGAGGCAAGAACTCGTTACTGCATCTGCCTACCCGTCGCACCTACCCAACACAAGGCTACGCATCTCCATTGGGAGAGTTGCTGCTTGCAGGCACTTGTGTCCCTTCAAAATCGGAGATCAATACATAGCAGCAGTCTACTAACCGAACGTCCTCGAGCGGAATATCCACACATCATGATTTCATCTCGACACCTTGCTCCCCTCTGTTCCCTCGGGGACCAGCTCAAAGCAGTTTTGTTGAACTTCTTAAGATGGCACAGCGCGCTTGCTGAGGCGTACGTTGACGCCTTGCTGCATCACGAACCAGCTATTCGACGTATCAGTACAAGGGACAATCATCCACAAGAAACGACAACTCACAANGCACTTCTCTGTCCACTCGGCATCCTGGTCTGCAAGCTCGAGATTGTAGTGGAGGAACAGCGTAGGTATCAGTTTGGACATTTCCATCCAGCTTATGTNCTGCAGTGATTCTGATCAGCGATTATTCAATGCATTGTGGTACAACAAGTACTTACTCCTTCCTAGGCACATCCGAGCACCCGAACCGAACGTGAAGAAGAAACNGACCTGGCAGAATCAGCACAGTCAACACCTCCATCGATCGAACAACGTACGCATGTCTCCCGTATCCTCCTTCAACCAGCGGTCTGGGCGGAAGTCCTCGACGTCCTCACCATATACTTCTTTATTGCGATGAACTACCCAAGGATTGGCGCCCACGACAGNTCTACTTTCACGTCAGTATGGCTTCTCAGGCGACATCTGTAAACGTACTCCTGCAGGGATGAAAGTGTTGGCGATGGTGGCGCCGCCAGCCGGAGTCACTCGAGGCAAGCTCATGCCGACAGCTGGATGACAGCGCAATGCCTCGTACATGACAGCCTGGAGGTAGGGCATCGAGTCTGCTTCTGTCAACTTCACAGGATCACTCAATCTTCCTTGTCTTCTGAAGTCGTCAATCTCCTCAATTAGTTTCTGCTTGTACTGTGGATTCTTGAGAAGGTAGTAGATGATGGCACGAGTAGATATGGCAGTTGTATCGCTGCCTGCAAAGATGTTCGATGTTGCCATGCTGACGACACCATTGTCGTCGAGTTCGGCTTTGTCCTTCTGGGCTGCGTGCAATTTCGACAGGATGTCTTTGCGGTCACTGCCACGATCCATTCTCGCCGAAATCTCTTTTGCAGCAAGGGTTCGAAGCGACCCGTGTCTGTTGTTGAGGGCAAGGTGGTTGCCAATCACTGGCATGAAGCGATCGTGAAGCCAGAAGAGCCATGGAACTTGTCCGATCCATGCGGCAGACTGCAAGGCGCCTTCAATTTGCCCGAAAGAGCCATCGTCAGCTTGTGCTTCCATAAATCCGAAGCTTTTAGAGAAGGTAATTTCTCCGATGACATCNNTTCACTGTAGGTCAGCCAAGTAAGTGCTTATGAAGATTTGGTGCTGCTCACCGAAAGCGAAAAGCTGTGCCCATTTGCCCATATCGACCACTTGGTTCTGACGCTCACTCATCGCATCCATGAATCGGTTGACGGTATCATCCACGTACGGCTCTAGATCTTTCAAGCTGGTCATGGCATATGCTGAACTGATCAAGCTTCTTTGCTTGCCGTGCAGCTTCTCGTCCCTCTCTCCAAACAGGTCGAACTTTCTGTGACCTTGCCAAACAGAATACCAGTCACTCTTACGGAACTTTGTGCCTGCGCCGTAGATTATCTTGATGGCCGACAGGTCTGCTATGCTGACCTCGTTGGGCCCGTTACGCACAATTGGACCATGTTTTTCATGCAAGGCGATCATGGTCCTGTGCATGTCGCCATCCCAACTGTGCTTTGTGATCCAAAATCGGGTAAGACTAGCCCAGAAAGGACCGGGCACCGAAGCAAGTGGATGGAAGAATCTTTGATAGACAATATATACTGACAGACAAGCTGTGAAGAAGAAAGACACCAGGACGATGTTCGAAACCTGACCAACAAGTGGGATAGTTGATGAATCGATCACAGGCATATTGCTCAAGATAGCAGGGGCTCAACAAGAAGCAAAAGTTGCACAAAAGATAGAAGAACAAGACTGACAACTTATACAGCGTCGTGACCGAGGATATAACCGTGGAAGAGAGTCTGAAGAGGGGTGATTTGACGTCTGTCTAAGCCTTCCGAGCTTGATGCACGCCAAAGCCTCGAACTAACTCGTAACAAGCTACCGAGAGCTGATCTATGCAACAAGAGTCATGAAGGTCACAGAGAACATGCAAGCGAATAGAACAGATTGAAACGATATCGGATCCGATGCGATGGATGAATGGAGGCGCGGGGTGATGTCGAGTCTCATCGATGCCAAGTGCTGGAGACGTGTGGAGAACCCGGCTGACTGATCGAAGAGCCTCGACTCGAGCTGCTCCCCAGACTCCCGAAAAGCACCTCGACTTGTGCCGGTCGCGGCTCTGACGGACACACGACCAACGGCAGAACAACTGCTCGATTTCGGCCTACCAAATTGTTCTAGCTCGACCCTAATCTAACCCCAGGAATGATCGCGATTGGTGCCTTGGGGTATCTAGGCCCCGCAGATGTCATTTTGCCTTGTTGCGGCAGAAGCAAGTCGTGAATTCGGTAGCAGACAAGCAGCCGAAAATATTATAGACGTCTGCCGGTAGCTAAGTACTGAGGTAAGTCAAGCTCCTACATAAGTTATTTGATCGCCGCTTTATTCGTTACCATCACCTGTTCATCTTTATCGTCTCATATCAATCCCTCTCGGCCTTGAGCCTATTCCCTCCCAACCCACATCTCTCTAACACTCGATCGTCATGCCGACCGAGAAGTACGACATCGTCATTGTAGGTGCAGGTCCCGTAGGTCTCCTACTGTCGACCTGCCTTGCAAGATGGGGCTACAAGATTAAGCACATTGATATGCGACCCGAGCCAACCGTTACTGGAAGAGCCGACGGTATCCAACCACGATCACTCGACCTCCTCCGCAACATGGGCCTCAAGCGTGCAATCATGGCTCACGAGCCTGCCAAGGTCTACGAGGTCGCTTTCTGGGACCCCTCCGAGAAGAGCCAGGGTATTCACCGTACTGGCACATGGCCATCATGCCCAAGCTTCCTCGACGCTCGCTACCCCTTCACCACCCTGCTCCATCAAGGCCTGATTGAGCGCGTCTTCATTGCCGATATGGAAAAGTACGGAGTCAAGGTGCAGAGACCATGGAGAATCACAGGATTCGAGAACGATGGCAAAGATAAGGAATACCCGGTCGAAGTCAAGATCGCACACGTCGATGGCGACGAGCAAGAGACTGTCAGAGCAAAGTACCTCTTCAGTGGCGAGGGTGCCCGCAGTTTCATCCGTGAAAAGCTCGGTGTTGGTATCACACACAAGGACCCTATCACACATGTTTGGGGTGTCATGGATGGTGTCGTGCGCACAAACTTCCCTGACATCAAGATGAAGTGCACAATCCACTCAGACGCTGGTTCCATCATGGTTATTCCCCGCGAGGACAACATGGTCCGTCTCTACATTCAGATCGCTTCCTCAACAGACAAAGACTGGAACCCTCGCAAGCAAGCAACAACAGAAGAAGTCCAGGAGGCCGCCAAGAAGATCATGAAGCCTTACGAGATCGAGTGGGACCGCGTCGAGTGGTACTCAGTTTACCCCATCGGTCAAGGTATCGCAGACCGCTACACCCTCGACGAACGTGTCTTCATGGGCGGTGATTGCTGCCACACTCACTCTCCCAAGGCTGGTCAAGGTATGAACACTGCATTCTTGGACGCCCAAAACCTGGCATGGAAGATTCACCACGTCGAGAGCGGTTTCGCCGACCGTTCCATCCTCAAGTCTTATGAGTCGGAACGCAAGTTGATTGCAGAGAACCTCCTCAACTTCGATAATGCATACGCCAGGCTGTTCTCGCAGCGCCAGCCCAGCGCTGGTGAGGTCAGCTCAGTAACGCAGCAGCAGGACGGTGAGAAGCAGGTCGAGGAGAACGAGTTCATCAAGATGTTCAAATCTTCTTGCGAGTTCACCTCGGGTTACGGTGTTGCTTACAACCCCAACATCTTCAACTGGTCAAAGGACCATCCTGCTAAGTCGCCGCTGTTCCTGTCCAACGAGGACGGCACCACTACTCAACGCACTGGACGTATCATGACAAACGCAACCGTCACAAGAGTAGCCGACGCCAACGTTGTCCACCTTGAGCAGGAGATCCCTCTAAACGGCAGCTGGCGCATCTACCTCTACGGTGGTGAGCCAAGCAAGACCAAGCGTGCTATCTCAGACTTCGCTGCTGGTCTGTCGAAGAAGGGCTCATTCTATAGCACATTCGGCCACCCCAACCTCGACCAGGTCTCTTACCACGAAAGGCATAACCCCCACAGCCTCTTCTTCACCATCAACACCATCTTCAACGCCAAGCGTCCTCAGATTGAGATTAGAGATTTGCTTCCCAAGGTTCTCTCTCGCTACTTCGACCACGTCTATGCTGATGACATCTGGGACCAGAAGGTTCCTGACGCCAAGGCAGCTGCTCACGCAAAGATGGGTCTGTCGCAAGAGGAGGGTGGTGTCGTTATCGTTCGTCCTGACGGATATGTTGGCTGTGTTGTCAAGCTTGTTGAGGGCACTGGCACTGTTGATGCTCTCAACAGCTACTTCTCGACCTTTACATCCAAGAAGGTTGGTGGTGGTGAGAGAGCAAGTCTGTAAGAGCATGATGTGAAGATATAATGTCCTGGATGGTTCAATCCTTTTTCATTGTTTTAGATATCCCCAAAGATTAGCGAATTTGATGTTTCTTCTACTTCCAATCGTCTCCTTGCGCAGAAGCCGTGCTTGTGGGTGATCTTGGTGTTTCCCATGTCTTCTGAGAGCTCGATGATTATGGATCGGTTGGAGACGTCTTTGTAGATGGGTTACGACCATGGGCAGGGTCTTGGGCACAACCACTAATTGTGTTCAATTTTCTACCTACTGACCTCTGAAGCTCGATCTTAGTGCTTTATCAGCTGCACTCGCCATCGCAGTGTGTATGAAAATGGTCAGTCTTCTCTCAGTCAACTTTTGTTGACTACATGTATGCAATTACACGATTTGGAATGATCACAAGCCACGGCAATCTCGTCAAGCAAAGTCGAATATATCTACACTTGCTATTCGATGTCAGAATCTCCACCAGTCAATATATTCTTATAGTTAACTCGAAGCCACTTTTGGATGCCATCTATCATGGAGGTGCACTTTGCCTACTTCTCAAAACGATTCTTGACACGGAGCGTGACTAGCACAGCCACGAAGCTGCTCCTCGACACTTCCCAAAGCAGCCTCGTGATCAGCATTTGAAATCACGGACAGATGGCAATGGGATACGTGTTATAGGTATGATGTCTCAGGCGACCCTTCTCGATCATCTATAAACCGCAAAACAAGGACGCTGGCTCATCTTAAATTCGGTGGTCAGCGCCCCAGCTCGTTAGCGCGTGTGGGGGGGAGCGAGGGTGAAGCAAGCCGCCACCGTTGACAGAGGCTGAACAGTTGCAAGTTTGTCTGGCTTCTCCAACGATTGTCCCTTAGTACTCTTGAGCTACGTCAGAATACGAGAAGAAAATCCAGCACTCGAACCAGAAGCGATGAAAGGGTCAAGAGCGACACTGTTGTTTGCGTGATGCGCGTTGAGCAAAAGAGGCAGTGGCTGCTGACTTGAGTCTGGAACATGGAGGTGCAATTAACGCGCGGCCGCTTCGAGTTAGAAAGGGAAGGTGTTCGTCAAACGTGCGTTTCAGGTTGAAGGTAGGATAGTCAATCTTCCACACAAATAGATGTGTGGCAGAGCGTGCCACTTCAACCAAGTCAAGGCACAAAATAGCGCCGACTCGCTGTGGGCTTGCGCTGCTGGTCCCTTTTCCTTTCTCTTGCGTATAACAGTAACGAAGCCCCTGTTTTGAAGTTGACGTTACGAGTTCCATTGTCTTCCTTCCCTGAATTCTCTACGACATAATTGCTTGAGAGCAAGATATACGGCCTCCTGTGGACCTTTCTGCACTACTACATCATAATCGCAGCAGATCGTCCCTGCATACTCAAAGTCAAACGCGCCGCCGTTGTCACTGCACAAACATCCGTCACTCGCCAACAGTTTTCTCCACAAAAGTCAACAAAAATAGTCCTTCAGCACTGGAAGAAGATATATTAGCTCACAGACCATCTCGCAACCCTGGAGAAAGTACGAACATATTGTCGCTCTCTCTCAATTCGTCGAGGAAGACGAACAGTCACAACACAAGCCGAATCACATCACAAACACACAATCATGTCGCGCAATTCATTCGACGAGGGTGATGACCAAATCACACCTCTTGCCCGCAGAATGACTGCCACCGACGAAGGCAACCGCGTCCTCCAGATGGGCAACATGGCTGCCGCCCGCCGCAAGAACAGTATCCACCGCACCAGTCCTCCGTCTGATCTGGATCGCAACCGCTCGCCGAACTCCAGCGATCAACGCAAAGTCGTAATACCCGACGAGCTGCCCGCGCGCAGCAAGACCACCGGTGGCGGCATGTCACGCTCCAAATCCATGAAGCAAGCACTAGGCAGAGCAATGAGTGTGCGCCAGGAACCACACCAAGCCCACAATCTCCCCAACACTGGCTTTGCACCTTCGCGATCAAAGTCACTTCGCGCACCGCCTCCTCCCCGTTTGCACCTTCGCAGACAACAAGAAGGCAAGAACGGTGTTGCGGAACCTATTCCCGTGCCTGATTTCCCCTCGCCGGGAAGAGCTCCTAGGGGTCAAAGAATCTTCGACCCGCAAACAATTGCTGAGGATGAGGGTGTGGATGTGGAGAAGACTGGCGGTTGGGCGGTAGACAAGAAGACGCAGAAGAAGCTGGATGACGAGAGAGCCAGATTGGAAGAGCAGGAACGTCAAGCAGTGTTCAGTGGTGAGGATGGAGACATTAAGCACAACAAGACCGGAAGGCAACGAAGCAAGAGTTTCAAGGAGTTCTTCGGCAGGAAATGATGATATCGGAGTCTTCCGCTGCTTGAAGCTCTGTGCTTCATGAAGCAGCTTCCCTTCTCTCATGATCTGCTCCTTTTGACGATACGCGGTTCACGGTCTCGAGTCTACGTTTGCTCGCCTAATACACCGATACCCACAACCATCTTTTTGGAGATAACATACGACAGCTGCCCGCATACCTTCCTATCGCATTCTGTACATAAGCAGCATATAGCATATTTTCGCATTTTTCGTTGTTGATTTGTTATTGTATAGCATTATTTAGTCTAGCAAGCATTCGAATTATTTATCTCAGTCTGTTTCGTATAACCTTCGTCATACTCCTCAATCCACTCTGCCTCTCCTTTTGCCCATCAGATAGGAAGAGCTTCACCACTGGCCATGCGTGGATCCATCCTTTCTCCTCATGCACGCTTACTTCGGTATTCACTTCGTCCTTCAGGAAATCGACTAACTCAACAGTCTCGGGTGCGAATACCTCTTCAGCACCGTAGATGAACATCCAGCCTTTGCTTGGCGAAGCTCGCCTCCACCATTCCCTGTCTCTGCATTTACCAGGCGAGACCAGAGGGTCTGAAGCAGAAGCCTTGGAACCAACATATTGGCCGCCGTAAAGATGCAAAGACTCGGCGTTGAGATAGTCGCTCGGCGTATCTTTGTTCTTCGGCGATACAATGACAGCCCAAGGTGAAATCATGATACCCAAACCTGGCAATTGAGTGCGCAGCTTTGGCTCCTGAGACATGTAAAGCGTAAGACTGAGCATTAGCGTTGCACCTGCCGAGTCACCGCTGACGACTATACGCGACGAGTCCGAGATCTTGGAGAGAACGTATTCGTAACCAACTAAAGTCTCGTGGACTTGAGTTGGGTAGGTGGTCTCGGGGACTAGAGTGTACTCGAGAGCAAAGAGGGCGGGATTAGAGTAGCCTGACTCTTTGAGGATGCTGACCCACGCGAGAAGGAATTCGAGGTAGAAGAAACTGCTTCCCATCGAAAAGCCACCACCNNTATAGGACTTGTCAGCATGTTTCTGTTTCTCAAAGATATCTGAGGACTCACCATGACAATAGTAAATCACAATATCCGGTTTCTTATTCTCATCACAAATCATCCAGATACCATGAAGACCAGGTTTCTTAACCTCACGCCATGGGATAGCAGATTTGAGATATCCATGTCTCAACATACGGAACCAGANAAAGGGCAACGCAACACCCTTAGAGAAGAAAACCTTGCCAATATTGGCCGGGATCTTTGCAAAAGCATAGCGAACACAGCGAATTACGAAGTCCTGGAAAGGAGTGGCGTGTTGATTGAAAGCAGACTTTTGTTCGTAGGGAGTAAAGAATCGTTCTTTGATGAATGAATATGGCAGTTGAACCACTGGAAGGATATATCAGTAACAATCAATCAGTCGTTGAATTCTAGCACACATACGAAAGAAGGGCAATGCAGCTACGACACAAGAAACTGTTTCCACCAGACCCACTCGGATGAGCAATTGAGGAGCAAGGAAGATGAGGAAGGCAATGCAATCCAGATACGAGATCTGGTTTAATATCATTTTGCTTGTATATCGAAAGGGAAGAATGCTATGAACAATTGGAAGGGTTGAGTTGAACGATTCGTAGGAAGGAACCAATGATGTAGTTGATGCTTCTCAGGGTCTTCCATTTGTGGAGATGATCGTCGCTGCAGGCTGAGAAAAGCTCAGATTTCTCGATATGGCTAGAAAGATGCAAAGCCTTTGAGCAAAATACCACCTACTATTTTCTAGAGGGACGATGATGGTGATACAGCTGGTTCCTTTCCCCATTGCTCGTTAAGTGAAAATAGGTTGATGGATGGTCTTCACGTGTCAGACTCGGTAAAGCTTCCGGAGCCTCCGACAGCGGGAGTAGCCGCAGTCGCGCGTGGGTGTGTCAAGAGTTGATTCCTCTGACTTCACAAATCTGAAGCACATTATTATCACAACTTACAGCACCATCGACACGACGTCTTAGAAAGCGCTGGTCCATTCACCTCGGTGCGCACACTGATCCGGCAACATGGCGGCCGTTCAGGATCAAGCGGCCATCGACTTCGCCAGGTCAGACCCAGTCCAACTCTCGTAGCATGCGCAATCACTCACATGCTGCTCNAGCTCACTCACCGAATCTGAGATCCCTACAAAGCTGCGATGCGCCACCTGTAGCAAACTCGCCGTCAATGCCTTCAAGCTTCAATGCTGCGACTCATCCATCTGCCAGGACTGCCAAGCCACTCTTCCTGATGCCTGCCCAGTATGCAGCCACTCTCCTCTGGATGCTGACATGTGCAAGCCCAACAAGTCTTTGCGCATGACTGTTCGTGCCTTCATCAAGGCTGAGGAGAAGAAGAGAGCTGCCGCTGCTGAAGCTGCTACGGTCGCAGCCGCCGAACAAGAGGAGGCTCCCGCACAGGAAGCAGAACAACCCACAGAGCAACCACAAGCAGAGACCGATACCCAGACTGAGGCAGTCGCAGATCCTACGCAGGAAGAAGCTGTAGCCCCGGCAGATGCGACTGAAGGTGCTCTTGCGCCCGAGGCCACCGATCCGCTTGCCCAGGTTGAAGAGGTAAGACTGTGTCAGGTAGATGGTCAAGATGAGATCCTGACGTGTATATACAGNGTCTCTGAACACCCGGTCGCTGGAAAGTCCACGGAACTGGAGCAGGCCGAACAAGCGGGTGGAGCCGAGGAAGATACTGTCGCACAGTCAATCGAAGAGCCTGACCCTGAGAACCCCGAATCCGAACAGAAGAATGAGATGGACCAAGGCGAAAATCAAAAACAAGACCAAAACGGACAGAACGCTTCTCAACAAAACTTCCAAAACATGAACTGGAACGCTGCTAACGGATTCAACCCTATGATGAACATGGCCAATGGATTCAACCCAATGATGGGCATGATGGGTGAGTTTTTGNNAGTCTTTTGTATCTTTGCAACACCTACTAACACCTTTATAGGCATGCCTGGAATGAACCCCATGTCCATGTTCGGCGGTTTCGGTCCTGGCGGTATGGGCATGCAAGACATGAGTGGTATGAACATGGGTATGGGCTTTGGAGGCGGTTTCGGTGGCAATTGGAATGGACAGCAGGGAATGGGCGGAAACTTTGGCGCTGGCTATTATCCCAACGCTGGATATAATCAACCGCAAATGCACCAAGGAGGCTATGCCAATCAACAGTTCCCCAATCATAATAACTACCAGAACCAGAACCGCTTCCAACAACAGCGTGGTGGCTTTGCTGGCCGTGGGAGAGGCGGTGCTGCGTTTGCTGGTGGGAGTGTTGGCCCATCTAACTCACAGACTCAGCAAGACGACGCTGCTTATCCTCAAGATGACGAACAAGGCGAACGTCGTCCTTCTCAAGCTGGCACTGAATCGGCTGAAGCCGGTGCTGAAAGACACGAGTCCCAATCTGTAGCTCCCGCATCCCAGAACCCGGAGAATGATGCCCCTGCCCCAGAGCAACAGACAGATGCTACCAACGAGGATACTAACGAGCAGGTCCCTCAAGATCAAGAGCAACCGGAAGAGCAAGGTCTCGAAAATGGCGATAACATGCAAGGAATGCAAGATGAACATGGCAATCAGATGATGAACTCAAACAATGAAGGTGAGCGTAACAAAAATCGATATCAAGTCATGTACTTATATATCCAGGCCCANAACATGATGGATCCCAACGCCTTCAACCCAGCCATGATGGGTATGGGTGGCTTCAATCCTGCAATGGCGCCAATGATGCCTTTTGGCAATCAAAACGGGTTCTTCCCGCAAAACAACTTCAACGGTGGATTTGGTGGAAGAGGAAGGGGCGGTTACAGAGGCAGGGGCGGTTTCCGTGGCCGAGGTGGCTTCAACAACATGCATGGCGGCTTCAATGGACACATGTCGCAGACTCCAGAAGACTTCACTGTTGTTGCAGGCTCTGCTGAAGGACCTCCAATTGATGCTCCCAAGGGTCCCAAGGCCATGCGTGAGGGCTTGCCCAATAGTGGCATCTACAGCAGAGGCGGCTTCCAAGGTGGAAGGAACGCTCATCCTACCCCTACCCCTCAGCCTCAATCTTTGCCAGCACAATCTCCCCAACCGCAAAGAGAGCGCACTGCATCGCCTGCTCGTGACGATCGTGAGCGTGGCCGTTCGCCTTCACATTCGAGATCAGGCTCGCACAGTCGCAAGCGTAAGCACAGTGTCGACTCGCAAGATAGCGAAGCACGAGCTCGCAGACGTGAGCGACGTCGCCGTCACGAAAGAAAATACGACGACGAGGTTGCCGATTCCGACAGAAAGGACGTGACAAGATCTGACTCTGGCGATGACGACGCATCTAGAAGACGCCGTCGCAGAGACAGAGAAAAGCACCGTTCAACCCGCGAAAGCAGCAGAGACCGCGATCACCGCCGCCGTCGCAGCAGATCTCGTGGCGACAAAGACCACCGCAGTAACGGAGACGACCAATCTTCCCGCACCAAGAGCCGTCGCGACCGTGACCGCGATCGTGAAAGAGAAAAGGAACGCTCTGATCGTGATAGAAACGATCGTGACCGTAAACGCTCTCGCAGAGACCGCTCGCCTTCAGCCAACGGCACCGCTGATCATTACTCTTCTTCCCGCCGCTCACGCCGCGACGACCAAGCCTCCACAAACGACGACCAAGGGTTCAAGATCAAGGGCTCTCGCGGCAGCAAACCCTTCGCTCCACCCACCGGCCCTCGCAAAGACCGCAATGACGACAGAGCTGCCAGACGTCCGAGTCTCCAATCCGTTGCTGTGGCCCAAGACACCTCTGCTTCCGCCTCTGCTGACCCATATGCCCAAGAACGCGAAGCACGCATCAAAGAACGCATGGCCAAAGAGCAACAACGCCGTGAATCTGCTACTATGGGCAAGAGAGGCAGAGGTGAGGACGGCGGTAGACGAGGTTCGAATGCCGGGTTTGATGCGCCGACAGGACCAAAGGGATCAAGGAAGAGCAGAAAGGTTAGTTATAGATATGAAGATGAGGAAGGAGAGGAAGCTAGAGCTGAGAGGGTCGAGCGGGAAAGAGAGGCTGGCCGATGGGGATAGTTCGTACTGGTGAGGCGCAGAAAAGGAGTGTAAGATAAGAAAAAGAATGTCCATATACGAGATCAAAAGCCAAAGTCTCGTTGATTGCCTCTGTTCTCTTCGTCTTCATGAATGTGCTTTGTGTGATCGAAGGACAATGACGTGGTGCGTACAGTAATCAAGAGCCCGGCTTTCGAATGCACTCAGAAGCCTCGAGACAAAGGTCGTCTTGCCGTTACCCCTGGATATATCTTGGCCGCGTCGAGAGGTGACCCTTCCTTAACAAAAATCCTTCTCACCATCGTCTATTGGCGTTGTTGACTTGCCTCTCAGAGGCTGTTCCGACGACAAACCAGAATTCGAATCGGCTCAGCATCTCCTGCTTTTTCAGCGAGAGGAGCTCATACGAAGTCCGGTCTGGAGGTCCATGATCGTCCCTAAACGGAGATGTCTCAGCTCTGACCTCAATGAAAACTGGTATAGTATTGGAAAGGTATAGAGTAATATCCCAGATACATGCATAGGAAGAGATGTCAAGAGCTGGATTCCTGCTCATTCACCTCCTTCGGGTTGTGCTGGAAGCAGTATTCTTCACCAAATGCCCAGAGCTTGCAGAGCGTTGGGGCGTGTTGGAGCCAATCGAGCTCTCTTGGTGCCAGCCCAACTCAGGTAGCTTTCGAATACTCCAAACTCTCCTTAACCAAGCTTGTGGTTGCCTGTCAATCCTCTTTTATAGCCGCGAGCTGGGACCAAAGTAGCAGCAAAGATAGGAGAGCTTGACCACGTGTCGGTTCTGCGCAACGGCAAACTTTGGGGTCATTGCCAATCGCATCGGTAGCACTGGCTTGCTCTTTCTCGTGAGTAGATTGGTCCAGTACAAGATAAAACCACTGCCAGAGTTCCAGCTTTACCATTGTTGTCCACGACATCTAAAGCGATGGCCAGCCTTTCGCTCAAGTCGATTGACAGTGATGCTCACGACCTCGATGCGCTGGTTGATCTACCGCTAGAAGACCCTCAGCTCAACGTTGCTGCTGGCATCAGAGTACCGTCACAAGAACATCTGTTCTTGTGCGATACAAAGACTTTGCAAGGTCTCGTTATCACTAAGAAGCATTTCAGCCGTGCATCACCGATGTCACAAACCCTCGTATGTACGGAGAAAGGTAGAAGGGTCAATAGAGGACGCACAGAAGCTTGAAAGCTCAAGCAGTACGCTGCAAGTGGTATACATTTGTATTGCTGCATATATCTTTGTCAACAGAGGACAGTATCTACGAAGAGCTTGAGACGATAGGCACAGGGTATAGTGATCAAGTTCATCTTTAGATGTATGTTGTGCTGGGTAGGGGGCTATGGAGATACAGAGGATAGCTGAGAATAGGGGTCATTAACATCGAGTCTTCTGGACTGGTATGCAGCCGATCCAGGGGTACTCTATCAGTGGTCTGGTCGGGGTCGCTTCTGGTCTACTGATAGTTCTCACAAGGGATGGATATAGGTGGATCGATCAGGGGATGAAGCAGATTGATTCGAGTGTTTGTAGCGGTTGTAATGTATTGAAGCGAATGAAGTAGTGACTAGTGTACAGAGTAAAACCAATTAATCCTCCCCCTGAATCTCAAAAAACAAGTCAAAAACAGCCCTGGGTATCTTTTGTGTCTCCTAACGCCTCGCTAATGTGAAAAAGTGATTTCCAATTCGTCGATGCGACGAAAGCGAAAGCTCCTTGATATAATGAAAGTGGGACCACGTTTTTGTCGTAAGGGATATGCGTGTAGCGTGAATAGTCGACGCGGTGTTTCGTGGTGTGTGTTGTGATTCTGAACGATTAGCTTTGTTTGAGGACAGGTCTTCGACAAGCACGTACAAAGAGAGTAAGCTCAAGTGGTGATCTCAACCTTGTTGCCAGCAGCGTCCAGACCAGTGGCGCGCTCAAGCATGATTCTGAGAGTCTCTTCCTTGGTGCCATCGGGAACTTCGAAGGTGTCTTGCAGGTACTTGGTTCCAGAACCGCGGTAAACCCAGACCTTGTTCTTGCCGTCCGAGGTACGCATGCTGACAGAGTGGCAGGTGATGTTGCGCTTGCTTTTCACACTCTTGTTGTCGCCATGAATATCCATAGGTTCACCAACGGGACCGCTGAAGGTGACTTGAAGGAAGCAGACATCGATGTTCTTAGCATACAGAGCATAGAGCTTCTGAGCCTCTGCATTGCTGATAGGCTTGTTGGTGGTAGTTCTGGCCTTCAGAGAGAGAGAGAGTATGTAAGAGTGGCAGACGGAGGAGATCAGAGAGGACAGGAAGGTGTAGGCACGGGCTTAGGGGTGTGGTGATCAGGGGCTGCTGCTATTACCATTGTGATTGATGCGTTATTGATGCGTTAAGGAACGTCGAGATGAATTGGTATGAATGATTGTAGTCGTGAGTGTGAGGGAGATGACAAGGCGATTGGTGTTTTGACAGGAGACGCGTGTGATAAGAGAGGGTGAGGCAGAGAGACACGACAACAACAAACCGCAACGACGGAAAATTGAGATGGAAGCGAACAGAAGGTGCATCACAGAAGGTTCATCCCAAGCTCTCTTGTGTGCATCACGATCGACTTTGAGACTCTGCATTGCTTCAAACGCTCATAGAGGAAGATGTCGCTGGAGAAGAGAGAATGCTCCAGGATGAAGTCTACAGAACGAAAATGACCAGAACAGCCTACAAACAATCTGGAAACCCAATCTATTTATCGTGAATTGCTATAGACGACTTCGACAAGAAGAGAACTTGTATGAAGAAATTTGGATCACTGCCCGTGTACCTACCTACTTTCGTGTGCCCTTGTTTGTGACACCAAGACCGACACACGAGGTCGTGTACGCGTACCTATCAATTACATCACCTTCCAAGTGAAAACGGAAAATTCGTCGTCAATTGACAACACCAGAGCGCGTTTCCCACCAAGTTCTGACTTGGATTTGTTTCTCATCTTCACAACAACACAACACCTACAAGAATAACGCGCGCGGAGGCGACATGGCTGATACCACCGCCACAAATCATTCACCTCCAGTATCTGCAGCAAATATGCATGTCAACATCAGCACGACGGAGCCCACTGCGGTTCAGTCTCAACTGTCGACTGAAGCGAGCGACCGCGTCAAGATTGTTTACCTCAGCGGCCCAATCAAAATGATCTTGCCAATCAACGAACGCGGAGACACCAAGTCCCCGGATCAATATCAGTGCTACCTTCACCCTGAGACATTTGCTTCTTTCGTAGACAGCGCAGACGCCACCATCAACGAGACTGTTCTGCGCCGTGGCCCCACCAGTGTCGAGCCCCGTGTTGGAGATTGCGACAAAGTCAGCTCTACTGACTCTCCATCCAACAAGCACACGACCAACTCCTTTTCTCCTGCTATGGAAGCAGACTCATCCTCAACCAAGCAGGCGGACTGCAATTACCCCGACAAGACTTTGTCGCCNTTTGTAAGCGCTCTCCATCCAGATGAAGAACACAATCTAACCAAAGGTACATCCAGCTGCCCTTACATTCCTGGCAACGAGATTCTCCTCAAGAATTCTGAGAGCGATGATCCAATCAAGGCCGTGATCGTCAAATGTTTCCCAGCAACTCTGTCTTGCTGTATGGTGATTCGTTTCATCGAGCCGCCTGTCTTCAACCACACATCTGAATGCGTGCTCAAGTTGTACGACCGCCGCTTCTCAGCTCAACATCGCGAAGATTGGGAGGCACCCCGTTGGTCACCTGAGCTCGAGAAGGAATACCAGGACTTTGTGGAGTGCGGTGACGCTGAAGAGTTTTTCAGCTATTGGGATGCGGAAAAGGAGCGAGATGGTGATTGGTCGGCAGCTTACGTGGGAAACCACGACAGATGGAGTGTCGCAAAGCGCGAGGCGTATCTCCAGTGGGATGCGACGAACACCTACGAGACTGAGAAGAAGGCCTACGAGCACATGGCCAAACTGCAAGGAGAAGATGCACCCAAAGTGTTTGGCGAAGTTGTTCTTGGCCAGCCAGCCGCCTTCCAGAAACAAAGCGACGATGGCGAAGCTGGCGAAGATGAAGCCGAGAGCATCCATGAAGACTCAAAATCCACCACCTCAACAGATGCGGACAATAATCCCCAGACTGTCGACATCCCTGGCATCCTCATTCAGTACATCGACGGCTTCCATCTCACCGATCTGCATGAACATCTGCCCCAACACTGCTGGCAATCGATTGTCGACACGGCAATCGGGAAACTCCATCACATCCAGGAATGCGGCATTCTCAATCGCGACGTCAACACACGTAGCTTCATGGTTGATCCTCTAACCCACAAAGTCATGATGATAGATTTCGGTATCGTCCTGTTCCGTGAAGATTTTGAAGATGACAGAGAGTGGGAGATGCTGCAAGCAGAAGAAGATGAGGAAGGCGCTGTCGGTCTGCTCATGCAGACTTGCTTGAAGGAAAGAGGCGGAGGCAGTATCACCTACAAGCCCAGCGAACACTATTGGAGATTGAAGTATCGTTTCAGGGGCATGGAAGGCGAAAGAGAGGGCGGTACCGAGGAAGAGGAAGAGTACTTGAAGAAGCACAAAGCTTTTGTCTTCGAGTAATGGGATGGTACAGAGAACTGTACTTGTCCTTGATGAAACCGAGCTCAGGTGACGGAGACGGAAAGGGGGAGAAGGAACAGATCGAGCAATCAACGATTTTGGCATCCCAAGATCATTCTTCTTTAGATTTCTTTCCCAGAATCTTTAAGTCACTCACTCAGTAGCGTGATAAATCAATCGAGCTGAGATATACTTTCTCTCGTTCATGTAACATGTCGTAGAGCCGATCTTTCAGGCGCTCCGATGCGTAGTCAAATGCCCTCTTTCCCTGGATATCTTTGATATCGTGGGAGANCCCTCCAGCGAGCAATGCTCGTACGGTCTCCACGATCTGAGAGCTGGACACTCCCCAACCCTCGCCTTTGACAGCAAGATGTAACGCCGTGCAACCATAATTGTCGGTTGCTTCGCGCGAAGAGCCGAATGCCAGCAGTGTTTTCACAGCTGCAGAATTTCGGGAGATAGCTGCGACGTGGAGTGCATCCATGCCACCATGTGCAATCTTGCGCTTGAAGTCAGCTTTGAAGTCAACCATTCCGCGGCAGACCAACTCCAGGAGCGCGGGATATGCGACGCGAATGCACTCTTCGAGAAGCGTTGGGGCCTGTCCATCGATGCTACATTCGTGAAAGGGTCTATACCCCCTTGCAACACCACTTCATACAATAGAGAAAGAACACTATCGCGGTCGTGAGTCAAGGGGGGCAGATCGGAGCACTTTCTCCACGATCCTCGAGCGTTCTGTCGTTGTTAAATCTCGTGTCCATTTCGATCCCGCACCTTGTAGGGTCGAGACCATCTTGTTGTCGGGGATAGATAATACTGCTTCGAACCATGAGCTAGGTTGTCTTTCAAGCGTCTCTAGAAGGAGAGTCACAAATGAGAAGCACTTCCTTTCCAGTATGGGCGGCAGGGCTTCGAATACAAAATCCTTGTCAGGGCGATTCTCCCTCAAAAACACACGATACAATGCCTGATGCTGACGAGAGATCATGAATTCGTATATTATTGTTCTTAGAGGATGCTCTGATGACAACAAGGTTGAAACGCTAGGCTCCGAGGTCAGACCATTGCGCCCTTCAACCAANNAAATCAAGAAGAGATTCCATAGTCGACCCTGATGAGGCGAAAATCCAGATGTGTGAGAAAGCCAGAAAGATAAGGCATATTGAAGCAGTCGATATTTAATTGTCACAATGTGGCTGCCATTGTCGTCCCGTAGAGACAGCAGTCTGGTGCTCGCCAAAGTCGACTTCGCCCTTCTCCTCACTAAACCACTGGCTTTATCCAAGAGACGATTCGGATGTTTGGCTGTCAGGGCATGACGAACCATCATCACTGGATCAAGATGAATACCCGGCTTGGCAGCTTTAACAAGTTGTGTGTTGAAATCATTGAAGTTTAGGTAGGTAACACAGACCTCACCAAATTCTCGTTCAGCTTCATGCTCTTCGAAGTGGAAGCCTGGAAGTGTGATTCGTTCGGTGTCGGGGCCACAGAGAAAACTCTTAACACTCGAATGTGCGAACTGTAACGCTTCGTCCAACTCATCGAACGCGATCAGACCGTGACACCACCGGACAATACCATTAATATCGTTGAGCAAGCGTTCCGGCATGAAGTAAGGCTGACAAGGCTCTACGGAGGTAGCCTCATCAAGCTCTTCTGGCGAAAGAGGTCTCTTTGCGGCGGCCATAAAACGAAAGATCTTTCTACAGACTTGCTCGTTGCCTTCCTCCACGACCCTAGACAACAATCGATTGTATGTCTCAATAAGGTCTCTGGGAAGGTGATTGAGGGCTTTCCGTATGCTTTCATCTGTTTTCTGAGAGCAGATTTCTTCGAGTTGGAATTTAACCCAGAGAANCCCTGTTGAAGATCCATTAGCAGCCTTCGAAAGACAAACCTTATGATGTACTCACATGCCCTGGGAAGTGGTACACAGGATATCAACGATCGTGTGATATAAGCTAGGATCGCGTGTTACAAGATCCCCATCGTCCCTCAACGCAGTCACTAACTGGTGGACAAGCTCTCGTAAATCCGAGCCTGCTTCTGGTGTGCGAGTGCTGACTACGAAGCTCGGTGCAAGGAACGACATTATGACATCAGTGATGCGGTCGTCTCCTGCGAGGTAGAGCTTCAGGCCGGGCGGTTTTCTATGCATTACACTGCGAAAGGTCTTGAGAAGCGCCTTCCTCTCTAAGTTCGAACATTCGTCGACGCCATCTATAATCACAACAACACTCTTCAAGCAGTTAACAACGTCGAAAAACAGAGCCTCCAGCAAACTCAGGTCGTGCAGGTTGTCCAATAGAGCATCAATCTTAGATTGGTGCTCGCTAAAGATACGGTCGTCCTGGTCCAACAATTGTCTTATGATCGATCGTAGGATACTCGTGGCCTTCAAGGAAGTTTCGTTATCATATTGACAGAAGAAATAGACGACTTTCTCGGAACCCTGGTTGGGCTTCGCAGATAGCTGTTCGACAATGAATGCAGTCATAACAGTCTTCCCAGAGCCTAGAATGCCGGTAAACCAGAACACGCTGGGGTCACTTCCAGTAATCCATAGTTTGTAGTCATTGGTCTGGGTCAGCCATTGACCAGTGGAGCCGTGGCGTTGCGTACGAGCTTTCCAGTAGGCAACCTTGTGATTGTAGCCAGAGAATTGTTCGAGCTTGCTTGCCTGTTGAATCTCTTTAGGTATTTAATCAGCATGATGATTTATTATGAAGCTTAATATTGAAGACTTACTTCGTTTTTCGAGTTGCTTCTGCGCCGCCTGGTCGGCCTCAAATTTCTCACGTTCCTTGCGGTAGACCATTGAGCTGAATCTATGTTTCTCCGCCGCCTCTCGCTCTGCACGCTGACCTTGTCTTTCAGCTGCATCAAGCTTAGTCTCGGCCAGGCGGATGGCCTCATCTACCTCTTCATTCGCTTGGTCAATCTGCACTATTATGGAGGCAAAGTCCGAGCTGAATGAACTGGTCACGGCTTTGAGCAGCTGTATATATCCTATGCAGAGTAATCAGCACAGTGAATGATGCCACAATTGACCGACACTGAGCTTACCTGCTCGGCGAAGCACTGTAACTGCTTGCTCACAACAGCGTACAACCACGGAGTAGAAGTCGCAAAGCGCCTTCTGGAGATCGGTTGAATCTCTATAGAGCTTCTGATACTCTTGAAATCTTGGACAGCGCTTCCCAATCATCATAAGCAGAGCCGAAAGCTTGTCGAAATACGTTGTGAAGTTTGACGCAATCTAGTCAGTTAGCCAATCATGTTCTATAACTCGTTATGCTACTGAGAGCAGGATCATAGTCTTTACAGTTTCTAGTGCCGGACACAATCTTCTGCAAGAGGANNTAGAGCATGTCTGTCACAGACTTGATCGTTGTCAACTTACTTGCAACACGAGTTTGACACTGCCCCAGATAAGAGCAGCGATGTGCGGATTCGAAGAAACGAAGGTCTCGACGATACCAGCAAATTGTTGGACAGACTCCAAGAGCGGTGAGATACGAGCGGCTACGCAGCGACTCTTCCNTTTGGCATTCTCCTGGTCGAGCTGATGGGTAAATTGCGCGACTGCATGAGCATCAGGCACAGCTTTGATCTTCTCTAACTCCACCTTCTGCTCGGGTTCCAGACAGTCGTGGAACGACTTGATAGCATCACTCAGAGCATCGGTCGTTGAGGGTGTCGCAGCGGCCGGAGGTAGAGGGGATCGAGATCTGAACCTTGATAGCATGGTATCTAGTATAGAAGCCCACAGGACGGGAGTGAAAGGCCGCGTGTTGAAAACTAAAAAGGGAAAAGGGAAACAGGGTATAAGAAACCGAATCGCTGCTTGACATCGAGTCTTCGAATGAGTGCGACCCCGCCCAAATCGACGGTATCATGCATCATGCATACTTGTCAGCCCTCGCGACGCAGCCAAATCAATAGCATCCATTGTGGCGTAGCACTCGTCGCAGCCAGCCACAAACACGGGTCGAGAATTTGCATTTCAGGAAGCCTTGAAAAGCGGTGAGCGTATCAAGAGGTAGATCATGAAGCCAAAAAGATGTACATTGGAAGAAAAGAGGTCAGTCTTAGACGACGGCAAGGTCGAGGACGCATGGTGGGTCAAAGCTTCAGCGAGCTTCAAGGCAAGAACGATTCGAGTCCTCCTTCCTTTCTGTCAATCCTGCACCGAACATCTTGCGCAATAGCAATGTTGATGATCGGAAACAGTCTTCATAGATATCCTATGAGGAAGCCAGAGATCAAGTCTCAAGCTGATTGTAATCGCTCACCTCGGGCAGCACCCCGGGGTTCACCTCCATCGGGGATATCTCCCCGAAGCGCGTAGGATGCGAAACAGTCGCAAGGCAGTAGGATTTCAACAACAAGCTCAACATATGAGATAAAGTCCTCTTTACGAGTCGAGTTATTCCTTCAATCATAGACCCTCAATTTTCTAGAATCGCGAAACTGTTAACAACCTTCACGTCACCAACCAGAATAGTCAGAACGCATCGAAACAATCTTCCTATACATAATTAACCATTTCTGAGATGCCTCCGCAGAAGATCTTGATCTCAGGTGCTGGGATAGCAGGCAGTGTAACAGCCTACTGGCTCGGCCGCGCCGGCTTCGATGTCACAGTTCTCGAACGCACTCCTGCGCTGCGTACCGCAGGCCAAGGCATTGACATGGAAGGACCGGCTGTCTCAATCATTCAGAAGATGGGACTTGAGCAAACCATCAGATCAAAAACGACAGGAGAAAAAGGCGTCGCATTTGTGGACGAAGACAACGTTCCGTTCGCTACCTTTGATGTTGGCGAGAAGAAAACTGATATAGCAGATGTGCGATGGTTGGTGATGCTGCGTACTGCTCTTTTACAGGCACTGGAACTACGCTTGCGATTCTGGGCGGATACATGCTGGCTGGAGAGATTTTGAACAACCCAGATCAGCCGGAGGTTGCTTTCAAGGCTTATGAGGATAAGCTGGTTGGCTATGTCAAGAAGGCGCAAAGTGCTCCGAAAGGAGGACCACAGCTGTTCGTTCCGCAAACGAGTCTTGGGGTGTGGATGATACGGACTGTCATCTGGCTTGTCTATTGGAGTGGCCTAACTCGTTGGCTTGGTGGCTACAAGATGCCCGAGTTTGACCTGCCGGAATATGACTTCGATAGCAAGTCTGAGTGATGGTCTGCTCTCAATAGGGCTGGTGACAACCCCTGATAGAAGAAGGTGGAATTACTCAAGTCATGTTCCTCGTATATCTGATGGCATTCCTGGTAGCATCCGAAGTGGCAGATCTGACCTGACCCTTCTCCAGATCCATCAGAGCGTTGATAGTAATCCCCCTAGGCACAGACATAGACTCCTTCATCGACTCAATCGTCATACCATTCTCCAACAGTCCAGCAGCACTCTTCAAACTCTGTGCCGCCAACGCCATTGCCTGAGCGCGAGGTATGCCTTCCGCCACTGCAGCATCTGTGATGGCATCAACTGCAATCATGGTCAAAGCATTGCAAGTCGCGTGTGTTGCTGTAGCCTCATTCATAAGATGCTCTGGTAGATAGTGCACACTACCAATCTGCCTGAAGATCCAATCACACAAAGCCTTGTGGTCGTCTCCAGCATGCTGTGTATCCGCAATCATAGTCACCGAGTCCAGATTCTGGGCTCCTATACTCGGTATCACTCGTATGACGTTGAACTGGTTCGCTTTGTTCATTCTATCATTGAGGACGAATGCATCAGTAACCTGTTCGCAAGAAGTCCCCGCCAATAGACTGATGACCAGTTTTCCTCGCAGTGACTTGCACAGCGGCATGTTTTCGGAGATGGATTTGAGCTCTGCAGGTGGGATGCCTAGCATAACCACATCGGCTCTGTCGACAGCTTGTGCCCATGCATGCAAGTGTGTAGCGCTTTGCACGCGGTAGGCTTCATCGCCAAGAGCCTTCTGCACACGCTCGAAGGATTCTTGGAATCGAACACAGGCGTAGATTTGCATGCTAAAGTCGTCTGAGTTTGCATGGCCGGGTCGTATGCTGGTGAGTAGACCTTTAATTATGGCGGTGCCCATGAAGCNCTGGTTTGGAATTAGCCTCAGATATTCGATAGCCAGATGTGGCGGGCATGACAAACCGCAACCCAACACGGCGATGCTGAGTCTTTCTTGAGGATATTCCATGGTATACGCGTTTACTAAGATGTTCGATTCGTATAACAGTTGTTTGTAGAAGAAATCACGAAAATCAATGGTGAAGATAGAAAAGAACAGGATGAGGTTGGACAGCCCCACCATTTGAGGATCTCGGACGTATCTCATGTTTCGTCATACCAACGACCATCTTACAACACGGCTAGCGTAAGCGCCTCTATACCATCACAAAATACCCCATTGACCTTCTCATTCAGTGATCACTCTTTGACGTGTTGATATGTTTTCTCTGCTCAAGGTATATCTGTTCCTGTCTCTTCTGGTCGCGTGCTAGGGACCTCGATTTTATTAACCAATAACCCGCACCACCGGCGGCCAAGATTGAGAGCAGCACTGCGTTCTGGCNGCCTGTTGCACTGGTAAGTATCAAGCAGAGCGTAGTCATTGACGTATTAGCATACAATGGGCCATTCGAACCATGTGGTGAGATTGGGTTTGGCATGTTGTGATAATTGATGGTTATGTAAGATAGGTAGCGAAACTAAAGTATTCGCAAGTCGATGTGTGAGAGAAGTGCTTTGCCCTCAAATTGAGTCCGCGCGAGTGTTCATCATATATGGTAGTAGCACATGATCACATGTATAGACGTCACGACTCTAACAGCTTAGAGCTCTTTTTTGCCTTTGACGGAACCAATTCCGCAATCAAATCAATCCTCAAAACCAAAGGTTCTCTGTTATGTTCAACATCAAGCAGTTTGATGCCAAACAGAGTAACAGCAAAAAGATGATGCGGCGAGTGAGATTCGAACTCACGATCTCTGCATCGTCTCCTGTGGGCAGAAGAACGAAGATACTCCGGACTGCACACAGTGCGAGCTTGTGTTTGCAAGACACATTGATGCAGCGTCTTGACCACTAGACCACCGCCGCTTTTGTTGAGAAATCGAAGTCTTGGATGATTATAAAGGTTGCTTGTTGTTCAGAGACTCGCAGCTGCAAAGTGTCGAGATGAAGCAGGTGCGAGTACAGCCGGCTTTGGCAAGCAGACCTTGACACGTCCTACAAGCTTGAAACTGATAGACATTGACATTCGAGAAAACCATGTTCATTAATAATCGTAAAGTCATGATTTGATCAAAAGCCGTAATGACTACCAGCCTCAGCCTTGTTCCTACGACCCTGAGCCCAAGCATCTTCCAAAGCCTCTTTTTGTGAAGCGGCAGAGTTGACAAGCTGTTGCAAGCTGTGCTTTCCAGGAGCAACAGCTTTAACTGCTCTGTGCTCGACAGCCTGGCCCTGGAGACGGAGCTGCTCGTTGTTGTTGTACTCTTCTTCCATATTGAGATGCGTGACGTTGGCAAATGCAGCGGCGTCCTTGTTGCGGCCGAACAACCTTCTTCGTTCTCCTGCTGACAACCCCAGGTCGTCGGCAATGGCAGTAAGAGAGTTGGGATCGGAGTGCACAGGGGCTGGTGCGGATACGGCTGAGTCGAGGGTGTCTGTGGGAGCCACTACTGGCTCGGCGAGTAGGGGTTGGTAGTCTGCTACAGGGGCGTTGGGAAGAGTTGAGTTGTCGTCCTGGGTAACTGAAAATAGAGAGACCTTTGGTTTAGGAGCAGGAGCCTTTGGCGGCTCTGCAACGAGTTGTGCGACGGGTGATGGAGCGGCAGGAACGGCATTGGGGAAGATGTTCTTCTTGGGAGCCTTCTTCCTAGCGACAGATAGTGGCTTGAATTTCATGGCGTTGCCTACAGGCTTGACCTCTTTCGGTGTCTCGTTCTGGAATGGGGCTGGTATTGATGTGTCTGCCTCATTCTTGGTCTCCTCAGTCGTATCCTTTTGCGCAAAAGCTGTAGGATCGGGTTCCACCCTTTCTCTGCTAAATGCAGGCTCGGCGCCAGTCTTGAGATTGACACCAGATCCAAGGCCCTTTTTGGCTTCGGTGGTGCGTTTTGGGGCAGGCAAGANAGAGTTGAAGCCACCAAACTTGCCGGCTGTACGAGCTTTCTTTGCTGGAGGAGCTTCGGGTTGTGCTTCTGGCTGTATTGTGGGAAGATCGACTTTGATTTTGCGTGGCGCGGATGGGTCGACGAGTTTTTGGAAGTTTGCCTTTTTGGGTGCGGGTTTCGAAGTGGCAGGAACGGAAGCGACATTTGGCGACTCGGAGTCAGAGCCTTCGCTGTCTGAATAGCCAACAAGAGCCATGTTGAGCACGCGACAAAATGTGTGAATGGTCACGATTGACAGAAAGATGCGAGTCGTGAAAGATGATGGAAGTGGGTCCAAGCTCATCGTCTGGAGCAAAGTCCGAGCATCTGCCTGTTAACCCCGTTGAGCATCAATACTTTTATACTTCTCTTCGAGCATAATACGGACCTCAACTGCCTTTGGACTTTTACTCTTTTGAATGTCAAGTTGTCTCTGTCAAGCATACCAGAGATGATCTCGTGAGGCAGAGACAGACTGTTCTCAAAATAGCACACGAGAGCACTGCCAAGACGAACGTCTGTGACGGGCCGAGGCTGGGGTAAGTTCAGATTGACAGCAACAAGCAGCAGGTCCAGACTCCACAACGCAAACACTTCCCTGCTCTGTCGACCTCTTGGTGGGGCTCCTTCTCTTACCACAATCGACACAATGCACTAGGAGCCAGCAGGACTGGCCTATTCTTTTCCCTCATGTCGCTCCTTAACAACCAAGACTTCACCATCTACCAGCTACGTGCAGGCTACCTCCAACACATCAAAGACGGCGTCGGCGAGCGTCTCATCACTCTCAACACCAATGTCTTGAACAACCCTGCCTTTCGTGCTGCTGGCTGGCAAGCAAATCCTCAGGACATCAAACGCACATACTCGCCTCCCATCCCTACCGCAATCGCTTCCGAATACTTCCAAGCCCCACAACGATCCGCTGCACCTGCCTACGCTTTGCACGATGACGATGAAGAAGGAGGGATGGTCACTGGTCAGGGCAGTCAAGATACCATTGCTGTCAACACCCACAACAAGAGACGTCGGCGGAAAGAGCAGTTGGAAGAGGATGACAGCAGCGATCTGAGTGACGACAGCGATGAAGATGATGACAAGAGCGCCATCTCTCAGATCAAGTTCAGCAAGATGCCTGTTCGTCTCAGAGCAGGTTCCTCTCCGACACACAAAACAAGAGATGGAGATGACGTGCCTATACCTATTGCTTCGCCGGATAAAATCAATGGCCAGGAAACTGCACGACACGCCTCGCTTCCTTCTGTCTCCTTCATCAAGCAACGTCCTAGAAGAGATACCGCCACAAGCAGCGAGTTCTCTTCTGAAAACGAGACAGATCCAGTCACGTTCCGCAAACAAAGGGTCCAAAACCGCGCCGTCAAACATGGTCAGATGATGCAAGACCGTATCCAGGAAGAAGGAGAAGACGTCGAGTCTGACATTGATCTTGGCGAGGCATCTGACATTTCCGACGACTTTGCTGGCACTGCTGGCTCCGAGTCTCTGCTGGGCATGGGTGCTCCTTTGATCACTGTAGACACTCTCGAGTCAACGCCGGGCAACGTGCCTAGCATGCCCCCTGCTATTACACCGCATACTTCGGCCTCGCCCAAACGTCTGAAGCAGATGGCTCCTCCTCCAGATCTGCCCAGGCTTCCTGCAGGCCGTCCTATCAGCTACGTTCAGCCTGTCAGTCTTTTGTCAAAAGCCTTGAAACACACGTCACAAAAGGGTGAGAATCCTTTACAGCAATTTGCTCAACTGTCTGGTAAAGGCGAATCGACTCCGTTATGGATCAAGATATATGCCCCCTTCTCAAAGAAAGCTTCAACTCCTATCCAAGTGCCTATTCGCAAAAATGCAAAGGAAGGTGTTCCGACTATTGTTGCCGAGCTCATCGGTCTTAGTCTGTGGCGATATGCCGAGGAAAAGATTGAGCCGCCACTAGAAGGCAATGACTTGAATGTAAATCGCTGGACTTTACGGATGGTCGAAGATGAAGAGGTTGACTACGACTTCCCGGCCTTGACCCGTACGAAACCTCTTGGAGACTTCACTTCGAACAACAACCGGCCGCCTCGAGCCCGAGCAAGAGATAAGCCTTGGGACGAGTTTGGTCTCGTGAGAGCGACTGAGGAGCAATACAGGGAGAACGAAGAGCTCACCCCTCAGTTCAGTGAACCATCTGGTCTGGCTCCTTCTAGCACACCTATACCAGATACTTCTCGCACAGCGACGCCGCAACCTCCCAATATGCAGAGAACTTTGTCTGACGCACCGACCTTGGCGCCTCCTGCAGCACCGACATATATTCCCAATGTCAATCCTATCACGCCATCATTTGCCCCAATGGCCAGGAAGAATTCGACCATTCCCTTGATGGACGCGCCGGCAGCCCCAGCACCACGTTCCACACCGAGAACAGGTTCTTCCAAGACGGTCACGATACACTACACAGATCCACACTCGTTCCAGACGACGTTGCTTCCTATACCAACCACTTCTGATACCTATCTAGCTGAGCTGTTCACGACTGCTTGTCAAAGGCTCAACATCGATAAGGCTTTATATGTTCTCAAGGTTCGTGGCACTCAGACCGTTGCACCAGAGGATCGTACAGTAGAAGCCTTGGGTCANAGGTTGGCGCTCGACCTTGTACGACGACGCTTCGTTGGTGTTGGCGACGGTCGTGGCATGGTCAGCGCTGTAGGCAGTCCTGGCAGTGAAAGTCCGAATGCACCATTGCTGCTCGAGACCGCAACGAACACAAAGGCCAAGACAAGGAAGCCTTTCATGGGCTTGCAAAGTGCCAAGTCAACCAACGATATCAATGCAACTGCACTCTGGGGTCTCGCTGGCGGAGCTGGAAAGCGTTACCTTGTCATACGTCGTCAACCCCTGTCCTTTGCACCCTCGCATCCACGCATCTTGGCACTTGATGCAGAGTTCATGCATGTCATGCCCGCTTCGTCTACAGACCCTCTCAATGCCAATGCAGATCCAGCGATGGCACCTCCCGGCGGCAAAACAACAAGCGTGCATCTCAGCAGTGTAGTTGGCTGCAAAGTCAGTAGAAAGCACCCCAAAGTTGTGCGGGTGCTGGTCTATCGTGAGAAGGAGACAAAGCGATACGACTTCGAGGCTTCAACAAGAGATGAGGCACAAGAAATCGCGACCGAGATCAACAAAGGTATGATGAGGTTCCGCGATGAGGAGGAGTGATCATGTTTTGCATTTTGGCGAATAGAAGGATTGGAGGGCGTTTAAGTCTTGGGTTTTTGTGGTTTTCACTGTTCTAGAGAAGGCGAATATGATACCCAGGTTTTATCTTTCTATTGGTATTAGGAGAGGCTCGTTTAGGGTTGCTTCAAGGCCCGAGAAGTTGCAAACTCATTTTCATGCGGCTCAACTTTGTCTTGACGCTCCAGATTCTTTCTACACAGCAATGCTTGATGCGACGCAGCGATGTTGATGGACCACTTTTTGACTTGGTATGTCTGGTTATTACAAGTGATGTACCGCCATGTATCTTTAGAGGTCATTTTGTGGTGTTGTAACTGTTCACGCCGCGGGCACTAGGAGTATTGTACGTACGCAGGGATCGGGGACAACGTCATTGGCTCCTGTCAAAAAGAGGCGTCTTATTTCCACGCCCAGCCCTTGTGCGCATTCCTTCGCTGGCAGAAATCCTGCTGTGGTCGCTTGCTGGATCGTTCTTGGTTGAGAGTGGGCCCCCCAAAATAGGAGCACTAAGACCGCGGTAAGCTATAGCGTACGATGAAGACGCAATAGCAAACAATGTAGGTCTGTCGTTTGTTTCCGAGCGCATTCTTGCTTGCTTTCTTGCAATACTGTCTTCTCTGAACAGAGGATACGTTGACGATGTTACGAATTAATGCGCGTGCTGCGATACTCACATCAATAGTCGCTTTGGTGCTTGTTCTTCTCTTTGTCGCACAATGGAAGCACGAGGAGATCAGTGCATGGCGTGGTCCTCATGCTGATGCCTCGCCGGATACCAACTACCAGGACACCAAGCTGGACGAAGTCCCCGAGTTCAAGGATGATGCCGCTCCTTCCACCGCTCCTGTCGTGCCCGACTTCTCAGCTGCAAACTCGACTCTGGGTGTAAGACCTTCTACCACGACTTGCGACTTCTGCAAAACATGTTTTGACTGACAACAACCATAGTTTCAAGCAATCCTCGCACTATCCCAAGGAACCAAATGGCGTGTCGACGGCCTGCACGCCGCAGCAAAAGTCGCCGGCATCACCGTAACAGTCCCGCAACAACCCAAATGGAGCGAACCCTTCATCCAAGCATTCAAAGAATTCGGTCCCGTCGAAGCCCACGGCGCAGCAATGGCATGGCTAGGCCACCTCGACCTCCTCAAATTCGTCATCCAGAACAACTGGGGTTCTGCTTTGATTCTGGAAGATGACATGGACTGGGACGTCAACGTGCGCAAACAAACACCACCAATCGCAAAAGCCGTCCGCGAATTGACAAAGGCGAAAAAGGGGGATAAAGACCCGTATGGAAAGAATTGGGATGTCATGTGGATGGGTCATTGTAGTGATCCACCGCCATTCAAGGATGAAGGCAAGATCATTACTTTTGCGGATAACACTACAGCGCCGGTGGAGAAATACCGCGGTTTGAATCCCAGACTGAAGGATGTGGTTAAGGATGGACAGCGCATTGTCCATTACTCTATCAACCCCGTCTGCACATTCGCCTATGCGGTTTCCTACCAAGGTGCTCGCAACCTGCTTGCTCACGCTTCTCTCGGCAAAGGAGGAGCTTTCGATTTGATGCTTATGCATGCCTGTCAAGACAAAGTGCTCAAATGCGTCTCTGTCAACCCGGAAGTATTTGATCCCTACTTCCCTGCTGAGGGCGGTGCCAGTGAAGTCAGAGCTGGCGACGCAGGTGTGGACTTTGACCATGAAGTTGGCAAGGCCATGGGTCATACAGACAATACACTCAACAGCGCCCGTTGCTTTGCACAGTTTGGCATGACGTGTTTGGAATGAGCGATATTCTTTTCTGGCATTCATCCTGCATTTCTTCTAGCGTTCTTAGCGAGTTCTTTTTGGGTATTGAGCAATCACATTTGGCTTTACTTTGGGAATGTTCATTTTCTGGACTCTTTGTGCTTGATATACTGACCATACAGATTTCGCTTGATACACTAACCATACGGATTTGGAAAGGTTGTGTGTTCGTCAATCCATCCATGCGTGGAGAGAGAGTAAAGTCTCACCATCCGCTTGCATAAATCCAACTTGGGGTTCGAGCATCCATTGAGGGGCGTGTTTGATCTCCCCCTCCCAGCAAAGCACCCTTCAAGCTACAACAACATTCTGCTTCTCGACAGCCTCGAACAAACCTAACATGGCGCTTCGAGATCAGCACAGACATGAGCAGAAATATCGACCCCATTGACTCCTTTAGTGATAACCCCCACTTTGATCGAGAATAGCAATCTCAAGTTTGGTGGTTGTTTTGGGCACCTTTGTAGTGGGCAGTGTTGTTTGTGGGCTGATGGAGAGATCAACGTGGTAGAGACCATCTTTTAAAGCACCAGTGGGCCTACACTGAGCGCGGATGTTGCCTGTTGCATATACTCACTGTCAAACACATAAGATGAGATGCAAGGACAAACACACTCTTGAACTGTGTCATTCACTGAGCAGCATGGTCTTTCACCCTCTACATGTCAAAACTTTTCCTCTGTTCTTTCCAGAACAAGTTCATCTTCAACTCTCACAAGCCTTCACAAACAGTCCTCACGATGGTTGACCCATCTCTTACTTTCACTCACCACTATATAAGCCACTTCCCCTCCCTCGGTATCATAGACAACGGCACTGGCGGCCATGGAACAACCAGCAGTATTCGGGCAAAAACTATACGATGACTACGTATATTGCTGTGTGTGAAGTCGGAAGCCCTTACGGAATGGCAAGCCCGCCGACATCATGGATATGCCTCGGGTACCGTTCCGTGGCTCGGGGGCATGCTATGCCGGGTCTACGAGTTCAGGAACGGAGATGTAGCACAAGGAAATACGGATAGTTGATGCTCGAGAGGCGATGATTCGGTTTTGCTTAAGGGGAACTACGGGTATTGGGGCGGTTTACATATGTGTGAGGCTTTCTTTGGTGCTGTCTAGACTAGTTACAGATGATAGGAACGACACGAAGTCACTACCAGGATCAAGAAGACATAGAGGTTTAAATGACAAAGACTAGATACATGAGAGTGAAACAGGATCGGTGAATTGGAACAAATGCTTTCGATGATAGAAGACTTCTCAGAAATGGAGTCGTCTGGCTAGATACCCGGCTTGCCTCTGATACTAACGGTCCTTGTGTTGAGTCTCCATCTTTGATTAGGTGCAGTATTAAGTGCTGTCGAAACTCACAAAGTACAAGTATCCATACAGCTCCCATCTGGGGAAGCAATCAATGCTTGCCAACAAAACCCAAAATCTGCTCTACAAAACTCTCCGGATTCTCTTCTGCACACCAATGCCCAGTTCCCTCCACCTTTGCCAAAGTAACATCCTCATACATCTCTTTGGCCTGTTTTTCCGCAATGTCAATCATAAAACTCAATCCACCCCACAGCGCACAACAAGGAACCTTTGATTTGCCATGTTTCTCCACATGCTTCTTGTTATCCTCAAAATCTTGGTGGAAAGCGCGATAAACATCAAAGCCCGCTCTCATAGCCCCAGGCTGCGCGAATTGGTTTGCGTAAATGTCAACGTCGGTAGCAGAAATTGCAGATGGAGACTGGGTAAGTCTATCGTAAANAGACTTTAGATATGCTCTTTCCTTGCCCTGGGTAAGCAGTTCAGGCACATCAATCTGTTGATGAAACACAAAATGCCAGAGTCCACCATAGGTATTCTCAGCAACATAGTTTGCATACAAAGAGGTTCCTGGCAAAGGACATTCACCCCAAGATACACTTGCTGTGTGCGAGGGAAATTGGATTGCGTAGGCGTGGGCAACCATACCCCCGATATCGTGGCCCACAACGTGGATTTTGTCGTTTATACCCATGTGTGAGGTGATTAGGGTGTGTAGGTCTGAAGCCATGGTAAGTTTGTCGTAGCCATCTCTGGGTCGGGAACTTTCTCCTGCGCCGCGGTAGTCGGGTGCGATGACTTGGTATCCAGCATCTGCGAGAGGTGTAATGACATGGCGGAATTGATAAGAGGTTTGAGGGAAGCCGTGGATGAGAAGGATAGTTCCCTTGGGCTTTTGGCTGGAAGGAGGAGAACAGGAGAGATAGTGTATAGAGACTTCTGTAGGTGTAGATGGCTTTCCAGACAGGAATTGGCGCTTGGAGGTCCAACGTGAGGAGTCAAAAGTGCGTGCTGCCATGGTTACGTCTGAGAGTATCGAGTATGAACTTGTAGAAGCGATGTTGGAGTGGTTGTGATGGAAGTGAGCTATGGACAGTTTATATGCACAAAGTGTAGTTCCACTTGCAACTTGTCGTTTGTCATCAAGAGCGTCACCTTCAGCGTCACCATCCTCTCGAGCGTCACCACACATATATTCAGTGTTACCTTCAGCGTCACTTTGCTGCTCCTTCGAGCGTCACTATACATACAGATCACATACAGGGCGTATCAGAAATTTGGCCCTCATAGCTGCTCTACTGTTCTTGTTACGACGTCATTCTGAACGAACTTTGTATGCTCGGCGAGTGGGGCACTTTCCTAGAGCTTTTCGTTCTCCATGGTGGAGGATCCGGTGAGCATAGCTGCTTGTTCGAGCACTATTGTCGCATAAAACTGTAGCGACCATCGATTGCAAAAAGAGAGAATAATTTGATGCCGAGAACAAATTCTTCCATTTCAATTCTTTCAGCACACCCTGATGGACAAGGAGCCAAAAGGAGATGCCGACACGGAGAACTGGCATCGAGAGCACCTTAAAGCAAGTGGAGAGTTGAAATCAGAAAAATGTTCAGAATAGATAGATACAGTTGAATCGTAAGATAGCTAGTAAAAGCCCGAAGTCATTAGAAACGTTCACACCCCATTATCAACAACACATGATTCGTTTAACCGAACATGGCATCGCCGAGTCTGATGCTGACGGTCTTGGTCTGGAGGTAGTTGTCAAGAGCAGCCTCACCAAGTTCACGGCCAATACNCCTAATCAATACAGTTAGTATAGGTTTCATGTGGGGAGGGTATCGAAATACACATACCGAAGCCTTGAAGCCACCGAAGGGAAGCTGCCAGTGAAGAGTGTTGTATGTGTTGACCCAAACGGTACCAGCCTTGAGGGCGTTGGAAACCTCAATGGCGGTGTTGAGGTTGGATGTGTGGACGGCGGCGGCGAGACCGTATGTGGTGTTGTTGCCAACGCGGATGGCGTCTTCCTTGGTCTTGAACTTGGCAATAGAGCAGACGGGACCGAAGATCTCTTCTTGCATAATGCTCATGTCGTCCTTGACGTCGGCGAAGATGGTGGGCTCGATGAAGTAACCCTCGTTACCCTTGCGCTTACCACCAGTGACGACGGTGGCACCCTCGTCTTGACCGGCCTTGATGTAACTATTTAATGTCAGCATGCTGTGTTTCTGTCTCAAGGACGAATGTGAGAATACATACCCCATGATTCTGTCGAACTGGAGTTGCGAGACCTGAGGACCCTGGAAAGTGTCGGCAGCGAAGGGGTCACCAACAACGTTCTTCTGAGCACGCTCCTTGAAGCGCTGGACGAACTTGTCGTAGATACCCTCCTGGACGTAAACTCTTGAACCAGCACAGCAGCACTGGCCGTGGTTGAAGAAGATACCAAAGTTGACCCATGAGATGGCGTTGTCAATGTCGGCATCGTCAAAGACAATGTTGGGTGACTTGCCACCAAGCTCGAGGGTGACCTTCTTCAGGTTGCTGCCAGCAGCGGCCTTCATGATTTGTCTTCCAACGAGGGTGGAGCCGGTGAAGGCAACCTTGTCAACGTCCATGTGCGAGGCGATGGCGGCACCAGCAATCTTTCCGAAACCAGAGATAACGTTGACAATACCGGGAGGGAAGCCAGCTTCCTTGCACAGGTTGGCAGCGTAGAGACCAGACAGGGGGGTCTGCTCGGCGGTCTTGAGGACGACGGTGTTACCACAAGCAATGGCGGGACCGATCTTCCATGCCCACATGAGGAGGGGNNGGAAGTTCCAGGGAATAATTTGACCGCAAACACCAATNNCTAGCAGAGTTGTCAGTGTCGAACGATTGATGATCATGGAATCAAGACTTACAGGCTCCTTCTTGATGTAGTTGAAAGTGTCAGGGCTGGTGTCGACAACCTTACCCTCAATCTTGTCTGCCCAACCACCGTAGTATCTCAAGCAGCCAGAGGCAGCAGCAACATCACCCTNTGCCATTGTGAAAGCCTTGCCGTTGTCGAGGGACTCAATAGCGGCGAGCTTGTCCGAGTGCTCATCGAAGAGATCAGCAAGCTTGACGAGGAGCTTGCCGCGGTCATTAGGAGTAACCTTGCGCCAGTCACCCTCGAAAGCCTTGCGGGCAGCTGCAACAGCAATGTCGACATCCTTCTCGCTGGCCTCGTGCACCGAGCAGATAACCTTCTCGTTGGAGGGGTTGATGACCTCGAAAGTCTTGCCGTCAACACCCTTGACGAACTCGTTGTTGATGAACAGACCGGTGGGCTGGTCGTACTTGCCCGTGGTGGGGGTCTCGAGCTGAATTGTCAAAGACATGATTGTGGAATATGTATGTGGGGTATCTCAAACAACAAAAAGACAATAGAAGAGAGGAACAGGTGAGCAGGAGAGAGGCGGACTCGATCAAGGTATTTGTACTCAACGTGTTCACCTCTGCAAGCTTCACACTTTCTGGATCCACCGAACCAATCTCCACTCGTCCTCGAGCGGACCTTGCCTCATTGGGATGAGGATTGGAGGTGATAGGCGACCGCAAGACCTCGGACTCGCGGAGTGTGTTTGGTAGGCGGGGCAAGAGGCGGCAGCTACCCCGCGCGCGCTGCTCCCTTCTGGGTGTTCCCGGGGAAGGAACGATGGACCATGCCTGAGCAACAACCAAAAGACGCTTGATTCAGCCACCAAGCGTTTGTATCTGCTGCAAGGATCAGTCGACTTCCGTTGCTCCTTGAGCTATTCTTGCGTCCTCCGAGCAAAAGATTTAATGTGATTGTTCTTCGCAAGCATGACTCCAACATATCAAGCAGCGTCTGTGCGGTGAAACTGCTCGGGTTAGTTGCCTCCGAGGTAGGAGCTGCCAGATAATATTACGAAAGGTGGTTAATATAACCACCTAAGTGGTCAATGAGAGCCTCGGAATACCTCCTGTGTCGTTCTTTATGAGCCCCTCTACCACGCCCCTCCCGATCCTTAGAGCTCTTCCCTCCATCTCCGCATCTCGAAAGACCCTTTGCGGTGGGATTCCGCAGGACCGACACTTACCACATCTTGGCGAGAATTTCTACAAGCCAACACCGCCCATCTTGCATATCCAGATCGCTGGGGACTCGTATCTCTAGACGCCTTTGGCCTTTCGTTATCTTGCACTTGTTTTGCAAGGAACTGTGCGTGTGGCACGTGTTGTCTCGGTGGAGCAACGCCGCATGGACTTGCTTCAAAAGTTGATGGTCGCGAGTAACAGTGACTTTTGGGCCTAGATCCCGTTCGAATGCGGAGGAGCTCCCATTTGTAAGCCAAACCTTCTCCTCTCACGAGTCACAACATCAAGGTGTCGGATGCGTTGCCGCTCGCTGAATCATATACTAGCTTTGGTTTGGAGCTTCTCTTGACCGGATGGTTTCTTCTTGGATTGTTTCCCACGATTGTCAATTCGTTTTTGAGGTCTATTGAATCTGTTCTGCTTCACCTTCACACGATCTGCCAAAAGGAGAGAACATTGTCAAAAGCGGGTCCTCGCCAAGAATCCTCGACAGCCACACTGGGACTTATGCCCGAGGCCGGCGTCTCACCTTGAGCTTCATGGCGCTGGCGACCGCTATTTTCGTGCTCCTCTTCGTCTGACTCCAGATTCAGTGTCTGAACTGCTCTCTGACGAACTCGAGTCGGAATNNCAGAATCGGAGTCGTCCAAGCCCACGAGATGGCTGGGATTGCGACGTTGACCAGATGCTGTTATAAGCATTGGTTCACGGCGGCTGAGTATGGTGTTACTCACAGCAGNCTGCGTTGGTGATCAGTACAGGTAGGACATTAGTCAGAGAGAGATATGCTTACCATGACTTGCATGCAGTGCTGAATCTGGCTCTATGCGGCCTTCTCTGCTTGTAACGTCTCGCCAGACTCTGACCTTACCATCCGTACCACCTGCCCATATGTCGATTTTGCCGTTTGCGTCGCTCGCGAAGTCGAAGGAGAGCTTTAAGGTTGTAAGAGCGTGTCGATCAGAGAGATAACTAAGACGCTGTCCTGTATGCCTGATATCGTAGACCAATAGAGCGTCACTCTGGCGTTCGGCAACAAAGAGGTAATTGCCACATGGACTCCAGGCAAGCTGGCTGACACCATTTCCCTTGAGTAGTTTGTCGTCGGCATCATTGTAACTCAAATCGAACGCAGCTACCGACTCTCCTTGGCCAGCGTTATCGAACAAGCCGACTTGACGGTTGTAGGTACCTGCAGCCAGGACGTTGTCATTTGACAGAGCCAGAGAAGACACGATACCGCCAATGCCAGAGTTATCGGCTCCATAGAGCTTCCTTGCCTTGCGGCCTTTTCTCGTCGGACATTCGTACACTGGAGCGTCTTGGCAGTGAATGTCGAATACGGCCAGAGTATCTTNTGCGCCTGCAACAAAGTGGTTGTTGTCTACAAAGAGAAGAGACGAGGGTGCAATATATGCTTCGGTCAGAGAGTTCTGCCATGTGTAGGATGCGTGGGTATATGTGAAATCGAGGGCGTTGGTCAGACGTATGGGTAGGTCTGGTTGCGAAGTCAGGAGCAGAGTAGTGGCGGAATTGGTGACATCGAAGGCAGGATGGAGGGTGAGCGAGGTGAGTTTTGCTGGCGAAGGAGCGGAACAGTAGGGCTTGATCTCAGCAGGCTCTTCGTCGAAGTGAGCCAACGNGACTTGGATTAGTTAGCTAGAGAGAGCCAAGAAGAAGGCAGAAGCAAAGAAAAGAGAAAATGGAAATGGAAATGAAAGAGACATGTTCAACAATCCTTACACTGCAAAAGTTCTCAAAATGAGATCCTCATTGTACGTGACTACAGCGGTGCCATCCGCCGACAAAAGAGCGTGACGGAAGCAATTACTTTCGTTCTTGTCTGCGCGTGTCGCAAGACCGCGAGTCTGATCAGCCCAGCCTGGATGCGCCTCGTCGACGGTACAGCAATATGTGTCGCCTGTTGAAGCAACGCATCGCAAGTTCTGCTGTGTCTCGACCGCTACGAGATCTTCAGCCATGAATTGATGATTTTGAAGGGAAACGGAAAGGCGGAAGAGTTCTGGATACAGGAGCTTTGACCGCGTGAACCCCCAGCCGAGGTGAATGGACCGACAGCGCTGTCTGTGGCTTCTGGAATTTTCCACCGACAGCAATACATCTACCACGACATCGCATCTTTCGAATACACACTTCTATCCCTTTGTCGCAAGCCTCCACCGTCAAAATGGTACGCTTTCCCTGGACGACACCATGCGCGAACCACCCGACTAACACAACNTCTCAGTCCACCATCGCCGCCAAGTCCATCAAGTCGCTCGCTCCCCTGCTCGACCGCATCCTGGTCCAGCGCATCAAGGCCGAGACCAAGACCGCCGGTGGCATCTTCCTCCCCGAGTCTGCCGTCAAGGAGCTCAACGAGGCCAAGGTCCTCGCCGTTGGCCCCGGTGCCCTCGACCGCGATGGCAAGCGCATTGCTCCCTCCGTCCAGCCCGGCGACAAGGTCCTGATCCCCCAGTTCGGTGGTTCTCCCATCAAGGTCGGCGAGGAGGAGTACTCGCTCTTCCGCGATCACGAGTGAGTCATGCCTACAAGACAACCGAGAGGAGAGAAGGGATGGCTAACCAGCGACAATAGGCTTCTTGCTAAGATCAACGAGTAAACCACATGATACCCCTCCTACCTCTTCGACGAACCCACTCCAAAACGCATATATCTGTATCAACATTTCCACACCTTACGAACCACCAAATTTGAGAGCTTGAAAGGAAACTAAAAAAGAAAGCGCTCTTGTAAAATATCATAACTTTCTTCTGTTGTATTTACCAGCGAAGTTCTCAAGCTTTTCACAATCTTCTCCGTCTACTCTCATGTTCAAAAAGTGCTTGTGAGATGTCCTGCATCGGGGTGCCTGCATCTTGTTGCAAGAAAGCTGATGATTGAAGGAAGCCATGAAGAAGCACAAATGCCGCACCGTCAAAACTGCAATACTAGCTCTTGACATACTCAGTCTTGCTCAGCAGCATGTTCGGTCTGCAGAGGCAGTCTATACACAATCTTCGAGTCCAAAGGAAAAACAGCCAGTCGCACGTCTGCAGACAGCACCATCGTAGTATATGACCAGAGAAGCATCTCGTCCAGGAACAAATAAACACAAAACTCCGTACTTTTGCCAATGCCAATGCTCATGCTATCTTTTGACTCCTAGCCGATCCAACATTCCAACTTCCTTCCATGCCATCTGCCCAACAAAACTTCGCTTCTTCTGTTCTACATCAAACATCCATTCTTGATGGATGAATGCAAGTCGCTGGAAGCAACGCGTTGACGTGTTCCGTTGAGCGAAGCAAACACTTCGACCTGCCATTCATACCACACCTTTCTGTCGTCGGTTTGGCGCCACATGGAGACTTCAATCTCTGCGCCTGTGGGGATGGTAATAGGAGTCTGTTTGACTTGATTAGCAAGTGATCAGGACGTAAAGGAAAAAAGAGACACAAAACATACCTTCAGAGGGAAGAAAATCGGGAACCAAGAAATCATATCCTTGCTCTTGTCGTCCATGGTGTTGGGGTTAATACTCAACTCAATAGGTTTCTTACCGCTGTCCTCAGGGACATACAGCACAGTCTCAAAATACCCTCCCAAACCGTGGCAGACACCACGTGTCGAGGCCGTAAACCTCAATCTGCAGAATCGCGCATTGTGTTCGTTCCAGCCGTCTCCACCTACCATACCACTTCCTCCCGCTTGCACACTACCTCCTCTGCGCAGGTTAGACTGTGCAATAATGGGTTCAGGAAGAGGATGTGTAAACTCCCATGCAGTTTGGATGTCTGGAGTTCCAGTGGTGTCCAAACATAGGTTATCGTATTGGTGCAACATGGTCACATACGGCAACTCCCACTTCTGAGCATCTTCGCCACTTCTGCCCACCAGATCTGCGTAAATCTTGGGATGGGCGATGGGTGTAAAGTGTGCTGTGTAAGAAGTAGGCACACTGACTCCATGCTCAGGGTGCAAGACGTGTTGCACGCCATCCAAGCATTCAGGACTCAACTCGTTGTCTGCGAAACTACCGAGCAGTTCTGAAACAAGGATATCCACTTTGGAGGGTGCGTTATCGATGAGAGGACCTTTCCAGGCTCGCATGTCGGTTTTTACGACCGTGACGCGCTTGTTCCAGAGGGGGTCGGTGGCGTTGCGGCGTTGGAGTAATACATATGCGTTGGGGTTCTTCTCTACTGCCCATTGCTTGACGGGGATACCGGTGCTGGCAGAGGCCTTCAAGCAGCGAGTGACGAGGGGACCACGACCGGCTCCAACAACAGCGACGACGATGGGTCGTTGCAATTTCTTGTGCAGGTCCTTGAGGGCGGCGGCAACAGCGCGCTCGTACCATTCATACTTGATAGGGTCTTNTTCAAACACCTCGTAAGTAATGGATTCGAGGTTGTCAGTCAATGGCTGCAGGGGCGATTGCAAGTAATCCTGGTATCCAGCAGCGAAGCGATCGATGATGGGACGAGGAGGTTGGGTACGTTGAAGGTGACGAATGTAGCTCAAGTATGGAGTCAAGTCTTTGGGCTTTTGGGTTTGCTGTTTGCGCTTGGATTGAGCAGGGGTAGGCAGCTCGGGAGAAGCTGATCTGTCGGGCAGATTTACAGGCATACCAGGGTGATCTTGGCCAGGGATGGGACCGACGTCGCTGAGAATGATCCAGGGGACGGTCTTGAGGCGCATGTATCTTGTGAGAAGAGCCTGGATGGGTTTGTTCAAGACAGGGAAGCCCTTTGCATTCTGCACAAAGGTGGACTCGGGAATGATGAGAGTACGCAGAGGCTCAGAGAACCAGCGTGATTGAATAGCCGACGAAGGCAGCTTCTGAGGAATTTCAAGAGCGACAGTCAATCTAGGGTGGTACTTGCAGGTCGATCTGATCAGTTCCCAGGTATCCCACGACCAAAGAGCGTCAGTTGCGATTGACTTGAGAGTCTTGAATGAGTCTCTTGCGCGGCCGGCAAGACTCAGTCCATCCTCAGCGGCTTTGCTCTCGGTAGGCTGCATAGGAAGCAGAATCTGCAAGTTGATATACGGTCCAACCTCAAGCGAGTGCCAAATAGCTCTAGCGTACTGGCTAATCACAGACGAAGTCTCAAGATTAGGTCCTTGAATCATAATATTGTTAACACCGCAAAAAGCAGCATAAGCAACTTCATGGTTGAAGACCTGGCGAGAGACGTGAGCAATCACCGGGTCCGGAGAAGCAAGATCGATCCAAGTGCTTGTACAGCAGATCATGGTAGAAATGTATTCATCCGGAACCAGGTTTGTGTCTTCAGGTGTCAGAGGTGCCACAAGAGGATAAGGAACAGCATTTGCGTTGGAGGATGCTGAGACGGCCTCGAAGTATGCATCCACCAATGCCAAAACTCGTGCTTGGAATCCAGGAGATGTGATGGGTCTAGTCATCATATCGTACTGTAAACGTTGTTAGATATTTCATAGCATTCAGTTGTTCGATTTGTGCAGAAACTTCGAGATGCGATATCACATATCTTCCTGATAACAGCAAAGCGACTTCATCGATTGAGGAGAACCTGAATGACAAGCTGCCGCCAGACAAAATTAAAAAGTAGAAATGTAACTTACACCAGCATCTTGCGCCTGATTTCCCAATTCGGTCGTCACAGGAACAGTCCTCTTCGTCTCATGCTGTCCAATGTAGAAATATGTGTTTTGCTGCTCCGGAGGAGCAACTCCAGGTAGAGTCTCCATTCTCTAGGTCTTAAAGGTGATGAATGTGTTTCAATGTCGTCCCGGATCAGCGTTCATCAAGGTCGCAGGAAATTTCGGGCATGCCAAGACTTGGGATGTCCGGCGCTTGAAGCAGTCACCTCGAACTGCTTGCATCTTGCACCAAAATTGCAAACAACAGAATTGAAAAGAGATGTTAATACTGAGCTGTTCTTTGAGCTCTGCAAGTGCGAATTGTTGCCTTGGAAACACTTATCAGTGCTGGGTGTTAGACACTTTATGGCAAACATCTCACCTATGAGCATGATTCTCTATCATGATTACCCTCTTTCGGAAGCGCTTCGCTCGTGTTGGCAACATCAGCATTCGAACATCTAATCTGAAAGCAACAACGATGTCATTCAGCATTGTAGGTAATTACTAGTTCACTTGATTATAATATTCTCAATTTGAGATCATCGGCATGCGATCGCGCAAATCATGGTCTTCGTTTTGTAATTCTATAGCACTACAAAAGTATATATATCACTTCGCTCGACCTTCATCTGCTTCCAGGATCCTTAACATCTGTGACATGTCCTTTCCCTTGTTGTGCATCTGCCTGGCAACCTCAAGAGCTGTAGCACCGCTATCGTTGGTCACAGTGGGGTCAGCACCGTGCTGTAGCAGGATTCTGACCACGCCAGTGTGACCAGACTCGACAGCAACATGCAGAGGTGGGCTGCCAATTCTCGTTGACATTGCATCATTTTCGGGACGTGCGCCGCGATCTAGGAGTCGAAGAATCATGGGCTCGTTGCCAAGCTGGGCGGCAGCAGAGAGACAGCCTGAGTGCTCCAAGCGAGCGCCATGATGTAGCAGCAGATCGATTGTATCAGTGTCGCGGTATAATGCCGCGACAAGCGCAAGTGGGAAGAGAGCTGCGTCCGGATCTTGTTTCGGGTCGGCGCCAGCCTCAAGAAGGAATTTGAGATACTCGACTGACTGCCGGCCCATGCAAGCCACGGTAAGAGGTGAACCACGCTTTTCGAAGGGCATATTGATGATGGAAGGATCTCTGGCAAGCAGAATCTCGAATTTGGGTATCGAACCTGTGTTGACCGCGCCTCGCACAATTTCCTCGTTCAAGGGAATATCAGGATACTGATCTAACAAGAATTCAAGGACGCCAAGGTGAGAACTTTTAGCAGCTGCAGTCAAAAGATCTTGGATAGTTGTTTCTGATGGCAACTCTTGGTTGGCCACTAATAAATTCTTCATCTGAGCAACGTCTCCAGCTAAGATCAGGTTCCGGAGTTCGTCTTTGGGTCCGGATATCATGGCAAGATGTCTATCTCCTGGTGATAGCAGGTCCGGTTCTACGATATCCTTCCAAGCATTGAAGTCTAGCAAAGGGAAGGTCAAAGATTGGAGGAATAAGCTTACGCTAAAGTCTGTCTTGTTTGGTCGTCAGTTCTTAGGCAACCACATTCTCGATGGCAGACTTGTAGTTCGTGGAGGATCAATGTTGAAACGCTTCTTCTTAAGGCGACATCGTTTACTGAGGGCAGTCTCGAGTCTCTTCGCTTGTCGGTCGGGCACAATTCCAGCCAATCGCGACAAGTCGGCATATTCTTGATTGATGGAAGGTGATGTTGCTGAAAAGATGCTTGAGATGGATCAAGCTTCCAAGCTCTGGCCCTCGGCTTTCTCGGCTCAATTTTTCCCAGCTTGCTTCAACTTCTCCATCGCAGCCACTCCACTTCACACCACACACAACATCGCAACTGCCGTTCTTTGAGATCATCGCTGAATCAGGATTCTCGTGTCGTGAGATGGTACATAGGCTAAGTAGCGCCGGGAAGATCTCTAGCCGACTTCTTTTATCGCATCCCCATGCTTTCCCCTCATTGATCACAACGCCAAGATGAGGAGAACAACCTCAGTAGATCACGGATCAAGTTTTATTCCTTCTTTGAACTCCTTCAAGGCCCAAACGGGTTACATCATGAGGCGTTCTTGCAATGGTATGGAGCTTCTCTCGGTGGGTCGTCTTCAGCTATGCATTACCGGACCCCTCTTGTAGCGGGATCGTGGAGAGATATCCCGAGTTCGCGAAGCTATAAAGGTAGGTCGAGAAGTACCACGATGACAAGCAGATCAGCTTCAGCTTCTCTTGCGAGACAATGCATCATCCTTTGAACACAGTTGCCGTGGCTCTGGCGGCCATTGGCCTTGCTGGTGCACAGAACAGTAGCTGGAATCATAATCTCTTCACTTCGAGTCCACCAGTGTATCCAAGNCCGTAAGTAATCTCGACTGGGTTGGCTTTGGTCAATTTCAGACCCATCTTAACAACCGACGGTCAATGTGTTTCTGATCGAATTATAGCCGAGACCGCGGGTATTGGCTGGGAGACTGCTCTGGCTCAAGCAGAAGCCTTCCTAGCTAATTTGACCTTGGAAGAGAAAGCTGGTCTAGTTACAGGTGAGCTAGGCTGAGTCGATCAATATGATTTCAGCTTACACCTTCTTCTCCANGGCTCTTCCGGACCTTGTGTCGGCAACATCGCTCCCATCGAGCGTCTGGGCTTCGATGGTAAGCTCAGGTCTTTCATCTCATTCTTTTTACGTCCCCACTGACTAGCGTTACANGGACTCTGCTTGCAGGACGGCCCCTTGGCAATTAGACAGGCAACTTATGCTTCAGTATTCCCTGCTGGATTGACTACTGCAGCCTCGTGGGACAAAGGGCTCATGTATACCAGAGGATTGTATATGGGTCAAGAGTTCAGAGGTAAGGGAGCTAATGTTGCGCTTGGTCCAGTTGTTGGGCCANNCTTGGTATGTCATACATATTTCTACGCATGTCTGTATTCGTCTCTAATGATACCAACAGGTCGCAATGGCCGTGGTGGACGCAATTGGGAAGGTAAAGTATCCGCGTCAACACGAGAGACCTCGAACTGACCACTACATNNAGGCTTCTCGCCCGATCCCTTCCTCAGTGGTGTTGCTGTCGAGCAGACAATCTGGGGCATGCAATCAACAGGAGTACAGGCTTGTGTCAAACGTAAGTCTACAATATACCGGATATGTGGAGCGGAACACTAAATTACGCAGACNTACATCGGAAATGAACAAGAGACTCAACGCAACCCATCTACTCGCAATGGAACTACTATCGAAGCAGTCTCTTCGAATATCGATGACCGTACTATGCATGAGCTCTATTCCTGGCCATTTGCTAATGCAATCCGGAGTGGTGTCGCTTCGGTGATGTGTTCGTACAACAGAGTCAATGGTTCATACGGTTGCGCGAATTCCAAAACGTTGAACGGCATCCTCAAAGAAGAGTTTGGGTTCCAGGGCTATGTCATGAGTGATTGGGGTGTAAGTCTTCCTACCTAGCGAATATTAATGGTATCCTGACTATCGCAGGCTACCCACAGTGGAGTCGCATCAATCGAAGCGGGTCTTGACATGGATATGCCTGGTACAATTGGATTCTTTGGAACAACCAATAGCTACTTTGGCGGTAATATCACCACCGCTATCAACAATGGCTCTCTCTCCGAGGCTCGTCTTGACGACATGATCAAGCGCATCATGACACCATACTTCCATCTCAAGCAGAACACCGACTATCCCCCCATTGATCCAAGCAGCAGTATTGGAGGCTTCTTCAGTGTTCTCCCCTCGACTGTCCAGTTCCCTCTTGGATCAGTTGCCAACGTCGATGTTCGTGCAAATCATGCTACATTGATCAGAGAACTTGGGTCTGCTGGAACTGTTCTCTTGAAGAATGTCAACAATGCTTTGCCATTGAAAGCGCCGAAGAACATCGCAGTGCTAGGCAATGATGCAGGGGATCTGATCAATGGCGAATACTTTAGTAGTGCTCCCTACCAGCAGAACCCACTTGGCTATGGTAAGGCAGACCTCCGAGCACACACATAGACCATGACTGACTTCCCATGTNNAGAGTATGGCACGCTTCCGGTCGGGGGCGGGTCCGGCACAGGTCGCATGTCTTACCTTGTTGATCCACTCACTGCCATCAAAGCCCGAGCTGCACAGGATGGTAGTCTTGTACAGTGGATTCTCAACAACACGTTGCTATCAACACCTAGAGGCCTGGCAAGTCTTGCACCTTCGCCACCTGATGTTTGCCTTGTCTTCTTGAAGACTTGGGCTCAAGAAGGCATTGATCGAAGCACGCTCCTAGCAGACTGGAACAGCACTGCAGTCGTTGAATCAGTGGCCAGTGTCTGCAACAACACCATCATTGTCACTCATTCTGGCGGATTGAACGTCATGCCTTGGGCCGATAACCCTAATGTCACTGCTATCCTAGCAGCACACCTTCCAGGTACTGAAACTGGTAACTCTTTGGTGGATGTCCTCTATGGCGATGTGAATCCCAGTGGTAAACTGCCTTACACTATTGCCAAGACTCAAGACGACTACTCCTTTGCCGATATTACCAACAGTACTGCTCTGGCAACCACCACAAATCCAAATGCTTGGCAATCAGACTTTAAGGAAGGTCTGTTGATTGACTACCGTCATTTCGACTACTACAATCAAAGCGTCCAGTACGAGTTTGGATTTGGTCTTTCGTATTCGACTTTCGAGATCTCGTCACTGAGCGTCAGCGATGTCTACGGTGGCTCTAACATCACCAGCACTCCTCCCCCTGCCAAGATCATCCCTGGTGGCAACCCTACTCTCTGGGATGTCCTTTACCGAGCCACAGTGACCGTCTCAAACACAGGTGATGTTGCCGGTGCTACAGTCCCGCAGCTGTATTTGTCACTTCCTCAAGTCCCTGGCGAGGACCCCACACCGCTGCATGTGCTCCGTGGGTTCGAGAAGGTCAGCCTCCAGCCAGGGCAGAGCACAGTAGTCAACTTCGATCTCACCAGACGCGATCTCAGCTACTGGAGCGTGTTCCAACAAGAGTGGGTCATCGCAGAAGGAGAGATTGGAGTTTCGGTTGGCTTGAGCAGCAGAGATTTCAAGGCGACCTCTACGTTCAGGGTTTTGTAAGGAGTTGTTTGCCCTCGGTTACGGTGTATGTGCTAGATAGCCATACTATCCATGATATGGTAGTTGATATAATGAGGCTCTGTGCCCTGTTCTTGATGACAAAGCTAGCAAAGCATCCTTGTTCCTACTATGGAGGGTCGTGCGTCGGATGATGAGTTTGATGAGGCTTGATGGCGCTCTCCAGGCACGAAGAACGTTGGTGATGTGGCGTCGTTGCCACAGACGTACCATGATTTGTGCGGATCAAAAGTGTGGTGTTTGTTCTGACGACTCATGCCGGATGTATAGATGCATAGAGACGATTCCATTCGCAAATCCTTCTACAGCGTCTTGAAATCTGGGATGCGTCAATTGTGAGCCTCATTCTTGAGCTCAAAGCGACGCCTGACCTTGGCATATCTATTGGTTTGTAGCCATCTTCTTCCTTGCCCTCCACCGCCAAGTGATGACCTCCATATGATCAACACTTCTATACGGAGATTTTCCGTCTTCTTGACGATAGAAGCACGTAAATCAATCGAGCCTGGGATCATGCTGCAGCCTGGCTTGAGACGTGCGAGAAGGCTCAAGCCTCAGCAGCTGGCCGCTGAAGCTGCAAGACCTCGATCATCCCATGATCTCCTCATGCACCTTGCGCAAACTAACTTCTGGACCTGATCGTAGGAGACACTATGAAACACCAGGGCAAGGTCAACACTCATCAGAATGGCGGAGCGATGCCCTCGTCACGCGGAACATCCGGTATAACGTTCGCAGGGCAAGTAGGGCTACTTAAATGGAAGCGAGGCTGCCAAGCTAAAGGGCAAGATATGGTCATGAGAGATGGGCTTCTCGTTATGGCTTTTGGTGTTTCAACTCGTTTCATGAAACACTGCATGTGCCATGCCCTAAGCTGGACAGCTGAGAACGCTGGTGCGAAGGACGTTGAACGTCTCGATCTGTCAATCATCTGGAGCAACTCGAACGGTGTCTTTCCCAGATTAGAGCAGCCCTGTAGCTTCTCTTGAACTTTTCCGGATGAACAGGTTGATCGCTGTTTCCAAATATGCTGGGTGGTGCTTGACCGAGCTTGTCAGAAGTTGTTGTGGGGCGGCGTGGACAGCTCTCTGATCAGAGCGTTTTTGCAAAGTCCTCTTCCGAGCCTCCGATCCCATCTACTGGCCTCATGGCCGCCACACCTTACGCCTGGAATTATCATCAAGTTCTTCCCGATGCGATACGAGCTCTATATTGATGTCAATTTGTATGCCAAATGGTGCAGTGATACGTGAGTAGTCCCAGCACACATCTGCGGCAGCCGCGCCAAGTAGGAATTCGATGCCCATGCAAATCGTATCCTTGCGACCCGCAATCTAGAAGAGTAGGAACGATTATTTAAGTACTGCTGCCTCTCTTTCCATAGTTGTTTGTCTATCATCCCCCACACTCTCTTTCTTGTCGCATTCCAACTCTCGAGCCGGTCTCGTCTTACACTCTTTACTTCCTCAACACTATTTCTTCGAAAAGCAATCATGGTTCAATTCTCTGGCCTCGCTGTCGCCGCTCTACTTAGCGGTGCAGCTATCGCAGCTCCTACTCTTCAGGAGCGTGGCAGCTGTACCTTCTCTGGCTCCTCTGCAGCTTCCAATGCTCTCAAGCAGAAGAAGTCTTGCTCCAGCATTATCATCAAGGATGCCGTTGTTCCTGCCGGTACTACCCTTGACCTGACCAACCTGGCTTCTGGCACCACCGTTACCTTCGAGGGCACCACCACCTTCGGCTACAAGGAGTGGAAGGGTCCTCTCGTCTCGGTCTCTGGTGACCACATTACCGTCGTCGGCGCCTCCGGATCTGTCATCGATGGTGATGGAAGCAGATGGTGGGACGGCAAGGGTACTAACGGTGGCAAGACCAAGCCTAAGTTCTTCTACGCCCACAAGATGACCAACTCCAAGATTCAGAACATCAAGATCAAGAACTCGCCCGTTCAGGTCTTCTCTATCAACGACTCTAAGCAGCTGACTCTGTCTGGCGTTACTGTGGACAACTCTGCGGGTGACGGCGATAACAAGGGCCACAATACCGATGCCTTTGACATTGGTTCTTCCTCCGGTATCACCATCGATGGTGCCAACATCCACAACCAGGTAAGTCATTTCAGTTTTGTAGCTTCTTTAGTACTTCAGTGCTGAGATTCATCCTAGGATGATTGCGTCGCTGTCAACTCCGGATCCGACATCACTGTTTCTGGTTCTACCTGCACTGGTGGCCACGGTCTCTCCATCGGTTCGGTTGGTGGTCGCGATGACAACACCGTCTCTAACGTCAAGTTCTTGAACAACAAGGTTACCAACTCTCAAAACGGTCTCCGCATCAAGACTGTCTATGGCGCTACTGGTAAGGTTTCTGGTGTCACCTACTCTGGCAATGTCCTCTCTGGTATTTCCAAGTACGGTGTTGTCATCGAGCAGGACTACGAGAATGGCTCTCCCACTGGTAAGCCCACCAGCGGTGTCCCAATCACTGGCCTCACCATGACCGACAACACCGTTGGTGTTTCTAGCTCTGGTACCAACACCTACATTCTCTGTGCCTCTGGTGCTTGCTCTAACTGGAAGTGGTCTGGCAACAAGATCTCTGGTGGCAAGAAGTCCAGCAAGTGCTCCGGAATCCCCAGCGGCTCTGGCGCCAGCTGCTAAATATCTTGATTCTCGGGGATCAAAGAGCAACAATCTTGAGGGAATGTAGCTGGCAACAGAGCAGACGGATCAGATTTTCTCTTTTCGATGTTTCCTATCGTCATTATATAATCTCTATATACACTGAAAAGCAGACCAATTAGAGTCTCTCTGAGACGTTTCTTGCTTTTCCTGCTGGTAGCAACTCTGATATTCAGTCTCCTGGCTTGTCTTCTGATTCCTTCTCGAGATAGCGATCATGACAACCAAGGAAGCCGCGCGTAGCCGTTTAAGCGAGACAGCCCTGTTGGACCACATGGTGTGCCTGAATTTCTGACGGAGGTCATCTCCGTTGAATACTTTCGTACGCCATGATGACTCAATGCGTATCACAAGCAGTCTAAAATTCCTTCCAATGCCAATTACATCGCTTCAACGAGCATCTTGTGCAGCAGGAGGTTGATGAGACTACAAGAAAATTGCCAAGCCCAAGCCACAGCCGTGTACAAATGATTGCAGGGTCCAGAGTCGCAACTGCCCTACCTTTTACGCGCCACTTTTCTCCGCAACCACATCTTTGACCTTGACATCATTCTTCATTGTTGTCCATTACTTACAACCGATTCTTATACCCACAATGAATGCTGACCCGAGTGCGCTGGACAAGTTGTCAGCTCATATTGCGAGAACGATCGTGCAGCAAATCGCGACGGCTAGCGCGTCAGGCCAAGCTCCACCTGCGGCGTGCAAGCTCGACCTGAAGGGCTATATTGATGGCGATGTTTCGTCTTCTATTGATTTTGTAATTGATTCACCGACCCAGTGCGAAAAGTAGCCCGTCAACGAGCATTCACGCTGACTTTCTGTGTTTCTCAAAGGGCGTNNGTTTGACATCTCACCACTGATTGAGAGTGGAAGGGATTCTTCTGTGGCCACAACAGAAACACCTTTTGAATCCTCAGTTGAATGGAGACAGACCGAGCAGGCTCATATTGGTAGCGAAGTACAACCTTCTGGAGACACTGTTCCAAGACGAAGTAATCGGCCACGTCGAGCACTGAACAATGACTCTGACTCGGAGTCATCGAAACGGCGGAAGATCACAGGAGGATTGAGATTACAACGACCTACTGGATCAGCAAACCAGAGCATGTCACCTGAGGCTGCAGAGAGCGAGCAAGCGCCCGTCCGTCGTCTTCAGACGGATGTTAGGGAGAAACCACAGAGACGAACGACAAGGGATGAACCAGCCTTACGTCCTTCCACTCTGAGCAAATTAGTCGTTGGCATTTGGGAGCAGATTTTCAGTAGCATGAGTTTTGACATCAGCGTCGTCTCAAGCGAATGGCGAACAACTGGATTCCAGGCCCATCGAACACTAATCACGGATATGGCCGAGGATGGCCATCAACCTAGCGCAGTACAAGTACCGCCAGCTACATCGCCAGAAAGGACTTTTACTAGGATGAATTTGTTGTGTCGAAAAATCAGTCAGGCCAGTCGATGCTCACGAGCTCTCGAAGTAGTGGTTCAAGCTTCATGGGTTGAATATTTCGACCGCCAGGTCCAGGAGATTGCAAAAGGAAATCCTCAATTATCGGCTACGAAGGCTAGAATGAAAGCGCTTGCTCAGGCGTGTTCTGAAATTGGGTGGAGTGAGAAGGAGATTCGAAACAAGATGTGAGACTTCTTGGACTCCTAATCAACGATCTAAGCTGACGAATATCCCCCAGGNGCCATCTGGCGTGGCTACAAAGAAATCAAAGACCATGGAGGATGGGTATGTTTGGTGTTCGCAGGAATGGGCATCTACAGATTTTGCAAGTATCGCATCGGCTTCGATCCAGAGTCTATGGCAAGTCTCAGACGAATGCGTGCCCGATTCGAAGTTGCCGCTGACACATTGGTTTGTGTAACTTCCCCCAAGAATTGCTGAAATATCGCTAAATTGATATAGCACCCGTACTGGCGAGACATGCTAGCAATCGTTGGCGACCCTTCCACTCGCGCCTACACCGGCCACCCACACGACTGGGTCGTTTCCGACCAGGATGATCCTGTACCGCTCAAACAAACCTACCTACAGTACGACCCACAATTTTCTTTCACCCATCTGGAGTCTTCGGTCGTGGACCCTTATGCATTTGGCGCCAACGATCCTCGTCAAGTCGCTGTGGTGACACAACAATCAGCCTTTGTTTGCAGCGTATGCGGAGAAAAACAATCAGAAGATGTAACCGAGAGCACATGTCGATGCTTCCCGAACCTTTTCGGCAGTGACCATCTACCCATGGCGCCTGTCCAAATCTTCCGCACCAAGAATGGACGCAACAACGGGCTTATGGCATGTTGTGTAAGTTGTCCCGAATCCGAACAGACCCCTTATATACAATTTTTGAGATCTTGTTTGCTGATTTCGCTCTCCTAGCCTTTCGAACGCGGCGTCGCAATTGGCGAATTTACAGGTCTCATCACAAAAGGCCTCGAAGGCATAGACGTCATGCAAGCCGAAGCCGAGCAACGCTATCAGATCTACCAGGGCCGCGAAGGCAACTACACTCGCTTTGTCAACCACTCTTGCCGCCCGAACTCCCAGTTCCAGCGTTTTGTGTGGATGGGGATGCAGAGGATCATTCTCGTGAGCAGAGGCATAGAAGCTGGACAGGAAATCACGGTCGACTACTCGGATGCTTATTGGCGTAATCTGCCTAAGACGTGTTTATGCCAAGAGAGCTGTTGTAGGTTCAAGGATAGGGAGAGGGGTACACAGAGGATTGAGAGTGTGGCTACTTCGCCTGCTTCATGAGCGAAATTGATAGGCGACCATGTCGCTTTTAGGGACTTCATTATGATCGACTTCTTGACCTGCCTCTCAGAGGTTGTATACGAAATCCAGCGCCTGGTCACCGTCCTTGCCGTTGTCCTCAACACCCTGCGCTCTCAACTCCTCCTTCTCCAAGTTTCTGCGTCTCAATGTCCACCATACAGCCACAACGCCACAAAGCGCCAACGTCTCCATACCGGCACTAACAGCATTACCCATCAAGTACCTAGGGGCTTCCGTGCTGACGTATATCCATGAAGACACGACACCCGAAACGTTGGCAAGCGAGACAAAGAACGGCATAGCCATGCTGCGCTTGTAGTCAGGAGCAATGTTAGTCGATATCCATGTGAGGATCAAGCAGTTATAACTGTAGATACCGCCGCCACACAGGAACATGGCGAAATAGCCTGCTGCATGGTTGGCTGTACCGCAAGCGATAACGTAGCCGATGATTGGTGCGACTGGCAGGACGGCGAGGACAGCTGCTCTTTTCTTCAGCCGGTCGGAGGTGAAAGTTGCGGTGATGAGAGTCAGGGTCGCGAAGACATATACAGGGATGGTCAAGTAGTTTGCTTGTAAAGAGGTGTATCTGTTGATGAGAGATTAGTCTAGTCAACTTCTCAGACAGCGATACCTTTACTTACCCAANNGTCCTTTGATGATAGTTGGAAGGAAAGTACCAAATCCAAACAGAGCAATAGAAGCTGAGAAGAAGCTGGCCGAAGCAATGTAGATGATCGGGTCTGTGAAAGCCAAACGAACATGCGACCAAGAGAACTCTTCGGTGCCTCTGGTAACAAGATTGCGTTGTTTCCTGGCGACCATCACAGCTTTCTCTTCGGCGTTCAGGAACCATGCTGTTTCGGCATTCTTGGGCAGGATGGCCCAGCAGATACCACACAAGACAATGGAGATAGATCCTTCGACAATGAACAGCCATCGCCAGGACTCGAGGCCACGTTGCGTACCCATACTCTCGATACCATANNCTACATTTCGTAAGCATACTTGACATAGATAGAGGTAGATATAGGCAGAACTTACAGCAATCAACCCGCCAAATGCTCCTGAAAGGCAATTTGCGCCATATATAATGGCAACTCTCTTACTCTGTCTTTCTCTTTCCCAGATCGTACTGATGATGAATACTACCGAGGGTACTAGACCAGCTTCGAATGCTCCAAGCAATATTCTTACCGCAATTGCTTGCGAGTAATTCTGAATGAAGCCTGTGGAAAGAGTTATGACCGACCAAGCGATCATAGCAACACCAAGGACGTGATTGGCACCAAATCGCTTGACTGCCATTGTCCAGGGCACTTCGAACAGGACATAAAATGGGTAGAAGAGCGTAGAGATTGTGTTGAATTGATTGCCAACAAGACCAATGCCTAAAGCTTATGTTAAACAGGCTCTAAATTGTGGGTTGGTCTCATTCATAAAGTGCTTACCATCTTCGAAACCAAACACTTTTGCATTGCCTAGATTTGATCTGTCGAGATAGGCGACTAACAGAATCACGGCGAGAGGAGGTAGTAAGAATTTGTCGAATTTTCTTAGTACTCTCTTTTCTGCCTCTGTATCGTAGCCCAGATCATGTACTTCGCCGACAGATGCGTCGGATTTCTCATCTGGTAGCGTGGTAGCTACGAAATCTCGTTTTTGTTCGAGCGACATGGTCGTGGTAGAGTGGCCTCGAAGTTCGATGATCCAAAGTTATGAATATCGGAGTCTCTAACACGGAGACATGCTGGTCATGTACTGAAAGATAATTGGGGTATGACTCCAACATCTCGTTGCATGTGATAAGAGATAGAGAATAGTCGGACTACCAACGGTGGTGGTCCACACTCCATCACGTTGTAGAAACAGGGACGTGAGAGCCCGGCGGCATACAATCGCCTACAATGCTGTTGGGACATCTTGGCTGACCGAACATTGAGGCGAAACGTGCTTGAATGATGCAGTCTCATGCCTCAACGATAGGAAAGCGACCAGTAGGAGATGCGACATCAACAATGCAAGATGGTAAAGATAGGGTGGAGCCGCGGAGGTGATATAACATGCAAATTAATGTATAGATATGCATAAATGTGCAGATTTATGCTGACCTTATCGCCCAGATAGGAAGTCATGTTTGGCCTATCACTGCAATCTTGCCCGTGGTTGCACTTTCTTCAACCGGAACAAGTATCCACTCACACAGAGCGTTGACATGTTTTACCCAACCAATGAAGCACTCAGAAGAACAAACATTGAGGTAAGAAAAGTATTCAGTGTAAATAGGATAAATTAAAATTATATCGTCTACTAGAGACAATGTAAAATGCTATGTACATACAACCAGTTGTATATGGACAAGAAAGTAGTCGAGGTCAAAGGGCACTGCCCAACAGCCTCTAAGATCATCAAGATCCTCATCCCTTCATTAGATAGTCATTCTTCTATCGTGTTTTTGTGTTTGTTTTTTCTGATGATGATTAGTGAGCCCGATACTTCTTACTTTTTGTCCTCCTCTTTTCAAATGGATGATCGGCCCTGCCGTGTTCATTATGACATTAAAGAAAGAACATAAGAAAGAAACACAAGGTGTTTAGGCCTTGCGGGTAGAGGTGGTGGCCTTGGTGCTAGTGGTAGGCTTGGTGCTAGTCTTCATGGTAGAAGTGGTCTTCTGGCTGGTGGAGGAAGATTTGACTGAAGCAGCCTTCTGTGCAACGTTGACGTTGGCAGTAGCGCTGTTGGCAGGGATAAGCTTGGCACCCTTGATGCCGCCGGACTTGACAACAGAGCCGACAGACTTCTTCATGTAGCAAGCAGAGCCAGAAAGAGAAACATCAACACAGCCGGTGGTCTGAGCACAGGTCTGGATGCAAGAAGCGAATGAGTCGACATAAACCATCTTCAAATCACCGCCAGCATGGTCGATACCACACTCGATGAGGAACTGAGCGCCGGAAGTCTTGTCAGTGTAGATGGCGTTGTTCGAATCAGGGCAAGCGGCGACAGTGGTGGTAGCAGTGGCAGTAGCGCTGGAGGAAGTGCTAGTAGCAGCTGCCTTTGCGCTGGTACCGGAAGCGGTGACGAAACCAGATTGAGAAGCAATGGCAGAAGACGAAGAGCCAGAAGCGGCAGCCTTGTTACCCATGCTGACACGGGAGCCGGAAAGGACATTGCTGTTGGAGGAGACGGCGTTGCCCATTTGAGTCTTGAGCCAACAGGTACCNNTAAAAGTGATGTTAGTATTGAAGACTCGACAGAGGGCAGAACAAGACTTACCGGATCCTTGACCATTCTTGCCACCAACGTAGGTGAAGGCGGTACACTTGGAGTTGGCATCGCAGGCGGTCATGCAGTCGGTGTAAGAGCTGCTGGCTTGGGTGTTGGTGAACGATCCTTGGCCGGAGTCAGAAGAGTAGAAGAGGTTGTAGACAGAACCGGCAGCGTTGGTGGCTGAGCTAGGAAGAGAGCTGGTGGACGAAGCAGAAGAGCTGGTGGATGAAGCAGAAGAGCTGGTCGATGAAGCCTTCGAACTCTGAGTGGAGGATGCTGCAGAGGAAGAGGAAGACGAAGAAGAGGAAGAAGCGGCAGATGCAGAGACGAGCTGAGCGTGCTGAACACCAGATGCACTTCTCATGGTACCGACGGTGCTCTTCATGTAGCAAGCAGCTCCGGAGAGAGAGACTGCAACACAACCAGTAGTGGTACTGCAAGTCTTGACACACTCTTGAATGCCGTTGTTGACGTAGACCATGTTGAGATCCTTGCCGTTGGAGTCGCCAGCGCAGTTGATGTTGAAAGTAGCGTTGTTGGGAGTAGTGAAGTTCTGGCCGTTGCCAGAGGGGCATGAGATCGTCGACTCGGTCAAGTTGGCAGAGGTGTAGTAGATACTCAGACGGTTGCCACCACCGCAGTACTGCGAAGAGTTACCGGCGCAAGGAGAGAAGCAGTTTCCGAGAACACCAGGCGTGGGCTCGAGGCCAACGGGAAGGTCAGAGCCACAGTAGCATTGAGTGGAATACTCAAGACCAGCGTAGTTGAGACCCTTGCCCTTGCAGTACGACAAACACTTTTCGACGGTCATATCACTAGACATGAAGGTCGAGTTGGCGAGGGTGCGGCTGCTGACAGAGTCGGGAGCGCAGCCAACGTAGTCCCAACCAGTGACGTTCTGGTAGTACACGGGAGCATAACCAAGCTTAGCAGTGTCAGTGCAGCCAGCCTCTGAATGAGGAGCATCGCCAGGGCCATAGGTGACAGGGTTGCAACCAGGAAGCTTGGGCAATTCTCCGGTGACAGCTTCATCGATGACAGGAGCAATGACACAAGCCTGAGACTCGGCATTGGAGAAGAAGTCGAAGACAGGGCAGTCAGTGATGAGACCGGAGTCGTTGTTACAGGTGTTGGTTGCCTCCTGAAGAGTGGGAACATCCCAGCCGTTGATGAAATCGCCGTGGAACCCGTAACCAGTAGGGTCACCTTGGGCGAAAACGAAAGGCTGGTTGGTGCCGTTCCACCAATCGAAGCCGGCAGTGGAGTAAATGATTTCGTAGAAGATGGAGATCATGTGAACAGGGTGAGATGCAGGGCAAGGGCCGTTGTCGTAAGAGTACTTAGTAGGGTAGGCCATGTGAGACTTGTGGTCGGCAGAGTCGAGGTTGACGCCATCCCAGCAAGAAGGGAAGAAGACTTGAGCGCGCAGACCATCGGGGCAGACCTTGTTAGGAAGGCCGCTAGTGTAAGAAGAGGTACCACTGTAATCGAGGCAGACAAAGCTGACAGCCTGGCCAGCAAAGTCGTCGGTCTCTGCGCGCTTGAAAGGGTTGCCGGCAAGCATGCGGAAGCCCTCAGGGAAAGCGGTAAGGTTGTCGTTGTTGGGACCACCTCTTTGGAGGTAGTAAACAGTCATACCGCCGTAGACACCGATACCGTCACCAGCTTGGGGAACATCGATGAATGTGCCGTTTTCGGATTGGTAGTAGAGCTTGGGGGTCCAGTAGTTGGACATATCTTGCTTGATGGGGCACGAAGAGCATGCACCACCACGAGCATCAGCATATGTCATCTCAGGCTTGAATCCCTGCACAATGTATTAGATAGTGTTTGCCACAGTGATGTTCATATCCCAACTTACGTTGGAGCCAGAGATGGTGTGGACGTGACCAGAGACGCCGCCAGGGTTGACAATAGGATCAAGACGCTCGGTAGCGATGCGTCCAGGGCAGGGCATACGCCAGAATGCCGAAGCAGATGATGCCAGAGCAAGGACACTGAGCGCCGAAGCGCTGAAATCGAAGGACCTCATTATGAAAAATTATAAATAAAGGTATTAAAATCCGCAAGCGGATGAACAAACAAGATGAAGCTGTGATTAGTAGGCGAGATCGTTGCGGTCTGGAGAGAGCATTGAGACACGGATTGTCGACTGTACTTATAGAGATTGTTCAATCATGATGGAGAAATCAAAAGCAGTAGATGAAAAGATCGTTGAGCTGGGAAAGGGGAATGTCTCTCCAAAACAAAACGTACAATAGCTGAGTCGGCAATTATCGATGTATAACGGTCGATGGCGCTCACGGGGCGTCGTTGCAACGGCGCATACGAAGGTCTTGCCAAACAGAGTTTGCCATAGTCGTAGTGCATTTGAATTGAAGAGTGGATATGTTGTCCACAAAACTTACAATGATCATTCTCGCTTAAAAGATGTTGGCTCGGTGGGATGGAGAAGTTGGTGATATGAGATGTGAGATTTGGAAGTTGTGCTCAGCTGGAGTCTTGAGGTCTTGTTCGTGTTCAGCTTCGCATCTTTGATTGCTTGAACAACGTGTTTGCATAGAGTGCACTATACCACGCGTTCTCTCGGAAGACCGGGATCTTGTCGATAATAGAGAACGAAAGGGATGGATACGATAACAGAGTGGATTCCTCAATGGACGACGTTCTCATCATGTGGTGGGAGCTCACGGATGCAGCGTTCGCAGATCACCTCGTGCGGTTGCGGCTGTCGCGAATTCTCCGGCAAATCTGCCTGGTCCATGCTGCAGGACTCTTTTCACACGAACACTTTAACATGGCGTTGAATTCTGATGTGTCTTACATTTCGATCTCATGTTGAATATTCGCTTATGAGATCTCAAGAAGGCATTGGTTCTAATAGCAGAACAGTGTAAGGACGGACTGATTTCGTGACCATGGTTCAGCATCTGCGGAAGGCGCCATGATAGCCAAGAGATTGTTGAGAACGCACGCTGCTCGTATGGAACCCGCAGGAAACACTGTCCGTAGATGCGCCGCAAAAGCCTCGAAATCCAACTCCCAATCCCAATCCGCGTCAACGTCCAGTCTTCAACTGCTTTCCCTTTCTGCCAAGCATATACTGGTTATGTCCATCTGGGAACGCATCCACAGTCGTCACCAACTCCGATGCGCTACGCCACGTTATCGATACAGGGTCTTTTGTAAATCCGCCTCTAGTTGCACGGCACTTTCACGCACAGGGCAGACACAGCACGCGAAGCAACTTGTGCCCGCCTGCTAAGAGACATGTCTCTTTCTGACGGCCAACTGTCAGAGCCTAGCCATGATCTTCATCAGTATGCGAATGTTCTGGCCACAGGTATACACAACACACAACTCCAAAGACTGAGTACTCAGCATCAAGGACACTCCTTCACCGAGGAACATGTCGCCTGCTGTATTACATGATCTTGTGATGATATCACCAGAGAGCCATCACTCCGCCGACGTTTCTCTCGAAGCGGCCAACCAAAGCGAGCAAGAACGCCTTTTTCTCGTTCCCTCCCTCCGGCGCGGTCTCCACGCTGTTCATTTTCTGCTATCTGCTCAGCCTCGTACCCTGTGGCTCCAGCCTTTGCAAGATTAACTCTTTTGTCGCGAAGAAGTATTGGTCTCACATTTTTAACGTGTCTATTAGACTACGCCCGGAGCGTTGTCCAGCAACGGCTTCAGTGTGGAGTAGCCGAGTGGCTTCTACTTGCTCTGGCAGTCCATCTTTGCCGGATTCGATCAATGATAGGTCGCTCTCACAAGTCAGCTCAGTGTAAGGCAGAGGATCTACAGTCTGGACAAGACTGCTCAACGTATGGCAAGCACAGCCGGTCAGGCCGTTCTTGCACGCCTTGCCGCATCCTGTTTGCCATGTATCACTTTCGGACAAGCACCTACTTCGAGGCACACCAGATTCCTTCAAATCAGATAAGTTTTTCCACTGCCGCCTCGCAATGTGGAGTCCTCCATATGAAGGCCGCCCAATATCAAGCCTTCCTCCAACGCCTCTGAGGAGTGGGTCTTCTACAAATACTCCACGCACAAAAGGAGTTAACGGACACCTACACTCTAGTCCAGACGAGCGAGGTTGTATCTCAATCAGTGAACATCCCTGTCAGTATTTCAACGGCATATGACTTCGAATCAGTCCAACTAGCAGTGCCACGCGTGAGACCGGCAATGAGGGAACTGCTTGTCGGTTGTCTTCGAACGGCTCTCGATGTATCAGATCAGTAGATCAGACATACAGCTTCAGATGCATACAAGATAGCCGGAAGGTGTTCACGTTTCTCTGCAACACATCAATGTATACAGTACATCGCAAGCGCGAAAGATCGTGGTTGCATACTGTTGATCTACTGTATCGTCGGGCCGATTCACACCAAGGCTGTCACGCACAACCTTATCGGCTTATCGCGAAGCTCCACTCACGTCAGGTTCGTTGCACCTTGTTGCTCTATACCTGGACTCTTATTGGCAGCGCCTTCAAAGATCGTCGCAAACTGCTATATCAATATTACCGTATACGCGTGATTTCCTTTTGACAGATTTTGACAGCGTTGATCAAAGTCACGCTTCCTCTTCCGAAATCGTCTTGCTCGACTCCACTTTCACGAAGAATATTGTCTGAGGATTTCTTTGTTGGCTATTTTCGAAAGATCACCCTACTTGAACTGGATGTCGGTTCTACACATACATCATCATGCTGCAATTTGGTGTCAGTTCAGCTCGAGGTTGACCAGCCATTATAACAGACAATGAGGACTGAAAGGCCACGATGTCTTCAGACAGCACTGAATTGTGAACCTGTCTCCGGGGTGTTCCAATTGGCTGAAAATGCATGAGGAGGTCTTGCCACTCCTGAATGCTATGGTGTAACAGAGACACCTATTGCTGTCTGAGACACTGACATACCAGAAACATGCTTACAGTCTCGTCTCTGTCCTCCACGAAAGACAGTAGCGCAGCAAGAAAACGAGTCTCGCATTTCTTTGTCCTGGCCGACCATGCTGAAGTTCAACAGGTATATAGTTCTGAGGCCATGGGGTGCCAATATGAGCTTAAGAGAGCAAACATACAATCCCAATCATCCAGCGACGCTCGAAAATTAACATATCGATCTTGTTCTTCTCACACATCCACACCAAATGTCAAGCTTCGCCTGGGGCTATTCTTTCGGGAAACACAGGGAACCTGTCAGCAACACCAATGAAAAGCCTATCAAGGATGACCAAGCTCTGAGAACAAAACTGAAGCGTACGATGTGCAATCCTCTTCTCTGGAAGTTGTTGTGGCTGACGATCATGACATATNNAGAGGCCAGTAAGAATGTTCCCAAGTATCTCTTCCGCGTGTGGGATGCAGAGTCAGGCGGCAATCGCAAGCTCAACTCCACTACTGCCATTACACCTCTGGCCTTTGCCTCATCGAAAGGTCACGATTCCGTCTACGAGATGACTCGATCCGAGTTCACCAAGAACACCTTGTCGCATCTGGCAGGCAGCATCGTTCTGACTGAATTCTCTTCCTGGTCTCACTCGCCATACTTTGCATTCTACTATGCCCACCAGCGTGAATCGTCTGGCACTGTTCATGTCGCCATCATTGACACTGAGGAGTTGGCCAAGTCCAATCCTGCTTTCCACGTGCCTGCCTTGGGTAAGATTCTGGGCTGTGGTGGATATATCTACGAAGAAGAGTATCTCATTCATGGCGTGATCGAGGGACCATTCTACAAGGCTGTGCCTTACGGCAAGTTGTGCGAGCTAGGTTTGCTCAAACACCTACCTGCACTGCGCATGAACTACATCGACCCCTTTGACGTCCACGGGATCCGCGCTATACCTGGTGAAGAAATGGACTACACGATCGCCGAACTGGGCCAACTCAGAAGCATCGCTTTCTCCTACGGCGATGTCTTCTCCCTCCCTATGGCCATCGTTTTGTTTTGCTGCAAGAAGCGCCCTGATTACTGGTCGCAACTCAGTGCTTCTGATCTCGAAACCATCATCAAGGTGCTCGGTGGCTGGAAAGAGATACCTCAGGACTGGTGCAGCTCCCGCAGTGTGTTCAGCAAGACTGTCTATCCGGCAAATTGGGAGGCGAACAAGCAGGTCCAGAATCTCATGCATGCACTGAACACTCATTGCTATGGCAGAGGCGCTAGAGGCAATGCGGCCAGGTATGCCGCCAAGAACGAGAATGCTGAGATTGAGGAGGATGTTTCTGGAGCTGCGGTCGAAGAGGATCTTGCTGGAGCGATAGCTTCGATGAGCGTGAGTCGTGGTAATGCTGCTGAGCCACCCACTAAGGATCATGCGGACACGAAGATCGCCAGAATGCCTACACAGAAGAGAGCTCGAGGCTCTACTGGTAGAAAGTAGTTGGGAACACCTCACTCGACTCTACCTTAGTGGTTCAACACCACTTGCTTGCATCTGAGCAACAAAATTTGACATGACTGACGACTAACATCTTTTCGGCGTTTTTGGTTTCTGGCCTTTGGTACCTTTCTTTTGTTGGGCGCAAGAAGTATACCCATTGGCAGTTTTACACAGCATTTTTACTCTCCACAGAATCGACATTGTTAAGAAAAGTCTTCTCTTCTCCAATCCTTGTACTGTGCGAGCAGATGCACAAAAGATACATCTTTATGATACTCAAGCTTCAGGATCGCGCGTCTACTTGTAAGAGAAATTACACCTGCCACACAACAAGCACAAAACACACTATCAGGAGCGAAGAAGAAAAAGATGGAGACAGAATAGAAGATCAAAAAAAACAAAACGTACAGCAGCAGGGATTCCCACGTGGTCACCCACCGTAGTACTAATCTGCCGTTCAACTGCTTATGTATGGCAGAGCGGACGGGATGCCCAGTTTTCAGCTGACTGTGGCCGTACGTGACAGAATCGCCAATCTTGCCAAATATATCTCTATCCATTGCAATGTGCTGACTCGCAATACCTGAGTCTTGATCAGAAAAGCAAGGTGGGAAGGGAACCTTAATGGGAAAAGCAAGTGCAGATGTTGGTAAAGTGCAATTAAATGTATAAGAACATCTGACATATGCAGAGACTAATAGAAAGTTTTTCTCTAACCACCAGAAGCAAATTTGCTTTTCGCTCTCAACCTCTCACCAAACTTCCACAGCACGAATGGTGCCGGCAATCCAATGCCAACAGCAATGAATCCTAGCACCGAGTTGCCCCATCCATAGCCAAGCGCATTGTACATGGAAGGTGCAAACAGCGGGAAGCCGAAGCCAGCCAGAGATCTTAGCACTGTAGTCGAAGCAACGGCAGACGCAGCATATCTCTGATAACTATCGATAATGTATGTCTGGCAAGACTGGAAGACCAAGATGGTGCCAGCGGCGAAGATGGTGGCGCCAATGTCGGGACCGATCCAGAAGGTCTTGTATTCAGCGGTCCAGCCGTAGATGAAGAGGCCAATTGGGATGAGTACGGAGCCAGGGAACATGAGAGGTACTCTGAATTCGGAGCGTCCGACATTGTTGTTCTTCTTCTTGAGGCGGCGGTAGAAGTAGTCGTTGAAGGGGGCACCAATCTGGGTACCGAGGAAGAAGCCCAAGCCGAGAGAGATATAGTTGAGACCGCCTATTCCGGTGGACTCGCCATAAATGTCTGTCCAGAGGCCTGGGAAGGTCGAGAGGACTAGGTACATGAGGCCGTACACGTAGGCCATGTAGATAGCCAAGAACTGAACGATTGGCTGTGTTCCTATCAAGATAAAGGGGCGGGTGAAAGCTGTCTTCAAGTGTACAGAAAGCTTGCGGTTTGGATCATCATATTCGGTATGCAAGTTTGTGTTGCCGGTCTCTTTGATCAGTTGCTTCTTCTTGCGCTTCAACAACTCGGGAACATAGGTCTCTTGCAAGAAGAAAAGGCCCGACAGCTGGATGAAGAAACATGCGATGCATGTCGACCAGAAGACCCATCTCCAAGTCGTGTTTTCGGCGATGAAACCTCCAGCGATAGGACCTACAGCAGGCCCCAAAAGAGGTGCAAGAGAATAGATCGAGATGGCTTTGCCTCTTTCTTCGGGTTTCCAGCAGTCACTGAGCAGGCCACCACCGATGGCGAGAGGAGCGCTACCACCTAATCCAGCAAGGAAGCGGAAAGCCATCATCTCGCCCTTGTTTTGAGCGAAGCCGCAGGCAAGATTCCAGACGAAATAGAAGGCATTGGCAAGTTGGAGAACTCTGACACGACCGTAGAGTTCAGACATTGGTCCCAAGAATAGTGGACCAATGGCATATGCTAGGACGAAAATGGACAGAACCAGCTCCTGCTCAGCAGTACTCGTAATGTTGAAGTCGCGAGATATGGCGCCAATGGCTGGGGCAACCATCGAGGAAGACACTGGTGAGATGAAGGTGAAGGAAGAAACAACGAGTGTGGCCGCCCACTTTCTGCCCTTGCCCCAATTCTTGGGATTCTCTGGATCATCAGGTCCATCCCAGGTCACTAGATTTGGATCCTTGACAGACTTGGATGTCGACTTCCTCGACAGCCTCGGAGGCTCTTCCTTTTCAGACTGGGCTTCTAGATCGCGTGCTGTCTCTGCGCCGAAAGGCTCCATGAATATCTCATCCGGCTCTTGCTTTTCCTTCTCCTTCTCCTTCTCTTCTGAATCGGAGCTCGAATGTGGTGTTAGACCATGACTGCCGTCGTGCTCTGATTCCTGCTCTTCTACTTCTTCTTCATAGTCGGACTCGGCGTTGTGGTGATAGATTCCATGGTCGTCGATGAAGTTTGCCGACGTAAGTCGGTGCAGAGGGCTACTTGGGCGACTTGGCCTCGAACCAGACCGTGAGCGCGATTTGTATGATTTGTTCGACTTGTTAGACCGTGTTCGTGATAGAAATTGGCGTGCTGAGCGTCCAGTGCGGATGGGCTGCAAGGTCGTCTCGTTATCGTCTTCCATGACGATATGACTGCAGCAAGCGTTTTTCGAGGAGATGGAGGAAGAATACAGATAAGAAGATTCTGAAAACGGCAATGCCTCTTGTATTTATTAGAATAGCAAATCGGAAGATATGTTAGCTAAAGTCCAAAGTCCGACAGTTATGCAAGTAGAAACGGCATCATATCTTCCGACGACGATGTTTGTTGTATTGCTTCACCTAAAATCCAATAGAAGGAAGTCGGCACGCGTCACAATTCGGAAGTCGCATGCCGAGAGGCGGTGGCTTTGCCAAACAATGTTTGCTTGTTGGGCGTCCTTCCGGCATGACTGTAATCTCACCGTAGCGATGTGTTCAAAAGGCTCATATACAATCTCGAAGCAAAACAGAGAATGAAGACATGAGAGTTGGTTTGCAGAAACACGAGAGAGGGCATTGCGTGCTTGTCAGCCATGGCGGCTTGGCTGGTCCCTTCAGTCTTGGCTTCCATTTCCAATCCACAGGGCAAAAGGACAACCAGCGTTGGGTCTGACGAGCAAGCTATAGTCAAAATCATGCCCTGCAAAAGACTTGTAGCATCTATGCAGGAATCCTTAGGAGACTGAACTGACAAAAGAAGAAGGTCGTACCCGGGATCGAACTGGGATTACCGGAATCAGAATCCGATGTGCTAACCATTACACTATACAACCATGGTTGAAGAAAAATCTGGTTACACGTAATATAAAGTCTTGTCAGACATGTCCGACCGCGCCAGTACCACTCCCTGGTCTTCATACCTGTATAAGCAATCGTGACACGTTCACTATGGCTCTTTTGACGTCTCGGGAGAACACACGTAGACTCTCGGCTCCATATTGTCTCGAGATCTATAGGTCAGCGATTGTTGTCATGTACAACAAAAGTACAGCGTCAATTGTATTGTTCGATGATGGCTTCACTCTTCAAGGCATTCAAAAATCCAAAAATCCAGATTGAAGCAGCCACACCTGCAGCTTCTTCCTGACCTCGGCTTGAACCCATATAAGGATATATAGGCAGCAGAGCAATAATTTTGTTATCACGAAAAACCTTGTGGTCGGGATACCATCTTGCAGATATGGTCCTGAGCGATTGCTGATGGTGCGACCCTGATCAACGAACAAGCCGTGAGAAGAACCGTTGCCTCCAGTATAGCAAAATCACTGACTCCTGCTTGTCAAAAGAAAGGAATATATCATGTCTGATCATGTTCACCAATGTATGTTGCTGTAACTCAGGCTGAGTGACAAAATTGTAGAGTCTGATACATGTTCTGCAAAACAAAAGGCTTCATCCAGCAAATCAGGATGTAGATGAACAAAACAATGATCACGCCAGGGGTCGAACCTGGAATCTCTTGATTCGTAGTCAAGCGCCTTGCCATTGGGCCACGCAACCAATTGATGTGTGACTGTTGAGTAAGACTCAATATGTTTCAAAAATTTTGCGAAGTTGAGGCTTGCCATGGCAAAGTGCGTCCGGCTGACCGAGGATACTCCTATCGGACCGACATCAGCGTCCGACCAGCATTAACACGGTTGAACAGGCGTACAACTTCAAGCTGTATTGCAATAGTGTTGATCGTTCAGTACCAGATGCTTCTAGTTCGATGATGGGGAATGGCAGGTTCGCCAGCTTTCTCCTNTTCCTTGGCCAGATCATAGAGGAAGAAGTCGATCAAGATGGCATTTACTTTGGCACCTGGATTGTTCCTCATGATTTCTCTGCGGATCATCTCCACGGTCCAGATGCTGCAGCCGCGTAGTTGTACCTCGTAGCTGGAATCGTGGGCGATAGGTTGCTGCGTGCGAATCGTGCTATCCAAAGGCGGACTGTATGTCAAGCAGCCAAGAGTGTGGAGGATTTGTGGTACGCGATAGTNCTTCAAGTATGTTAGTCAAGTATCCGGGATCAAGCAATACAGAGGAGAAGTACCAGCAAACATGGTGATACTGTCAATGTCGTTGAACTCGCCATAGCTTTCTTCGTTGAATGCAGCCCAGATGTCGGCCACAAGGATTTGGGGTCTTTTCATGATGCGAACCGTACGCTTCTCGAATGTGGATTCATCCCGGAAGCATTTGAAGTTGTGAGCGAGGAGGTTGACTAGTTTGCCAGCGCTGTTGTTGGCTGCTTCGACGAGGTTGGCAACGCTGCCCTCAAATTNTCTGTACCAGTTAGTGGAGAGAAAGGGCAGAATGAGATGTGAGCTTACATCTTCGAGGACTTGACCGGCTTCACGCAGACACTGAATCCTTTCCTGTAGCAAAGGTATCTCCTCTCCGGTCGACGAGCGGAAAACGTATGCAAGTTTCTCGTCTGGACATTCCATCTCATCGGCATAGAAGGAAGGACTTGTGACAGGAATATNCTGTAATAAGGTAAGAACAAAAAAACAACAAGCAATGGAACTTGACTGAGTTTTCGAGATATGAAAACGAGTGACTCCTCGTATGCAGGAGAGAGAACGATGATAAAACCACTTACCCTCTTCAAGAGCTCTTTGCAGACAAGCTACCAGACTCCAGTAACCAGTCCATGTCTTATCACGATATTCGACGGCATATCTCTCAGTCTCAGGCTTTTCACTCCAGAAGCTGAAGTTCAAGAGATCCATAACGAAGATGAAGTTGAGAGTAGCTTCATCCTTTGCTTTTGGATGCAAATCATGTTCAGACCAAGTTTCGGTGCTGTAGCTGCGCTCCTGCATCTGCTCCCAGATCAACCGGGCAGCAGCTTTGGTGCCACGGGCATCAATGTTCACATCAATACTATTGTCATAGATAAATTCTGCATGTCGCAACACTTTCGTATCGGTTCCGATGTCGTCGAGTTGCGGCTTGGGTCCGAGTAGCGACTGTCGCAAAAGTTCGAGCAGTTCATGGTCGACTTCGTCGTCGGACATGTTGTCAGACTCGTTTGCTGCAAGAGAAGTGAAAGGGATATCGGTTGTGGTAGAATGGGCAAGAATAAGAGTGAAGCCGCAGGGGTTGAAGCACGGTGATTGGCTGCCAAAACTTGCACTTTCCTAATCGAAGCTTGCGACACGTCGATTTGGAGCTGTTGACTTATCGATTTATTCTGCTCACTTCAAAGCTAAAAGCAAAAATATAAACAGCTCTATCGTGAGAAGAAGTCCTTGAACTTCTATGTGACCAGATTAGTGAGAGTTGGTACACTCGAAGGGATCCAGCGACAGCAACTCAGCTGGCTGCATCGTACCTCGGTCTTTTCAACAAAAGTTGGGCGCGTCATCGCGGACAGTTTTGATCTGGGGTCGATAATTGAACGAGTGAATCAACCTTGTCCTCGATCAACAACACGGCTGTGACTCTCACTCGATCCGACCATCAACAACACGCCTTCTGTTACCCCATCACATGCCACTTCGCCGACAGCCCCTCTCCTCGTCATCACCACCGCAACATCGCAGCTACAGCACAGCACCATGACGCGCGAGCGCTACCTTAAGCAGTCGCTTGGCTCACAATTCACCAACATCAAGAATGCGCGCATCCTGGTCGTCGGCGCCGGTGGCATCGGTTGCGAACTCCTCAAGAACCTTGTTTGCACTGGCTTTGGCGAGATTCACCTCGTCGATCTCGACACAATCGACCTCTCCAACCTCAACCGCCAATTCCTCTTCCGCCATGCCCACATCAAGAAGTCCAAAGCCCTGGTCGCCCGTGAGGCCGCTTCCAAGTTCAACCCCAACGTCAAGATCGAGGCATATCATGCGAACATCAAGGACCCTCAATTCAATGTTGACTGGTTCCGTGAGTTCGTCATCGTCTTCAACGCCCTCGACAACCTCGATGCCCGCCGTCACGTCAATCGCATGTGCCTTGCCGCAGACGTACCATTGATCGAGAGTGGTACTACCGGCTTCAACGGCCAGGTTCAACCCATCCGCAAACGCCTTACAGAATGTTACGACTGCGCGCCGAAAGAAACTCCCAAATCGTTCCCCGTCTGCACCATCCGAAGCACCCCTAGCCAGCCCATCCACTGTATCGTCTGGGCGAAGAGCTACCTGTTCAACGAGCTGTTCGGCATCAGCGAGGATGAAGCATCAGATCTTGACCATACATCAGACGAGAACAACAAGGAGGAGATTGTCGAGTTGAAAAAGGAGGCTGCTGCACTTAAAGAGATCCGCGCATCAATGGGCTCGACCGAGTTCGCACAAAAGGTCTTCGACAAGGTCTTTACTCAAGACATCAATCGACTGCTTGGTATGGAGGATATGTGGAAGACGCGCAAGCCTCCGACCGCTCTGGACTTTGAAGCCGTCAATGCTGCAGCCGCTAATGTAAACCGCGACACGATAGCAGACGACCAAAAGAACTGGTCTTTGGAAGAGAACTTTGCCGTCTTCTCCGATAGCCTGACTCGTCTCAGTGACCGCCTTGACAAGCTGCGAGCATCACAAGAGACTGGCAATGCTCCTCCAATCCTGACCTTCGACAAGNNGGATGACAGGGACACCCTCGACTTCGTGGCAGCTGCTGCCAACCTGCGATCCATTACATTCGGCATTGAGACCAAGTCTGAGTTCGACATCAAGCAGATGGCTGGCAACATCATCCCTGCCATTGCCACCACAAACGCTACCACAGCCGCTTTGTGTGTGCTAGAAGCCTTCAAGATTATGCGCGGTGACTGGGCCAAGGCAAAGATGGTCTTCCTGACAAAGTCGACCGAGCGCATTATCAACAAGGAGTCGTTGCGCCCACCCAGACCTGACTGTGGTGTCTGCGCCACCGCCTACGCTAGACTGGTCATCAACACCGAGAAGACAATACTCAAGAGCTTCGTTGAGGAGGTTCTGGTCGGCAAGCTTGGCTACAAGGAAGATGAAGTCGAGGTTAGCAACAACGGTGGAGTCTGGTACGACCCAGACATGGCTATGGACGACAATGACAACCTTGAGAAGACACTGAACGACCTCGGCATGGTCAGCAACTCAACCGTTCTTATTCGTGGTGAGGATGATGAGGGTGAGCGCGTCAACCTTGAGCTCTCCATTTTCAACATGTATGTTCTTGACCTTGCCCTTTTGACTGATTCCGCCTGCGACTGACCTGTTTCTAGGGAACTTGACCAATCCACAGCCGCCACGACTGAGTCCTTCACCCTCATGCCTGATCTCCAGACCATTCCGAAGAAGACTCCCGCCCCTACTGCAACAACGACTGACGCAGGTCCATCCAACGGACACAACCTTCCTACTCGTACATCCACCAAGCGTACTGCTGCAGACGCTGACTTGGATGCTGGAGAGACCGAGGCCGAACAAATCACCAAGCGTGGCAAGGTCGCCGAGGAGAATAATGCCATTGTCGTCGACGACGACGGCGCTATCATGCTTGACTGATCAATTGCCTACGACCAAGTACTCCCAGTTTCGCTTTCCTACTCTTCTGTACATCTGGGTTTTGGCATTACAGGGGACAAGCCAGAAGACGAGGATTTTCCTCGTTGTGTTTCTCTTGCAAAAGGCGTTCAGTGATCTTTATTCTAGAGGAAGGGCTCAGAACTATACCTTTCTTCACCAGTATACCCCTATACAGACAGACCTCTTTCCTTGGAGAGGTCTTTCCCGTAGTCCACAGCACTTATCTAGCTGGCAGCAATAGGCTGTTTCGAGCAAAAACGAGGCGCAAACTTCAATTCAAAATCTGTTCATATCAGACGTTACTTCTTTGCATCATCACCACGGAGCTATATGCAGCCCGCTCAGCCCTCTCTACACTGAAGATGCATGCTCGAAGGAAGAAAGTACCGAGACACCAAATCGTGGCGTAAGGCTGCTTCAACCAGCATATCGTCTATCGATATGATGCCCGGTATGCTGAACGGCACAGAAACAGTCTCGGCAAGCAGTGATAGCATATCGTCAAACAGAAACGCTTTACGAGATTGGCGGACGCACCACGTCAGGTACTGCATGTATAGCCTACCTTGTCCTACACGTACGGATCCCCATAGATCCAGGGTGTTCTCAAGTTGTTAGTAGAGAAGCAAGCAAAAGTTTGGTAGGAGACGTTGTTTGAGTTTAAGCCACCATGACGGGGCAAAACCCCTAAACATCACCCTGAAACACGTAGCTTTGCTCGCGAACCGCAAAACATCCAAATGTCGATCTGTGATCCTTCTACGGACGAGAGCCGGATAGATCAACAGTAAACTTGCAAGGCCAGAATACTGTGAGGTACACAGTAGAAACTCTGGTCGGCACAGTATCCGCGCACTTGCTATCTCCAGTACCTCCGAATGCCAGACCGTTGCTCAGGAGCAGGAGGTGAGTTCGCCGTTGCGACAGGTGTGTATCGATTGTACTGCATGCCTTGCAGAACGGACCTGCAAAGAACAAAAGAATCACGATGTGTGGTGGATGGCCCTCTCCCCTGAAGAACGGTGCAGCGTAACCAGGAGCTCGCCCTCGTATCGTTGCTTTCGACGTTCTCGACCTCGCGTAGAGTGATGTGTGTGGAGGATTTTCAGAAGATTTTCGAGTCTGAAAATCATGTCGGAAGCTCACAACCGATCAGACCTTTCAGGCATCAGCGCAATCTATTGCACCATTGAATCGGATCTTCATCTCAAAGCGTGACTCGCTACCTTACTCAGGCGAGTTTTGTGTTGGTGGAGAGGGAAAAAGATTGAGTTTGGTGCCTGGACTATCACCTTCCGCACCAATCAAAGGCCCAAAGCCCCTGGGCGCTTGCTCGGCACGCTGTGCACAGACCTCAGGAGTGCCTTTACGACTTCATCCATCCAACCTGCTGCGGTTCGTCACCTCCACCAAGGCATCCTCGCCCCTCTTTTTGACAGTGGCGCCGTAATTACAATCTCGACTCCATACCGTTTTCGACCAGAACGTGCCAGCATAACGGTAAGTGGGCTGCGGTAGTCATGATTCCAAGCCGGTAGGTTCACCCAGGCACGACTCAGGAATGGGGGAGATTTGGTGCCTACCTTTTAACTATGGCCGTTTCCCTCTCATCTGCTTCTTCTCCTGCTATACACTCATTTTTCATCACCTATTCTGTGTTCGTGTTTCCTTTGCAACCGGTCTCGGTTGTCCACTTTCCTTCAAGCAAACCGTGTTTGCGTCCTCTCATTCGGCTTTAGGCTGTCACACACTCATTCTTATACGATATACCCGTCCGTTTTTGATTAGACCATATCGTTATCGTTATCTCAATCGATATGCGTACATCGTCTGCTATTACCAGCACTGCAGCTGCAGTAGCTGCTTTCTCGGGTCTTGCATCTGCTTTTACCGCCAGCGCAAAGACTAATGTCGTTACATACTGGGGACAGGGTCCTAACCAAGGCAGTCTCCAGGATGTCTGCAAGAACCCCAACGTCGATATCGTCAACATTGGTTTCATCAATGTCTTCCCTGACCAAGGAGCTGGTGGCTGGCCTGGATCAAACTTCGGCAACGCTTGTGGCAGCGAGACCTACACTTACAATGGCACGAAAACTCAGCTCTACTCCAACTGCCCTGACATTGGTACCGACATCGCCGTCTGTCAACAGCTCTATGGCAAGAAGGTTCTTCTTTCCATCGGTGGTGGATACCCTACCAACTACTTCATCAAGGACGACGCTAGTGCTGTAAACTTCGCTGAATTCCTCTGGGGCGCTTTCGGACCCGTTAAGAGCGAGTGGACCTCGACTGGTGGCCCTCGTCCTTTCGGTACTGCTGTTGTTGATGGTTTCGATTTCGACATTGAGAGCGAGCTCTCCTCCGCCCCTGTTGTCAACGGCAGGGCTCTCACCAACTACAAGACCAACGGCTACGTTAAGATGATCACTACCTTCAAGAACACACTCTACCCTCAGGATTCTATGAAGCCTTACTACATCTCCGGTGCACCTCAATGCGTTTATCCCGATGCTCACTTTGCTGGTGTTGTCGAGAATGCTTGGTTCGATTTCCTTTTCATCCAGTACTACAACACTGCTGCTTGCTCTGCTCGCCAAGCCATTTCTTCTGGTACCTTCAAGGGCTACAACGACTGGACTGCCGTCAAGCCCAAGAACGCCGATCTCAAGCTCTATGTTGGTCTTCCTGGAAGCACTTCCGCCTCGAGCGATGCCAGCTACTACCTCCAACCTTCTGAGGTGAAGACTCTTGTCAGCAAGGTTTACAGCAACGCCAGATTCGGTGGTATCATGGTTTGGGATTCTACCTACGCTGCCAACAATGTTATCTGTAACAGAAACTACCTCACCTGGATGAAGCAGATCCTCAATGCTCAGGCTGATGGCACATCTCTCAACACCGCCACCAACCCTTGCCCTGCTGCACCCATCTCCAAGGACGGTACTTGCGGTGGCTACAACGGATACACCTGCGCTGGCTCAGCCTTCGGTTCATGCTGCTCTCAGTACGGATACTGCGGCTCTACAACTGATTACTGCAGCACTGCCAACTGTGAACCTAAGTTCGGCAAGTGTGGCACTCAGCTCTCCTCCAGCTCTTCCAAGAAGGTCTCGTCTTCTACTTCGAAGGTCTCTTCTGCTACCTCCAAGAAGGTCACTTCTTCTTCTACCTCTAAGAAGGTCTCTTCCAGCTCTTCCAAGAAGGTTTCCTCCACCTCCACTAAGTACGCCACCGTCTCTCGCGCTGGAAAGTTCGACTTTGGTGTCAGCAATTCTACTCTTCTCGCTGGTACTGGTTCAGCATCTGCCATCGTTGCCCCCATTGGAACTGGTATCGTTGCCCCCATTGGAACTGGTATCGTTGCCCCCATTGGAACTGGCATCGTTGCCCCTATCGGCACTGGCATTGCTGCCGCCGCCGGAACCGGTGGTCTGATCGGAACTGGTGTAACTCTTGTCGTTCCCCAGGCCACCTACGGAACTGCCCCTGTTTCTGCTGCCAAGGTTCTTCCTTCGGCTGGCTTNCCCCAGGTCGCTCCTTACTCCAACTCGACTGCTGGCAAGTTTGGCAACGCTGCCGCAAACGCTGACAATGCCAACGGTGCTGGTGCCGGTGCCGTGCAAGTCATTGACACCACTGTCTTCGTTACCCGTACTTTCTACCAGACTCAGGTCCAGCAGGTCACTCGTACCAACGCCCAGGGTGCCGAGACTACCGAGTATGTTACCAAGACCATCAACCAGTACACCACTGTTACCGCTGTGCCCACTCAAGTTGCTGCACCTAACTCTGGCAACTCTGATCCCTCTGACCCATCCGAGTCTGTGCAAATAATCGACACCACCGTCTTCGTTACTCGCACCTTCTACCAGACTCAGATCCAGCCTATCACTCGCACCAACCCTCAAGGCGCCGAGACCACCGAGTACGTGACTAAGACTGTTAGCGTTTACACCACNTGTCACTCCTGTCGCTACTCAGATCGCCACTCCCAAAAGGCCAACGCTGGAAGTTCTCATGGCTCATCTGGCTCGACTGTCGCAGACCAGAGCGGCAACAGCTCTAACGATGATACCATGCCTGCCCCTGCAAACGATGCAAGATACAGCGCTGTCACTGAGACCGTCTTCAGCACACTCTTCGTGACTGCCACTATTCGCGAATCAGTCGTGACATACACAACCTCGTACCCCATCTCGACCATCATCAACTACGCACCCACGAACACCAACGACATGTCCACCATAACAACCACCGTCAAGACCACAAAGACATTCACCGAGACCGTCCATGTTGGTGGTTCAGCTGCTCCTTTCGCCTTCAACAACGCCACTGCCAATGTCTTTGCTCCCAGCGGTACTGCAATCGTCAATGCTGCATACACACCTGCATCCGTAGAGTCTTCTTCCTCATCCGCCGCTACTTCATCTTCAGCTTCGCAGGTCGTCATCCTCCAGACCCAGACTGTCGTTGCTGTAGCTCAAGAGACCGGCACTGCCGCTCTTGACGTTGCAGCAGCTGGCCCCACCGCTGGCACTACATCCAACAGCCGTATCTACGGCGCTTCCAACGCCACCACCGCTTACGCACGTTCGGCTTTGGAGTTGGAGATGAGAACTGTGGCCCAAGGTGCTGCTGAAAACGTCCACACCGACATTGGCCTCTGTGTGTTGGCGCTATTCATCGGTGCCTTCTTTGTCATGTAAAAAGGGCATTTGTGCATAAAAGTTGTATATATGATGGGCATCTGGTCGCAGGATAGAGGGTCTCCCGCTGGACAGGGAGGTTTTTGACGACTATTTTATTTTTCTTTGTAATTTTCTTTGGACGATACTTTGATATGTTTCTCTCATGGGGATAGTGACACATCTTGATTGATGAGTCTACCTTCCGATCTCTTTGTCTTATTTGTATGTATGTTGATGAGCTTGATGCTTTCATGGTGAAGGGGATGTAGATAGTTCTTTATGAGAATGAGTTTAGATTATGTTTCTCTTGCCTGAACTCTTTGCCTGAACCAGTGTGTGATGTGAGTGCTGTGTCAATTTCTGTTTAATCCTTGCTCTGCATAAATGCCTTTAATAACTTGTACTCGAGTAGAAAATTTTGTTCTGCCAGTGCGCCTCTTCTCCTGTTTCCTTCGAGTTCTTCTTCAGTGTTTCTTTTTTCGCTTTCTCTATCTTCTTCGTCACCTCACATCCCGCTTTTCGCACATTCTCTGCCCATGAAAGACTGGCACCTGTCATCCTGCTCCTTCTCTCAAGTACAGAACATGATTCTCCCCACCTCATCCGCTATCGCTGTTTGGCCTCCGAAGTTCTCTCCAAAAATTGGGTTCTTCCGTCAAGCATGCCAATTCTAAAAATCGCGAACTTGCATGTAACTTCCTTTTCCAAGAAGTCCCAGAGTTTGCGGTGCGTCTCGAACTCTCCAGGACCGATGTTTGCTTTGTCATAGAATTCCTGGATGGCATCGCTGGAGGTGATGAGATGTTCGATGCCTTCGCGAAGAAGGAAGGAAGGTAAAACAGTGGATGTGCTGGAGTCGACGTCCTCGCAGATGCAGGTGTTCATTTGGTTGAGCCATGCCTGATACTTCTGGTCAAAGGTGGATCGTCCTTGATTTAGACGAGTAGTTCCTTGTTGCCCTGCTTTTTGTCCCTCGCATCGGGCGCGGAGTCGTTCTTGCTTTCTGTCCCCTTTGGTGATGTCCAGAGTACCAATTCCCAAGGCGAAGCCAGGTCGAAGGATAGTCTTGAAACAGGTCACGAGCTTCTCGAAGAGAACAAAGCAGACGAAAGACCTCAAAAGTATAGAGCAGACGAGTTTGCCGAGGATGAGGTGTGATTGCAATACAGTTTCGGGATGGAGGTTCGCGATTAGAATGTATTCTAGAATCGCTGCGATGCAGAAGTACATGGAAGTGGTAGATAAGCCCAAGGTGAAGAAGGAGATTGCGAGTCCTTGCGATGCCGGAAAGTTTTGATGTGTCTGTGGGGGATGCTGGTACTTCATTTTGGTTGTGATGTAAGAGACGTAGTTTGAAAGTAGGATAGGCAATGATGGCAATTATAGTGGACATGTGCACTCTTTTTATATGTTGTTTAGTGTACTTTCAATTGAGTCTTCTACTGTAGACAGCAGCTAGTCGGTGTCTCGACATGCGACGTGGTGTCTTACCAATGACGAAGTCAATGAGAGAGCGTCAAAACCATGAGACAAGGCTTCGGGACATGCGAGACCAAGCCTATAGGTTAACGAGATCGTGATACTTTTGACTCTCGATTCATCGTATCTGCGACTCGCCCACACATGTGATAAGACATTCTACCTCGTGGGAGAAGGGCTCATGAGGAGGTCGAAAACTTCATGGACAAGTATAGCGAATTGTTCATCGTTGGCTATGCTGTCAAGCGACAGGAAATATGTACAAGCATGTCTCTGATTCAGCGGTATCATGTCTTCATCCATCATCCATCTCTTTCTTTCCATCTTTCCAATCTATGCAGAGCCAACAACGTTTCCATCCAAGAAAGTGGGCTGCTTGTCTGAAAAGTTCTTGACATCGCCAAAGACGGTGCTGGCGGTTTCGGAGGCCAAGGCCTTCTTGGAGCTGTCCTCGGACTCCCACTCGAGGATGGCTTGGACGCAGTACTCGCTGTCTTCGGGCATTTGGACGACGGTCCACTTCTTGAGGCCGTATGAGCCCCAGTTCTTCTGGACGAGAGGCATGTGGGTTGAGAGGTAGTAGTCCATGTTGAACTTGGTACCCTTGGGGTAGATGACCTATGCGGTGTGTCAGTTGTTGTCATGAGACAGATGGAGAGGGAAGAGGCAGTACGGAGGAGCTTCCAGCAGGCATTGTGATGATTTGGTTGTTTGTGTATTGAGAAGGTGGTATAGAGAGGCAGAGTCTGAACGAAAGGACCAAGTTCGTATCGTTAGCGAAATGATCAACGACAGGCAGAGTGGGGTGAAACGTGAGGAGCTCATGACGCGGGGTAATCTAAAGCTTACAAATGCCCCTCACAGCAGCTGAACTACCCACCCTGTCTGACCACTGCAATTGTCAGTTGACTTCCATTCGTCCTTGACTTCCTTGTCATCGACTCAGCTTATCTGCATACCTCTCTACCAAGACCATCAGGTGGCGTATATGCCTGCTGTCGACCACATGCCCACCAGACGTATTCGCTACAGCTTTCCTTATCTTCGCTCGCTAAACTCCGATACGCCCGTGAATAGATTGATGCTCCGCCCTCGGCAGGATCTTTCTTCAAGAGAGCATCATACGCCGCTACGCGACACTGAAGTTGTATGAACAACCATACGTGGAATCGCTTTAGCTGCCTTCTCAACGCTCCGGTAGACTCGAGTCTTGATGCTATCAGACATTGGCAATATGTCCATGCCGAGAGAAGGAGGGTAGATGAGTTGTTATCCGCCACTCTGGACGATTCAGATCAATTCGATGGCCTTGATACTTTAACCGACGACCAAGAGGCTCGTATTGAAGAGTTGTATCGTCACCTCGAGGACGTCTACAAAACTTACAAACAAGGCGATCACTCCAAATTCGCCAGTCCAGACATACCTCAACTGCCGACATGGGTCCATCCTCCTGTACCGTCTCACATCAAGACCGCTTTTAAAGAATGGCGTCAGCAATGCTGGAGTATGTCTGAGAAGTTCGAACTTATCAAACAGTTACCACGACCTCCGTTCATTGCCTGCTTGAGAGTCGGCTGTGACAATACTCTTGGGCCTCTCAAAACTTGCGTGCACACTCTGGAGAGACTTTATCGCAGTGCTGAGCTCTGTCATAAAGAATTGATCAAGGAACGCAATTTCTGGCATCCGGATCGTTGGAGCAGGGTACCTCAGCCTTACAGACAAGAAGTAGAGCGTATGGCCATACTGCTCTTCCAAGTGCTTCAGCCACTCTGCGACGAAGTTGGTTGACGGTGCAGCGTTGGATTGATATTATCTGAATGTTCTTGCTCCACGTACGACTTTGCGACGACGAAGAAATTCGCTTCTGCTGTGATCCGAGCCAACAGCCACAAAGAAGGAATAACGAATCAACAACTGTCGCTTTCAAAAGACCCCTTTCAACCCAGCTTCTTTCCTCCGCTATTCTTTGCCTTGTTGCACATCTCCATCAAGTGTAGCTCAGGATTACACAGCAGGATCCAGATACTCTTCAGCCAGCCGCCTAAGCCAACTTCTTATGCCCCTGATGTCCCAGTAGAGGCAATAGATGACAACCAGCCAGCCTACAGAAGTAGGGTTGCGAAAGAAGTGGATGAAGACGGCGAGTATTATCATGCCGATGAGATCCATGGTTGCGAGTGGTCTGGATTCTGTGATTGGTGAGTAATGAGGCAATTGAGGGCCTAGCAGAAGGAGCTGGAGAAGAATGCGACACACCTTTGAGTTTTTGAGAAAGAGAGAGGAAGTGATGGTTCTTGGTGGGTTGATGGTTTGAAGCGTGGAGACTGCTAGAGATGAAGGCTTGACAGAGTAGTTGAAGAAAGAGGTGCAGCTGAGTTGTGGTGTTTGGGAGTCTGTGTTCGAATGGTTGTTTGTTGAACACCACAAACGGAGCTTCTTGCTGCAAATTGACGAGAGCGGAAGTCTTTATTTCTTGGAAGAGTGTTGTCTGATGTTTGGTTTTGAAAGCAAAGTGAATGAATATCTACAACACTCCATGAGCACTCCGAGCTTCCATTGCCATCATTTCTCGGGCCGTCCTGGTCCTCTCATAAGTCCTCCAGTACCTCTTGCAGTACATGCGCAATCTCATTCGCCATCTCTAGGATTTGTTTCCTGCCACCCGCTCCCACTTGATTCACCTTCGCTCCATTGGGATGCCAAAGCCCCAATTCATCCTTCAACTCTTTCTCCTCCAATTTTGATGTCTCGTAGAGTTTCTTCAAGCGATGAGAGCACACTCCGATATGAGTTGGTCTTGAGTCACAATGGCCTTTTGGACAAGGCAGGCAAGGCAGGCAAGGCAGTCGAGGCATATCGGTAATGAGCTCGGGTGTCTGTAGCAAGGTTCGACAGTCCTGACGCCAACTCGTGAAAGCCGCTTGCATTGCCGATGTACTAGAAGTTTGCTGATGATGGCGGCGAAACTCTTCGAGATTGCGTCTTTGTTCTTCTTGCCAAAGTCTTTCACTTCGCCTTGCGTAGTCGTGACTGAATTTCTCTTGTGCCATGCAGAAACTTCGAGAGTGGTCATCGTCTCGGTTCATCCTCTCTGTTTCGGCTACAAGACGAGCAAATTGTGCACGGTGATTGAAGTTGATTGTGTGCCATTGGAAGGAGACGATGCCGACCACAAGGAAGAACAAGGCTGCGAGGTACAGAAACAAGACGGCTGTGGCGACAAGGCTCTTGAAGTAGCCGGTGATAAGATGGCTGGCGCAGATAGCGAAGATGACGATCATGAGAGTTTGGAATGTTGTCGGCATCATGGCATGATGGTTAAGTGCAAGTGAATTTGGTTGCTGGTCGTGTGCAGATGTTGTGGTTTTGGAACGCTGAGCTGGAAGGAGCGAGTTAATCTTACTCGGGAAGTCAAACTGCAGGAAGGAGTGAAGTTCCACCTGGCAATGGTAATGAGATGGGATGGAAGGTACGAATGACTTGGAAGTAAAGACAAGAACAAAAGATAAAGACAGGAAAGAACACTAAACACATCATTGTGTCATCAAACAAGCCTTCCCACATGCTGAAGTACGCAACACATATAGCTATAAAAATGCACAATACTATATGGAGGTGAAACAGTGTCCACTGAGAGCTGAAATTTGATCGACTCTCAGTGGACACAGCTCAAAAGCGTATAGAACTATGACTTTTTATGGTATAGCTTTTACCTTGTGCCATACTCGGAGGACAGCTGAAAAATTATGATAGAGCTTTCTCTGGTCACGCCTCTACTTTTGCAAATGATTGCGTCTTTCAACAGTATATTTTCCCCCTTAGTTGTAGACAGGGACACAGTGGAAGTTACAGAGTTGTGATACCCGAATTGCAGTTTCAGATCAAAGGACTTGAGAACTTGCGGCTTCCTTGCGTCCTAGCACGTGGCTAAACTTCACAATCGCGCAAAGAGTTGCGACATGTCGAGTGCAAAACTGCCGATGTTGACCTGATGAGCGATTATGCCGGTTGCGTGGCTGTCGCCCGCCGCACAAACATCACTTTCGGTATTTGTCCACACGAGGTGCGTTGCTGGGAACTTGGTGAGGCTGAAATGAAAGATTGTATCAATTGTCTGGATCAATCTCTTTTATATTGATGAACTGAAACAAACATTTCCATAACCCCTGACGTCCTTCCCCATATTCAGCACCGCTCCTTCCCATATTGTCGTTGGCCCCTACCCTACTTGCGTCTCTCAATCAACCTTCTTTGCGAACTGAGCTCGAGCCCCCTTTCCCCAACAGTAGGCGGACACTGCACGCATCACATTGGTCATTTGTTTGTTTTCCTCATAGCGAGGATCGTAGATGCCATTGCGGAGTAATAGTGACTTGCACCAGTCATGGGGAACGTTGTTTCTGCCACCGAGGTATTCAACGATCTCCTTCAATTCGTCCTCCTTGAGCTCAGCGCCGAATCCAGCACGCTTCTTGCAGCAAAACAAGGCAATGGTGATAGCAGAATGCATACTGGGATGCGATTCAAAGCGTTTGCCAATCATATCCAGGTCTTGCAGCTCTTGCTTGGTGAATCGCACGATCGGATTGGGCAGCGGGTACACGTCAACAAACCAAGCATTGACATATCCCTTCAGTGCTGGTAGATACTCAGCTAAGCCTGCATCACAAAGAGACTTGAATGAGGCTGCCTTGTAGTGCCTTCCTTTAACAACGCCATGTACAAGGTACTCCCATTTGTACTCATGGTATCGAATGCCACGGTGGGCTGCAGGACCTGTGAAGATCGATTGGAGAGCTGGGACATGAAACATGACATTTCCGTTGTCCGTCTGAAGCCCCTGAGTATCAATGACAGCGATGTATGCGGTTGTTCTCCGGGTGGTGGCATAATTGAAGACGAATATGGGTGAAGCAGACCACGAAGAGAACTCCGTAACGACATCGTGCTTAGTACGCAGGTGCTGAGTCGTGTTATCGACAAACTCTTCGATCGACATGTCGTACATGCTCTCATGGCCTTGACCTCTGAGAAAGGCACGTGGTGTAATTCTTTCGGTCGTATTCAGACTTGCATCACCACCGGAGTTGGCATGCCACATTCTAAAAAGATATCTCGGGACATGCCTGGTGGTCTCTGTGCAGTAACCTAGTCAACACCTGCGATTCAGACAGACAAAGACATCTCTCACCTTNNTCAACTTTGATCTCAAGGTTCTGTAGTCACGCAAGATCTTGGATTCCGGATTTTCAGAGGCAGGTCTCTTACCAAGGCTCTTGAGTCGATCAAGCAAAGCCATGTTGGTGCCGATTGTGCTGTAAATGCTGTGCAAAGAGAAGAAGACGACGAGAAGAGATGCAGAAGATTGTTGGATGTTATGCAGGCCTTGCACTTGCTGACGCTGTTCTCGTACGTTTAAGAATCGCAGGAGAAGAACCAAAAGTTGCATGGCTGGTGAACGGGACGCAAGCGCGTCTGTGAACAATTTTTCCTCTCGTACTGTCTCGAACAGTGCAGAGCGTCACTCAGATCCGACACCGACGCTCTTCAGCTGCTCAAAAACACGAGACATAGCTTGGAGAAGCCTGACTTCGACATCAGAGGCTATAGGCGAGATATCTCCACCAACTACAAGCAACTCAGGAGACAGGCTCACACCAGGGGTCAGATAGAAGCATCCTCAAGTCCACCATGGGAATGGGAGGCCGATATGTGCATTATGAATAAAGCATGGGCAAACCAACCAGTCAAGGTATTGAAAAGGTGTCGGGGTCTATCATGTTGAAGACCCCATGACTTCACCTGCCACACCTCGTCAGTTTATAGCGAAGATTGCTACTCAAGTATCTGCGACTTGCTTCGCGAAGATCAATATATCGAGACAACGAGACAAGAGGAAATGCTTTGGAAGAAAGAACAAGCATGGGCAAACTATTAATTCAGGCGTGCAAACAATAGTGGCATCTGCAAACGAACTTCCTCCATCTCGTCTTCTACGCCAGAAGACAAATTAGCCCAAGCCCTCCACGCGACTCCGTCAAAGAGATTCAAGGAATGAGCGAAGTCTCGTGCCTCCTTACAGAACAGACAATTCATCGCGTACGCGTATATCGTTGGCATGTTTGGCCCTGTCTCGGATGCTGAGAGCGATTATCCAGACTGAATGAGAGCAACTCTATCGCTTCTGTCGTTTGGCAGCACGACCGTCGCTATGCTCATGGTCTGGCATATACGTGTACTCCATTGCTGATTTTTCGGTATAGACAAAGGCCACCCCTTTTCACTCTCCCAGACGGAAAACGAAGGAAGTGGTCCGATAGTGAAGCGATCATACATACCGAGCAATTCACCATTGATCTTGAGCAAAAGGTTTGGAGGTATGCGTGCGAACCACAATATTTCACCATCTTTGCTATTGCCGTAGGCAAACTCGACAGGCCCAATCTTGGTAGATTCGGTATTGTCAATTGGAAGACTCTGGAAGCGTAGAGTGTCATCGTCGTTGACCGATACCATAACGATTTTGTTTGGCTCGATGTAGGAAGAGAGCCGTGTAGGGTCAGACGTTCCAATCTGGGTCCATAGAGAATGGACTGGGAAGCTAGCACTTCTCAGATCTCCTGTATACTGTGCGTATGGACTTGAGATTCTCGATGACGGAATGGGACAGGCAACAGGGACTTGCTCCAAAAGAGAGCTGTATGCGCAAGATGGCGAGAGGGATTCAACTCGGGATCTTTTGCGGGATTGCTGTGGACCACCCGATGGAGGACCAGCTGCGAAATTCTTGCTAGGTGCAGGGGTTACATGCACAGAAGACATTCCAGAAGTAATTTCTTCCTCATCAGCGGCAGAGACTGAATTTCCAGCGACGAGACGTTGGTTGACAGGCTTCTGGCCGGTCTCTTGGCCCCAGCAAAAGTGCGTCAAAGCACGCATCACACGAATCATTTGTTTGTTGGCCTCATATCCTTTGGGATAAGTACCGTCGAAGAGGACATTTTGAGACTCGCCCCAGACCTCAAGTACCTTGTTCCGGCCACCGAGTATGTCTACCATTCTTTGCAGATCATTGATCGTAAGAGTTGACCAGAGTTTGGGAGATTTTCTGCAGCAAAAGAGAGTGATGGCGAAGGGCACAGTGAAGCTTGCGCCGTAGAGACGAGCAATCTTCATCAGTTTGATGAGATCATCAATCTTGAAAGGTTTTTGGCCCCGCGGCAAAAGTCGTGTCAATCCACCCTTGGTCAGGGGATATGCAGACTGAGTGATACTTGGCAGATACGTCAACAAACCTGCACTGCATAGCTGATCGAAAGGCACAGCCTTGTAGAATGGACCTTGTACGATGCCATGAACCAGGTATTCCTCATGATACTCGGCTGAGAAGTCCCCTTTGAAGATCTTATGTAGAACTGCTACGTTGAAAGCCGAATTGGTTGAAATCAGCGCCTCAGCATCGATGATGGCAACGTGAATGTTTGTGTTATGTGATCTTTTGACATGCATAGCATAGTTGAAAGCAAAGTACGGTGATTGAGACCATGAGGAGAACTCCGAGAGAGGGGCTCTGTGGCCTGAAACGTGCGCCCTGGCATTGTTGAGGAATTGGTCGTAGGTCATGTCGTAAACTGATTTGTGCCCTTTCTTTTGGAAGAATGCATGAGGAATGACTTTGACCGCACTGTTGAGTCTGTAGTCATGACCAGAGCCTTTGTGCCACCTGGATCGAGAGCGCAGTCAGCAAAATATCACAGGCAGTGATGTATATGTCTGGCAAGCAGGTTGAAATTGAAAAGGAGACGGCTTTAGACACCAGTTGAGATGACTTACATGCGGAAGAGGTATTTGGGAACATTCTTGGCCGCTTCTATTACGAATTGAAGTTAGCAATGCATCGAAGATTCAAACAAGACACCCTTTACCTTGTAGTTCTGCTTTCAGCTTTGGAAGACTAGCAAGAGTGCTGTTGGCCAAAGTCTTGGCTGAGGGTATGCGCGAGCTCCGGCTCAGAGCTGCTGCTCTACCAGGTCTGGTGTAAGGTGCGTCATTGCTGCTGTCCTCGCCATCGTCATCGAAGTCGTCGCCATCAGTTTCATAGACAAAGGCATCGGTGGGGGTCTTGTTGTGATTTGCGGTTCCAAAGCCAAAGAAGTTGAGGAGGGGCATAACCTTCGCTCCTGTTGTTCGAAAACCCTGCCGATGGAAGCAAAGAAGGTAAGCATAGAGATGTACCTGCTGCTGACCTTTTATCTCTACGCCGGAACCACATTCTGTACAGGAAACCCAGAAGTTCAGTACGAGAGGAGAGCTGTCTCATTCTCATCATCTACAGTTGTACATTGAGACAGCCACAAAAACATGCTGTCGAGACAGGTAGTAGGTAAGTCTCATGATCTTTGTGATATGCTGTCTCGAACAGCCAACAATGTCTTGTCATTGTGTCGGCTGAAGTCAACTTGTTGATAGAGTCCACTATCACCAATCATTCGTTGCACTCGTAAGACTGGCCGAGACGAGGCCTTTGCTAGCGTGTTGGACTGATACCTTGCATGCTTCTGTCTGTCCACTATGAAGTGGTTAGAAAAAGGTAGGCTTCATGACCAATCCGCATTGCCGATGAAGTGCCGCTGATCTGAACGTCCAATTATGAACTCGATTCTTTGGTCGAAAGCAAGGAAATTGACCAAAAAATCGAGCACGAGAACTAGAAAAATTTGCTGAACGAAGTTGCGCGAGGGAAAAGAGCTCAAATGCTCACAAAAGAGCAAAACAATGATCACGCCAGGGGTCGAACCTGGAATCTCTTGATTCGTAGTCAAGCGCCTTGCCATTGGGCCACGCAACCAATTGATGGAAGCGGAATCATTAATACTGAATATGTCTTTCCAGAACAGGATCAAGACAGCAGACCGACACAGCCTCTTCCACTCACAATATATGACTTCGATGAGTGGACGATCGCTGCATGACTTTGTCTCACTCTGACGACCGATACTATCTGAGCAAAGCCGTAGTGACCGTCGTTGTAGAGAGCTGTCTTACCACAGTTTCATTGTTTGGCTGTTACCTAGTTTGAGGAAGTGTTTGATGATAGCCGTCACTGTTGACGAGGGTGACCAGAAATGCGCTTGTACACCAACTGTCCATCTCATCTTCTTGAAAACGTCAGTCAGTAGGTATTATTGCCATCTAGCGCGACGCTTCTGGTTCGCGATTCGTTCTGCAAATCTCCGAGCACGAGCTATCGATCGTGATCATCAGTAGCTACATCCTTCAACGAGGGCTCTCAAGGCTTGACGATTGTGTGTTGACGCCGGCGAGTATGTTTATGAGAGCGCAAACGCGATTGTTAGGCATTTCGCAGCTAGCACACACTTTCCCAAGGTTGTTGAGCATGGCGGAACAGACCTTTGTGTGCTTGATAAAAGCATGTGGGTTGAGATGGCTGGGCTGGTCCCCCAGCAAGCCAAGAGCTCGGGGCTCCAGCTTGTTCCCGGCACTCGGCGCCACGCTCTTCAATTCGAGTTTCGTGTTGTTGAGTGCCTCAATGGTGAGGCTGACTAGTCGCAGGACCAGCCTTCTTGCGATAATGCTACATCGAAGGCAGGGAAGAAGAAAGCATATGCAGTCGAGTCTATGCATCAACGTCACCTGTCATACCCCAGTATCACCGAAGAACATAAAAGCTGGAGATGCTTGACATCCGAGATTCGGATGAGTTGAGTAGCAACGGGTGTTTATAACCGGCCTGAGCGGCCTTGAGAGATGAGACAAACAAACAAGTTCGTGCCGACTTGGTCCCCGGAGCGGACGCTCCAGGCGGGAATACGGCGCCGAGATAGGGCCGCAGGTGTTCCTGGCGCTCGCGGACCGTGAGTCGAGTATTCAAAATCGCGCGCAATACGGCACGATTGGTGCTGACCACGCAATCGCCTTCAAGTCTCTTCTGTTCATTGTCAAAGAGGACGCGAAGCTTGATATCGTTGTAGCTTTCACAAATTTATTGACCATTGAGCAACTCCTGAGAGAGCAAGCAAATTGCAAGCGTTGGAGCAGTTGATGATTGCAATTTTGCACGGTGTGTATCAGCCAAGTGGATTGTCACGGCCTTGCCCGCATTTTCCGTCAAAATGCGGAGTAGCATGGATAGCACAGGTACTTTCTGGTTGAACAAGCAACTCAGATAGCGAAACCTCTGTGATTGACGACCACGGGCAGCGCGGAGCTGCAAGCAGACGACATGTTGCCTGAAAGAGATGGCTCCTGTTGAGACGGTACAAAAGATGATGGCATGGTCGAGGCTCTTCGAGTCCTGTTGCATAGTTTTTGACGTTGACTCTTTGCCGAGATTTGGTTACCCTGTTGAGTAAGGCTAGGTTGCGCGATTAAAAGGTCAGCCAATCAGAACAGGCTGACAAGGCCAGGTCCTGCTCGAAGAGGCAGTCTTCTCCTCGACGCAACGAAGAAGGTCGGCCAAAGCTAGGTAGATGCACGGTTAAGTCGGAAGGATGCGTGTGTTATGCTCGGATGACGGAGAGGCTTTTTCAGGTGGTTTGGAAGAGGTTGCGAGTGCGGGACGAGGCAAGGCCCCAAATCACCAAAAGCCAATTTCTGAGGAAACGACGGGCTGCTTGGGGCATCTTTGAGAAAAACAACCAACCTCCCACCCACCACTTCCCTTTCTTTTTACTGCTTCGTCCCTTCCTTCCCTTCCCTCCCCCATCACCCTCCCAACCGACCCGACGCCCAACTCGTCTCGTCCATCGACAGCAGGGAAATCAACATGAAGTTCAGCGCCATCGTCGTCGGCACCTTCGCCGCTCTTGCTGCTGCTCAGGGCTCTCTGGTCTCCAGCGCTGCCTCTTCGGCCGTCTCGGCCGCCAGCTCTAGTGCTTCCAGCGTCGCCTCGAGCGTCACCGACCGCTCTTCGCGCTCCAGCTCTGCCAGCGCTGCTAGCAGCATCACCTCCTCGAGCGCCTCATCTACCCAGGCCAGCTCTACCAGCGCTTCTAATGCTGAGGACGCCGACAGCTCCAGAACCTCCGACTCAACCTCGACCGAGACCATCTACTACGAGTACCCCAACACCTTCCACAAGCCCGTCTCCCCCACTCTTCTCGGCAGCAAGGTCATCACCATCACCAACGGCGTCACCCCCACCTACTCTCTCCCCAAGAGTGCCTCTACCTTCGGCATCACTGTCAGCAACATTACCACCACCTTCACCTACACCAACACCTTCCACAAGCCCGTCTCCAAGACATGGCTCACTACCGAGACCTACCAGGTATGTATTCTCAGCCCATTGCAAATGTGGGGATGCGCCTCACCCAATCCCTGACAATAGCTCTTCGGCAATGTTACGAGTGAGTGACTTTGTGCCGAAGCAGCATGATTGTCGGTTGGAGTTGAATGCGGAACCGCTTTGCTTTGTCAAATTCTCTGTTGTCCGAAAAGCTAACTTGAATTCTAGACCACCATGGGTCTCCCCACCCTCAGCACTTCTCAGGGCGGTGCCGCTAAGGCCGGTGTTGGTGCTTTCGGCGCTTTCGCTCTCGGTGTCGCTGCTCTCCTGTAAGAAGGGGCCGCAATAGCATATCGATGAGATAATAGACGCAGAAGGGCGACGATGTTGGGATTAAATTTCTTATACACTTTTTGCAAGGCGTTACATCTTTTTATTCCTGGAGTGCATGATGGGAACGCCATTGATGCTTCACTGTAATTTACTCACTACCTCCGAGTGTCCCCCAGAGGGAACAACGTCAAATCATGGGAAGGTCAGATACACACCCCGATACCGTTAATAGGGAACGAAAATCAAACTTTCCCTTTTTAAAAGCACTGCATCTTCTGTGTTGTTGATGACTGGATTATGGTGGTATTCATCTTGCTGGAATCTAGATGTTTTTGAATCGCCCGTATCAAAACTATACTTTGCCAGGGACAATGTGTCCACCTCTTGATCCTACAAGCATCATATGTCCTGATGTCTCCTAGCAATCACCCTCTCTGAGAACACTATCTTCGGGGCGATGCTCACTACAATTGATGCATCTGATAGAGCATCACAATGCCAAGCATTTCGATGCTCGCCGGTCATCGGAGATGTCAAAGGGCGCGACATGCACCATGAGCTTGATACATATAATATAAACGCCCTAGCTATCTGAGCACAACTCAATTTTCACTCCAATCAACTATCAGAAAGCCATATATAAGAGCTGCGTCTCTCGAGTCAGGACTTACCTCGATTTTGTTGTGGACTGGATGATCCATTGACCCGAAACAATCGAGCTTCCGCCCAGACAATCAACCAGATATAAAATATCCAAACCCATCGGATCTCAACATGGCCGCCTCAGAAGAATTCAAACACCATGTCGTACAGCTGGATGGCCATCTTGATCTTCCTCCCCTCAGCTTTCCTCACACCTTTGAGAAACACCTTCGCACCTCACCCTCAGAACTACCTTCCCGCATCGCCTCTGCCACAATTGCCATCGGAACTGCTGTCAACATCACAAAAGCCAATTTTCTCTCTGCTCCTCGACTGCAACTTCTCGCATGTCTGGGCGCTGGCTGTGATAGATTCGATCTCAATGCTGCTAAAGAGTGTGGAGTTACGGTAACCAACACGCCTGCTCAGAATACCAGTACTGTTGCGGAACATGCGTTGAGTTTGTATTTTGCGGTTAAGAGAAGGATTGTGGGCTTGGATGAGTTTACGAAAGAGGGAGAGGGGTGGAAGAAGCAGGGGATGTGTGTTGGCGAGTTCAGAGGTGTGATGCCTAGGGTTTGTGAGGAGGAGGTTGTCGGAATCATTGGTTATGGAGCTTTAGGTATGTGTTTCTTTCTTATTGTTTCTTTCGCGCGACTTCTCGGATATATGGAGGAAGTGATCCGTTGAACGAGTTGGGAGAGAGTCAAGCTAACATACACATCTTACCCACANGGCAAACGCGTAGAAAAGACGTGCAAAGCCCTCGAAATGCGCGTCCTCATTGCCGAACGCAAAGGCTCTTCTGACATCCGACCTTCCCGCACTGCCTTCGAAGATGTGCTCCGACAATGCACAACCCTCTTCCTCACATGCCCCCTCGATTCCTCAACCCACAACATGCTCTCCCACCACGAGCTCTCTCTACTGTCTCCCACCTCCATCCTCATCAACGTGGGTCGTGGCGGTATCGTAAACGAACACGCTCTGGCTACCGCGCTCAAAGAAGGAAAGTTGCTAGGAGCTGGAACGGATGTTTTCGAGCATGAGCCTGCGACCAAGGAGAATTGTCCTTTATTGGCAGATGATGTGCCGGGTTTGGTTGCTACACCGCATATGGCGTGGTTTTCTGATAGGACGATTGTGGGAACCAAGCAGACTGTCAGAGACACGATTGAAGCTTTTGTCAGGGGAAAGCCTGTCAACATCGTCGTGGATGGCAGGAAGTAAGCAAAGCCAAAGTGTAGTTGTCTTATAGAGAGACAAATGTCATACTACAAACTCACCCAATGACAACATGACATGAACATACTATGATGAGCGTTCTCGTGAAAGCAAATATCGCCGCGTACCCCAAATCCACACGACTAAGCTATGAAGCAAAACAAAAGTCCAACATCAATCAAGCAAAACAGAAACCCTCCTAACCGCCGTAGAGCTAGGGGGGAAGAGAAAGCTTTTCAGCTTTCATCATTACTTTTGTCGGTGAGCGAGGGTCTAGTGAACCCTCTCATGGCTTTTTGGCGATGAGGAGGATCGAACCGGTGGACATTGGTCTGCTACACGGGAGACACGAGCTACTACCGCTGCGCCATTCCACCAGTTCGATGGCTGTAAATGAAGTTGGTGGAAGTATGATGTTAATGTTCTACTGTGGGTTTGCTTCACTTCTGGTCAGAGGTTTGGGAGTGGGAGGTAGAGCATCTCTTCTCTTACTGCATACATTATCTGAGGAGTGCTTCAGAGACATCACGTGGAAGAGCTTTTGATGCCAGAGGATTTATCGTTTTGGACTTGCCCCGTACACTACTGACTACACACATGGTGGATCTAAGTCGGAATAGAGGCATCCAAGACAACACCCAACAAATACCTGTGTCCAGGATCCGAGTGCCGACACACGTAGTTAGACTTATCAGGTTCATCATTTCCATCCAAGCGAACTACCTACAGAGGATTATCACAATGGCATTCGAGATGGTTTGTACAATAGTTTTGATTTTGGTTGACCTTTAGTTCATCTAAATAGCACTCAGTCCGCCATCAAGGTTCAACACTGTGTTGTTCGCATATTGGTTTCCGCACAAGAACACGGCAGCATCGGCAACCTCATCCACAGTACCAAACCTGCCAGCGGGAATCTTTGCAACGGCAGCTTCTCTCGCAGCATGCGACATTGCCTTTGTCATGTCTGTTTCCACATAGCCAGGACAGATGGCATTGACTCTGATCCCTTTGCTTCCGAGTTCGGCAGACAGTGAGCGAGTGAGTCCCAACACGCCTGCCTTTGAAGCTGCGTAAGCCACACTGCCCACACCGCCATGTGTAGCGAGCAGAGACGAGATGTTCAAGATATGGCCGGCTCCTTTATCAGCCTCTGGAGAATTCCTGAGCATTCTCTTGGCCGCAAATCGTGAGGCTTGAATAGCGGCACTTAAGTTGGTGTTTAAGATGTTGTCCACCTTGGCTTGTGAGGTGCGGATTAACAAGCTCGAATGCGTAACCCCTGCTGCATTGACCAAAACATCTAGCCTGCCGTTTCTGGGCTCCCAGCAAGGGTTCTTGTCGAGGGTGGACCAGAAGTCTGGGTCAGTGATGTCGCCTGTAAGGACAGAATGACTACGGCCGACTGAGCCTTTCGCAGAGGTGCAGAGTTCGTAGGTCTCTTTCAAAGCGGACTCGTCCCGGCCAACCAGAAGACAGCCGGCTCCTTCTCGTGCCAAAGCAATTGCAATGGCACGGCCGATGCCGCGAGAGGCGCCAGTCACCAGGCAGGTAGATCTACGGAGGACGTGCTTTGATGAGGCGAAAAGTTTGAGAGAGCGTGTTTGTGTGAAATTCCGTGAGAGTGCTGGTCTAGTGATACTGCAAGCACTCCGTGTCGATGGCGGCAGCGAGAGTGTGAATCGAGACATGTTTGATCAGAGAAATGGCAGGGACTGGAAAACAGAGGAAAGTGTTCTCTTCGATCAGATATGATAGATACTTTCTTCTCCTGGCCAATGCAAAACTATCGAAACACTTAGCCTAATGTATGATTCTACATCGAAGAGATGGTCTCACAATTCGAAGAGTCGAGTGTTGTTGAGAAAGAAAGATCTTTGAAGAGATGAAAGGAAGTTGGTAGATGCTGAAGCTCGGGACAACAAAGGTCTTGGCGTGAGCGAGTGCGATTTTGCCCACAGCTTCACTCTCTTTCTTCTTCCTCTTTCACGCGCATCCTCGCAAGAAACATTCAACAATGGCAGACACAGAGCAGACTGAGGCGCCCGACTACGTGACTCTCGTCAGCAACGACGGCTTCGAGTTTGTTGTGCAAAGAAAATCGGCCTGTCTCTCTGGCGCCATCAAGAGGATGCTTGANCCCGAACAGTGCGTTTGGTCAACCTCCAACCCTGGTTCATCATACTGACTGTAGCTTGCAGATGGCTTCGCAGAGTCCAAGACGCACAAGTGTGTCTTTGAGAACATCAACGGTATGGTGCTCGAGAAGGTGTGCGAGTACTTCTATTACAATGAGAAGAATCGCGACTCGACCGGTGTCGCCGACCTGGACATTCCGCCTGAGCTCTGTCTTGAGTTGCTCATGGCGGCTGACTANCTGAATGGTGTGTACTCTTGATCTCGATCTGATCGCTCGCCCCACTGACGCATCTTCAGTTTGATGAAAAAGCTACGCATCTGCACGACTCTCCTCTGTCTTCCTNNTCCAAGCATACCAGCCNNAAGGCGTTTAAGGCGTTTATTGCTCTCTCAACAGAGCAATCTTCCNACAGCTTTGCTTCCAATGAATACCATCATCTCATCACCGAAACACTTTGACAACAAGACTGTCCCTTGGACCACGAGCATATACGCCGCCATCTACACTCCTCCACGATGCGGCGTCTATAGTTGGTCCTACATCCAACTTCCGCTTTATTCAGTCCCTTTCCTCAATCGCATGGACTTGGTGACTTTATTCCAGTCGGAGACATCTCTGTCTTACAATCAACACAATACAAACACCACATCTACCCTTTTGACCTGTTCACAATGCTCACCAGTGACTTGCACATGTTCAGGAACTTCTATTGTCACGCTTGTCTCCTCATTTTCTCTGGGAGTTTTCAGGCCCTCATCACTGTTCCAAGATTGATTTTGACACGTTTAATTGACTTGCAATATCTTTATCCATGATGTATGCGAGTCTCATTGCGTGCCTACATCTCCCTTCATTCTTCTTCGAAGCATCTGTCCTCACGAGTGACTCGCGAGAAGGTGTGCCGGAAATCTTCAGAACTTATGCTGCTCCTTCAGTTAGCATTGCTAATACAGATTTATAATCACGATTACTCTGTTCACCGCATTTCTTCTCTTATCTAGCACCATTCCTTGTGACCTCTGTATTTCTATTCTTGAACTTGCTTGTGTGAATCTTCTAGTCTACGGCCGTGTCTTGCAAGGAAAAGGAGCCGTCCGTATATGCAAGCTTGGCTCGACGGCGCAACACACTAAACCACACGATCGCCAATTAGCTCTTTCGCCATTCCTTTCGACGCGTCCAACTCTTCTCTTGCAGATTTTCTTCTTGGGAGTTAATGCAATGTCGTCTGGGCTTTTAGAGACGATGCTTTTTAGTATAACATGGATTAGGTGGGCATCCTGTATATTTGAGTTTTTGGACTTGGTTTGCTCCTGAATGACAGTGCTCTTGCTTTTCATGGTAGGGATAAGGAGAGCTTTTTCATCTATCTCGCATATTCGGATGTGTGGTTTCAGGATGTAGAATGCGCCTTCTGACGCTCGTGCGTAGCGTAGCTTCTTGCATAAGTTGCTGTCTGGCACTCTATTTTACTTTCCTTCTGCAGAGTGTTTGTGCATAGGGCTTGATCATCTTTCCAAGTATCCATGATCAAAGACCTCCTGACACAAGCACCTGTGGCTGATTTTAGTCTCAACTGTCTTGCTTCTTCTTCAGGCGTACCTCTTTGCAAAGCATGGACTCTACATACAGGGTTCATTTATCTTACTTTTACACGTGTATCACGCATCAAGGCTTTGGGCACCCCCTGTTAATCCAAAAGGAATTCGTTCATGCAAGAACGTGGTACGCTCAGACTGAGTGTCATTTGACCTTTGCATAGTTGATTAGGGCTGAAGGGTCGACTGATTTGTCAAAAACGGATGAAACTTGTGAGGTTGTCGGTGCTTTGCGTACCCGACGACCTGGTTTATCTTGTCGTGCAGTAAATTGGAGTTCGAGATCTTGGTAAGATAGATTAGCTGAGACGTCATGATAAATCTCAAGACAGAGAACCTTGCGTCAATGTGGTTTGGGAAGATAGTTAGGAAAGAGCGCAAGGCAAGAGAAATAGAACTTGAAGAGTGCATATAATCAATTCTAGATACTGTACTTGATCGTCTTGTGACGCTATTTCATCATCGCTAGAGTAGAAAAGGAAAATGTGGTATATGAACAACGAGCAGAGTAAGAAAAGCGAGAAGAGAAAAAGAAAATGAGGAAGGAGACAACGATAGTGAGGGAGAGTGAACAAGGAAACCACCGACCAAACCAAAGAAAAGCCACCCCAAGCCAAAACCAACACTGCCCACCCTTTTGAACAAATAAGAAATATCAGGCATGTAACATTAAATGTGATGAACAGATAGGAAAGATAGACACACAAAACAACAAGATCAGTCATGTCGTCTGGACAGAGTCAAAGCCCTGGCGACCTTTCTGAATCCACTCTTTTCTTTCTCCTTCTCTTTCTTCTTGGTATCCGTCAATGACGCGATTGGTCTGACTTCGCTTTCCACAGCTCCAGCGGCAACAAGTGCAGTGGTTTCTTCCTTCCAAAAGTTGTCCCATTTGCCCGCTGCAGGCTTCGAAGCCGAACCACTGAGCAGACTTCTGCGTCTACTGATGTTCGGCTTCGGTCTCAAGCCAACAAGGTTGGAGGATTGGGATCGAGGGAGACCAGCGGAAGAGATAGAAGTGACAGAAGAGCCAGGCGATGGTCCAAAACTAAAGTCCATGGACTTGCGAAGACGGTTGCGGACTGCAGGAGGAGGACCACAAGGAGGTGGACGGATGGCAGGTGCTGTTGCTCCGACCACAGCATCCATCTCTCTCTCCTCAGGGATCTGTATCTTGATGAAGGAAGCTCGTTGAAGCGACAAAGGTTGCTTAGCAAGAGATGTAGTTTTCGGTGTTGTGGTGTCCACGTATGAAGCACGAAGGAAAGAGATCAAAGCTCTGATGTCGGAGGCTGTGGACATGCCACCAAGAGATACACGGACAACACCTGTGGCTTTTCCATCCACGATCTCAGTGGGACTGCTGCAGCGGTGGCCGGATGCAAATGCTGCTTTCATCTCTGCTGGTGTCCAGTTGAGGTAGGTTGCCATGCCACCAGGATTACAGAGAGAGCCGCTGCGGATATAAATGCTGTGGCCATTGGCAGACTTTTCGACCTCGGTGTAAGGAATAAGCGAGCCGTCAGACTTCAACACATTGAAGGCGATGGTGGCGCCTTGAGTCTTGCTGTCGCCGTAAACGGTAGAAGGCTCTTTGTAGATACGAATCACAGGTTTGCCATTTCGGTGTCGTAGATTGCAGAGGTTGTCGTAGAGTTGCCTTGACAGCTGCGCTGTGTGGCGTGAGATGAATTTCATGGGCTCGAGTCCATAAAGGCGTTCGTGAACGTTGATGGCATGGTCCAAAGCAAAGATCGAGTGGAAAGGCAAAGTACCATCCTCAAGCGCGTCATGGGTGCTGGCGGTCTTCCTTGCATGCCAGGTGTCGTTGATGGTCACAACCATATCGACTGTACCGCCTCCAAAGTATTTGCGACTTGTAAGAACATGGGACGAAGACTTTTGCACCAGCAAGGCTCCAACATTGGGAAAGCCAAAGATCTTGTAGAAGCTGAGAGCTACGAAGTCAGGACTTTCATGAGTATTGCTCAAGTCCAATTGAGCTGTGCTGGCAAGAGCAGCAGCATCAAGAAGGGTATAGGTATTTGCTCGTAAGACTTTCTTTCTGATCATACCAGGCCATGCAAGAGGAAGACGACGACCGGTCATGTTTGATTGGCCGGGATAAGCGAAGAGACCTAATTGGCGAGGCAGAGGACCACCAGCGCCGCCGCACTCCATCCACTTTTCTACCTCATCATCGCTGGCGAAGCACCGATTTGTTGTTGTGAGCTCGCGAATTCCAACGAGACTAGTATGAGCATCTCGATGGTAGCCATACCATAGTTGCCTATGTGTAGAACTGGCGTGATCTTTGATACACTCGATAGTGAGCTTGATGGCGGCTGTGGTATTCGCGACGAAAACCAAGTCCCACTTCTCTGGATCGGCTTTGAAGAAACGAAGGGCCTTCTCACGAATGGCGTCTATCCGGTGACCGGCGATGGCCGATGGTGTGGAATCCGAGTGTGGATTACCATATAGATTTGTTATTAAGTCTCTAGAGAAGTCTTCGACCATTGACTTGGCATAGAGCTGTGGTTGGTCAGCTGTCTAGTAGCAATGGTCATGTGGGTGGGGTAAGCTTACTGTTGATCCTCCATGATCAAGATAGATTTTACCAGCGAGTTGAGGGTACTCTCGTGCTCTGAAGCTCTCGACCTCTTCATTCTCGATGTGCTCTCCAGAACATGATGGAGCAGGTGTCGTGCAGTCTGTTTCGTAATCGTAATCTTCATGACCGCTGAAGGATGACATGTCGTCGTCTGAGATGGAAGACGTCCCTGACATGATGTCTTATGTGTTCGACTCCTGGTCTTCCCCGTTGTATAGGGCTTTGAACAAGATCGCCCAGCAATCTGAATGGTAAAACGGCTTCTATTGCTGGAAGAAGGGGAAGCAACGAAATATGAAATCGGTTCCGACAGGCGGTGTGATGCGTGATTTGGAGAAATGGAGAACAGAAAGACTAGGCTTCTGGCAAAGAAAGCAACATTACCATCAAACTGGAAAAGATGAAAGAGAAGGAAGAGGCAAAGGGTACAAGAGTAAGGGACAGACGTGACGTATATAGACATGCTTCTGCATAGCAGAGGGAATGATTGCTCTCGGGAACAGTGTGCAGATGGCATGGCGTCCGATCCGCGGCATAATGATACATTTGCTAGACCAAAACACATGGTCTCAGTAGCCACTCTACGCAGGTAGCCAGAACCTGAAGGCTGTCAAAGCGGTAGAGACCCGTCAACCTGTCAACGGTCAACTCACAGGCCAGGTTCGAGCTAGAGGTCATGAATGTTTGACGAATCAACGGCTCGCGTAGTTATTTTGGACAGAAGATGCATCGATCGCCAATCAATCTTGGAGGCGACGCTGGTTATCTCGAACGACATGGCGCTCTGTCTATTGCCGGGGATGCACGTCAGTCTCTCTCGATGAGTTTCCTTTCCAGAATGCAAGCATATCCTGGGTGGTGGTATTGCGACAGAGCGTCCATAGTGGAGCTTGCTAGGCAGTTGCGAGACGGATGATCTGCTGGACGCGCAGCAGGAATCCGCAATCCGGGTTCATGTTTCCAGCCCATGGCAGCACAGACGCTGAGCCTGCAGGCAGGAGGAAGAAAAATTTCTCGTACACGATCATCCCTGGCGCCGTCACGACTCAAGAAAGCCGAGATAGATTGGATGGCACAGAGTTCGGAGCTAATCCCACAAGCGCTGTGACGAGCGGGAGCCAGGGACGACGCGAACGGCCCGGACAGCAGACGGTATGAAGCCTAAAAATCCTCCGCAGACTTCACGTCAGGTCGTGTCTTTGCCCACTCGGCATCCACTGTCGAGCCGTGCAAAGCAGCATGTGGATGAGAGGCCAGCAGCAGCTATCCGGTGGTCCCACCATGTCAGGTGTCGACTGTGTGACTTGCAAAGAATCAGCCTCCACGTAGTCATCGTGTCTCGGCGCTCCTTTGCGGGGAAAGCAGGACGGGCATGAGAGGCTGGCGACGACCTCATTGTTTCACGACAGCGTTACGACGGTACCCGTTTTTGCTCGCTCAGAGGAAGCCGGGACGTGTCACGTCCTTCAGGGTAGTGAGCATCTCATCGCATGAACCGGACAGACCTCCATGCTGAGTCCCACCCTTGGTAATCCCTCGAAGCCGTGATATTGAGCTCATCCTCCAGATCTCAGATGTACCGCCATGCTGGCCCAGCTTGATACAGACGTCCGAACGCCTTCTTGGAAGTGCTCGGCAGCTGTCTGGCCGCCATGGCTGAAGCCACCGAACGACTCTATGGCGATTACCAGGCTCCCCGCAAGTGCCGACCACCTCGTATCAACCCATCTTGGACAGTCGCCATGGCCGCCGATCTCGCACGAGTCAGCGTTTACGAGCATAGCTTCACGGCGAGAGAAGGACTGAGTGCTGAGCGCGCGCGTCGCTGGCAAAAGGATGGCCGCAGTCTGTGCGAGAGTGCTTGGCCAGTCACTTCAGGCCAGCAGCATCTAGCAAAATGCAGCCAGCCGATCTAAGGGCTGATTCCGTCAGCTTGTTATACGAGCGAGCAATAACGGCGTCTAGCAGCCAAGAGGTGGAGATATCAGGACCGACAAAGGAGAAGGCACGAGCAACCATCCGAGAGGGAAGTGCGACCGCGGTAAGTTAGCCAACTCAAGAGTGGAGCGCCCACTCGTGGCCAACGATAGCATACCTCGTGCGCCGATACCAACCGTTTTCTCGTTCAAAAACGCTCAGACGATATCGATCTATCGTATGGAGATTCATCGTGTTTCAAGTCAACCTTGTCAAAGGCAGAACCGACAGACGTGATTTTCAGCGGCAGCGGACCGCCGACAGATTGTCGAAGATCCGACGCATCTCTGGATCCTGCATACCAGGTCAAATTAAATCGCCCACTGACCAGATCTTGAAATTTTCCGCTTTGGACAACCCAAGACGGATTCCAAATGATTGGATAAATTGCCCTCGATGAGGATCTGTTTAGTTGCGATGCTTCCGCCATTCGAGAGCACGTCACTACGGCCCGCGCGTATTGACCAATAGGCTGGAGTCGATGCGTAGTACGGGGAAGCTAAATTCTAGTTGCATTAGCCTCCTGTCTACAGCCTGCAGGGGCACACTGCAACGACTTCTTCTCCTCGAGCCAGAAGATATCTGATACATCGACTTCATGCACAAAGGTCAATCGCGTGGTGACCGGGCTTTTGGGATGCGTCTGAAATTGCCTTCAGCCACCCAGGATCGACTATGAGAGCTGAGCTAAGAGCCAGCGCCAGCATGTGATTCGATAGTCGCCCTTCCATGGCTTCTGAGTCGACGACTCTCGCTTGCATGCTGTTTGCCTCTCCATTTCCTTGTGTAGTCATAGCGGCCGTCTGTGTTTGCTCGATTCCTGCAGCCGGCCTTGACATACTCAACAAGCGAGATAGGAAAGTGTGCCCTTCCTAAGACTGCATTTTCATTTGTAGACTGCCACGCCCAGTTTTCTCTCTTTTCGTATCTGAGACTCTTTCCATTCGTTCTTTCCAGATCATTTGGTTGTTTGGCCATATCGTCGCTATCGAGAAGAGGTTGGTATACACGTCCGTTCGTCACTCGGAGATCATATCACGTTCACTCCGCCTTACGACACATCTCCTTCGTCGTGGTCCTTGCTTGGCTCGCGTCCACAGACCTCTCTCACCTTTTGATAACCACTTCACATACCTTTCTCAAAACGCAACTTTCATGTTCGCGTCAAGGTCCACAACCATGTCGGACGTCGAGAAGATGATGGGTGGCTACTCCCAGCTCACCAACCACAACATTCGCAGCTTTCTCTGGAGAGGTGTCTCTGTCTCGGTCAAGGATCGCCAGACCCACGAAGACAAGCCTATCCTGAACAACGTCAGCGGCATTGTTTACGCTGGCGAGTTGATGGCCGTCATGGGTCCTTCGTATGTTGTCTTCCGTTTTTCCGCACCCTCCCGTCGCTGACTGGCTCGCAGTGGTTCTGGCAAATCAACTCTTTTGAATGTGCTTGCCAACCGCGTCCCTGCTAAGGATGCTCACGCTCAGTCAGATGTCTTCCTCAACGGCCGCCCGGCCGAGTGTGAGACTATGCGCAAGATCAGTTGCTACGTCGAGCAGGAAGACGCCCTTGTCGGCTCACTAACTGTCAGAGAGACTCTAATGTTTGCTGCTCGTCTCTCTTTGCCCAAGAGCATCAGCGCCCAGGAGCGCATCGCTCGTGTTGAGGCACTCATCAACTCTTTCGGTCTCAACGGTCAAGCTAACACATTGGTCGGTACACCTATCAGAAAGGGTATCTCTGGTGGTCAGAAGCGTCGTGTCAGTGTTGCCAACCAGCTCATCACCAGCCCCAAGATCCTTTTCTTGGACGAACCTACTTCTGGTCTGGACTCAGCAGCCGCCTTTGAGGTCATTGCTTTCGTCAAGGAAGTGGCTAAGAAGCACAACGTAAGTTTTTACTTCTACCAAGCAGGCTGTGGAGTAAGTACTAACACAAGCACANNGTTGATGGTCATCTCAAGCATCCATCAGCCCTCTACCTCGACATTTGCAATGTTCGACAAACTCCTTCTTCTCTCGCATGGCAACACAGCATACAGTGGACCAGTTAAGGACGTCCAATCTTTCTTTGACGCATGCGGCTTCCCCATTNNCCCCCTCTACATGAACCCTGCCGAGTTCATCATCGACTTCGTGAACACGGACTTTGCTCACAATAGAACTGAAGTAAGCACCCAATTCGAGATGGTCACTGGAACCTGGCAGCGCTCTGGCCTTCACGCAGAGAAGTTGAGCACAATCGCTCGCGAGATTGCCCACGGCGACCCTTCGCCTCAGGAAACCAACAACAACGATAAGATCGGTGCTCCTTGGTCTACTGTCGTGCTTGCGCTTATTCATCGCAACTTCATCAAGTCGTACCGTGATATCATCGCCTACGGCATTCGTATTGCCATGTATATGGGTCTGGCTGTCATGATGGGCACTGTTTGGCTGCGTCTGGATCCTTCGCAGGACAACTTGCAAGCTTTCACCAATGCCATCTTCTTTGGAGGTGCTTTCATGTCCTTCATGGCCGTCGCCTACATTCCTGCCTACCTCGAGGACCGCGCCATTTTCATGAAGGAGCGTGCCAACGGCCTCTACGGACCCACGTCTTTCCTTGTTAGCAACTTCTTGACCGGTCTGCCCTACCTCTTCATCATCACGTTCCTCTTCAGTGTCGTCGTCTACTGGCTTAGCAACTTCCGCAACACTGCTGGCGGCTTCTGGACTTGGGTCATGTGGCTCTTCCTCGACTTGATCGCCGCCGAGTCTCTGGTCATCTTCATCACCAGTCTCGTACCCATCTTTGTTGTCGCTCTTGCCGCCACTGCTTTCGCCAACGGACTTTGGATGTGCACTATGGGCTTCATGGTCCGCCCTGCTGATCTCAACCCCTTCTGGCGCTACGTCTTCCATTACATCGACTATCAGAGCTACGTCTTCGAGGGCATGATGGTCAACGAGTTTGCTCACAGAAACTACACTTGCGCCCACGATGCCAATGACAAGCCCACCATTTGTGCCTACGAGTCTCCCTTGAACAAGGAGGGCTTGATTCCTGGCACTGCTCTGCTTGACACCTATGGCTACAAGACTGGCAAGACTGGTCAGTACATTGGTATCTTGTTGGCCATCATCGTGGTCTACAGATTCCTTGGCTGGTTCGTGCTGTACGTGCGCCGCACTTGAGAGCTACCCTTCCCTCTCCCACAAACAGCAAGAGCGATTCTTGGCTGTTTTGTTCATGACGACTTTCCTTCTTCTGTTTCTATCAGCTTTCCTTCTTCGTGTGCATTGGCGTATCCGGGCAGGTGTTCTTTTGGCGCATTGGTCCTACTACCCCCTTTGCTGAGTTTTCACGTTTTCTTTTTCTGGGCATGAGATGTTTCACTTTCGTTCTACGAGCTGGAAAGGTTAGCACTCTCGTTGACGAGTGTGTTTCGAAAGCTTTCGGTAATGCTTTTCTTTCACAGACTAATGATGGATGCATAACACACACACAAAATAGAGACTACAGAACGAGGTTCACGTTTCTACATACATAAAAATGAATACAGATACCCCCCTTCTTCAATGCTTTGCCGTTTATGTCGTGTTGCTGATGTCTTGCATATCTTCACCCTTCCCCTCACCTCTTCTTCATCTCGCCTTCTTGCTTCTTACCCCTTCACCTGCACAGCAAAAACGCAGTATCACAATGACCGAACCACGGTTCTCTTGTCTACATGACATGCAGGTTTCGCTGCAATCAAGCCCAACATTCATGCCAGGCATATTCCTTCTCAACGGCTCCTTTGGAAGCAAGGTACAAACGGGGAAAAAAGGTACTGTTTTTTTCTTTCAACTGTGTAACGTGTGACACATGCAGCCACCCTCGAATGCATAAACGCTTGCTGGGCAATGCTGGTCCTTTATGCAGTGGTACCTGGTGGCTTTCGTGGGGCGCATGCAGCTTGCATCTGTTTTTTCCTCCTCTTCCAACCGCTTTTTTTTATGATGGGTTTTGACAAGTCGTTTCGATGATTTGTCTTTGGTGAGGAGATAGATGGGGGATTTGATTGATGGCGTTGATGGATATTAAGTGCGTCGAGTCCCTTCTCCCATTCATCTCTTTGAACTGCTTTACTCATTGATCTTATGTTGCTGCTCTTTCATGGTGCTTTTCTGCTCCTCTGCGGTGAGGGAAGTTGCAGATATGAAGAAGATGCATCTGCTCTTCTCCTTCATCAACAAGAGTCTGTTGTGACCCGCTCTTTCTTTCTTGCTGTTTTGTGTCTTGCAGAAAAGAGCTGTTGCCTCCCTTTCGTACCAAAACTTGCTTGTCGAGGTTTACGATCAGTCATGCTGTCCAGATGCACTCATCTCGAAAACATTCACGCAATACACTTCTGGCCCTCTATCTTGCGATAGATTGTCAGCCATGCATATTATATACATCAATGAGTCGATTAAATAATCTCGCATCTTCGTTTCCTTGTTGTTCGAGCATTGGAGAAGTGTTGCAAAAGCGAGTATCCGTCAAGATCCATGGCATGCAGCAGAATACAGTCAGCAATCTCCGATCATCCTTGTTACATCGGGCATAAACCTGATACTAAGGAGATGTTGTCCGCTGCAGATTTTGTCAAGGCATTGTCTGACGCTATTGCATGTTTGACTCCATGATCGGGTTTGAGAATTATTGATTGAGGCGGGAGCAAGCCTCTGGTTTGGTGCTGTTCAAGGAAGTGATGATATGGATAAAGAAAAAATAGCAAAAAAAGAAAATAAAGTAGATGGTTGTTGGTAGCACCCTGCCTATCAGTAACTCTACACAACCAACCACGACAAGGTGGTCTGCGAGCGGAAGAGTGAGCTTCTAGTAGATAGCATCTCTCAAAGCTTTTGTTTCGTTATATGTCTTGTTTAAGGGACATCAGCTTGGGTCGTTCTTGCGATGCTCTAGGTTCCATACAGGAGGCATATCATTGATGTCTCAGGGATTATTCTGCGATGTTCTCTCTACCTCGTCCTCATTGTCTAAAGATGCACAGTGAACGCTATGCACCAATGCAAGTTCAAGAATTCAAAGTTCTCAAACATAAGCCAAACGCTGATATGCGAGTGCAACCCGTTGACGATTGACCCAATCTTCAGAAACCATAACCATAACCACCAAGATCGCGCTCTGACCGCTTCAGCTGCAACTGTTGATATGTCAGTGATGCTCAGCTGGAACTGAAGAGGAAACAGAAAGATAGAGATGTTTGCGGACATGATACGCAAGAGAAGGTGTGACACTCACGAGCCTAGCCCTGCTTTGTCCTGGATCTGCCCCTAGCCACATGAGTTGGAGACTTGAGCAGACTCAATACACGTTCGACAAACGTCTGTTGTCACGGCTTTACGCCATAACGCATGACATTGTCCTTCATGCTTCTCTTCCTTGACAGTACTCGATGCAGTCGGAAGGGGTTTATGCAGCCGCATGGATTTATACCTTTGCTTGGATGCCGCTGGCTTTTTGATACACTTTTTCCTCTTCGGCCCTCTGCTTTGATTCGACGCGTTGCAGGTTGATTTGTTCTGATCTGCTCAGAGGATTTTCGTCCCCCATACGTCGTGCACGACTTTGTGGTGTCTCAACGAAAACGGGTCTACCGCTCTTAGGGTTTGAACCGAAGGTATACGAACGATACTCGGTGTTGGCCCAGCCAGTACNCTGGAACTCTGTGAGAATGTGGATGATGATGTATTCTGTGCCCGCGATGTGATGAGGAGTGAGGCTTTTGCTTATCGTGACTGTGATGATGGCAGTGGTGATGGTGATGATGGTGGTGACGTGACATTGGGGAGTCGGTTCCAGTCTCTGACTGAGATCGAACACGGCCCAAACTGACAACGACAGGAGGAGGAGAGGCTTCGGACCGTCGGCGATGACGGTGACGACGAGGGGGATATTACCGGTACCGTTCTTATTCGTGTCCATCCAGTCCTCGATCAAGTAATGTAGGAAACCACCATGAGTGACGACGACAATCTCCTTTTCTGGACGGTTATACAGCCATTCTCTAGCCACTCTTGCACGATCATCGACAGCTGAAGCAGTTGCAGACCATTTGCCAAGTTTGCTGTTCCAAGCTTTGGCCGGAGGAGTGTACATGTAGCTCCAGTCGACAGGTTGGCCTTTGAACTCTGACTCGAGATCCTGAACATTACTCCCGGTATCGCACGGCAGATCTGATGTCTCTTGAAGTTCTGGCAGAGCGATGACTTTGAGTCGTTTGTCCTTGATGACCGGAGCGAATGAGTGAAGAGCAGTATATACCGTGCGTTTCATAGGAGAGGCTACAACGGCATCGACACGGTCCATAAAGGGGAACTTTGCTTGAAGAGTCTTGCATTGTTCCTCGCCGAGTGGTGTAAGCATAGGGTCATGCAGGGCATGATTCGCAACGCTAATATTGTGGAAGCCTTGAGCATGACGCACACAATGGATAGTGACAGGAGCCATCGCAATGTCGATGTGGCGTGACAGCCGTCAGGTATAGGAGAGGTGCAGGGATAGAGATAGGACTGAATTGTAGGAGTGTATAAAGATGGTCGAGGTTGGAGGAGTGTTGGATAGAAGATAACAAAGGGAACAAAGCTCTCTTTGCTATGGCCTGAGCGTAACCATGGAATTTATTCAGCTCTGACGGAAAGAACGACTTGCACTCTCGAATAAGAATGACACGCTTAACTTGTCACTGGTCCAGAAGTGCTTTGTTTGGATGCAGGAACAAACGTCACATTCTTGCCGATCAGCATTGGCACGCCGACTCAGCTTCTTCTGACCGCATTCTTTGGATAACTTATATCGTCACAATTCACACAATATTTTTGTATCTTGCTGCGATGCCTCGGAGACTTGTAGAGAACTTTGAAGATCAATATGGTCTGTCTACCAGATCTGTCACAACTCCATTGAAATCTCGTGTCTACCGCTGTGACTTTTCCAGAGAAAACTTGGCATGCAATTGAGCATCACCCTTGTGTCTCGTCCATCCAGATATCTGAAAACCCGCCTTCCATAATGCATAGTGTTTGACCCCGAAAAGTCCCCTGACCCTTGACTCCAATTCCCAACGCCGTCGCTAAACGAAACGAACCTCATCTTGCAAGTTAAGCTGCCAATTCTAGTGGTTCTTTTGTCTTGCCAGCCATAGGCCCACAGCTTCGCGAGCCAAGTCTGTTCCCCATGCACCGTCCTTACCACCTCTACGGAACTCTTCGCCAGCGTAGCCTTCATCACCACCACCTCTGCCAGCCTCAGCAAGGATGATTTCGAGATCGCGTTGTTGACTCGAGGTCCAACGCTTGACGAATGTAGCTGGGTCGCGGGAAAGAGAGAGCAGGAACTTGCGCTTGGAGTTGAGATGGCGGGCCTTCTCGAGCAAAAGCGCTGTATCATCGTTGACCTGGGTGATCTTCTTGAGATTGGCCATGTGTCTAGGTGACGAGATAATGGCCTGCATGAGGCGCTTTGTGGTACTGGGGACCTTGACTCGGATGTCCCAAACCATGTATTTTGAGGGTGGGATGGATTCGTCTTCGGGAGCGATGTAGTCCTTGTCGATGCGGATCGTGTAGGGGAGCTTGATGGGGTCGAGAGGTGAAAGGTGCTCCAGAATGAGTTCGGGAAGGTTGGGGAAGAAGAGAGTTTCGTGACGGAACAACTGCTTGAGGGTCTCATCGCAGGTGACACGACGCTCGTCCTCGAGATCGGTCAACTTGAACAGGCGAGCGTAGTCCCAGATTCCTTGAACGACGTCGGCGCGTGTGGCTGTGTCCATGTCGAGGATCCAAGCGAGAGGTGGGCTCAGCTTGAAACGTTCGGGTTGTTCGTCAAGGTAGAGATTGATTGTGACTTGAAGCTCCTCGTCGCTCTTGCGACCAAAGGCGATGCAGTCGACATCGGGCTCGCCATCCTTCTTAACCCACTCAATCTTGTTGAAGTCGTTGGATTGCAAGGCAGCCGGACGGTTGAAGTCAACAGTGACGCGTTTGAAGAAGTGCGACATCTTGATGGAGGCCATAGGTGGTAGGGTTGATTTGAGCTCCGAGTCTTCCAGGATATCGTCTGATCCCTCCAGCAGTTTACCCTCGATCTTGACACGATAGCGAGCCTGGTTGTTGTCGGCGAAGTCGAAGGTGCCGTCCTCGTTAAAGCCAGCATTTCCATCGTTGGCCATCTGCCAGGGCTGTCCCTCTGCTGTGTTGCTGATGAACAAGCGTAGCACGCCCTCAGAAGGCATTTGGCCAGATGTACCCTCCAGAATGTCCAAGCGCTTCTTCGTCATGATGGCGTCCAATCTCTTCTCCTGGTCGCGTAGCTTGCGGTATAGAATGGCAGCATCGGTGATGGTAGCTTCGGCGAGGTCATCGTCAATGTCGAGGTCGGTAGGCTTGCGAGCCTGTCTTCGAGCAGCTTCGCGACGGCGGAGTTCTTCCTGTTGTTGCTGTGCTTGGGCAGCTTGTGAAACTGCTGGCGCATGTGCCTGATGGCCTGCTGCGTACATGGGGCNCTGGCAGCAGTTAGTTTAATGTCACAATGCGACACGTCCTGACGGCAGCATACCTTGTCCAGTTGGACGGCGCATCTGGCCCGGAGCTGCGAATCCTCGTGACGATGGCTGCATCTTGTGTCTGGGTGGTTGCGACAAGTATTGACACGCGCAATTGATGCTTGGACTGTCACGACGCGACTCGGATGCTTCTGCCAGACCCTCCCAGCTCGGTCCATCTGAGCGTCGACGCTAGATCGCCGAGCTTTATCCATATCTGGGGAAGGTATACATCAGTGACGTTATGAAGCCTTCCACTTTCCAACTCGCTCCAAACCAGAGATAACAACATGACCACACCATCTCTAGCATCCACAGGAATTGACGTCGAGTCTGAGTTGGAGTCAGCTCAATCTGCAACTACCTCCGCTTCTGCAAGTCTCCAGCCATCTGGCCATGTCCACGATATTCTCAATGTATCTCTACCATGTACCAAGCCGGATTCTCTCTGGGACATCAATCTTTCCTTCTCGGGACATGTTCAGAAGGTGACTCCTCATGACCCAAATCTCTTGGACGTCTTGAAGAACGACACTTCTTCGCCATATGTAAATGGCCATGGAGCCCTCCTTGCTCCTGCTTTATGTCACCCCCACATCCATATCGACAAGGCTTATCTTCTTTCCCATCCAAAGTATGCTCACCTGCAGATCGAGAAAGGTTCTTTCGACGAAGCCATGGACTTGACATCCAAGGCGAAGTCGAGCTTCGAATACGACGACCTGCTTGAACGTGGCTTGCGAGTCATAGACGCAAGTGTTCAAGCCGGAGTAACTTCTATGAGGGCATTTGTCGAGGTTGATCCTATTGTTGGCCTCAAGTGTATTNNGGAAGCAGGCAAATCTCTCAAGGACAAGGCCGACCTTCGATGCCATGTTCAATTGTGTATATTTGCCCAACTGCCTTTGTTCTCAGGCGATGATGGAGGCAAAGAGATCAGACGTCTTGTTGAAGAAGCTACTGACCCTACATACTCTGCTGGTGTGCTCGGCAGTACACCGTACGTTGAAGATGATCGCGAGAAGATGAAGAAAAATGTCGAATGGACCATTGATCTTGCTCTCGAGAAGGATCTTCACCTGGATTTCCATCTTGACTACAATCTTGACCCTGATACTGAGCCATTGGTCTGGTATGTGGTTGATACACTCAAAGCTAAAAACTGGACAACCCGGACCAAGAAGACGATCGTCCTGGGACATTGTACCCGCTTGTCGTTATTCAAAGACGATGAATGGAAACGGCTCAAGAAAGAGATTGCTGGTCTACCCATCAGTTTTGTCGGTTTGCCAACATCTGATCTATTCATGATGAGAACAGAAACTGGTGCTCGAGGAACTTTGCCTATACCACGTTTGATCAAAGATTATGGTTTCAATGCCGCGATCTCCATCAACAACATTGGCAATCCTTTCACGCCACAAGGAAGCTGTGATCCCATTTTAATAGCCAGTTTGGGTGTTGGCGTCTACCAAGCCGGCACGAAGAGAGATGCAGAAATCCTCTATGAATGTATTTCCACCAGAGCCAGGAATGCTATTGGGTTATCTACTGAAGCCGACTCGAATTCTGCAAACATGCTCTCGCTAGAACCCAAGAAGGACGCAGACATGCTCTTGTTCAGCAAACACGACCCAGCTTGGAGAACCAGACGGACTGTCTCGGAAGCTGTCTACCTTTACGATGGGTCTGGCAANAGGACAGTCTTCAAAGGTGGCTTGCTGGTCGAATAAAAGCTGTTGTTCAGGCTTAAGTAGTCTCAATGCTGTGCTCAGAGACTGATACATGTTCGATGAACAATGTTGCACACTGCTCCACACCTCTATTCCTGAGCTCAGATACTCTAATAGACATCTGAGCCCTTGGATATCAACCATAAATCTTGCCAGGGCGTATCAAGTGTAAAGGTTTCTGTTCATCTACGGTACCTTCGGCGAGCTTTCCACGTCAATGGTTATGAATTCTCTCTCGCGTGTGCCTGACTTCCAGCGTTAAGTGGAAGGATTCCACCATCGTCGAGGCGATGTATGTGATGCCGAGACACTCGAGCAGGGGCCGCGAAAGCCTTACACTCTGTTGATACGTGAGCACGACAACCAAGCTACCCTTCCTCCATCGCACTTTCATACCTTTTCGCCACAGACTCAGCAACATGGCCTCTGTTCCTGATCAGCAGATGGTCGCACCCATCATCGACCCCCTGTTCTTGCAAGAGCTTGAGGTGTGTCAAGACTATATATGTGGAAGTTGCTTGATCGAGACTTACATGTTACAGGAGCGCTGGAGCTTCCATGATGGCGCCTTCGTCTGGGTAGTCAGATACCTTGACGAATACTACTGTCAAAAGAGCATAAACATCGAGGCCCTTTGGGCTAAGACCTACATGACCCTCAACGACACTGGAACTCTGTTTCTCATTGAGAGATGCAGAATCAACTTGATGCCGAGAGCATGCGACTTCGAGCAACTCAATGCCGTCTCGGCCATCGTGGCACAGTCCGCCGGCCAGCCCGAGAAGGTCCTAGAGATGTTTGACAACTGGGGTGCCCCGATCGCGCGCCGTGATTGGGAGATACTCGACAACGAGCGCAGACTCGAACGCCTTCGCGGGACCCAACCTATGCGCGTCTACGAAACCACTCTCGGCGCCAGTCACAACTTAGTCGCAAACCAACCTGCGCACAACGAAAACAAGACCATCTCACAACATCTTGCTGAATTGAGCAACAACCCTCCTGTCACTTCTTCGACACACACAAGCCAGCTTTCGCACGCAAACCATCTTCACGCTGCGCAGCAGACCACTGGCTTCCCTCTAGAGTTGCTTGACCCTAGGCTCAGACAATCCAACCTCGAGTTCACCATGTCGCCCAACGAAGCACCCGTCAGCAAGTCAACCTGGAAGAAGACTCCCATGCAGCTTCCTGCCCCCTCCCCCAACTTCCCCATCTCAGACGTAAGTGAACCCGTCAGGCGCAAAGCATCCACCACAACCTTGAAACCCCCTAACACCCATTCCCAGACCCGCAACGAAGGCAAGAGCAAGCAGTCCATNGGGCCCCCACCTCTTCCCCAGCCCCGCCAGCAAGTTGACGGCCCCTTCGTCGAACCCCTGCACCAGCCNCTAGAATCCCCTGTCGCTCACATCGAGCCCCTGAGCCCTGTCCGCGCTCCCAACCTCGCTGGCTTGTCTGTTCAGAAGCAGGCTGAGCTTGTGCTTCAACAATTGCGCGACCATGGCGAGCGTCAGAAGGCTCGTACTGGCAAGTACAGAAGCGTTGCTGATGAGTTGAAGAAGGGAGGTCTGGGTGAGGTCCAGAAGGAGGGTGGTGATGTTGGCAAGGGTGGTCAATAGATTTCTCTTCCCCCTTTCTTGAAGTAAGACTTGGGTAGTTGGCGGTTTCTTTTCTCCCCTTTTACTCAATCAGTCATGAGGTTCACGAGAGATGAGCAATAAGGTCAACGACAAGCAGGAGGTGTACAATAATGCAGATGGCAAAGCAAGTAATCCCAACTCTCCATCAAAAGTCATAAATCATTTCAAGAAGATATACATGTCCAGTGAGATCAATGTAGTTTAGTTCATCTCAGCGGATCTGACGAAGAACCTCGATACTATCGTGCGTTTTTATAGCACTGATATACAACATGGCTCGCTTGTGAGAGCCCCTGGATCCTTCGTTCAGACACAATTGTCTGCATCTCAAGTTGAGCTTCCCATTCAAGCAACGGCCTGCTTTATATCTATAAAAAGTCACAAATGTATCCAAGATATAGTTATACCCAATGAGATCGTAGACGGCAATTTGCCCATCCAAATACATACAAAACGCTACTGTTACAAGATCAAAGAAACCCCATAGCCAAGCGTTGGTATAAAGACAGATGTTGATGAAGAAAGCTAACCCAGAACGCCTGGCCAAAAATTATCCTAGAAATCTAACAATATTGGGTATCTATCCCACCTTCTCGATGATCCTTCTTCCAGTCTTTCCTTGTAAGTCCTTCCTTTCCTTTCCGGTGTAATAGTAGTTGTGTGTACTCATGTGTCCAACCCTGTTTGGCCGACCTGTGTATATATCGTTGTTGGATATGCGTGTTTCTCGTAAGAAACATGATGGACGTTGTTGCTTCAGAGGGATGGCTGTCGAGAGAATGGTCGTATTCCAGCCAGACCCCAGAACTCATCCTCTCTCCTCCGCTTTGTGTTCTCCTTCGTTCGTGTCAAAATGCTCGACTCACGACGATCATAAGGGCGGAGATTCGTCAAGAGCCTTCAATCCTCCCTCAACTTGTATCCCGTCCTTGACCCATTCCATCTCCTCGATGTCGGTCAATGCTTTCCTTCCCATCCGAACCTTCTTGAGCAGGCCCTCGACGACACCTCTTGCTCCAACCCAGCCCTTGAACTCTTTCGTGTCATTTCTCTTATCGTCCCACTCTCCATCTTCGTCACCATATTTGCACCACATCCAGTCTGCGCGGGCTATACGATGCGAAGGCCTTGATCGTTCGGGTTTGCCGGGTGGACAGTCGAAGGGCAGGCGGCCTTCCATCAAGGCGTATAACAGGACACCCAGGGCCCAGCCGTCTGTGCTGCGGCCGTCATAGGGTTGGCCGAGCAGAATCTCAGGGGCGGCATAGTCTTCACTGCCGCAGCGGGTTGTGAGCAGTGGTGACGCTGGAGGTGCAGGAATGCGACGAGACAGCCCGAGGTCGGTGAGACAGATCAGCGGGTAAGGATGAGTCTGAGGATTTTCGAGGTGCGAGAGGGCATTGTAGGCAGGCACGACCAAGACGTCNNTGTTGTGATTCGTTAGTAAGAGGAACAGGAACAGAAACGTTCGACAAATTTTACTCTCGAGCTTGATGTCGCGATGGACAATGTAGTTGTTGTGCAGGTAGCGAACTGCGCTTACCATCTCGGCAAACATGCGTTGGACCAAGTTGGGCTGTAGGATGCTGCGATGTTCACTCGCCAGTTCGAACAAGTCACCTCCTGGGCAGTAACTCAGAACCAATAAGGCTCGTTCGTCGGTATACTCGAGCGCCTTGAGTTGCACAATTGACGGATGTGACACGCTCTTCAGAATGTCGACCTCTCGCTTCAAAGATACCTCGATACGCTCTTCGTCAGCACCTCCAGCAGGGCCGTGTTCAACGATCTTGACAGCAACCAATTTTCGCGAATCCAGATGTTTCTCATCATAAGGTGTGCCCGATGGCAGCTGTTGTGACGTAGCCAGCATGACCTTGCTGAAAGTACCTTGACCAAGAGTTCGTATTGATCGCCATTTCCGCTTGTGGTCTTCATGTGCTGATCGGACAACGAAGTACTCAGCGTCGCTATCCTCTGCCCCACACACACTCTGCATGTCAACGTCCTCTGTTTCTCCTTCCCTGATGCCCTTGCTCGAAGAAGGTGGTGACGGCAGAACCTTTGCCGAGTCGACAGAGGCTCTCAACATGGACGTTGCTTGCGTTTGGGCATGATCAGAACTCTTACGCTCGTCGTCTGAAGAGGCCGAGGGTTGTACATAGCCACGCTGCTGAGCAAGGTAATGCTCTCTCTGCATTGGCTGCTCATTGGGCGGCGTAGTAGTGATGTGCAGACCCGCAGGTCCGATAGTGACGTTTCTCGGCCTCACATTGTGCATGGCTTCGGGAACGAAGTCGCTGATGCTGCGATTGCGGTTGTGTTGCTTGCGCATGACCAGGTCTACGTTCTGGCCGGCCTGACCCTCAACAGCAGCGTGTACCAAACTCCCGTATCCCTTCTTTTTCTTGTGCGGCGAGCCGGGCGGTCCAGACATTGAGGATAGCATGCTTGTCGTCGGGGGAGAGGAAGCGAGTCTCGAGGGCGGTCTCATGGTTGTGTTGTTGTCAAAATGACCGCTTCGTATCCTCTTCCACGGCCCAGGGGAGTTGGGGTCGTTGAGCATGATGGGAGACGGCAAGGGGGTGATATCGAGCATAGCAGCCAGAGCGGGCGAAGCAAGAGCGGAATTGGGACTCAAGCTGGAGGTAGACAGATTATGGCGTAGTGCTGGTGTCAGCAACGGGGAGGCTGCTGATTGACTTGAGCGGAACGAGTCGGGGACTTCTTGCTGACTGCTCGACTGCTTGCGATTAGCAAAGGCTGATGGCAGGTCAGTTCTAATCTGGAGACCAGCGCTGGCAGCGTGGTTGTGACGGAAGGCCAGTATGTTCGAGTTGGAAGACGACGAGGGCAGAGTCGAGGGAGTGAGATCCGAGGACAAGGTGTGGTGATGAGTATGAATTGATGGCAGCGGAGGAGCGGTACGGCTGGCAGCCGCACTACCGTCGTCGGTGTCGACGTGCATGGTAGAAGGTTCGTTGCTACGGGCGGCCATGGGTGTGGCAGTAGTAGGATGCGACGGGGTACGAGAGCATGGCGCATCCGACATGTTGGTAGCCGATCTGGTACTTCGTTCCTCAATATCCCTCACATACAAGTCAACTCGGGCCTGTTCGCGACGAGGAAAGAACGAGATGAACAATGGACAAGTCGCTTCCGCGTCAGAGAAGGAGTCGACGACGGCGCTTTCTTTGTCTTTGCTTTCCTTCCTCCCTTCGAATCTGTCATTACTTTCATAGTCGCATTCCCCACTGCCAGCCAGCGGAAAACGTCCGTGCCAGGTGCCTGCCACTTTGGCCCGTTTCGCGGATCAGCGCGTGCCGCGCTCCATCAACGTGCTGACCGAGATGGGCCATCTGAACCTACATGCAAATCTGTCACAGAGTTTGACCATCCAGGCCGCCCATCGCCCCTTATCCTCCTGCCCTTTTCTGCTAATATTAGGCCTGCTTATGTACACATATTCGACAACAACACCAGACGTCCGGGGGATGTGCTCTTCGAAACACGTCAACATGTCAACAACGAACAGAGTCATAATGATCGACAACCATTGTATTGGAATTGGCTAAACCACCACTAAACTGATCCTTCTGAGAATTGGTTCCTTGCTTTTGTATCGTTCCATCTTTTTTCCATCAACTTTTCTTATCTATTAGTAAAAGCCAAGGTCCAATGAAAAACTCCGTCTTTGCTGTGCAGTAGTGGGTATCATCGCGAAATTCATTTTCATCATAGTCGTCAAGTCGTTCGTTTAGTTTGTCGCGTGGAATGTCCGAAGAGAAGAAAGCCAAAGCCTGCCAAACCGAGACCAACCTCTTCCCCGCTCGTTGCCAAAAACGCCGCAATCGACCGTTGAAGTTTTGCCCTCTTCCAGCCTCCGATGGACTCAGACCACCAGACTAGAATACAACAATTCCAAAGCAGACAGAATGCGATCATGACACGGCCAGAACACGTTTAGCGCTCAGAGGGCTCCTCGGTGTACTGACCAGGGTTGCGGTGACCCTTGGAGCTAGGCGAGAAGAAACCAGTAGAGCTGGGGGAGAAGAAGCCCTGAGAGCTGGGTGAGAAGTGACCAGCAGAAGAGCTGGGAGAGGCGCGGACAGTCTTGCCCTGCTTGTACTTGAGGTAGTCGAACTCCTTGAACATCTGCTCGTGGAACTTCTCAACGCGAGCGAGGATGCGCTCAGTGTTGAAGTCGTTCTTTTCAATGCCTCTGACGATGGTAGGGTGAAGACGTTCGACGATCTTGTCGACGAGAAGGTCCAGCTTCTCGTTGTCGAGAATGTGCTCACCCATGTCGGTGACAGAGTCACGGATCTTGGCGACAGAGCCACGGATATCAGAGACAGAGTCATGGATCTTGCGAGTGTCAGTGACGACTGCGTCCACGTTTTCGCGGAGCAGGTAGTTGTTGGCGGCGATGACATCGACACTCTCACGGAGCTTGCGGTCCTCAGTAGCAATGGCAGCGACGCTCTCACGAAGCTTGCGGATGTCCGTGAAGGTGTGATCAGTAGCGTTGCGGGTGCGGTCAATCTTGTCGCCAAGAACATCCATCATGTGCATACCGGCGTCGTGGCGGCTGCTCATTGCATTGTCAAGCTCCTTGTAAGACTGGTCAATGAAGAACTTGTACTTGTTCTCGTCAGACATGGGGAGCTGAGAGGCAGCGCCATCGAAGCCAGCCTGCTTTGAGGAAAAGTCAGGGGATCTCATGATTACGGTCTGACGGCGTCTCTCGAAATCGTCGTCGCCATCAATGCCCATAGTAGTGCCGTTGTCATGGGTGTAGTAGCTGTCGGCAGACTCGCTGAGCTCAATGCCCAAGCCTCCAGTCTCCTTGTAGCGGTCGCGGAGAGAGCGACCAGACGAGCTGCGGCTCGAGTTGTCGCGGGAGGTGCGACGGAGAGGAGGAGGAACAGCGCTGGGGTACTCAAATGGCATGCTGTTGTAGCCATTGACATTGTGGTCGGGGGTTTGGACGGTGGCAGGGCCGTTGGCAGAACGAGTTTGGGTCTGCTGAGCACCAGCAATAGCGAAGTCATGGGTCATGACTGGGGTCTCGCCACGGTAACGGTTGAAGACGTGGTCTTCAGGACGGTAGACATAGTCATTGTCCTGGACAGTCTTGATGTAACGAATGCCCGGGATGCGAGCATGGGGAAGAGCGCCGTCGACCTGCTTGTCGTCGTTGGCGGGCGAGTTGGAGGGCACAACTGGGGTCGAGGCGGACTNCCTAAGCAGCAGCATGGTGGTTAGTGATCATGAATCAATTCACAAAATGAATTTGATGGAGGAGGTGCAGAGTGGAAAGGAAGGTGCGAAGCAGAAGGTGCAAATGGAAGGAGCGATGGTTGAGAATAGAAAGATAAAAAGGAAAGAAAGAAAACTTACGCGGAAGACATCGTGTCCATTGGTGACACTGTACATCGAAGGAGAGTAAATCTCATTCTTAGGCTTGCCCTGCTCTCCAATCTCGACAGGAGGCTGGTAAGTAGTAGGAGGCAGCAAACCACCCTCGAGAAGACCGCCAGCGATGTAGCGAGGGGTCTTAGCCTTCTCAGCAGACTTGGGAGAAACCTTGTGGCCAATCTGGGGGCTGTGGAAGAGGTTACTGTCCATAGGAGGAGATTGGAACTCTTCGTCGATCTCCTTGACGAGCTTGGGGTCGGCCTCGAAGGTGGCCTTCTGGCCAACGAAAGGAGAGTAGGGTTGGTGGGTCATCTTGACGACACCAGACTTGACTTCCTTGACTGGGCTGCACTCGTCACCGAAAGCGACAGTGATAGTCTCGCGTGATTTGATAGACTGGTTCTCGTCGTCGGTGCTCTCGACAGCGGCGGCGAAACCATTGCCAGAGTAGGCGTCAGAGGGTCTTCCGACGTCGATGATGTTCGAGGACATCTTGAGGTGAGCGGGCTTGTCGTTGGCAGGAGGAGGAGTGTCCTTCTTGGGTGGAGGAGGAGGCATTTCCTCGCGAGCGCGGCCGGGAGTGAGCAGAGTCGACATGGCACGCTTGAGCGAGGAGCCCTCCTTCTTGGGCGAGGCAGCGGGCTTGTTTGGAGAGACGGGAGAATTGGTAAAGCTCTTATCTGAAGCAGCGCCACCAGCGGCCTGCTTTGTGGGTGAAGTGTGGGCGGTCATGTTGATAGAAGAGAGGATAGAAGAGTGTTTGAGCGGAGAAGAAGAAGACTTGGTGTTTCTGTATTTGCGCGAAGTTGTTGTGTGGCGAGAAGACGAAGAGGTGTGCTTCACGATTTTGTTGTGCGCAAGTGATGAAGTGGATGGCTTTCTCGTCTTGGTGGGAGTGAGCAGACTGGCGACTTTCAATGACGCGCTGTGTCTGAGTGAATTGACCGAATTGCCTTTGGAGTGAAGAGGAGACTGCTCGACGCTCTGCGAGAGATGCCAATCACTGTTGTTGTTGACCGGCTGAGGAGAGCCAAGGACCTGCTTGGCCTTGGGTGGAAGACGAACGACACTAGGGCTGTTGACGGAGTTCACGTTCGATCTGCGAATGGCCTCTGCTGTGTACTGAGCCTGCTCAGGGGACAGATAGACAGGAGTTCTCTTCTCCTTGAGAGGAGTTTCCTTTTCTTGGGCACTAGTCTGCTGGTACTCCTTATCCTCATAGTACTCTTCAATGATTCCACGAACAGTAGGGACTGCGTTCTCGCTGCCTTCAGGCACAAGGCAGAGATCTTCGTCAGTAGTGGTGTGAGGAGCCATTGTGATATTGTTGATATCCTCAGGGATAGGAGCAAGAACCCGAGGAGGTATGCGTCCAAACACACGTTTCCAGGTCGCGTCCGAGTGCTCCGTGGTCACCGGGACGACGGGGTTCTTTGGCCGGCCAAGGGGGCTGACAGCGGAAGGGTTGCGGCGGAGGACGTCCTTCGGGGGTCTTGGCGGCGGTGATGGGTCGGGCGGTGACGGGCCCGGCGGCGATGGCGGAGCGGGAAGTCCAAGCGGCAGCGGCTTTCTAGGGATTCTCCGCGCACGTAAATCCGGAGGCAGCGGAGCGGGCGGAAGGCGACGGTCAGGACGACCTCTGCTAGGTTCTATGGCAGGTATGATCCCTACCAGGCACATGTAAGCATAGTCCCTGGCCCAGACTATCCTCTTGTGTTCCTCAAACCGTCTCAAAGGATTGGTCTCTGGCAGGACGCGATGTCCTATAAGCATACGGGGAGGACGACGATTGAGATCATTGACATGTGGAATGATGTATGGCATGATGCCAGAATGAAAGAGATGGAAGAAGGGAAGTGGTGCATAGAGAAACAGAAGTTCGAGATGGAAGAGAAGGAGAACTACGGCTCAGTGGTTCGTAGAGCGCCAGCAAGTCATTGCTTCAAGAGCGCGAGCAGACCGTAGCTCCTTGAGCTGTTCCAGACGGGCTGACGCTCGCGGTAGACAGTGAACTTAGCTTGACACATTCGATGACTACTCTTTCGTGATCACCACATCCGATTGCTACTGCGCGAAGTGCGTTGAAGGCCCTGGTTGGGGCCGACGACATGGTGGAGAGAAGAGGGCCAGAACAGGCTTTATAGGTATGCAACGCCAGCAAGAGAGCCTGACACATGCCTACATGGTACCAGTGTCTAGTGACGACAACGACGACGATGAGGTGCTGACACATTGAAGGCTTTGGAGGGTGGCCATTTGGTCTTACAGTCTGGACTGTCCTTCTTGATTGTCTGTCAGCAAGCATTCGAAGAACGTATGAACGGGACCTACTTATACAGCATTCTGCGACATGGGTTTTGATACGGTCGACATCGACGCAACAACGCTTCCTGACACGAGATTGAGCAACCAGAAATCCAGGATCTTGAGCAATCAACCTGATAAGTGTTGTGCTGTTAATCATGACAGCCGGCATAGCAGCCATCGAAGAGATCTCGACACCACCAGGACAAAGAAGGAACCGGACACAGGAAAACGTTTCAACCGACTCTTGCCGTGTGCATTTCTATGGAAATCCATCTCCACCTCTTTGGGAAAAGCATTGGAGAAAAGAGCCATGGGAAACATGCCCCCTTGCACTTGCATCTGCAGCATGGAAAAGAATCCTGGAGATCTCGTCGATTGAACAAAACGCCCCGGAGCTGCCTGCGAGACAAGACTGGACTGACTGGAAGTGATTTCAAGGAAAACTTGCAGATGGGAATTCTGGAAAACAGAAGACTGGAATACCCCCACCCCGCTTCTAGAAGGAAAAGACGCAACCTACGACTATCTTCGGGCGAAATGCCAAGAGAAGAAGTGACGAAAAAGCAACCGAAAAACTGCGCCTCATTGCGCCAGACACCATTGAACGGCGACGGGAGATATCATTGGGGTTGGGTTCCGTGCCGGATGCGCTGTATCGAAGGAGATTGTATTGTATTGGGCCGTGGAGGTCGAATTGGATCCTCAAGTTGTGTTACTCGTTTAAAGAATGACACACTTGTGGTTCTTTTTCTTCTCCTTGGTGGCAGGAGGTTCAAGGGCAGCAACGATGGNCCTGAGATGTGTCAATGGCCTGGACTTGAGACTCGCGATGAGAGCATAACTTACCTCGTCAAAGACGTCCTTGAGTCTCTCCTGGGTCAGGGCAGAGCACTCGACGTACTTGACAGCACCGAGCTCTCTGGCCATTCTCTCACCGTCCTCTCTCTCGACGGGCTTCATCTTTTGTTCACGGAGCTTGCGGAGAACGGGGTCCTGCTTGTCGTCGCGCTTCTCCTTAGGTGGGCGCAGATCGAGCTGGGTACCGACAATCAGGCAAGGGACACCAGGGCAGTGGTGGTGGACTTCGGGGAACCACTTTTCGCGAACGTTCTCGAAGGAAGCAGGGGAGACGACGGAGAAGCAGACAAGGAAGACATCGGTCTGAGGGTACGAGAGAGGGCGAAGACGGTCGTAATCCTCCTGTCCGGCAGTATCGAAGAGTCCGAGGGTGTAGGGCTCATCACCAANTCCTGCGACACGTCAGTATCCAAGCATGCTACGGATGGCCAGGATTGCGACTTACATGACGGTGACAGCATAGTTGTCAAAGACGGTGGGGACATACTCGGCGGGGAACTTGTTGGTGGTGTACGAGATCAGCAAGCAGGTCTTGCCGACAGCACCGTCACCAACGACGACACACCTGGACGCGCACAGCGAGGTTAGCGGATACAGCAAGGGTTGGAGGGAGGTGGCAGCGTACTTGATGGTAGCGACGACCATCTTGTCACGAGAGAGCTGGTTTCCTATCCTAGCGGCTGGCGACGAAGCGGACTATGTTTTGAACGAAGGGAAGCTGCTGATGAGACAGCGGGTGCTTGCGATCTATGAGATTGCGCTGAGTGGGTAGCCGGTAGAGGCGATGCGACAAGAGGGAGTTGACGATCTGAGGATACGGACGCGGACGGCGGAGGTCGTGGGCGCTGCGGTGTGAAAGAGAGCTGTCAGTTGTTTCGTCCGGCTTGCTCGAGTGACGACTCCGTCCGTCACTTACTCGGAAGCGTCACAAAACCCAACAACCAGACTGAGGCTCGCCCGATGGATGCAGCTGGCAAAATTGTCGTGTCGAACCCGCAGTAAGGTCGACCCCGGGAACGTGAGCTGGCAGAGGTTGCGGGTGTAACGGGGTAAACACTGGGACGCGGGCCAAAGCGAAGCAGACAGTTGCAGAACAATCACACACCCCTCGGCCAAATGCGTTACAAGGAGAGAAGCGCTTTGTCAACGGCCACGATAAGTACAGTCCGCTTGATACAGAGCAAACTTGATACAAAAGACACTACCTATCCACCAGAGGCACGCGATTCTTGGCCTGCCACACCCGTTGCTCTCCTGCCGCTGCTACTCAAAAGGCCCTTCTTCACCGTGCAGACGTCCCTCCACATCAAAAGTCGCAATCCTCAGCGTTCCAGACAACAGCTTCTTTTTGCCCTGATTTACCTATCTGGGTCTAATCTNTGCCGATCAATNTCTTCAAATTTTCCCAAACAAGCAACTGCCAAAGACTTCTCTCAAAAGTCAAATTTGCCAAANCATCTCCAATGTGATCCNTTTTGTTTCAGACCTGCAATCCACCCCGTCTCNCTCGTTGTTTTGTCCATATTGCATCTGGAACAATGCCGCCCTTGTGCCTCTTTCAAGCTGCTTGCAGTCAACGGGGCACACGCCGTAGGATTCGTAAGCCCTCAATGTTTCACGCCTTGTTCGGCAATCACAACAAAGAAGAAGCCGATTTTCTCGACCTATATCCGACGGGCGTCTACTCGAAGTATCGATATCGTGACTGCTTGTTGGTCGGTTTGAATTTCATAGACTTCGAATGACCAAGTGAGACCTTTGCACACCGCAATCGTGTTAGACTAGTCGCGAGGCCGCCTACAAATCTTAGCACCTTCACCGCCAGCCGCCCCTTTTGATATAGCTAATTTGGGTCTGTGCCCTATGGACATCTCCCGACTCTAGCTCGTGATTCCACTTGGCATTATTCTCCTTGAACTCACTGTACTTCATCTAGCTACATCAACGGCCTTGCTCGTGGTATCTGACTGTTGTGGAATGTTGTGGTTAAGCGCTTGATCAACAATGATTGGTGAAAAGACGAATTCAGTCATGGAGACGCCTCATGCCTCGCGAAGCCAGTCAGTGGCCGTGATACTAGGGCAGGCTCGATGAATTCTTGATAGACTCTGTGCATGTTGAGTAAGAATAGGTTTGTTGCGAATATGTACGGTGGTATCTCTGAAAATCCAGAACGCCTCCTAAGCCAACCCGCCATCGCATCTCACAGTGGTGGTTGTTCTATATCTAGTCATCAAGTCATGTCATAACATGCCTTCTCTTCTATCGGTGTCATCATTAGTCATCATTCAGATGCATGCTTGCATTTGACTTCCATGTCCTTAGACCGTTGTTACTGGCCACGCTTCTGATTGTGCGGTCGTAATCGTAGTCAATATCGTCTTCACTATCATAACGACGATGACCTGAAGACGAGGCAGCAAAGGTTCCCTTTCNTGAGGGACTGCTAGGTTCGTTTGTGTTACCAATAACAGTACCCTTCACCTGCTGATTCATCTCGTCCAGTTTGTAGTTCTTCATCATGAGCGAGAGCGGGATCAGAGGGATGCAGACGAGCACGGCGACAGTAAGGATCTTGGTCATAGTCTCTTGGTAGGCGCGGTTGATAGCGATTCGTGTTGGTGTGCCCATCGCGTATTCGGTAGATGCGACTTTCACGCTGCCAAAAATCTCCTTGGCCTGGTCGCGTGTTTCCTCCGGTAGGTACTGGGCGAGCTTGACAGGCACGTTCGCTGACCAGATAGCACCCGAGATTGCTGATCCAACGGCACCGCCAATCTCAAGAATGGTGAGGAAAGCAGCTGTCACAGCACCAACTTCGCCATGTCCAACAGACGCTTGAACACCAAGCTGAGCAGGTACATGCAACATGCCTCCGCCGATGCCGACACAGACTTGACAGCCGATGAGGAATGCGTCTGACACGCCCTCTGTACGATATCGGAGCATCATGATGACGCCGAGGAGATATATACAAGAACCAGCCGTGACAAAATACTTGTAGTGCTTGGTATACTTGATGATGATGGAAGTCAAGATGGAAGTGACAGTCGCTGTGAAGGTGAATGTTTGGGTAATGTGGCCAGCAGCTGAGACAGATTTGCCCTGCACGACCAGAAGATAGGAGTAGAAATATGGCTGCACGGAAAGGTAGTACACCACNNTGCATGCTGTTAGTTTCAATCGTCTCTCACGAACAGCGTCAAACTTACTGAAGTAGAAGAATGCAATGAGCACACCTGCAATGACGGTCGTGCTTTGGANAAGATGAGGAGGAAAGAATGCTCGGGGTGCCAGACGTGAACTGCGCTCCCAAAGAGGGAAGAGACAGAGGCAGACCAGACCACAGACTAGCATTGCAATGATGCTTCCATTGCTCCACTCCCCTGGCGCACTGGCTCCNNCCAATGTGAGGGGNNGGATCAGCAGTAGAGCAACGCCAACGAGAAGAAGCAGAAGTCCGAAGATATCCATCTCGAACCACAGACTTTTAAGAGTATACAACCAGTCCTTGCCGACGAAAGGTGATGGTGGTAAGATTCCCATCTTCGAAGCCTTTCTTTGGTTTAGTGATAGAGCAAGAGCGAGTGGTAGGTAGGCAACAGGCAGAACAATAGCCCAGATACCGTATCCCCATCTCCAGGTCAGATTCTTGAGTATCGAATTTGCGATTGGAGGTCCGATCCAGACGTTCAGAAGGTATGGAATATCTGGGATCGTCGATACAATAGCTCTGTTCAACAAGTCGCTCGTGTCTGCAATGAAGATCTGTTGGAGAATCTGAAGTCCAGTGGCGCCTGCTGAGTAGAAAATTTGGGCTGCTGCATATGTCTTGACGTTATTTGCCGCGGCTTGCTGGATGTATCCAAGGGTGAACAAGAATACGCTGAAGGTAAAGGCTTCAAAGCGTCCCCAGACATCTGCCACTTTTGCCATAGGCGGTTTGACAATNNTGCTATACTTTATCAGTCAAATGCAATCTCACGTGTTCTGGGTTTACATACAAAGTACGACTCCTTGGATCACCGAGACCGTCGAGATAAGCGCGTGTGCCTTGAACGAGCTAGTGGCGAACACGGTCAAGTTGGTGGTCACTTGTCCCTCCAGCGAAGTGGCATATGCCATCATATACAGACTGGAATTTATCAGCGATCATTCTCCAGGGCAGTTTGAACGTAAGTGAACTTACCCGCCATATGCAAAAACGAGAGACCACTTCGACCATAAAGCCGCGGTCGCCTCTAAGCGCTTCACACCAGCCTGGGCACTCAGTTGGCTCGCGACGTCAGATTCGGATTCTGTGTCCGAGAAGGCATCGTCGACAGGAGCTCTGTTCATCTTCTCCCTGCTGCGCCGAGGGAGGGTCTCCCCTACGCTGGAAAGTCTCCGAAGACCTGGCATGACTGCTATCAGAGATGCCAAGGACTAAAGAAACGTTGCTGATCGCATGAACATAAAGGAAAAGAATGGGATGAGAAGCACAAGGCTCCCGGACTTCGAAACAACAATAACCAAATGGCGGTGCGTACTCTTGCAGTTTGACAACAACGTTTTGATGCAGGGAGCGGCCTAAAGTTGGCTGGAGCGCGTCAAGGCGAAGGTTTGGCGGGCAGGGCTGCGATCTGCCGATGACGCCAAGATATGGTTATCGTTTCTCGACGATATCACGAGACTAGGTATGCAGAGGAGCTGGAGCACACGGAAAAAATAATAGAGGTAGGAACGAAGACTGAGACGGAAAAAGGTTGGACGTCAAGCACCTTTTGACCAAAATTGGCGGCCGGCGAGAGTCGTATGAGAACTATCGAACTGCCCAATCAGGATCTCGATCTGATAAGATGGCTCGAGACCCACTAGCTGGATGGGGACCGCCGATGGGACGTGCTTTCCTCGGTTGCGAGTTCGGATCCAGCCCAACTGTCAAATCTCATGACCTTGATGACTCTGTCGCCGTTCATCCTTCTTGAGTGCTTTCGCATGAGCTGAGATGCCATGCGTTTACATTGAGTAGAAGCTCAAAGTACTCGAAGCCGTCGTACTCAGCTGCCATGATTAGTCGTTCGGTGTCGATGCGAACGAGGGAGGATCATGGCGGTTCGCCAAAAGCTCTCACCGCAAGCGACTGAGACTACACTAGGCGCGCCCTCCCAAATCAATCACAACGCTTGTGACTGGTTGCATATGATGACTTGGCTGACTCCTTTGGCCCGCGAACCCAAGACTTGTAAGGCTCTCAGCTGAGAGGCACTGATTTGCTCACAACGCTATATGCTGCATGGCGCATAGAGCAAGGTATTCCCAAATCGAAGATGTTTGGCTGAGGGTGAGCAGGCATCTCAGAGAGCAAGATGCTGATAGCAGATATGATGCTGCTGTACTTCATGAGCACAAGGGCAAGACTTGTAGAATGGCGAGGCTGTAGCAATTTTCGAGTGCCCAGTTTGTTTGCTTGCTAATTGAAAACAGTCAGATACCACACTCCTAGCCATTCGAGTTCTCGTGGGAGATATGGGGACATCATTTAGGCATTGCTCAACGATCAAGGCCGGACAAAATTTCGAATATTGACAATCTGCTAATGCGCGACTACGCTCTATCGCAACGTCGTCCGAGAATCTATATCGCGATATATCACGACACTCCGTGACATGCAGAACGCAAAACTTGTGATCTGTTCAACCATATAGCCAAAAACGATACGTTTATCATGAGAGTCACTTCTGTCGCGACAACCATGCAACAAAGTCCAGGCCGGAGAAGCACGCTGAAACATTGCAGTTTCTGCTATTGGCACATTTCAAGTATTTTGTCTGAAATCTGCCTATTGTTCGATGTCTCCAGGCGTCCATCGTTCCTTCCTTGCGCGGCTGCCTCACGCACAGGCCACAGTCCCCTCATCAAGATCAACGCATAACTACATCTGCTTGACTGCTATTTTCTCAATCATCCACAATCATCCACTCTTCTCAATTCGACCATCCATAAACAATGTCGTTGTCAACGGAACCCAACACCTTTCCACTGGAAGTCTGGATACGAATCCTGGAGTTCAGTTCGATCGGAGTTCACAGGACGATGAGCCAGCTATCAAGTGCTTTCGTGCAGATAACCCGGAAGAGACTATATCACACATTGGTCTTTGGCGATCAAGACTTTCTCGGAATCACAAAACAAACAGCTTATGACGCGACTTGGTGTCGTAATCTAGAGTTCTTCTATGAGTTACACAAGGATCGCGATGACTGGAAATCATATGTTTATCGAGTGTATATACAATGCGGTAAGTTGATACAAGAATCTGGTCCATCGCGGATATACTTTTTGGGTCAAATCCGAATGCAAATCTAGTGGCAAAGCATCATCAGATCACTCTTAATCAGGCAAAAGCGAGGAGCTCACTGAGTCCCAAACAGATGACAGTTATTTTCATGACGATGCTGTGTGTTTCGACGAAGATTTGGCAGTCTGGAGAATTACTTCTCTGTTCGCCCATTCTGCTTCGACGCTGCCAAACTTGAAGTTCTTCCACACTACGACACCATATATGGGATTAATGTCCTGGGAAGACTATACTCCGCCCTGCGGTATAATCTCGATGTCTCTAGCCATGCAAGACGAGAGTGATCCGGGTCAAGGTATTGAGTACGAGTGGATGGACAGAGTCAATTACACGCTTGGAGAGATGCACACGCTTCGTTTTCTGGAACTCAGGAAATGGATTATGACGGATTATCCAAATCTTGGGACATCGTTCGATGAACCTGGAAATTGGAGCGTAACGCATCTCAACTTGTCGGAGTGTGGGCCTCTTACTCATTACATGACCTACGTGCTCCAAGCACCAAGAGATCTGCAGAGCCTGACGATGACATCTTGGTTGACACCAGGTAGCAAAATGTATGGTGGTGAAGATCCCATTAGCATAAAAGAAGCTGTTGAAACTCTGGAATCGATCAAGGATAATCTCCTGGAGCTTGAACTGGATCCAGGACCGAGCGAGCACTGGGTACACCCAGGCATAGGCAACAGATATTTTCCCAAACCGATGGAGCCGTACCAGTCCCATGCATTCAATACTTTCTCGAGGCTTGAACGTCTCACAGCACCATTGGAGATGTTTTCGCAATCCACAGGAAAGATGAGTCGCCGCGAGGACCATACTTTTACACCAATTTTCCATCGTCGCTACAGGAGCTCACATTGGTCGTTACATCGAGAGAACCGTTTAACAAAGTACTAGAGCAAACCTATGCTCTGCCGGACGATCAGTTGATCTTGCAAGATCGTATTGTTGAAATCAGCGATCTCTCTTGTCAAGGGGATGCATACGAGAAGGTACACGAGCTGTTCGAGGAACTATCACAACTTGCAGATCACAAGTATTCGTTACCGGCTCTTCGCAAACTCCATCTGCTGAGGGATCCTTGTCAATGGCTTGATTGTGAACATGTCAAGCAATGCAAGCGACAACTCGAACAGGCTGGGATCTCTGTACACATACATGACAGAGCCATTGAGGGACCAACTCAAGACGACTACAAAAGATGGGTTTCGGAGCTATGATAGTGCAATCTGTTGGTCTGAAATCAGCCAAGAGGCAGTTCATACAGGACCATGAGCTTTGCTTAGCATGCTGTCTTCATCTCGTCCTTAAGCTCAAGCCGCCATAGGCTCCTGTGGCTGTCACAAACGCCTCGTGTAAATCACAAAATAGTGCCACCATTAGCTCATTACCACCAGTCATATCTAGCTCCAAATCCGAGAAGTTGATATATTTTGTGGAGGCTGCCAATGTCTGCGTCCAAATTCAAGCGATCAACCAAATCAAGTAGCAGCTCTAAGCAATTCTCCAAACAAACTGCCTTCTTTTCTCGCAACTCCCCAGGCACACCGACCTCAGCAATTCTACCTCCATCCAACACAACCACAACATCAAAATCCACAATCGTCTGCAAATGATGTGCAATAGCAATAACAGTTTTACCTCCAAACTCCTCTCGCAACAACTTTTGCACAACAGCTTCAGTCTCATGATCAAGTCCTGACGTAGCTTCGTCGACCAGGACAATGCTGCCAGAGGATAGCATCGCGCGTGCCATGGCGAAGAGTTGTGTTTGTCCTTTTGTGAGCATATCGTCTGGGTTGAGAACAACGTCAAGAGGCGTTTGCCATGTTGGGCCTTCTGCTTGAGCCAAAGACTCGAATTTGGAGAGTAGGCCTACGCGAGAGAGTGATGCTAGCATTTCAGCTTCGCTGCGTTTTGTGTCTGTGGCGCGGAGAGACAGGTTCTCGCGTACAGTGCCGGAGGTGAAGTATGGGTCCTGTGGCAAGGCGATCATTTTCGAGCGCAGAAGTTCTTGGGACACGGTTGTGATGTCAACACCGTCGATCTTGAGTGAGCCACTGCTGATGTGCAATAAGCCGAAAACAGCAGAGGCGAGAGAAGATTTGCCACTGCCTGTGCGACCGCAGATGGCAATCTTCTGACCATGTTTGATCTGCAGGTTGATGTTCTTGATTGCGGATGGCGCAGTATCTGAGTATGACGCTTCGAGGTTCGTGATGGAGATGCTTCCTTCGGTCATCCAGTCTGCAGGAGGGCTACCCTTGCCTTGCTCTTCTTCTGGAGTGCTTTCGATGAACTCTTTCATGCGAGCAATGGCCCCCATACTCGTTTCTAGTTGTGTCCAAGCTACGACGAGCATCTCCAGAATTGGTCCAATATCCATGATGTTGATCAACGCCAGGGCGACGTAACCCGCATCTCTGCTAGCCCTGAGTTTGACAACTATAGCCATTGTTACAGTGGCTAGACCAGCGACCACAAGGTTCAGGACGAGAGACAGCCAATTTTGTACTAATCAAAAGGTTAGTAAGTATTCTCTACTAATTCTTTGGCGGTGTCCTACCTGATTCAAGGAGATAGTATGGAGTCTGACTCCCCTCCAATAACTTCTCGTTTTTCTCCCTATATGCTTTGGCCCAGCCAAAAGACTTGATGGTCGCAACACCAGTCACGGTCTCCAAAAGTGTGTGCATAAAGGAGCTTTGGCCTCGAGATCCATGATTCGTAGCTGTTTGCCAGTACGCAGATAGATGTTCTGAATGATCCAAAACACCAAGGCAAGAACAGGCAATGTGGCAGCGATGAACGGTGTGGCCACAATGATGATCGAGGCCATTGCAATAACGTCAGTCGTACCTGCCATAACATTGAGCAAAGCGTTTCCCAGCTGCATGTCGATGATCGAGATGTCCTGTGAGAATCTGTTGGCTATACTACCAGTCTCTTTACCGCCCCAAGCCGAGTAGCGGACCTTGACCAGTGCGGTAAACTGCTTGACATGCAGATACAAGCTGGATCGAGGGAACATGTATAGGAAGCCAACGAACAGAGTGGCGAAGACAACGACCACGAAGGCCACCGTTATGGCGCCCAGGATGCCGACCCATTTGCCGAGACTGGATGAACTTGTGACTTCAGCACCAGCCCACCATTTGAGTACGAGCTGTTGTACACATTGCAGAACAGAAAAGCCCATGATGAGAAGAGTGAAAGAAGCAAGACCGAGAGTGCCGAATGACTTGAAGTAATCCTTATACAACTGCCAGTTAGACACAGTTTTTGCGGTTGACGAGGAAATACTCGATGATCGTGAGGTTTTAATTGGAATCCCAGCAGGACTGGAATCGATGTCGTCTTCGGGTTCCTGTTCTGGGACACCAGCGTGTTGTCGGATGAATGAGGCAGGCGCATTGTTTGGTCCGCCTTGGTAGACCAGTTTGCCGTCTTCGATCACAAGCACAGTATCGGCATAACGTAGCCAACCAATAGCATGAGTTGCTAATACGACTGTGCTTTTCATCTTGCGCAGAAGTCCTTGAGGACCCAGGACACGATTGAAAACAAGTCTCTCTGTCCGAGTATCTAAACCGGAAAGCACATCGTCGAGCAGAACCAGTGACCTGCGAGAGTACACAGCTCGTGCCAGACTGATACGATTCTTCTGACCACCGCTCAAAGCTGTGCCGTCATTGCCTACGCGAGTATCGATACCGTCCGGGAGTTCTTGGAAATCCTGATCCAGTCCACACGCCCACGAAACTTTGGTCAACCAGACGTCGTCAGGGGGATCGGCTCCCACAATGTTTTCACGTATAGTGCCGTTCCAGAGCCATGAATTCTGGCTGCAGTAGGCTACTTCGTCGTCCGCGACAACTATTGAGCCAGACTTGACAGTTATCTCGCCTAAAAGAGCTTTTGAGCAGAGTCGATTTGCCTGAGCCCACACTGTGCACTAGTCAATCGACTTTTCGTGTATCTCTCAATCGCGAAACTCACCTTCCAACAACGATATTGAGTTGGTTACGAGATAGACTGAGGTCAATATCTTTCAAAGTTGTGCTGCCATCAGCGTAACCACAATTCAGTTTTCGCATCTGTGCAAGGTCGTTCATCTCCGATACCGAGACGCCTGTTTTCGGGTTGCGTCCATGTGCCATGGCCTCCGAATCAATTGTACGCTGATCTGCGTGATCTTCTGTGACAAGGTACTCTTGAATTCTGGCCAGTGCAGCAAAAACTTGCAGCAAGGAGGGCAGATACTGGATAGTCATAAGAAGTGGGTTAGTAAACAGTTTTAACACAGCCAATGATGTGAACAGGGTTGAGTTGGTCAAAGGTATTCCAGTCAGGTGAGTCTTGATCGCAAACGCTCCATACATGAAGAGCGTAGCTGCCTGAAAGTTGACAAGCGAGATGACCAGATTGATCATAGCCGCCATGCGAATCGCCCTTTGGGCACGAACTTCCTTCTCCCGCAGCTTGTTACCTTTATTGAGAACAGATGATCCAATACCAAGTAACTTGATATTCTTCATTGACCCAATAACGCTGGTGATGTAGGAAACACGTTCTTGCGTTGCCGCAAGCCATAGCTTCGTCTTCGGGCCAATCTTCTTGCCGTTTTGTGAAGTGATCGTGATGAATACCACAAGAAGCACGAGCGGAGCTAGGAATGGTAGTCCGACTTGGTTGTAGAGAAGTCCAAGAGCAATCACAATCGACACTCCGCAAGCCCAGAACTCGTGCATCGGTCTGATACCAACGAGTGTCTTCTCAACATCGACGTTCATGAGCATGAGGGGGATTGGAGTCTGTGTCGACCCGAGAGCGCAAGGCCTTGTCATGAAGCTGGCTGATCAAACATCCTCGGAGTTTGGTCTGGAAGCGAGTAACTGCCTGCCAATACCAACTTTGGAAGGTCGCAATAGCAACGTACACTATTGCAGTGGCGATGACAAGTAGGATGCCTTCTTCAGTCCCGCCCTTGTCAGGGTTGTCGATATAGTCGACGAATCGTAAGATCAAGTACGGCTGAGAGAACTGAACTGCCAGCATAAGCAGACGAGGGATGACCGGGAACATCATATCGTATCCAATAGCGCTGAATATGATGCGAAGCATGTTGACCTTAGGGTTCTTCGTAGTGTGCTTACGCCATTCCAGCCTGAATCTCCTTTGTGGATCGGTCGAGGACAGATCTTCATCCATCTGGTCAAGATCATTAGGTGCGAGTACCGAAGTGTACCCACGCTTGAACATGTTGTTCAGCCACCAAAACAAGCGTTGGCTGAACATATCGTTGGTGTCTTGAGGGCTACGCTTCTGTCGTTGCAACAGTATAGACTCCTTGCTCACGCTTTCCACAGCGAGAAAGATGGCACAGGCTACAATCTGACCGAGACCCAGACCCCTCATTGTTGTATCCTCGTTGCGAAGCCAGATTGAGCGAAGGTGGACAGCCTGTACCACTAAAGCCACCATCAGATAGAGTTGTAGGAGTGCACTTGGCCTGATAGATCGTATGTGCTCCCATTGTGACAGGATGGCGGCTGTAAGCGAGGCTAGGAATGAGAAGACTTCGGCAGGTATCTCTGCTGATGGCGCGTGTGGTCGCATACATCCTCTGATAAGAACAGCTAGGCTTAGACCGACGAATGAGGTGGATGATATCTGTGAATAGGTCAGTCAATCTCCTTGGTCACCGCTACAGACGAAGCAGATCAAAGTCTTACCGTCTTAGCCCACCATAAAGCAGTTGGCGACATAACCTTACGACTCCTACCCCATGTCCTTCTCAGCCTCAGAGGGGCCATCAAAAGCAGACACGCAGCTGGTATAAGTATCATGACATAGTCCTCAAGACCCAATGTCAAGTCAGGTCGGCCACCATGACAGACACCTGCAGTACTGTCATCACAGTTCCGGGACGACATGGTGAAGGCGACAAAATACGAAACGAACAAGAGTAACAGCAAAGGAAAGCGATTTGAGCTGCAAATGATGCAATGGATGTCTCAGGCTGGTAGAGTCATGGCAATTGAACAAGCACCTACGTTATATGTGAATTGTAAATTAATCTGACTGCCTAAGGTAGGGCAGATCTTCTTTTTTCTTATCATTCGGCAGCGGTGGTCGAATGTGGCAGCCTACCATTGACTATCCGAGGGGGCTTGCCAAGGAAGGATCCCCGATCTTGTTTCCAACGGTAGGTACAGCAAGTACCTGCGAGGAGCTGCATAAACACCGTTCTCTAGAAACTTTCGATAAGAGATTCACAAGGTACGGTGATTACCTGAGGTGCTCCATGGTCGTTCGTGGTTTAGATGATGTTGAGTGTGTCACGAAAGAAGGCTTGGTTGTTCTCTGAGAGAGAAGCTTCGTTCGATCCTCTCGCGTGGCTGCGAAGCTTATTAAGCTGCACCTCCCGTATCGGGTTTATGGTCACATCTGGGTACAAACCCGCGAACAATGAGGGGCTGCAGGAGTAGATGCTGGTATCTGATCAGTGCTTTGAAGTCTGGCATACAGAACTTTGGATCAAAATGTAGGTACTCTTGATTTCATTGCGCTTCACATGGTGGTCGACGGTAATGGCTGAGCAAGCTTCTACTCAGATTTGGATGCAAGGACATGTAATTGGTAACTTGACGCCTGAGCACCTCAAAGTGGCCCATACCGATGGTATCGATGCTTGCTGACCCTCAAAAGTCACATTTCCTGATCATATCACGATTCTCTAAGTTTCTGGTTAACATTCAACGATCATTCCATCTGAGCAGGGTCGCTTGTGTAACTAAGTTGTGAGCACAGACCACGTAGAAGATGCGGGGCGAGATCTTCGTTCGGTCAGCGGCTTCTATCAAAAAATAAATCCGGCGACCATCAAAGTCATTTCTTCAACATCACATCTCACAAAAACATCAAAATGTCACGTAAGCAGTCAAAGCAATGCTCTAGTGATGTTAACAAATCAGAGGGATACTCATATACATGCAGCATCACGAGCAGACGACATTGAAGACGACGACCCCGTCATCGCAGAATACAATGTCTTCATCACACCACGCCAACTCGAGCAAATCTACCTCCTACAATACCCCAATCGCAACCGTAGTCAAGCCTACAACGATCGCAATGGCGCACGACCTGTGGACTTCCGCCTAAAACCCCAAGCCGGATTTATGGAAATGGATATCGGCATGAACCCCAGCGCAAACTTCAACAAATTCCAAAGTCTGGTCTGGGGCGAGGCGATGAGAAAGTCCAAGGCTAATGGTGGAAGTGCGACTTTTGGTGCTGCGGCAGGTTTTGCGCCGACTAAAGGAGGCAAGGGAAGGGCCAAGCAGGAGAATGGTGAAATGAGTGTTGATCAGGGATTGTCGCATTTCCAGACCGCTATCAGTAGGGATGCAGTCTTCCAGAAGCAGACGCTAGGAGGGCAAATTCTGCAGGATGAAGCTGGCAACCCCAATTATATGTTGGGTGCCTTCCGCGGTGGTAAGTTTTTTGCATTTGCTCTCTGTTCTCTGTTCCTTCCCCTCATCATTATTCACGTGTTTTGCTTTCAATTCGTTGCATTTTTCTTCATTCATCTCCTGTTTGTTCCATCTGAGGCCATGAAAAACACATTACCCTGACAGAAATCTGATAAAACTACAGATGAACTCCACCTCACTCGCGTGGACGGTGTCGTGCAAATGCGACCCCAATTCCACCACGTCGACGCAATCACACACGCCGAAACCGCCGCCCGCCGCACCGAAGCAGCAGAAACCTCCGGATCCGGCCCCTCAGGCGCAGCCGCCCAAGCAAAACAACCACAAGCCCTCGCACTAGCTCAAACCTACAAAGACAACCGCGACGTCGAGAACCTAGAAGCCCTGAGAGCCAAAAACCTTCTCTTGATAGCAGCAGAGGAGAAGTGGACGAGATTGGAGTACTTTGATGAGGATGAGGAAGCTTCGTATTCGACTTACCACAGTCGACTTTTTCACTCGGATACTGGCTCGGCAACATCGTTGAAGAGTCAGATGAAGAATGAGGAGTATTTGGATGCGATTTCGGCACCACGAGTTGATCCATCAGGGAGAAAGAAGAAGAGGCCACTGACCAAGAAGCAGATGGAGAGGATCGAAGCTGCAGAGGATGATGTGGAAGTTGCTGGTGAGATGGGTGGAGAGGTTGAGGTTGAAATGAGTTAGGTGGAAATGGGCAAGATCATTAAGTCTTGCGTATTGAACCAGCAAAGCATAGAATTGAAGCTGTGTACATGGGGTATCTCATGAAAGTTTGATATGTGAATGAAGGCTCAAGCGCTTCAATGTCTGGTTCCATTGACGTTCTTTGCTCCACTGCCAAGCAGACTGGCAACAACAGTAGCCTCTCTCACAGCTCTTGAGACATGGCTTCTCACAGCTCCATCCTCAAGTGCGAGCAGACCACCAATAGTGCAACCGCCAGGCGTCGACACCTTTTCCCTCAAGATAGCAGGGTGTTCACCGTCCTGGACCAGTCCAGTTGTTCCTCTCATGACCTGTGCAGCCATAAGGTTTGCCTCTGCTCTAGGGATACCCATAGCAACACCGCCATCTGCAAGTGCCTCCATGATCAAAGCAGCAAATGCAGGACCAGAACCGCAGAGAGCTGTACAAGCATCCATGTTCTTAGGCTCAATCTCAACGACCTTGCCAATTCGCGACATCATCCAATGAACAAGGTTCTTAGTGTCCTGGGGCAACGGAGGAGTGGATTGGTTGATGACCGTCATGCTCTCGCGGACCTTGGATGCTGTGTTGGGCATGGTGCGTACAATGGTGATCTTCTCGCGCACTTGCTCGTGGGACAGGCCAGGGTATAGCAAATCTTCCAGTTGTGCTTCGGGAACGCCAGCAAGAATGCTGATGAGCAATTTGCCCTCGAGAGCTTCACGCACACCCTCCGCTTGCAGAACATCCTTGACGTAGAAGGGCTTGCAGGCCAGCAACACCACATCTGCTTCCTTCATTGCGCGCACGTTGTCTGATTGGATGACATTCAGGTTTGCGTTGTATTTTCCTAGCTCATTCTTGATGCGAGAAGCACTGCGATCGCTGCGGCATGTGGCATTGAAGCGGTTGGGTAGACGGGGTGGTAGGTTTTGTTCTTGTTCGGAGGATTGGGAGGATGAGTTGAGTGAGTCCATGATGCCGCCTAGAATAGCGATACCCATGGTACCTGTGATCTATACGTTAGTATTGAGTGTAGTATCTTGGGTCTCCCGTGTGCAGAGCGTGTGACTGGTGTATCTATAAAAATACACAATGTTTTGAGAAACAGAGCAGTGTCCACTGAGAGCCGACAATCTCAAGGCTCTCTTTGGACACACTCTGGTTCCGTATACATTGTGACTTTTGATAGCATACATTTTACTCGCTGTCCTGATCGGAGGACGATAAGGGTTATAAGATCAGCACACGGGGTGATTGTTCATGAACGTACCGCATCCCACAACGGTCAGGGTGAGACCATTGTCCGAAGCCATTGCGATGTTATGCAAGTGACAGAGAAATAAGTTTGACGCAAGACGAAGATAGCGGCCAATGACGCGAATGTGTAGAGTGAATCAAGGAGTGAGTGCACCTCCCTCAGTTTCCACGACGAGGACCCCACCAAAGCTTCCGCTCCGACCTCGGCTTGATCTCTCGGATCTATCCGCCGCTAACTGCTTTCGCCATGTCGTCGACTTGGCAGCACCAGCCTGACTGGCAGCACGAGCCTATCCCGCCGTGCCCTCCAACACCTCGTCTCCGTCCTGTTCCTGACAGCGACACTAGCCTGCCTCGCTTCGTCCGCGACGATTGCTTGCCCCTGAACTTCTCAACGCGCAAAGTCCATAGGTGTCGCGACAGCGCCGGGCCTCCAAACTCATTCCCAATTCCTCTGTACACCACCCTCACCCAACCTCGGGTCTTCCACCGTCCTCCTTCACCCATCCGACCCAATTCCGCTTACCCGGCGCCCTCTCACAAAGTCGCACCATGGATCCATTCGAAGTCCGCATGCGCTTCAACAGCCAACTCCAACACCTCAACGCCTCCGTCACATCCGCTCAGAAAGCAGCTGTTTGGGCCATCAAGTACCGCGAATGGGACGAAGACCTTCACTCCTGCATCCTCGAAAACCTCGAACGCAACTCACTCAACAACCGCGCCAACATCTTCTACTTCTTCGAAACCCTCTGCGATGTCGCCTCAGCAGCCAACCACATCGAATTCGTCCGCATGATGGAAAGAGACATTCTGCGCATTGTCGATCTCGTTGCTCCTGAGGATGGCAGTGGTGCTGCTAATGTCAAGGTTGTGCGCAAGGTCCTGAGAAACCTTGCTGGAAAGAAGTATTTGCAGCAGCAGACGGTGGATGAGCTGGAAGATTGCATCAAGGACCGCGATAACATTGGTGGTGTGGGTGGTACTGCAAGCCCAGAAGAAGCTGTCCGTCACAGCAATGGAAATGTCAGGGTGGAGAAGAGACAGGTCGAACAACGTATCGAAGAGGACCGTGAGCGCCACAAGAGACTTAGAGAGGGCATTTGGGCCGTGAACGAGGACGAATTCGACAAGACCTGGGTTGATGCTGCTGATCTCAATCAAGACGACTACCGTACTGCTATGGAAGAAGAAGCAGAGCGTAAGCAGTATGCCGGGCTCCATCGAACGGAGCTACTCGGTGCTTGAGCCATTCACCATTCTCAGCTTCACGGTCTTCTAACACATGATATGACGACAAGCACGAAGATTTGTACTATAGGATACAAGAAGGTTGCGTTTTTCACAAAAGATACCCCATTTCGCAAACACAATGCCAGTTTTTGATCGTTTCCCCAAACCAATTTCTCTCGATTTTTGACTGTAAAGATGCATAGATGTAACGAGAAGTTGATCTTTGTCCACTGAGAGTCGCGTAGCTCTGTATATCCCACTGGATATCTCCTGACTTATAAGTCTTCCGTGCATTTTCATAGCGGTATCTGAACGCTGCAGCTGGGAGGAGATATGTGCGTTTGTCTACACGGTATGTGGCTCATGACAATACTCTTCTGTACGCCCTGTCAAACATCTCAGACGTAAGCATCAGCCTAAAGTCAGCTATACAAATACACGATGTCATCGGAATATTATGGTTCATCTAGCGGAGTCCTTGATTTTTCTTCTCTCTGCGGATGTTCTTTGATGTACAAAGTCTATTGTGCATTTCTATAGTGACATATAAACATCTATTGTTCAATGGAGGTGTGTCTTCTCCGACATGGTATTTCTTACGACCAAGCATGCCTGATGTATTTCTTCAATCCAGATACGACTACACATTGCATTCTTGACTCGGCATGTGATCCATACTAGCATATAGAGGTGGATGTTCAAAACCCATGCGATGTTGCATGTGATGCATTGACCTGAACACTTCGGGTTGTTCTACTAGGTACCTACCTCATACATTTCCACATATCTTCCCCTCCTACCGTGCATGGTACGCGACCATCCTTCGTACCATTGTCAGCATGCTTTCACGAAGCAATGGCTTATCGAAGAGAGTTGCAGCCCCAAGAACCACCATCAGCAACCCGGAATCTGCCCTAGACTACGTTGAAGAGCTTCTATACAACTCCAAACTTGCAGATACTACTAGCGACTTGAAACGCCCTCGTGCAGGATCAGGATCTGCTCTTCTGACCGACGAAACGAGGATTGGCTCTGATAGCACCTCAATTTCAGAGCAAAAGCACATCCACGGCAAACCTTGTCCAGATCAAGACCAAAACTGCCACTATCATCATCAACTGACCCAACATTGTCACATACCATGGCGGCACTGTGCTTCTGCNTTGTACGTTTGCCTTATCCTTGACTTTATAGTTTATCTTTGCTAACGCAACAGGACAGTAAACGCCATCAAACAGTCCCACAGAACGGGTGGTGCATGGATAGGCGCTCCAGACGGCTGGAACAAAGATCATGAATCCTGCCTCACGACTACAAAAAAGTGTGATATTCATGCTGGAATGCATGGCATGTCTTCGGAGAAGCAGAGGAACAAGAAGTATCCAGACAAACCAAGGGTACGAGGGAGACACAGCAGAGGCTCCGGCGATCAAAAGAAGCAAAGGGGTGATGCGGATTGAGAGAAATTATACCACCACGCGGTGAAAGAGGTCTAAGGAAGCTACATTTGCTGTTGACGAAATCTGATACACAACGGGTGGGAAAGAGCTATGGGCATTTGTCCACACATCCATTATTTGCTATTTTAACGAAGAAGAAACCATGCCCAGATTATCGAAGATCTATAAATGCCACAGATGGACAATCCAATGCAAAACCTTGACTCGTTTCAAGTTGTGGAGGAAAGACGAAGAGATAATGCCTGTATACCATGTGTCCCAAATTATGGACAGTCAATCAGGCTATCTGAATGCTTGCATGCAAACCACTTCTGCACCAGCAATCCGCGCTCAGGATCCAACTTTGTAGCTATGCTTGCGCTTCTACTGTTCTTGATCAAGCACATAGCACCAAGTATCTGCACGAAAATGGCATGGATACAGAAGAGTTATATCCCATAGTACTTCGATATCCTTCACATCTATCTACTATGCACATCATGACCGGGTAGCTCAGCAATACCAGTACCGTCAACTTCTGCCCGGTCTACTTTCGCCATATTCAAAGGCAACTCCCCAATCTTGGGCTTGTCCGCATCAGGCGACGCCAACTCATTGACAGGCGCACTATCCGCTTCATACCTAGGTGAGGACAAAGCCTGAATGTCTCCNNCCTTGTCCTCGTACTTCGGTACCTGTTGCTGACCATTCTTGTCTTCGTCGAATGAGATGAGGGCAACATCACCATATCCAGCCTTTGCACGACGACGACGAATGAAGAAGAATATGGCTGCAGAGATAATGGCAAGACCTGCCACTGCACCTATAACGATTCCTGCGATTGCGCCGCCAGATAGCGACGTAGATTCCGGTGATGTGTTAGGATCTGAGGAATTCGATCCGTGCGTCTGCACCCAATGAGAGTCCCTGAGTGTGCCATTCCACGTCGTAAGCCAAGCTGGCGCATATGGCATCTGAGCAATTGTGGTGTCGGTCTCTTCTATGGTAACGGGTGTCGATGGGAATGTCGCGTTAGGACCTGGTGCTTGTGAAAGCCAGGTTGTGTTTGTCTCCCAGTTTTGTACCAGAAGTGCTGCTTGTAGGAACGCGCGACCGAGATGGTAAGGCTGACCTTCGTGAGGGATAAATGGTCTGCAAGGGAAGTACCGTGTCTTTGAAGCAGTGAGAGGGGTATCAAGCTCTAGATTGAGAAGAGAAAATGGCACGTTGATGTCTTTCTGAGTTGATCCGTCACCGAACGTGAACGTCAGATACGCAAAAGTTTGAGTGATCTCATCGTAATGGCGGGCGTCTGATTCGGTGTTCCAGAGATACAGTCCCAAAATCTGGTCATAAGTGACAGGGAGATACTTTGCGATTGCATCACATGTAGCTTGTGGCAGATGCAGATATGGGACACCTGGATTGGCTAAGATCTCCAGCGGTCCATCATCACTCAGCAGTCCACCCTGAGAATTCGCAGAAGCATTGCTATCGACTGTATATGCGCTTGTATACGGCCATTCACTGCCGTTAGCTCCGACAGAGACATCAATCAGCTGGAACGTCGTGTTTTGGGTAGTGATTGGTTCGGTCAAGCAACGAGACCTGTCATAACCACCCATGACTAGACTCGGTTCGATATCGAGACTTGGAGAGCCAATCTGGAGTCCGTATGAGAGAGATGAGATGATCGGATTTTGCTTCGCAGTGGCCAGCTGGAGGTGCTGGGTTATGTTGTATCCAGTGGTATTGAGCCATGTGAGGTTTGTCTCAGCACCATACAAAGAGAAAAAGCCAGCATTCATGGTATATAGCTGACCGCCAGGAGAGTTTACAGTGAGGTTGTGCGTCAGTGTGACTGCTTGATCATTGAGAGAATTCGAATTGTTGTTAGTATCCCACACGATAGCTCGTTCATGAACCCATTGAACGTCATTCGTTAGGTTGAGAGGCCACGACACAGTGTCGTCCCAAGAATCGCCGCCAAACAGAGGGCCGTCCATGTAGAGAAATTCTGCGTGTGCTTCCGATGATGTCCACATAGGCCAGCTTCCGGAATCCACCTGGTTTGGGCATGCCGAGTCTTGTCGTGAACAAGCATCCGCCGCAATCAGCAGCGAAGTCTTTGTAAGAGAGGGAAGCATCGCAAAGGTTTGGAGCGGATTGTTATCCCAGGAAATGTTCAGAGCGTGCCACGGCTAGATCTATTAGCATGCGCTGGTATTGACAGCTTATCGTGCTCTTACACCGTCGGGTCCCACTGCGAAGCGTCAGTATGAGATTGTGATTCTCTGCCATAAGGTATCTTGCCTACCAGGCGTTTCGCTCCATTTCGAAACCCAAAAGTCGCTCGCCGCCTGACCTGCTCGAGCGAGTAGGCCGAGCGTAAGTATTGACAACATGTCAAAGTTTGGTCTATATTCAAGTTTCTTTGAAGTCTATCGCAGCAAGCGGATCTGAGAGCGCAGAAACAACCACAAGTGCCGCCAAAAGAGCAAAAAAAGAAACCTACGACTCGACAAGCTGCTTATGGTCAGACTTACATTGGGCTTACTAAACTTCTGGCACAAGGATTAAGATTATGACTCGTTGAGGCACAGAACCTTGGGGCCTATTATTGTAGAGGATTGAGGCAGTACTGCATGAATAGATGAATTGATGCCCGGAGGATTTGCGAAATCAGGCTGTGCTGCGGCCTGATTCGCTGACTCGAAAGCACGAGGGTGTTGGTGCGACACTTTTGAATAAGCTATCTCAAGGCTGTGTCCTCTGCGGCTGGGCTCAAAGTGCGAGAAATTCCTGGTTGAAGGAAAAGAGCAGAGAGGGCCACTTATAATTTTATGACAAGGACGACGCAGGACTATGGTGCGCACGAGAGAGGTCTGTGAAAGGCCGAAGATGATGGTGATCATCTGCCAAGACAAAATCAATCAATCAGCCACCCAGCGATGTGGCTCATTCCTTCCTGGCTATTAGTTCGAATCCTCGACTGACTGTTGACTGCTATGTTTTGGAAAACCAAGCGAATTGAGTGCATACTATGTGTTTGTCATGGTCAACCAACACATGATGTTTCCTCGTTGACTCTTCGTGGTTTTAATTCGAGATCAAAGGTCAGAAGTGACTCTCATAGCCCATCAACAATCGACACACAGGCACACCTACAAATCTAGACGTCACTGCTATCGAGCGAGAACGCCGTTGAGGTAGTGTTGCATCCTAGGATGGAGGCTGATTCTTTGGCAGACCAAGAAGTTTCGACAAAGGCTTGGCTGCTGCAGCTTCCCAGCCTTGCACTTCGATAGCTTGTAACAACCCTTATAGCTCGGGATGGAGAAGGGGTCAGTCGTAGATTGTGAATGTCTGTAGCACACGGGGAGGACAGCATTTGCCTCGATGGAGAGCAGTCTCTAGACTATCCGTATGGACTGTGGTTTGATCGCAAAGTTTACATGTCGCATGCCACAGAAATCGACCTTCCTGTCTTGTAAGCTGTGTCATCACGCTACGTCGGACCAAAGACTCGGGAAGCCAGTCTGCAAACAGACCTGAACGGTAGCGACAAGATACAACGCATGCTATGTAGATTTCGACATAAGGTGCAATATGTGCTTAAGCGCGATGCAGAAGGTCAGTAGACAAGCACAGGAGTTGATGCGTCCTCCAGAGCACCGGTGCGCTGACAATCCATGAGTGTTTGTTTTGTGTCAAAGGTGACAGCAGAATTGATCGTCTTCGCGGACATGCCCGATTTGAGCCTGAAATGGTTCCGCGCTGCCAAGGAAGGAGCGATAGGAAGAAAGCTTTCGGTGCTTTCGCTTGATCTCTTGGCCTTGAAGGCCGTGCTTGTGAGGCTTGCCAGTCAGATGCTTGCATCTTTCCTCATCCTTATCACGTTCTTCAATCTTGGCTGTCTCGCCTCGGTCGTGGAAGTCAAGACTCGCGTGCACAGCCAGTTTCGTACGCCCGTACGACCACCCGCCGGCCTCTATAACTTGAAGATACACTGGTACTTTGGACACCAAGAAGTGCCGTTAAACACTCAGCATCCTTCGCCATCTTAGCTTTGCTTCTTATCTCGCCTAGCATGAGGATACGAGGATGGTCTCGAAACCCCATGGAGTGACAATCGATCAGATCGCGTGAGAATCCATCCGTGTCTTGTCCAAATGGCCGCCCTACCATTGACAAGTGTCTCGTTTCCGGGAGGCACAAGGAAACAAGCTCTCCGGCTCGCGAAGATGAGACGGGGTCGCCCAACTCGGACCGTGGTTCGTGAGATGACTCACGCGAGATGTTGCTTGACATCCTGATCCTCCACTCTCTTGGTTTCTCTTTGCTAATATCTCTGGGGTTGAACGTCCGTGTACAAGGGTCTGTGGAGAGACATGAGGATGATTAGCCGAGGCCGTGGATCAATCCCAGAAGCAGTTCTTGGGGTGAAATTGTGCAGCGATTGTCCGACGAGCGATCAACAGGCGTCCAATGGACGGTTTCCGTGACTCAATTTGCACGTTGTCTATCTGCAGTCTTCGTGCTTTTTATGCGCGCGGGTGGTCAATTATCCGCCACGATGAGGTCGCATTCTACCGCATGCGGAAGGAGATAAGAGTATGCCAAGTGGATTTGCTTGGCCAGAATCAGACAGGATCAATTTCGCCTATCATTGACCAATATATGCACTCCGTATTAGGGCCTACAGGTAGGTTCTGGCCGCCATAACGGACAGTTCACAGTCACCCGTATCTGCGGGCTTATCACGAGCCACGGTTCGTCCAGGAGGCAAAATCATCCTGAGGATAAATATGCCTCGCATGTCCCTCCTCCCTTGTGCGAGTGTATCTGTGTCATTTACTAACAACATTCATCATGCCGAATGTTGTAGAGGTCCAGGCTGAGGTATGATACCAAGAGTCAACATACTTCGTTGATCACGTTGCTAATATACTACTAAAGCCAATTGGCGGTGCCATTGATGCTCATGACGAAAAGCACCCAGAAACATTCTCCGTCAACTCATCGAACAAAGATAGATTGGATGAAAAGGACCCCAACCTGGTCAAGGCCGAGGAGGACACCGACTACGATGAAGGTACCATTGCCGACCCCTTCGCACCCTACGATGACCTGCCTGATGAGCGACACTGGGTTGTCACTTTCCGTGCCATGCTTGTCGGATGTATCTGTGGTGCTCTCGTCAACGCATCCAACATCTACCTCGGTTTGAAGACTGGTTGGACTTTCGGTGCATCACTCTTCGGTGCCATTATCGGTTTTGCTGTTCTTAAGCCTCTGGCCAAGGCTCTCCCAGAGAACTTCCCTCTTCTTGGTGGATCATTCGGCCCTCGTGAGAACAACATCGTTCAGACTGCTGCCACTGCCGCTGGTGGTCTCGGCTCCGTCATGGTGTCCGGTATTCCTGCACTCTACCAATTGAAACTGCTCAGCACTCCTAAGGAGGACTTCGGCAGACTCATCTCATTGACTATTGTCGGTGCTTACTTTGGATTCGCTTTCGCTACCCCACTCCGAAAGTTCTTCATCATCTACGTTGCCAGGGAGCTCAACTTGATCTTCCCTACTCCTTCCGCTTGTGCCTTGACTATTCGCAGCATGCACGCAGCCGCGACTGGTGAAGCCATTGCCAAGCTGAAGATGAAGGCTTTGAGTTACTCATTCATTGGTGCTCTCCTTCTCCGTGTACTCTCTCAGTACGCCATTGGTATTCTCTGGGACTGGCACATCTTCACTTGGTTCTTCATCTGGGGCAAGTACAACAACTCTGCCATCGCTGTCGAGAACTGGGGCTGGTTCATCGAGTTCACTCCTGCTTTCATCGGCTCTGGTATGCTTGTTGGTCTTAACGTTGCTCTGTCCTTCTTCGGTGGCAGTGTTCTCGCTTGGGGTATCATCGGTCCTGCCCTCGTTCACAACGGCATCGCTTTTGGTGTCCAGCCTTACCCTGAGTCTGAGAAATGGCACAAGGTTACATCTTTCTACTCTCTCAGCCCCAAGTGGGCCAACAAGGATACTCCTAGCCCTCGTTACTGGCTTCTCTGGCCTGGCGTCTTGGCTATGATTGTCATCTCCTTCACCGAGCTCTTCCTCCAATGGAAGGTCTTCTTTATTATGTTCAAGGCCATGGGTCGTGGTGCTGCAAAGGGCTTCAACGCCATGACCAACAAGGCTGGCATCAGCGGCGCCACCATCAACGTCAAGGACCAGAAGGAGGAGGATGTTATCAAGGATTCTGCCGCAGACCACGAGCTTGTCAAGATCTGGATGTGGGGACCTATCCTCATCCTCAGTATCATCGCTTGCTGCATTGTTCTTGGTGTTCAATACGATATGCCCGTTGGCATGTCCCTGCTCTCCGTCTTCTTGGCCTTCTTCTTCGCCATCCTTGCTGTTCAGTGCGCTGGTGTCACCGATGTCACTCCTCTGACTGCTGCATCCAAGGCTTCTCAGCTTGTCCTGGGTGGTGCCACAAAGGGTGAGCACTGGATGACCGAGCATGCTCAGCGTCTCAACTTGATCGGCGGTTCTCTTGCTTCCATTGGTGCTGGCCAGGCATCTGATCTGGTTGGTGACTTCCGTGTTGGTTACCTCCTCCGCACATCTCCTTTCCAGCAGTGGGTCGCCCAGGGTCTCGGCACGATTGTTGCCTGTGTCCTCGCTCCTGCCATGTTCATGCTTTTCAGCAAGGCGTATCCTTGCATCATTGACATTGAGGCCGAGACTTGCCCCTTCTCTGCCNNCCCCAGTGTTGGTGCTTGGCGTGCCGTTGCTGTCGCCGTCACCGACCCTACTTTCCCTGTCCCCAAGACCTCGGGCTACTTCGCCATCGCCTTCGCCATCTTCGGTGGTGTCATGGTTGTCATCCGTCACTACGCCTACACCGGCTCCTGGGAGAAGTACAAGGCCTACCACCCCAACGTCATGTGTATTGCCCTTGCCTTCGTTCTCAATGCCACAGTTTATGGTACCGCTATGGTGATCGGAGCCATCCCTGCCTACTTCTGGGCCAAGCGCAACCCTCAAAATTTCGAAATCTACGGTTTCGCCATTGCTGGTGGACTTATTGCTGGAGAAGGTATCGGTGGTGTCATCAACGCCATCTTCCAGATTGCAGGCATTGCTGGACCTGATCCTTATGGCACCAACATTGCCTGCCCTGGTGACTCTTGCTAGAGTGGCCTTGTGCTGTACAAAAAGTCAAGGATTTGTTTATGTGAATAATGGGTTTGGAAGGATGATGGATGATACCAGTTAATTTTGTTTCTATCGAGTTACGACGATTAATGCCGAGTTTTATAATGTTTCTTTCAGATAATGGAAAGATTTGTTCATTCATCTATTGGATCTTGCTGCCGTGTTAAATCACCATATGCCTCATCTGTGAGATGCTCACTTGACGATTGGTTCCCCGAGCTCCATCGGACTCTATCATTGGCTTGCTCTCGAACATATCCAAACGCATGTGACCTTACAAGTGACAGACACGATCAAAATAACATGTCGTTGCTCTCTCGGGAAACGACACTGATTTGATTATGATTCTGCATATCATCAGCACTGAAGTCTTTCTCGTGGATTTGCTTTGGGTTCGTACAGCTTCACGTGTGGTCTATTATGCGTAAAGAGAAAAACACTGCCCTGGCTATAAGCCATATGCCTTATCTCTTATACGTCAGAAGATAGATCTTTAAAATCGCTTCTGTGCTTCGAGAACCATAGTCATACTTGTTCGATTTGACGATTGTTGATGGCACATGATCATCCGTCGTCTCGCACGACCTCCCCGTGTGCAAGAGTATGTAATGCATATAGCTATAAAAATGCACAATTCCATTCAAAAACAAAGATTGGCCAAAGAGAGCTGCTAAGCAATTGCTTCTCAGTGGAAGCTATCTTATTGGCTTATAGTATTGTGCATTCTGATGGCGCGCACTTTACTCACTACTATAGTTGTAGTACAGTGGAAGTTACATCTTTCAGCACACGGGAAGGTCGATTTGACAATCGTCTATGGAACACTACTATCGGTGATCCTGAATCAGCTCGTCTTGAGGTGAGCTGAAGATTCGGTGCTCTTCTCATTCATCGTAGGGTTCTCATGTATCGATTAACGGACTTCTTTCATACTCGGATATTGTTGCAGAGAAGCTGGACTTCTAAAAATGGCTACAATGCAAATGCATCTAATCATGAAGCGCCCTTGGAAGGAATAATCCGTATTCATCTATTGTTTTGCTCGAAGGACTGTGGGGACTCAGATGGAGCTCGTGGTTGCTCAGCCTGGCCTTCCCTTAGATAATGTCCTATCGCTCGGTAACGAGCTGGTTGCTGAACATCCTTCGCTTGGCCTGTTGCTACCGTGCGAATCTTGGAGGAGGCAGGCGGCCGGGAAGCTTCCGCAGCTTTAGCACCTTTGTCAAAATCGAGTGGCATCTCGGTCTTTTCGATTTTGACTTTCCTGATGAATGAGGTATCATTCTGCGAAGGTACATCGGGAACGATTGTTTGTGGATCTGTGACTTTGACCCTCCTGATCTTTGGAACACCAGTCCACGAAGGTACATCAGAAACAAACGATTGTTGGTCTGTGTGTTGGACCTTTCTGATAAATGTGTTATCTGGTTGCGAAGGCGGTTCAGGAACAAATGGTTGTTGCTCATGTTCGTTTCCGTACACGGCAGTCTCAGAGGAAGCTGAATTCTGTGCACGAGCATGAGCGAAGAAATCGCGAGGATCTCTAGTCGCTTCTCTGATTATGCGAAGCGATGATCCTGTATCGCTTGTGGTGGGAGGTGAGGTCATAGTCTCGACCGTTTGTTCATTTTGCAGTTCACTTTTCGTGATCAAATGAACCTGATTCTCACTCACAACAGGCTCAACATCAGAGCTCTTCCTCTTTCTCGAAGAAGAGTTGAGGGCTGCATGATCGATCTCGGAACCTGCGTTGGCCTTGTTTTGCCATTGGGATTCTGCCGCCCTCGTTCTATCAACGCTTTCGCCTACAACAAGGCTGCGATCGTGGGTGCCGCAGGTAGAGCTGGCTCTACAGTATGCTGCCCAAGCTTGAGTATTTGTGGCAGAACGCCTTTGGCGGCATCCTCCTTCTCCTGAGCGAGTTTCTTTGCCCGGACTGCGGCTTTGTGATCCTTGTATCGCTGCTTGGCTGGTCAACCCTTGCTTTTGCATCAGCAACAGCCTTGACAAAAGCACCAGGGTTGTTTGTGTGCTGAATTGTCATCAGAAGAAGGGCCTGCATTGTGTATGCTGCGTCGTTTCCTGCATTATGGAGGTTCTCAGGGTCGACACCAAGACCGACCATCAACTTGCTCAGGCCAACAGTCTGCTTCTTTGTACCAACGAACTTTGTAGTATCGACATCCCGAATAATGTTGCCTTTGGCATGGGGGGCAAAATTGAGCTTACTCAGGTATGCAGTATCATTGGAGAGACCGTGACCAACGAGGATGAGGTTCCTCGATCCTGAGTCAGATGCTAGTAGCGAGCTGGATGAAGGATTGTTGAATATTTGAGTCAAAGTCTTATGGATGTGCTTTAACGAGACGACTTCGGAAGTACCAAAGTTGAACTTGTCAGGACAGCCATGAACAAATCTCTTGTTGACCAGATGTTTGTGTTCCTTGACAAGTATGTGGCGAGTATTGATCTTGGAGAGCCACTCGTTCCCATCGGGACCAGGATCGATGCCTGCAAGGTGGCGAGAGTCTAGTACGGATATACCAACCTCTGTGATCTTGTTTTGGGCAAACTCGAATGCCTCGAGATCAATACAGACAAAAACAGGATCGGCTGCTTTGAGACGTTGTAATCTTTCGAGCTCCTTAGGCTTGATCTTGACTGCTTCGTCAGATGCATCCTTGAGACCTAGGATATGCTGCATAGCCAACAGCTCTGCCTCTTTCTGAGCGTTCATGGTGTCTACTTCAGGCTCGGGTACAGCTACTTCGATAGGCGGCTTCACCTCTCGGGCAACAAAGACGTTCGGGAGGGCTTTCTGTATGGTTGCAACAGACTCAAAGTCGGAGTTGTTGAGCCGAGACCCTGACGCGGTAGCCTCGAGGAAGCTGAGAGGTCGGCGGCCACTTCTGATGGGTATTGTGTGCTTAGAAAAGATGAAGGTTGATGGTTTCACGACAGAGCGTATCACACCATTTTCTAGGTGCAATGCTCGATGGGGAATCATTCGCCACTTCCTGATATGTCTTGATTCATACAGGGAATTATCCTGAACCTTAGGCAGGAACGATCAAGCTCTGACCCACATTCGAGGCAACCAAGTGGAAAGAGCAAAGCAGGCAGTTTCCTGTAAGAGACAAGAAACATCAAGGTCTTTGGGCAAAGGGAAGCGGCGGCGGCTCGGTGGTGGGGTCCGTGCACTCGCCGCATCTCGAGGTCGATCATGCTGATGAAGCAGCGGCGACCAAGAAAAGAGAAATCACGACTTGAACATTTTCTTGCTCGACAACCATCACAATGGCAGCAACATCACTACCACGAACTGCTCTGCAGCGCTCTCTCTTCTCCGCTCGTTCTTCGCCGCAATGTCTGTCCCAGCGCATTTCCTCCCGCGTCAGCCAACCCACTACCCGCACATTCACCAACAGCTCAGCAATGCGCTATAAGACTGTAGAAGAGGCAAAGTCGCGCTACAGATTCGGTCCCTTCAGCTGGCAAGCCGGTCTTCTTTTCTTGGGTGCTGGTGTCGGAATGGCCTTCTACTTCCGCTACGAGAANGAACGCATGGCTCGCAAGCGCATCGCCGAACACAGCAAAGGTGTTGGTCGTCCCTTGGTCGGTGGCCCCTTCAAGTTGATCGATCACAACGGCAAGCCTTTCACGGAACAAAACCTCAAAGGAAAATACTCGCTGGTTTACTTTGGCTTCACACACTGCCCGGACATCTGCCCTGAAGAGTTGGACAAGATGGCTGGCATGATTGACAATGTCAAGGAGAAGCACGGCGATGTTATGAGATCTGTCTTTATCACTTGCGATCCTGCAAGAGATACTCCTGAGGTCACAAAGGAGTATCTGAAGGAGTTCCACGAGGACATGATTGGTTTGACTGGAGATTACGAGGATGTCAAGGCTACCTGCAAGGCTTTCCGTGTCTACTTCTCGACTCCTCAGAATGTCTTGCCTGGTCAAGATTATCTCGTCGATCACAGCATCTACTTCTACCTGATGGGTGAGTCTCTAGTCCTACAAATGCAGAAGGCAACCGCTGACTTTCAAAAACANGACCCCGAGGGTGACTTTGTTGAAGCCATTGGCAGAAACTTCACCGTCGATCAAGCATCAAAGGTCATCAATGACCACGTTGCAGACTGGAAGGGCAAGATCGACAAGTCTGCCTAGACGAAACTGCATACGAATACCTCAAAAGGATCTGTACGAATACTAGACGCCATGTAAAATCACCTTGTACAATACAACTCACACTCGTATATGAAACATTTTGTTCCTGCTTGTGAATAGAATTACCACGCAGTTGTGCCTCAATATGAATGTGTCCCGAGGGCTGATTCGACCTTTCCACGAAAAGAAGGAGCCTCAAACCAAGGACTCCAACGCAGAGAAGTACAAGTCGTGCGACACCTGTACCTGGGCAAGAGTCACTACAGCCTCAAAGGACAGAGATCCACACAAAACACGATAACCGCGTCAGTGACCGTTTAGTAGGAGCTTGACATCTCTTTCAAGTAAACAGCAAGCGGTTCCACGCTGCAGTGCTTCCGTTAACGTTTAAGCACGAGATCCACGGCGGAGAAGTGTTTAGGGGTTTCGTATAATGAGCCCACGACTCGATGGTAGCCTGTATTAGATACCGGTCGAGATGCAGAATAATCTAAAGTCAGATGACATGCTCAGAGAGAGTTATGGATATTATGTTCCTCTTACGCACGACCGCGAACGATATTAAAGGCGTCGATGACCGTCGTACATAATTTTGACATATCTGCACATACGAGCGATATAGGAAATCTACGCTGAATCACGCCCATTAACATCTACAGCACGAGATATATACCGAAGAAGTGTGCTCAAGAGTAGCATGTAGTGACCTACGGTCAGACACATCTCTGTATATAAGACTGGTGCATGAAATTACGCCGATACATTTCCATTAGATTTCAGAGCTTGAAATTGATGGCGGAGAGGTGTGTTTGGGGGTCGTGGTCAATGACCCGCGGCTCGATCGTAACGTAACAAGTATCGGTCAAAATGCAGAATATCCTGCAATCGGATAATTCGTCCAGAGAAAGAGCTCAACTGTATGGTTTCCAAAGCCCGCTACTTCTTCTCCTTGTTCCAGATCAGCAGACCCTTGCCGTACAGTCCGGAGATAACTCCGACACCTCTCTTCTCATCCATGGCAACACCGCTGGAAGAATAGATCTCTGTACCCACGTAAACATCCTCAAGACCTTTCTCTCTGGTCCACTGAACTATGTAGCTAGGTGCTACTGTATCACAACCCGCAGAGGTCGTATCAGCACCACAGTGTTGTCTCGACTTTGCGAACTTGGCCAAGCCGGAGAGTTGTGCATGCCCAGCAATCAAAAGCTTGCCGTTGAATACGTGCAGATTGTCTGGCCAGAACGGAGTGGTGATCGCCTCCTTGTAAACGAGTGTCGGCGGTGTAGTTGCCTTATCCATCTCGTAGAGGAAGACTTTGGCCGAAGAGCTGGAAGCCACGGCAAGAGCTGTGTTGTTCAAGACCGCCAATCCGTTGGCATACGGCATCCTTGCAATTTGCTGCGCTTGTCCAGTCTTAACGTCCACGTATGTGACACCACCCAGAGGAAGTCCAAGATAATTCTCGATCTTGTTCAGCCAGGGNNGGGAGATTTTAGGCGTGAAAAAGTGATCGTTGGTAACCAAAGCTTCTGTCTTCGAGATCTGGACCACAGCATTGGGAGCTCTCAGATATGGCGACGAAATGCTTTTGATGAACGTTGCAGAGTTTCCGAGGCGCGAAAAGTGGAATTGGTCTACTGTGCTGCCAGAGGTGCCGTGGTTGACTGCAAGAAGAGTGTCGCTCGGTAAGTGGAGAGACAGTCCCAGAGGATGGAAGGAATAGCCTGGAGGAGTGTTGAGCAGACGGATACTCTCTAGACTAGGCTGAGATCGAGAGTAGTCATAGAGGTAGAGTTGACCGTTCTGAGGTGTCGTTTTGCCGAAGACTCCCATGACGGTGTTCCAGACATCTCTGCCTTCGTCGCAGCCCAACACCACGTACCCTGCTTTCTCATCCACAATCAAGTCTTCACAATTTCTCAGTTGGGTGGCATATTTGATCTCGTAGCTGCCTTTCTCTGTGATCCACCCTCTAGGTGTTGAGAGCTTGGCAGGATGATTGTTTGTTTCCAAAGTGTACAGCAGAGATAAACGGGAGTAGATGTGCGGAATACAGGCCGCTACCAGCAAAAAAAAGCTACCACTGTCAGAAAATATATGCTACTGGATGCGCATCGAGACGTACGATATTGAGCTTGAGGCCCATTATGTGGAGGATGGATTTGAGAATTAAATCGTTGAGAAGAGTAATTCAGCTCAGTCCATACACAAACAAATATTGGTGCTTTCACAACGGCTTTTTTACTAAGCAAATACAAGCACGACACGTTTACGAGGAAAGACGGGCAGGAATATGAGGTTGTTGACGAAATTCGAAATATTTTGTAAAATTTGACAGAATGTTCAGAAGGAAAGAGTGATGGGAGATGAAGTTGCACCTGTTTGCTGACAGACTGCGCTCGGAGCCGAGGCGCATCCTTTCCATCCTTCAGCTTCATCAACCATGCAACCATGTCACTCGACCTCTTCGTCTTATTGGACTGGCCCATGTCCACCAGCTGATCCGATGACACGAACAACAGGATTCTGTAAATTAGCTTGGAGCTTGGTGGTTGACTGTTTCCCGTGTTGACGCGACGACAATCATATTCGACCATCGAAGTCCCCTCGTGAGGTCTGACTGGGCACAGCAGGCTAGCAGAACCGCAGCACCCATTACTTACCGACACCTGCGGTGAAACTCTCTGACCGACCATTCTCCCCAATCATGTGATATGGAGAATTACCTGTCTCGTTCAGCTTCAAGATTTCTTTGATGCTTTGTCGGCCTACGTAAGGAATGTTCTTCGATTCTTTGTATCTTCCACTCCGGTTCCGGTGGATTGATACCAAGTCGAACGTGCGATAGTCGTTCATGATGCATGTATGGATCAACCTGCCTTTTCGAACACTCTCGACAGTATCAGAATGGCTTATACTACTATGCCAGGAGCTTGGCCTGAGCAGCCGCGCAGTTTCGGCGCTCCTCATCCACCACAAAAACCTGCCTTTATTATGAAAGACAAGCATTGGTCTGAATTCTCCTCAAGATATGCCGCGAAACTCAACAGGAACAAAAATGGGTTCGATGTCAAATTATTTGATCCCAATGACCCTACCGCGCACAAGCTTGGACCCCCCAGTCAAATGCCTGATTATCCTCACATCATCGAAAAGTATGGTATACAAGTTTTGGACGCCGCTGGGTTCCTCAACCACAAAGTTGCAGTAACCAGCGGTGACATAAGCGGGCGTCTCGCCTTCGCTGACTGGAGGAATCCAACCCGTGATGCTGATCAATGGATCCATCCAGTCTTGAGATCAGAGATGTGGATCAATCTCACAGACCATCATTACTCTCTGATAAAACCGGCTTTACTATTAGCATCGGCTGTCTTGGACGATCCGGTCACACTAAATTATTTTCATGCCTTGTCTGTGCCAGCTGCTTCCATGGATACAGTATCACATGTCTCTGCAAGTCTCACGGCAGACTGTAAAATCATGGACATACCAGATACATTGTCTCCAGACCAACAGCATACCGTTTACCGGAGATTATGCGCCATGCGAAACTTCACGCATTGGGCGTTCGAGGATAACGATGCNAGGGGATATAGGCTGGACCGAAGCAATCACGACCGCAGCTGGTGGATATATCGAGGCAACTAAACCGTGAGTCTAAAGACATTTTCTATCCCTCTCAAAGACTCGTTTGCGATGTTCTTCATCGGCGAACGGGATGTTCATCTGTTTGATATAAGGCTGATTGCTCCTTTGACGCTTAGACAAACCGCCCAATCGAAGATCCGACTCAGGACGGAGTTTCTTCGTGTTCTTGAAAATTACGCAGCCAGTGTGGATCCAGACGACGAGAGTTACAGTAGTATCCTGGAAGATACCTACATGATGGCTGGGATTCACACATCACGTCGAGCACCAATAAATCACATATCGGCCATCTACCGTACCGGCCTTCTTCTGGCATCGACCCTGCTCCACGAGTTCACTCACGCTTTCGCCATGGCATACTTTGAAATTCCTCATACCCAGGATCCTGACCATGTTTACGAGCCTTGGGTCAGGGGTAACAGAGCTAACGAACAAGGCTGGTCTTTCGAGAACTACATCTTTGGCGGAGTGGTGAACCCCTATACCATTGGGATACCGCCCATGAACCCTAATTTCACGGGTTATCTCCAAAGCGTCGCGGCACCTTTTGGCTTTTACACCCATCAGCAGTGGGATCTCTGGATGCAAAACAATGGTTATTCTGGACACGTTATGGATTCGGACCGAAAAGACGATCAGGATTTTCCACCAGAGCGCGTGTTCCCTGTGCCACAAGCCTGGGTACACTGGCTATATTCTGATGATCTGTGGAAGGATCAAGTACATCGATTTGGGCTTTCCGTGGTCAAGGTGCCCAAGTTGCAAGAGTGGGGAGTGACTTTTCGTTGTGAAGGAGAAATTGGAGCTTACCGTACCGGAGAAGATAGATGGAATACTGGGCAGGTACGTGATTTTAAGCCAAACTGGGATTGATTTTGAAGGTCTTGAGGGAACCCGCTGCACAAACAGGAGGCTCACTCTAGACTCCCCACAAGTCAGATCCCAATGGCTCCACGAAGCTTTTCCTTCTCTACTTCGTTAATCAGAAACTGTCGATCTTCTTATACACCAGGATGAGAGAATGAGGCCCATGGTTCTGGTAGCTATACGTTGTATACAAGAGCTCTTTATTAGATCTTGGCCATTCTGTCTTAGTATTCTTCTCGGCTTGATTGTTCTTCGTCCGTGGTATGAGAACACATGAATGTGTGTTCGTGCGCGCTTTTGTACGATGGAAACGTCCATGGTTATGAAGATGCAGCCATTGGCCGACCTGATGTGAGACTTGTGCTCTTCTCGACATCGAAGCGCGGGTCTTGTATCTAGCAGCTGATAGAGGTCGTTTTTCTGTGCCCACTCGGATGGCGTTATGCGATGAGAGTCATGCGTCTAGGGATCTGCAGCGGGCAGGGTCCCAGGGTGACCGGAGAATTTCAAGATCACGGCAAGCTTGCTCGTGGAGGTCAATGAGGTTTTGATGAAATGTTCAACCTCTCGAACGTGACCTGGATCTTGATAGTGGGCTCCTTCTCCTGTCTGGTAGCTCGCGGCTGTGACTTCTCCTCCGATCGTCGCGGTCGCGACTGTAGCTTCTCCTTCTTTCGTAACTACGGCTTCTGCTTCGTCTGTCGTAGCGTTCGTAGCTTCTGCTCCTGCTTCTTCTTCTCTCGTAACTTCGACTCCGGCTCCTGCTGTCATAGCTCCGGCTCCTTGATCTCGAATCACCGTTTCTGACTTCTTCGACCTCGCCATCACTTCCATCCTTCATGTCTTCATCTTCTGCATCCAGCTCATCGATCTCGTCGCCAAGAGGACTGACGCGCGGTTCCAGCACATCGAGATCCTCCAGTTGTGTACGGCTCGGCATCTTCCAAAGCGATGTAGCGCAAACACGGTCTTTTGTGAGTAAGTCGTCGATGAACTGATCAACATAGCTCAAAGTGTATGCATCCCTCGTCCTCCTCTTCAACTTTCTGAAATCACTTAGATATGCCTCGAGCGTCTCGTAGATATCCTTAGGTTCCCAAGTCAAGCGAATATAGAATGCCGCCAGAGCCCTCAAGTACTTCCAATCTTCTTGTTGCAAATAATGCAATACGATTTCTTTCTCAGGCGTGAGTTGGAGGAGTTTGAAAGCGAGACAGAGAAATGGAGTGGGCTTTTGACCGACGCCGTAAGTGCCGCCGATGAAACTCAGGTCGACAGCACGATCGCAGAGGGTGGCAGCGTTGAGACCGAAGCATTGCTCTTTCCAGTAGTATGAGTCTACTATGCGATCGCGGACGGCTTTTTCGAAAAGCAGGAGAGGGTTTTGACCGCGGATGAGGGTGCCGGTGTAGCCGCGGTCATCGAGCATGCGGGTAGCATCTGCTTGATGCGCCATGACGGGTATGTGTGAGAGGTATGTAGCGACAGAGGCGAGTTGGCGCAAAGGTCGACGGACAGTCGAAGATGGGAAGAGAGTGACGAAGTTATGCCAAGGTTGCACAAGTCGTGCACAAAAGTGTGGAGCTTGCAAGTTGCTGTGGAGATGTCTTGCTTATCAACAATGAGGCGGCATGCGATAAAGCGAACACCACAGCCGTTGTGTTCAAATGAATATAGCAAGAGCTCAATATGGGGAAGCTACTGCTCACAAGCGGCCAAGTTCAGGTCTTGCTCTCGTCAGCGTTCGGTAATGTGACTTCCGTCACATCAACATTCCAGCAGCTGACAAGCTTCACAGTGGCAGCAATAACCTTCTTCCTCTTCCTCGCTGGTTACACAATCCAGCAACGGTCCATAGCCGACCTTCAATCTCAGCTCAAACCACGCATCCCAATCGCTCCTATCTCCGAATCTGCACAACAACCCCTATTAGGGCCTCAGCACCCCTCTCGCCTCTTCAATCCTGAACAAAATGCTCTCATATCTGAACATACTGCTGCCCAACGACCACAGCAAGTGAATTGGCAAAAGCTCGCACACGTTCAGATCGTCACAAATCACCATGATGTCTGTAGTACCATCATGTTCTTCGGCGATCTCGCCCATCTGAAATCTCCAGCCCGTCGTATTCTTCTCTTTCCACAGGCTTGGGCAATGGAGAAACAAGCTGCCAAACACGACCTGATAGATCCTTATATGGATATCACGCGACGCCTTCTTCGCAGAGCTGCTCGACGCTATAATGTCGAGTTGCGACCTATCCCTTCTTCTGCTGGACAGGAAGAGAATTCACTTGCCAATCTCTGGTCTCTGACGGATCTTGGACGAGTCATGTTGTTGCAAACGCCGGGCTTAGTGCAGGATGCCGAAGCTTTGGATGCCGTTCTGGCATATACCAATCCTGCCCCTATGACTTTGCTACAGCAAGATGCAGATTTAAGCCTCGCATACGAAGACCTCATCCTCGCAACCCCAGCCAAAGAGACACATAGAGTTCTTACTACGACTGGTCTACATAATCTCACTACGATCAGCTCTGCTTTGCATCCGGCTTATCTCTCCTCGCCGCATACCATCGCTAGTATCGGTAGCCTGCACAATGCTATCCACCCGAACAAAACGACTTTCCTGGAGACTTCATACATTCGTTTCAACGACCCTAAGCTCCCCGGCCCAGAGTGGGAGGTTGACTATGCCAGGGTTGTACAAGCTCGTCCGAAAGATAAGGATGCAGATTGGTTGTGGACCAAAATGTATGGCGAGTTTGCTGGCAGGAGATATGATATCTGCGGTCTGGGCTTGGAGGCATGGAGAGAATAATGACCTGATGATGATACGATGCACGAAAAGAAGTTGATGATGTATATTCCTAGACTGAACTGTTTTTGTTTACGAAGTGTCTCCTCCCCATATGCTGACTGGTTTGCTCTCAGGGGCTCTTTCTAGCTCGCGTTCAGCTCAACCGAGTCGACCTCTGTCTTAGCTTCCTCCTTCGGGTCCAAGAGCCTTTCAATGACCTCATACTGCTTTCTCAAGTGGGCTTTGAAGTCTTCGACAGCCTTTCCTGAATCGTCCTTCAAGATCTTGGTGAGGGCGGGAATCTTTCCGCTGATGATCTGTATCGTCTATGAGTAAGGGGACTGGAACATGTGAACAACCTACGTACTGGTGCTGCTTCTATAGGGCACTCGAGGCGCCTGATAGGCAGAATGGGCGAGTGGGAGCTCGAGCGCTCAGAGGCGAGGAGAGCTTTGTTCTTAGAGATTGTTGCCAACAAATCATCATAGATGTGACTCTCCTCGAGCCAGGCGATGAACTTGTTTCTGGGCTGGCGTTGCTTCTGTTTGCATATGGTCAGCCCGGCCTTGAGATCTTAGGTCATGCTGTGGCATACTTCTTCTTCACCGGTGCTCTGAACATAAAAAGTGGCATCCTTGGGTGCAACAGTTGCTGCAGAGGATTCCATGACCTCGTTCTGGGTTTTAGGTTCATCATCCGTTTTCTTGTCCTTGTCGGCACAGGGCTCGTTGGTATCCATCTTGACTGTTACACCGGATGGGTTAGTAGAGGTAGGTTGAAAGAAGGGGGCAAATCGCGCGCCGCATTGCTACTAGAGACTTACAGTTTGATTGTGGTAATTAGAGATACTAAAACTCGGAGAGAGGTATTTTTTGTTGTCTTGAAAGGACAAAGAGAAGACAGCTTCGAGAAAGTGGTCAGCTTTTGAAGGGTCGACGCAGAAGCAATCTCAGTCGAGTGAAACAGATTCTAGTGAGCAGAGCACTGAACCTCTCACTGAAGTGACGCGGTAACCAATCCACTGGTGATATGTGCCTATGGCCAATCATTTTTTGTTTGTTGTTTGTCGGATGGCCCTTAGCACTAACAGACAATGCATCAAACGCCAACGCGAATCAAGCGTTTCCAAGAAGAGAAGCTCCCTATCTCTTTCACCTTGGATCTATCATGTGGGAAGCAACGATTTATTCGTGCCTAACAACCATTCACTTGATATCTTCGCTTTCATCCCACTACCCACCTCTTTCTTTCGTGTTTACTTCTCATGACACGACTTCAGAGTGGGGAGGTTTGTCTTCAATCTTCCAGAATCAGCACGAAGCAACCTTCTCTCGCAAGCACAGTCTACTCGCATCTGCTGAACACATAAGTCGAGACGTTTTGCCATTTCCACCGTTCCATCTTCCACTCGCAACTCAACTTATACATATTGCAGATCTTTAACCTCTGTTTCCCACCAATATATATCTACTCAGTCTCTGGATCGACTCATATCTCCGACGGCAAGGCCAAGATTGATCAGATCTTCCTTCTCAACACCAGACTACCATAGCTTCGCCAATTTTGTCACAGCTCTATCTCACGCCACAATGAACGAGAATCCCAGAGCATGGCTTTCCCTTCATCCAACACGGTGGGCGCAGTATCCGGTACATTTACTCGCGTCTCTGAGTTCCAGGTCATCAGAAACCAGTTTCGAGAGCACGAAGTCTGAGGAATATCAAAGAACATTCTCCGTCCTGGCAACGATTCACAACCCATGGTTCCAAGATCCCTATCAGCTGAGTGTCCGCTTCGGGTATATTTCTAGTCTTGATCTGGTAGACTGGATTATCAAAGTGTCCAACACCATGGACATCACTCCCCGGCTCCGGTTTCCGGTATATGCCTTCTTGTAGGAGTTCAAGTTCGACTTTCACTTCGCTGGACATCCAAGGTAGCCGCGCATGCTTGTCACCCACATCGGCACCGACGCAGGACCGTGTCCAGTCTGGGCTGGCTGGTCATCAGCCACTGGCGATGCTTCTAAGGTCAAGATCAAGATGTACTGCCAACCTCACGGATGTCTTCGCTTCGTATATATATTGGCTACTCCAGTCAGCCACGTATGTTGGCCGGCCACTTCATCTGCTATACTGCCCGACTTCCCATCTGGGCCGGTCAGTCTCTAGTAGACGGGAGATCTCCAATGCAAAGATCAAACTTTTCTACACCCTGTTCCAAGACAGAAAAGATCCATGCGAAGCGGTTCTTGCAGAAGAGCTTCGTCACTCAATCCAATAGGAGGAACCCTTCGAGCGCTTGTTCAAGCTCAGCCAGTATGAGCCCACTCATGCCGCAGCTCAGATACAGAATACCATTCTTCTCAGTGTGGCCAAGGTGCTCGTACGCTTTCCGGGCCTCATCAAACCCGCCCCCGGCTACGCAGACTCCCCAGCTGCCCAAGACATGCGTCGCAGGTTCTCGGATCGCCCCTTCGATGTTCATGAAGGACCTTCGCCATCCAGACCATGGCGTAGAGAATCCATCATATCTTACTTGGGGCCAGATCTCCAACCCTAACGTGATCACGTTGAGTTATATAGATGCCAGCCTCCTGCTGCGCCTGGTCTTACTGTTCTCAAGATGCAGGAAGGCAAGAAGCAGAAGGATGACGAGGCAATGAGAAGAATAATGACATGAGGAAGAAGAGGAATTCGAAGAGGGCTTGAAGGAAATCGAGTAGGAAGAGCATGAACAAGAAGGCCTCGCTAGGTTTCATCATGGAGTAGATGATCTGTCTCTACCTTGTGGATCGCCTCCAACACCTGGCCAAGGAGAAGTTGACAAATCCCGACGACAGCAAATCCTACAAGTATGTCGCTGGTCTACTCATGGTGCTCAGACAAATGGTCGGACGGGTCCTCTGCATCCGCAAGGATATCTTCCAGATGCTGACAGAAGATGATGTCAATCAAATCTACAACGATATCTACAACAAAACCGCACAAACCAACCCAAACAACAAGCTTGCTGGAACTCTGTGTCCAAAGCCCGTCTCTGTTGACAATGACTACATGACCGCAGTTCGCAGATTTCAGAGGGCTCAAATTGTGCCTCTTGCAAGAAGGGAGGCCACTGACGCACTTCGAATCGAATGTGGTCACGCATATATGATATCGTTACAGGTCTTTACCAAGGGGCTTTGGTTGACTACTAAAAGAATCTGGGCTTCTCTCGACTTTCATCCAAACTCCCGCAATCATGTCGGCTCAATCTCAGGTCGACGGATCTCAGCCCCAAGCTCCCAACCTGTTCTCCGCCAACAAACCTCTCAAGCCTGCGTTCGGTGGACTCTTTAAGTCTTCTCACTTGTTTAGCTCCTGATCCAACCCGATCACAGGTCAGAGGTTCAAGTTCGACCCTCAGCTCAGCCAGATCGGTGCCTTCGGTCCTCCAATTCAAGCCTCCTACATCAACCTAAAAAGCCACCCTTTATCCCAAGATCATGGCTATTTCTGGATTCGAAAAAGAGGTCATCGCGGTACCTCCCCTTAGAGTACCATGTTCGCTATTGCTGAGGCCGCCAAAGACGCTGCATATCCCCTGACCCGTCTAACCATACATGCACCTGCCTCCTCTCGTACCGTTCACGACCTTCTGTCGTCAGACGGAGCTCGATTTTGCTACAGATCCAACTATACTTCTACTGACAGTAGCTGCGATTATATAAAGCCAGGCATGTCACTCACCATACATGGCTATACCGAGAACTCCCTCGACCCTATCATGTATAAAAATCACCACTGGTCCTCGCTTTCGGCTAGTTACCGAAGCTTACACCATCTGTTCTTCATTCAACAAGCAGGTATACCACATCAGGCAGCAATTCACAGGTCTTGATAAGCTCGTTGATGGTACATCATATCATGACCCAGCGTCCAAGCCATAACAACAATTACTTGAGGTCCAGTGGCCCAGTCAGATTTGGCACCGTGGTCGTCCTACCCCAAAAGGCAAACAAGGTCCAATTAGAGGCTGCGGGCCCGCAACAGCACGTTCGGTTAGTCGGAGACGCTTGCGCGACAGAGGAAGCTCCGTTTTCTTTTATTCTGTCCAGTCATGCGCAGGGTATTGGGGGGATAAAGTGGTTTTCTGAGAGCCCGCAGAGAGGTTAAGAACCAGAAGAGACTGACGACAAATGTCTTCAGTCCACGGAGGGTGTTCGTCTGAGAGATACTGGGCAGGTCTTTTGGTTTGCAGTAATGATGTTTTACCCCTGAATTGTCATAAAGGCATGGGAGGAAATTAGAGGCTGAGAAACTCTATTCACATTCTCATCACTCGCTGTCGCTTGGGCAATGAAGATGGGCCATGAGGATCATCAGAGGGGTACAAAACCAGAACAGTGACCTAGTCAAGTTGGACATTGCTAAGGGCAGTCGTACTACTCCAAAGGCAAGCAAGGCCCAGATCGGAGGCTGCCGGTCGATCGCAGTCTTAGACAGGTTCATACCGGGCAGAGTCTTGATGAGCTTCTTGATGGCGTTATGGGTAATAAACAGTTGAGTTTTATAGACAGCGGTGACGTTCTACTTCTTTTGCTGGCAGTTGGAGAATGCGTTGGAGCGTATGTAAGCGAACGAAGGATTCAGTATTACTGACAAGGGCGATAATTGTTAGATGATGGAAGCAGTAAAGGAGATGCAAAAGAAAGCTAGAAGAGTACCGAGGATGGAAAAGGAATATCGAAGCTGTTCTGTTGCACGAGCCTACGAAAGTTCCAAAGAAAAAGGAGATTTATTTCAGTCGATCGTTCGAGTTATGGAGAGACTTCATGTCGTGCTATAAGTACAAATGGCCATCGCTCCTTGCTAGGCATCCCCGAGTGTCTTCAATCTCGATCTCATCCTTCAAGTCCTAATTCAACGCTCGCCCTCGTCCATTTCATCGCTGCTGTCATCGATGGGATCAACGATGGCCATGACCCTCTCATAAGTGGGGAACTTGAATCGCTCGGGGATCTCATCGATGTAGGTCATGGTGGTAGCTTCGTCAGTCAACTCAGCCACATGGTTGACCATGTTCCAGATGCGTACATTCAAGTCCTGCTTTGCTTTCTTGTACTTGGGCAGATTAGCGATGGTCGAAGCGGGGATAGCCTTTTCAGCGGCATCATGGTAGTAGAATAGCTCTTCAATGAAGTGATCCATGTTGTCGTAGTGATCGTAGAAGATCTGCATGTCGACGCCTGGGATGGCATTTCTCGCCTCCTCTTCACGTAGCTTTGCGAGCTCGCTCTTGAGCTGCTCGAAGTCGGCCTCGGTGGCACCAAGGAAAGGTGGCTTGGCTGAGAATTGACCGGTAGCTGTAAATGTTCTAGTCAGCATGTTAAAGTTATATGTGGAGTGAGGACGGACTCGGAGCTTGAGGCAGAGTTCTTGGCTCATCAGACAAGTGCTCTTCGATCTTGGGTAACTTGGGCACCTGACCAGTGGTGCTGTCTGCTTCAATTCGTGCAGAGCGGGACACGGAAGGCGCACTGGAGTTACCGAGCCCCTGGACGGTGCTGAACTTGGTCCATGAACCTGTAGAAACTCTTCTTCTCTTGAGGGACATGGAAGGTCGGCTGATGTTGGACAAGTTGAGGGAATCGTCAACACTTGCGTCGGGCTCGGACTTGATGCCGGACTCCGACTTGATGCCAGGCTCGTACTTGGTGCCAGACATATGGTCTCCAGCCGAAGTACGAGACGCGCCACCATCTCTGTTGATCTTGGTGGCGTCTGCCTCTTCAGGAGACTTGATCTGACTCATGATGATGCGAATCGAGACTATCGAGAAGTGTTCGTCAAAGATCTCTGACGAGAATTACTTACGGGGCAGCATTTACGTTGTCAAGATATTCCTGATGTTTCGACAGTGAATGTGGAGAAAGAAAGAAGCCGGAAGGAAGCTAGTGTTTATCACGGAAGGTGCAGGTGCGCCAAGCAGTTGCAAGTGAAAGGAGCTACCATAGTGAAGACAAAGCTCTCGGACACACACACCGCACCGCATTGTCTTTTGATTGTATGCAGCAATGCTTTTCGATTATGCCAAATCTGTTCGGGAAACGAGCCAGCCTTCGGACGTCGACATAGCAAATGGTCAAAAGGGAAAGTAGTATTGAACGAATTGATTACCATACAGAAGAGCTTGATTTGATAGTTAGACCAGTCTGTACGTCTCTATGATCTATCTATTCCTATGGTCATTTGGTCCTGGATTTGCAGAGTTCTGCTGCCGTAGCTGCTGATATTTCGATTTCACGAGCCGTGAGACTTTGACCACTTGCTTTGATAGCCATGACACGCCCTCGCAGACGAGCTTGATGTTGTCTTCGAAATTAGCAGCTCGGTCATAGTGATCGTACTGTGGGCGCAGACGTTCTGGTCGTGCTTGTCCTGGAAGCATTGGTCTTGTTTGTTTCTGTGGCATTGGTCTTGTTTGCGCTCGAGGTGAAGGCGGCAAGTCTGCCCTACGCCGAGGCGGAGGCGGTGGATCCTCTCGAGGGGAAATTCCCATCGCTGTTCGAGGCGTTGATATTGTCTGTTGTCTAGGCCTCGGTCTTAGTCGCGCTTGATGTAGCAATTCATCCAGCGACAGAGACTCAGGCGGCAAGACTTCTTGAGGCGAAGTCTCTATATGCGCACGAGGCGAAAGCCCCGGTTGCTCGCTTATCGGCCGTGAGGTACTCACTACTCTTTCTACTTCGAGGCTCTGAGGATGAGTTGTATACGCTGGCAGAGACTCCAGATCCTCGCGAGACTGAGGCGTCCAATCTTCGTTCAGTTGTTCTCGTAGTCTAGATATCCTTTCTCCAAGCGCATCGAACAAAGCAGATGCACACGTTGGAGGAGACTGGAACGTCAAAGCTTCGTATGCTGGAGGAGGACCATAGGAGGGGTTAGCATATCCAGGCTTCGGGCAGACTTTGACGCGTATCGGTGTTTGGCCAGGGTGAAGGGGTGTCCAGAATGGGAGTTGTGGATGAACAGAGTTGCATAGACTGCAGACGTGTGTATCAGGTGTAGGCATGACTGGCATACTCTTCAGAGACAGTATATGCGAAAGCAGAGATGAGGAGAAGCAGTAAGTCAGGACCTCTAGATGTCAATAAATCCGAGCGTCCGGATATTGAGTCATATTCCATATACGAATCCGTGAATCATTCGTGGTCAGCGGCTGAACTTGTTGCGAGAGGAGTTTTGAGTTTGTTACCAAGATGATAAGCTAAGTCCGATGCCAACTTAAGCCTTGCGAGCCAAAGATGGAAGTCGTAAGAGAGTGTGCCTTCTGTAAATTCAGATTGATTCGTTTTTGGAGATATACATACCCAGCGCGCCTTCTATGCATCGTACTCCGACTGCACAGAGAGCAAAGTATGCACTATATAAATGCACAGTTCTGTTCGGAAACAAAAGCATGTCCTCGGGGAGTCGATAAATTTTCAGCTCTCAGTGGGCATCGTCCTATTTCCCATTGCTATTGTGCATTTCTATAGCTACAAGCGTTAAATGCTTTAGTGTACGGGAGTGTAGAATTAGGATTGATACGTTTTGGAGACATACATACCCGCGCACCCTCTATACTTCTCTAGGCTTCATCAGTTGCTCGCAGCCCCTCATGATCTTTGCAAGCCTGCCATCTCCAGCTTCCTCCAATGCAGCCATGATGTTGTCTTCACCTCGAGAACAAATCCACCACTGAATAATGCCGACAACGCAGAAATCGACATACTGTGGCTCATTTCCTCCGAACGCAAAGACGCCCTTGCTGTCGCCATCCCCATCCAATTCCTTGTAGAACTCCAACATGGGCATGACAGCATCCTTGACTGTCTCCCTCCATCCCTTTTCTTTTTCTTCTTGCAGTGCTTGTGTCCTCAATTTCTCCAGACTGCCAAAATTCTTTTCGCGGGTGGCATAGAAGTACTCAGAGCCCCTCTCGTCCAGAAACAAAGGCACAAATGCAATGACATGTTTTACCATCCCGCCCATGGCTTTACCCACTTTGCCCAAAACCTCTTTCTCAAATTTCTTCGTCGCTTCTTTTGATTTTTCGCCTTGAGGAAACAGCTTCTGCTCGAATTCTGGTTTTAGAGAAGCGAGCTTATTGGCAATGGCACCTGAACCCATGATTGTCTCGCCGCCAATGGAGATGGCAGGGAGAGTGTACTCGATGTCCTTGCCAACGTCTTCGGGCTCGGGATTCACACCCAAATCTTTGAGTGTTTTTGCGATATCCGGATACGAAACTTCATGGTGCTCGTAAGAAAGTCCGAGATAGTTCAGACTAAGTGTTGTGCGGAGAACGAATGGTGACCATGAGTAAGGCCATTTCTGGGATGTCAAGTCATGGAAGATGATTTCGGAGGTCATGATTGCGAAACTGGTTTGCTGAGTGGAAAAGAGGAGATGAATGCTTTAACATAGGCCCATAGACGGTATAGAAAGAGTCACTGGTATCAGTTGATTGATAGTCAGAGGTCGAGGTTGAAGTTGACGGGAGGTGGGGTACCTTGTTGTCAGCCTCGGCTTACTAAGCTTTGCTCGTATAACACCAGATGAAGGTGTCGCAAGAAAGCAGGATCGGTTGAAGGAGTTAATCGAAAAACGGAAAGCAGGACTAGAGGGTCTACGGAATAGCGCAGCATAGACCGCGAACAAACATTTGTCAACGTTTAAATTCTGGGTATAAGATTTGTAGTGCTTGTCAAATGTCATGGCAAAGCCTTCTATGCTGTCACTAGCGAGGCCAACTCCTCCTTCCTTTCCCTGAAAGTGCCTTGTGCCTCCCTCTCGCGTCTGGCCACAACATTGACCTCCTCGCGAATCTTCTCCAATCTCTCGTTCAGACCAGCTTCTTCAGCAGCGGCAGCGATTCTCTTGACATCGACGTCGATACTTGTCTTTGCTAAGAAGTCTGCTGCTTCGTTGATCTTCTGCCGCAGGGTTTTTGATCTGATCATGTAACCCGTGTGATGCTTGACGAGTTTTTGTTCTAATGTGTTGCCCTTCTCGGCTGAAGAGATGATACGCGATCGGACATTNNCTAAGAAAGGTCAGTAGATGTTGTTTTGTTGCGGTTGAGAAGTTCTTACGTCGAAAGCCTCAGTCATTAGTTGGTGTTCGTCAACCTCATCTTCTGCATAACCCGCGAGACCAGGAAGCATGCCTCGTTCATGTGCCTTCTCCCAAGCCTGACCAAAGCCTTCTGCTAATAAAGCGCGACCTCTCTCGTCTTTGCCCATCTCCAGCGCAATGTCGAGACGTGCCCGCTGAACCTGTTCGTCTGAGAACGATGTTGTGGGCTTGGGCGTGCCTCTGACCTTAGCATTGCTAAATTTGAGAGCATCGTTTGCAATAAGTAACGCCATCTCACGATTAATGCTGCTCTTGATGAGATCGTTATTATCCGCGGCATTCTTCAGCATGGCATCCACGTCGACCACACTCGGCCGTGGTAGTCCTCGTTGGATGACTTGTGATTGACGCTTGAATTCTGCTCTCGCGAGTTCCTCCTGCGCTGCCTTGTTTCTAGCATCACGGAGTGCAGCATCTTCCTCGCTCAACTCAACCTCAGGGCCCATTTCTTGTTGTTCTTCAGGTAGTTCAAGTTCAAAGTCCATCTCTTTCGGTTTGGGAAGGGCGGACAGCTTGCTCTTGATGTCGCTACGGAGAGCATTTTGTTGCAGACGAAGGTCCCGTGGTGTTTGTGCGATCATTTGCATGCCGTCGCCAGCATTGAGACCGTATGTGTCGCGAGGTGTGCGAAGTGGAGTAGCGCCAGGGCCACGTGGTGTTGCAGCGATGCCATTCTGACGGAAAGGGGTTGCCATGGGGTTCGGTGTAGCAGTAGCTTGCTTGCTCGGAGCGACGCCTGAGAAGCCAGTTGTAGCATCGCCTTCGTAGAGCTCGGTGTTGTCGCCTCCCAGCAAGGCAGACTGCGTTTCTGTTCGCGCTCTGGCATTGCGAATCTCGTTGGCAATACGGTCTTCTTCTTGCGGTGCACGAGGGGTGCGGAGAGGAGTTGAGCCGACGACATCTGAGTAGTTCCCAATCAGGGCACGAGTAGCCTCGTTGTCGCTCTGACCAGCTTGTAGGTTTGCGCGTTCACCGACCATACCCATCTTGACAATCTCGTCCAGCTCACCCTCGCTGACCTGAGGAGCGGGCAAAACGAGACCGCGACGTCTACTGCTGCGTTCGGCTTCACGCAACTTTTGCTCACGTCCAGCTTTTGCGGCTGCAGCAAAAGCAGCTTGGTTTCCGCCCTTGTCATTCTTCTGACGCTTGCGATCTTCGGGGTTATCGTCCTGGTCGCCTTGTCGTTTACGCTGAAGCTGCTGCTTGCGGGGATCGAAAGCGTCACGCTCACGTTCGTTTGTGGTGACTTCCTCTGCAGTATCGTAAAATCCAGGAGCGGGAGCTTTTTCGAAAGGAATGTCGGCATTGTAATCCATCTGGCCCTTCTTTCTTGTGACGACCTTGATATTGATGCCAGCATTCTTCAACTCTCGTCTCTTCTGCAGGACAGCCAAACGTCTTGATTCCTCGAGTTGTCTCTCTCTTGCCTTTCTCTTTGCCTTCTTTCCCTGAGTATTCGCAAGACGAGCACGAGCCTCACTCAGCATTTCCTTCTCATCCTCATCCATGTCGATGGTGTCGGGTCGGGCAGGCTTGCTCTCGGGATCGGGATCCATCTCTCCAGGGCGAAGTTTGCGGACATCCTCAGCTGAAGGAGCAGCAGCCTCGCCGCCAGCAGGACCTCCAAGACCGAACTCATCGTTTTCGCGCGACTCTGCATCGTCGAGCAGTTTTTGGTAACGTTCCAGACATTGTGTAGCAGTTCTTCCGACGATGGGAGCAATTGTGCGCCATTGGGTGGGCATCAACTTTGCCAGGTGTAGAAGTTTCTCATCCTCGTCTTTGGTCCATTCGATCTTTCGGATGCCTGGGTCCAGCCATTCTGACCATCTTGCCTTGCACTGCTTGGGAGTTTTGCGCGCGAGCAGCGAAGAGACTCGAGCCCATTGTTGGAGTCCATACTTGGACACAGCGGCCTTTAGAATTTCATCCTCGATGTTGGTCCAGACTCCTCCCTTGACGACGGGCATGCTGGCGGTTGCGACAAAAGTGACTGAACGAGCAACAGTGTTGGCTTCGACGCATCGAACAAGCACGCGCGACCGACTTCAATGCCAAGCTTGACTTCTGGACGAGTCACGTGAAAGCACCTTCTTTTGATGACTTCGTGATGACGTTTCAGAAATCATGGCGAGGCATTGTCAACACGAGGAATATCGAGTGCAACCTTTATACCTACAAACACATATCTCGAAAATGTCACTGCTTTCACTCAAGTCATCGCAAAGAGTTTTCTCAAGAGCGTGTGTTCTGCGAGCACCATGCCTGAGGCAGACTCGTCTGGCTAGCTCCAACCCTAAATCCGCCTCTTCTCCNGACAGACACACAAAACGTGAGTCGCACTTTCGCGTATCCGTCTTTCATCTTCAACATTTCTAACCATAGCAGACTCAAAAGCAATCTACACCACAGTCTCAACCTGAGCAGCCCAAGAAACATAAGACTTTGGCTGAGATGGACGAGGAGCTTCGCCAGAAAATGGCTGGCCACTCTGGTGATGGTGGTGACGCTGGAGTTGAATATGAAGACGGTCAACCTGTCTCCATGAAGCGCTCTGTCAAGAACAACATGTTCCGCTACATCTAAGCCATGTGCCTGTATTTCACCAAACATTCACCCCAATCTCTAGGCTTTGCTTAGGGCATACGCACACCACGAGACCACGACAATAACGAAGACTAGGGATGACACGTTATGGAGTGGGGAGTGTACTTCCATCTGGAGCAACCATCGCACTTCAACAAATCTATCTCTCTACAGCATTTGCATCACGACTCAGCGGCCGAGAACGGTCGGCATAGTGCATTCTTGCGGTTTAACATCTTCGGCGCGACGGCCATGAGCCTTACAGACACAGCTTCCTGCTTTTATACCTTCGGTATGTAATTCTATAGCATGCGAAATTAGGAAGGCCGTCGAAGCCATGAATTCTCGCAATGGCTATACACAACTCTTCCGAACCGAATTAATTATTCTGTCTCTTCACAATTGTCTTATGCAGATCAGATCAGATCAATCATATTCAAGTTCTCTTGAACGTCATTCTGGTTTGACAAATATCTAAGAGGCTCAACTTTATCGAAGAATCGAGGTTCGAACGCCAATTCTCCGCACTTTGCCGTGGGACGATCATCACTTCGACTCAGTCTGAATATATGGACAACATATTGCAATTTTTATAGATCACTATAAGAAGATTGGCTTGCAATCCCGGAGTATTGTAAATCAACCAGAAATGTGCAAATTCAATCTACAAGAATTACTTCAGTATATATACGGTTCAGGAACAGGTGAGGTCGAAAGAGCATAACCTCTAGTTCCCGTTAGACCCCAGAGGGTACGTCACTGAGGTTTTGGTGCTGCGCGGAGACAATCCTCAAATGTCTCACAAGCAGCCTTCGACGACATCTGTAGTGTACCGTTTGACTGCTTGAAGTCGAGATTCCAAATCACATGCGAGTCTCAATCGTCCTCGACGTCACGTCTGGAGCTCGAGGTCTGGAGCTATAAGAACACCATGGCCTGCCACTATCTTGATCAGATTAATCAATCCTCAATCGCACATCATGTCTGGATTGACCCTACTCGCTCTCGCCGGTCTGGCTGCGGCTGACTACACAAGTACATTCGGCGGTGCCCTGCCTGCCGGCATTCAGGCACCTAGCACTGCTGGCTTTAAGAACCCTACTGTCCAGCCTTCGCGTGGTGGTGCTGCGATCTGTGTTTCTGGCGATGTTGCCGTTCAAGCTTCTGCTCAGAATGTCATGTTCAACTTCAGCGTTCCCGCCAATGAGTCCGTCGTGACCAATACCTTCCTCGAGCTCATCTCTGCTGGCTCGACATTCTCAAAGAGCATTATGGGAGGCATGCAGAATGTCACTGGAAACTACACTATTGCATCAACTCTGTGTATGCCTGCCAACGGCACAACTCCCAGTTCTGTTCAGCTTCTCACACACGGCATTGGATTCGACCGCTACTACTGGGACTTTGCACCCGGCTACAGCTACGTCGACTACGCTATCGAGCAGGGCTACGCAACATTCAGCTACGACCGTCTCGGCGTCGGCATGTCCTCAACNCCCGATCCCATCAAGACCGTCCAAGGACCCCTCGAAGTCAGCATCGCCAACCAACTCGCCCTCATGCTGCGCAGCTCCACATTCGCCAACAACAACTTCACCACCGTGATTGGCGTGGGCCACAGTTTCGGTAGCGCCATCACTCAATCCGTAACCTACAACCACCCATCCACTTTCGATGCTGCAATCTTGACTGGATTTTCCACCAACCAATCTGCAATTGCACCTTTCCTTACTGCTTTGAACTTGCAGATCGCATCTCAAAACCAACCTTACAGATTCTCAAACCTCAATAATGGATATCTGGTCGATTACTCCACCGTCAGCAACCAATACGGTTTCTTCCGCGCTCCCAATTTCGACCCTTTGATTCTCGCAGCAGCCGAAGCTGCTAAAGGAACTGTAACATTCGGAGAACTGTTTACCCAAGCTGCCATCTCTGGTGTTGCGGCAAACTTTACAGGTCCAGTTGCTATTGTAAACGGTGACGCGGATCTGCCTTTCTGTTATGGAAATTGCAGTTATCCGATGGATAAGGCGGAGGCTGCTGTCAAGATGCTGTATCCAAATGCCAAGGCTAATGGAACGTATCTTGCTCCTTTGACTGGGCATGGAGTCAATTTGCATTATACTGCTATGGATGCTTATAAGTTTATTGGCAGTTTCCTGAAGCAGAACAGAATGTAAGATATGAGGATGGGTTAGAAGTATAGCAATATAATACTTGGATATGTTGAGACTAGTAGTGTCGACGATTATAATCAGCCTTTGTCGTTCCCAAGTTTTTCTTGGTGTTTATGAACTCATCTCGAGGTTTCAAGGCATAATATACGATGGGCACTCCTGTTAGAAACATCTGCATGTCATGATACAAGGTCGATCGATATAAGTCAACGAGAAACATGTCTTTTGATTTGCTTCAACTGCTTGCTATCGGACAAAGGCTTTTCGAACAAAATCTACTTCTCCTCGACCTCAAGGTTCTTAAGACCCTCCTCAGCCTTACCAACATTCACCTCAGCACTACCAGGACCCTCAACATGGCCATCAGGCTGAGCAACAACATCCTTCTTAGCAGCACCAGGGAATCTAGAACCCTTGTCCTTCTTAACCTTGACCTTCTTCTCAGGGGCAGGAGGGGGAGGGTAAGCCAACTTCTCAACCTTCTGCCACTCCTCGTTGGCCTGGAAGTCTGCTTGGATGGGTGCAAGAAGCTTGTTCAGGGCGTCGGTGACAGCAGGCTTGAGGATCTGGGGAGAGAGGATGTCCTCGCGGTAGTCGGCGTGCATCTGGTCGATGGAGGTGTAGACGAGGGGTTCGCCTTCTCTGCGCTCGACGACGAATTTTTGCTCGCCGGTTTGGAGAGCGGAGATGGGGAGGAGGACGTATTCGACGAAGCTGAGGACACCGTTTTCCTCGACGACCTTGGGGGCAGCGACCTGGAAGTACATGTCAGTAGGAGTAGACACGGAAGCAGGTTAAATTGCAAATCAAAAACTTACAGCCTTCTTCAGCTTCTTCTTGACGATCTCGGGTGCGTCCAAAAGATCGATCTTTGAGTCAGGGTCGGAACTCGACATCTTGCCACCAGTGAGACCTGAGCGAGAATCAGTATGATCATCATGTTACTAGAGCTTTGGACTTACCAGGAACCATAGAGTTCATCAGATGGGCACGCTCGCGGAAGCCGACCTTGGGCAGGATCTCCTTTGCTGAGAGATGTCGTTAGTCAAGCATCAACAACTGGGCATCAAGCATCAAAACCTACCAAGGGCGAAAATCTTTCTCTGGTCGACACCACCGAACTGAGCGTCAACATCGAGGTCTGCCAGAAGTCAGCATTAATGGTCATGTTATGGGAGTTCTTCAACTTACACTGCTCATCGAGACATTGCATGATAGGGTACTGCAACCAGATTAGCTACCGATAAGTGTTTCATGGAATGTAGAGGTTCTTTCGTACAATCAAGGCACTCAGAGGAGCACTGTCTATCTGATTGTTAGCCAAGATATGCTTTACCAACGGTATCCTCACTCACCAGTCTGCTTGACAACCTCAGCACCAGCTCTCTTGGCATCGTGTGAGCTGACGATACTGTGCAAACGGTACTTTGAGCAGAGTCAGCAGAATGCTTTGCTAGGCGTCTTCAATTCTACATACCATGTCCATGTTGAATTCAGGAGTAAGCCTATGTTTGTCAGTCACGTTTTTAGACGGGTTTTAGAGATGCTATGATGCGAACTGCAGCCAGTAATCTCAAAGAAGCCTTGGTTTTGAGCTCTCAAGTAACTTCCAGGGAAAGATGCACCGTCTCGAGAGGATCGAGGACAAACAATCGTCAGAGGACGCACGACTCATCGGCATCACTGACTGCAGTCACAGGAACCACTTACTGGTAAGAAGAACCGAGAACGAATTCGAGCCTAGATCAATATGTCAGCGTTTGTCCTTGATAAATCTGGAGGGAAGAAAAGCAGAGGCTGTCACAACAAACAGTATGCTATCTCTACAAATGACTTACTTCTCGATGGACACTCCGACGGCCTTCAGGAGACTTGTAATACAGTGGCGGTAGCTGTAGAACTGTTAGATTTATGCAAAGCAAGTCTGATTAATCTCCACGTACTATTCAGCACGGAACTTGACAAGCTCGATAGGTGCCTTGAGAAAAAGTCAACGTTTTGTTCCTTGGGTGGTATTGTAGTCCAAGTTACCTTCACTGTGAGATTGTCAGTAAATGTCCTTATCTTGATAAAAGAAATGCCCGAAATTGATGGGCATACATAGACGGGAAGTACTCACAGTTGTCGAGGAAGCCATGGATCTTTTCTGGTTATTAGCAGTTGGCAAGCATTAAATGATCAATATCAACGCACATCAGCAAGGAGAACCTTGACGCGGCATCCAGCCTGGAGGAAAGAAGCGATCTGAGTTGCGGGCACTAGGTAACCACAGTGAGGACTAGATGAATCAGCGTAGCCCATGCAATCGATGTCCAGTTTCAATACCGGCCAGTAGTTGCAGTTCCCCAGTACAGAGACACAGTTTCCTGTCACAAGTTCAGTGAGAAAGTCAGACACTTGTACGAAACATAATTGACATACGCCTTTATCAAGCTTGGCCTTCAAGATGTCTGCACCGAGCACCTCCTGCAAGCCCGAGACGACTGGGAAAGGAGCATTAGTATATTTCGACTGAAAAGATAAGACTTGGCGATGTTCGTGTTGTTTTGTGGAGAAATTGGGCAGCTGTATGTGTTGAAAAGTTGTGGCAAGTGGTTGACGTACTCAGGTCGTACTTCTCCTGAGGAGTTTGGGGGTTAACGTTGACTCCAGGCATTTTGAATAGTTGCGCGATCAACTAAGAACTGGCAAAAATGGCAAGAGCAGACGACAGCTGTATACCAAAACCAAAAAATTGCGGGAGTGAGGTCGGCGGAGGAGAGCGCCAAGACTTCGAGACGAGTGAGTCAAGAATGTGCAAGCTTGCACAAAGCGACACAAACGATGCGGCGAGTTATGCTGCAGCGGCGGAATGTTGCGCGAGTCGTGTACGCGTAACGGCGGCAGTCAGGAACATGGCCATGATGACAATCCGCAGGTGCATCTTGTTGGACAGTTACAGCCGTTTCAGGAGCTGTCGGAACATTTCTTTTATTATAATCTCCTGCGCAAGAAAATGAAACACTGCAATCTTGTCTTCCTCTTTAATACTCCTGCATGAACGACAATGGACGATACACAGCACGCGACAGCGAATCCGCCGCTTTCCATGGATGACGCTATGCAAAATACCGACAATAACCATGACGAGAAGCACAACACGCCTATCCACGACAAGGTTACGCCAAACGAGAACAATGATACACAATCCAATGGAGAGAAGCCATCTGCAGTAACGGCATCAGCCGCATCTATGCAGCTCCAAGATATGGCCGACAAGGCTTTACACTTCCTCTCGCATGCAAGCAACGAAACTCTTGGAGCTTGCCTTGTTGGTCTGGCTGCTACTACATACTTTGTACTAGGGAGAATTGGTCTGGTCCTGATTGGTATTGTCGGTGGTGTAGCACTGCATGCCACATGGGATGCTTCACACTCGTCGCCTGATAGACTCGATGCGAACGAGGCTGAGCGGAAGAAGCGGAAAGAGGTTGGTCTCGACGTAGTTCAGCGTCTGCTGCTATCGAGAGAGAAGACGAGGCAAAATGCAGACATGGACGAGTCGGATGATGAGATCAGGCCATTGGTCTCCACCAGGGCCGCTGACTTCTCTTCCTTCCGTCCTGACACTCAAGCTGCTCTGAACGTCTTTACGGATGCCATCATTCGCGACTATGTCAAGTATGCATTTTTCCTCGTTCTCCGCTGTCCTCATTCTCTGACTGACGTTGATGCNAGCTGGTGGTATGCACCTGTTCTTCCTGGTGAAGACTCGTTCCCTTCAGCCTGTCGACAGGTTTTGGTCGGCTTCATCGTTTCCCTTTCCAATCACCTGTCCCGTAAGCGGCCTGTCGATACCTTCCTCGATTTTGTCACCAATTCATCCTCGATCGTTATTGTCTTCCTCAACGAGCTCGCCGCTGCTCTAAACGCCTCGCCCAATGCTACCCCTGAAGAAGCCGTCCACGCCTACCTCGACATGAAGCCCGAGAGCAGTCTCGCCAGCATCATGGACTCCAAGCACCAAGAGAAGAAGCTAAAAATTGTCGCAAACGACATTCTCCTGAAATACCTCGACAACAAGACATATATGTGTGGCCCCGCCCAGATCTTTCTCAAACAAGTTTTGGCCAAGCTGGTCTTGTCTATGACCGTTGACAGCTGCTCCAAGCCGGAATTCATCAATCAATGGATTGTTTATTTGCTTGAAGAGGGAGAGCCCGAGTTGATGGAGGTCATTGATGCTGGCGTCGAGGGTTCTGCTGTTGTCAACTCTCAAGCAGCCAAGAAGCAAGTTTCTGTTGCTGAACAGGGCGATAAGCCAGTCTCGAGTCCCGAAGCTGTTCGCGAACACAAACGCAAGGCCAGTCGCAACAGAGCTGAAGAGGCCATGGACGAAGCTATGAGAGAGGCGCAGAGGCTTAGTCAGCTGATCGCTGAGGAAGAGGCAAAGAAGTCCACGACCGAACCATCGACTGTCAGCAGTAGTGGTGATGTCTCTGAAACCACTACCCAGGGCATCATGACTCCTTCGTCATCTCAAGGAGATGCTGATGAGGGTGTCAAGTCTGATGCGACCAAATCATCACCGAGCGCGAGCGCTAGTCCCCCACGGGCATCTGAAGACTTGAAGAAGCCGTTCACTAGTTTCGACCAAATCCTTCCTGCCACAAGTCCTACTGCTTTGTCTAGCCAAGAGGACAAGCTCCGCCTTAAGCCCCCACCAGTCTTAACATTGTTCAAGGCCACGATCAACATATTTGATGATGCATCTCCCGGAAACAGGACAGTCATGCGATCAAAGCCCAACATCGATTACATGATTCAGATTGAGCCCACCTCTTCCAGTTTCCCAGGCTGGATGATTGTGCGCAAGTATACTGACTTCGAAACTCTGCATGAAGTCCTTCGTCGTATCTCGGTTATCACCGGCACTCGCTTCACTGACTCTCATGCCGACCTTCCTTCATGGAAGAACAATACCAAGTCTACTCTCCGAATTGAGCTAGAACGCTACCTGAACGATGCAGTCCGCCTGCAGCCCCTTGCTGAGAGCGAGGGTATGAAGCGATTCTTGGATAAAGATGGCGGTGCTTCTCGTTCACCTGGCGGTAGCAAGGGCTTCGGATGGCCAACTCCTGTTGCCTTCGATCAGATGGGCAAGAGCATGATCGATACATTGACCAAAGCCCCTACACAGGTTGCTGGTGGTGGAAAGGCAATTTTTGGAGGTGTTACGAGCATTCTTGGTGGCAAGCGCACTTCTGTTGCCTCAAATCACAACGCTAGCCGCTCATCAATCTCACTGAACCCTGGTGCCTTCCTTGAGGACAGCTATATGGGCAGCATGGGTAATGTCGGTGTCGAAAGGCAGAGCACAGACAGTGTCAGAAGTATCCCCGCACCTTTGTCTCGCACTCCATCGCTGTCCAAACGGGTACCATCAGTTACTCAACCAGGCCACAAACTCGAGCAGTCGGTCGACTTGAAGACCAGACCCAGCTTCTCGACTCCTCGCACTTCATACCAAGGTACAAGAAGTGGAGAGCTCAGCCGTCCTGCATCATCAGCAGGTCTGTCGAAGCTTGACACAAAACTCAATCTCCCACCTCCACCATCGGACATCCCTGATGACTATGCTTCACCGACAGCAGTATCTCACCAACCTGCTAGAATCAGTGACGATATGACTTACAGTTCTCCTGACACACGATCGTCAACATCCAGATATCCTACTTCTGGTACCAGGTCACGACGCACATCCAGGTCTCCAGAGTCGCTGACTGCACGAACGACGCCTGCAGTCACTCCAGCTGCCACGAAGGTTACGAAAGCCACTCCACCCATCTCAGAACAAGAAACACAAGTAGCCGTGGAACTGCTCTTCGCAGTGATAACCGAACTCTACACTTTGTCTTCTGCATGGAACATTCGCCGCACTCTACTCAACGCCGCAAAATCCTTCCTTCTCCGGCCCGGTAATCCTCAGCTCGAAGCCATCCGCCAAATGATTCAAGCCAACGTCATCGACACTTCTACCTCTGATGCCTCCATCGCCGCCCACATCCTCAAGATCCGAGAGAACTCCTTGCCTACGGAAGAAGAGTTGAAAGCTTGGCCAAAAGAAATGACAGCAGAAGAGAAAGGGCAGTTGAGAATCAAAGCCAGAGGATTGCTTGTCGAGAGAGGCATGCCTGCTGCATTAACTAGCGTCATGGGAGCTGCTGCTAGCGGAGAGGCATTAGGCAGAGTGTTCGATTGTCTGCAGGTAGAAGGTGTGGGAAGAGGTGTCGTGTTTGGTGTGCTTCTGCAGGCCTTGAGGGCTATCGTGCAGTGATATTGATGCATATTGATACCCCTTTTCTCTTTTTGTCTTACATAGTTTTAATGATAATTGCATATGAAGTATGAGTATTCCTTAATAACTCTCCATTCTTGCGCATTCTCCATGTCTTGCATACAGTGTTCTTGTCTTCCTGCAGTCGATCACGATCGGAAGCAAGAACGTTCGTGGGCGCTGACCCTGAAGTCACTTCTTCAAGCCCCTAGTGCAGTTACCCTGATGATCCCGAAGTCGACGTCAAGCAATGCTGAGCGCATATGAAAGCATTGCGATGAGAGCCGCGAATTCAAAGGCGATGAGCCAGGTCAGTGACTCCTGTCAAAACTCCTGGCCCCTCACAGACCGATGCTTTTATGAATATATTCTTGCAATCAACAAGTACGGGGTATACAGTGGGTAAATCGCAGGTCACAGACCTGATTACTTCGCTTAGTACAATCCTTTTCAGTTCTTTTCCTCAGAACTGTGCTCAGAGTGAGACGAGCCAGATGGGAGCATCCAATCGAGCCAGGAATTCGGCGTGTAGTTTAGATGAAATGCCAGCCAAAGAAGCTTTATATACACAGCAGAACTAGCTGAGTTGACGTCAAAGTAGTTGACAGTATCTCACATTTGTTGAAGGTTACTTTGTTGATAGATTCACGTTTGAAGCAACTACTCCAGGCAATGAGGAAGGAGCGACACTCACCCTCAGTTGAAGCTCTCCCGCTTAGTGAAGCCAGAAGATCTCTGTTCGACTCGCAGAGGATGTTACTATCATATAGAGATCATTCTAAGCGAATGCTTCGAGGGAGCAAACCCCAGAACCGCGGGTTCAAGCAGTAGTGCAATTGATGCCTATATTGCTAGGAGCATGGGACAATGCTTAGAATACACGCTGCACAAGGATGGCTCTGGTCTTACCAAGGACGACAGGGTCCTCGACTTCCAAATGTGAAGGGCCTCCTCCTTTCTCGAGTCCACACACCATCACAACCTCATATCATTTCATACTATATACACCTTCCAAACCCCCAAAGTAGGGGATAGGTAGCGAAAGACAAAGCGTCACGGACCTGATCACTTCTCCTGGGGGTTACTCTCCGCTACAACATGCTGTAGGTTTGCACACTTCGCGTTCCCACAAAGATGACTTGCTCCATAACCGACACCATGAGTAAGGAATGGTCGGCTGGGTTGATGATGTAGTCGGTGTGCCAGCCAAGAGGTCTTTATATAGGCGTCTGAGTTATTGACATAAATCTTCTACACATGTGTCGACGGTCACTTTGTTCATGGATAGATCTAGGTTGAGAAGCGACCGCGCCAGCCAACAAGGAAGGCGCGACACTCATCCTCAGTGAGCCATCACCCACTCTCCTATATCAAAATTTCCCTCACCATCACCACCTCAAGGCCCTCCACACCATATGTGCCAACCAGACTCCTCATCCTGCACCCAACATCCATCGCTTTATCGCCAGGCGGTGGTGGTCTAGTGGTTAGGTGGTTAGCATTGCTTACCACTATTTGGCCTTCCAAGGCCATGGGTTCGATTCTCATAATCGTCATGAGTTTCGCCAGAGCCAAAGATGCTCTTACTGAAATAAGACCAAGGCGACTTGGTGGCTTTCCCCCTCCTGAAAGGACTTGTAGAAGTCTGAATTGGAGGGTTTGTTTTGCTGGTTTTTGTTTTGCCGGACGGGAAGGGAGTTTTGTCGTTCAATTCAGATAAAATCTAGCTAGAGGGAAAGACTGTCCCATCTCCGATGGACATAAGGCGTAGTTCAGTTCTAGCCGATTCTCAATCTACAGATCCATTTTTGAACTCTTCCCCGTTGCGGCCTCTCTCGAGTCCTCTTTGTTATGATGAAATCCATGATCAATCTGATCTATCCTTTGTACTCCGTCCACCGGCTCTGGTTAGCGCTGAGTATCTGAAATTGGCAATGAGTATGCTTGTCGAGGTTTACTCGGGTGAGTGGCTTCATCTTGATCAAAGGATGTCAAAGACCATCAAAAAGCACAAAGATATTCGACCATGCTGAACCATATTGATGAAGAAGAACAATGAAGGAGAGAGGAATGTAAAAGCAGGCGACCCTGCCCCTGAGGTAGGAGATCCAAGAGCATATCATATCGAGCATCACTACTATCATTACCGTAAGTATGGTCACTGTATCATGAAGGCCTCAAAGAACGATACTAACCATGAGATAGCACTTATACACCACCCACCCACAAATAGATTCAGGAACCTAGAAACAGCGGTACCATGGTTAGAATCACAAACACCCGCACAGTCCATCACTATCCCAAAGACAATGGAGAAGATGGGCCATGTCGTAAGCCCAAAGGCGAACTGTACTGTCATGCCCACTCCATGCCATGTCCGAAACACCCTGATATAGCACATCTCAAGGATGCTCCCTGTCCCACCTGTGTGATCCAAGAAAAGCTTACAAAGCAGAAAGAGATGAAGGTGCGAGAAAAGGGTAAGGACCCTGTCGGCGATATGAAGAAGAGGAAACAGGAGGCAGCCGCTGCGAACAAGAAGAACAGGAAATAGTCAACACTAGTAGAATGTAGGGGACGAAGAGGCCGATGAGTTGAGCAAGCAGTGGTTGCATTTGCACGATCTGAAATGGAAGTCAATTACACACTGTAGAAATATGTTTTACTATGCATATTTTTGCCATTTCTCAAAGTTACTGCAGATGAAGTCTGGAAAGGAAGGATATGCAAATGCATAAGATACTAACTAAATTGAAGCAGGACTTTCAAGAGGGCGTATGGATGAAAGTGCTGCAAGAAAGGAGTAGAAAACGTGCAAGCGAGAAGAGAAGATAATGTGAATGTTGAGTATGAGAGACAGTCTAAGAAACAGGGCATTTGAAAGCGTGCAGATACGCGCTGAAGGTCTTAGAGCGTGGTAGCTTTTGTTCTGGGACTTCGGTGCTGTCTTTTGATGCAGTGGGATCAAGAGCGACAACATCAAGCTTATCCTCCTCAACGACATCGGTCTCTACCTCGGTGACAGTCTTGCCCTCCGTATTCTGGTCGATCTCTGGAGCAACATCGTGCAAGATACTTTTGAATTCGCTTTGGCCACCATCGCGGGCTCTATTGGGCCACACTATCGATGAGTGTACACGCAGTGTTTCGGCATTCTCAAAGCAATCGTACTCAATGCCATTGACTCGTTTGTACTCAGTCCACTCACGATCAAGCTGTTCCATGCGTCGGTAGTGCGTTGGATGATAGGTGATACCTTCGCTTGCAAACCGCCATATACGCCGAAGCCAGCGACCTCTGCCATATGCATCGTCTAGGTACTTGGCGTGAGCATTTGCGCCGTATTGCGCCCTGTACAGTCTTTCGACTATCGCTTCCTCGAATCGCTGCTTGACTTTGACACCATCAGCATTGAGATGTTGAGCATTTTCTTNTTGGTAATATTCCAAAGGCATCCAATCGAAGTCGTTGTCATAGTATTCCTGAACTTTCCCGGGGAGTTCTTTATCATCTGATGCATCCCATAACCACACTGGAGGCTTCATGCACAAAACTGCAGGTATGGCATGAGGGTGGTCCCAGTCAATGACACCCGTGATTCGCCAACGCCCTGAAGGATTGTTAACTGCCTGTTCGTGTTCGACCAGGATGTTGCGCGCTTCAAGGTCCCAGTGGTGTAGAACACTCTTCGATGGAGCTTTGTCCGTCTCTGAAAACCACCCAATACGATCCATGTCTTGTATCATATCTTGTAACTTGAAGTACATCCGCACAAGCTGCTCTGATGGACCTTGAGGTTCAACTTNTTGCAGCTCTCGAGTAAGGAGATCGTGCACCGTGAAGAACAGAAGGTCGTACAAAGAGTCCCAGACAGGTTGCGCTGGTACGGCTCTTTCACTGTCCATAAGTGGTCCAACTTTCTTCGGGAAGCCCCATGTCTCTAGTTTTTCTTTGAGTTCAGTCCGGCTTGATGAGCCGAGAGATAAGCTTAGCGGTGTTTCTGCCTGCTCGTCGCACAGTAGTCTTCCGGACGAGTCGAATTGGATTGTCTGCAAGCGAGCCATGACATCGGCTAGCTCTTCCGCTAGACGTAGCTGGGACTTGAGAGGCATGCCTTCGATGACACTGATCCATGTAACGCCAGGCAAACGGGTTTGTATCGAGTAAGGAAGTCGCAATGCATTTTCGCGTGAGATGTCGAACGCCAGGATACGTGGTGCAGAAATACCCGAGTCCTCGAGTAGGTTGTAGAGCACAGTCTCATCGAGAATTTCCCACCTATAAGGCTCTTTGCTCAAACTCATTCTGCTGCTGATGTCACTGACATCGCTGATATCACTAGTTTCGCTGGTGTCACTTGTTTCATCCTCCTCTGGCGAAGTGTCATTGTCTGCGTAAGTATCGTTCGCGCACGATTCTGATCCTACAGGCAAAGTCGTGATCTCGTTTGGTGTGAGGTCTGTGGCAGTCTCTCCATTATCTGTCCCAGTGTTCTGCGATTTGTTTTCCTCTTCCTCGCTATCATTGACCTTGCGCTCGGGATGTGCGTCGCATTTACAGGTTCGCCCATGCTTGTGAGCAGGAGCCTTAGCAAGGTCCCCGTCCCAGACACGAGGGATGCGTATGATAACTTTCGTTCCGTCAGCCCATGAAGCTGTCTCTGGCGGGTTTCGAAGAGTGGCGGGAACTACACGGTCAAATGATCCTCCGCTCATGCGTTTAACGTCTTCAAAGACAACGCCAAGATCGGAGCCCAACGTGCTAACCTTGTAGTGAAAGGTATCGAAGGTTTCCTGGTCGTAGGCAATGGTCGATCTCGAGGAGTCTGTGAGCGAGTCGTCTTCGCTGTCGAACACCGTACTGTAAGATACTTGACCTGTTTGTTTGAATTCGGCCCATTCTTTCAGTACCTGTTTGAACGAATAAACATCCATCATATCGGTAATGCCTTCCTTTGCAAAGCGCCATACGCGTCTGAGCCAACGGCCCCTGCCATAGGCATCGTCTTTATAGACTTCCATGGCCCTAGCACCATATCTAGAGGCATAGATCTTATCGACCATCACCTGCTCAAAGCGCTCCTTGAGCTGTGCGCCCTCTGCAGTCAGATGATCGGAGTTGATCTCCTTGTAGTACTCAAGTGGCATCATGTCATAGTCCATGCCGACGTACTTCCGAATCGAGCGAGGAAGAAGCTCAACGTCAAAGAAATCCCACAACCACATGGGAGGCTGTCTTGCCAGCACTGGTGGCACGCAGTGAGCATGTTCCCAATGGATGATGCCAGTGATATGCCAGCCAGAGGATCCATCAACATTATTGGTTCGTTCGACCATAAAATGCTCAGGAACAGTATACCAGCGATTCGTAACACTGTAATCCGCACTGTCGTCATCTGACTTGAACCAATTCATGTCCTTCATATCCTGAAGGATATCTTTCAACTTAGCAATTCCTGGATCGGGACCATTGGGGGACATGAACTCGTGGTACTGGATGTGGTCGTCGATATGCATGCTGAGAAGGTCGTAGAGTGCTGAGGTTCTTGGTACGCTAGGTCGATCTCTTGCATGGAAGAGGTCGAGGCCCGCACCTCTGTGGAAGCCACCAACCACCACTTGATTACCGATGTCATTGCGTTTGACGAGATCTAGCGGCATTTGCGTGACGGAAATAGTATCATCGTGAAGGAGTGTGCCTGCTTCGGGAAATCGAACTGCGTCCAGGCTAGCGAGTATACCTGCTAGTTCTTCCACGATGTTCATCTTGTTGTCCATAGACATGGTCTTCCAGACCTCACCAAGCTTGATTCCTGGTAGGCGAGTATAGAGTGAGTAAGGGGACTCTATCGGATTGTCTTTGGTTATGTCCAGAGCGATGACTTTTGGGACTTGGATTTTAGAGCTTGCGAGCAAATTCAGGACGGCGGCTTCGTCAAGCAAGTTCAGACGGGCGTTCTCCGGACGATTGGATTCTTTCTTATTAAACCAGGCGTAAGGGCTCTCGGTGTCACTTGTCGCTTCAGCTTCATCATCTTGAGGTCGAGAAGAGGTCTCAGGTGCGATTGCATGCTCATGAACTTCATTCCCAGATGACTTCGATTTGAAAAGATGTGGGATCCGCAGGATAGCCTTTGTGGTATCTGGGAGCCCTGCCTCACTAGGAGTATCTTGCAAGGTCAAGTCAACAGTACGTGCCACCCAGCCGTGTTCCAGATTTTCAACGTTCAGAAACTGGGCTCGAAGCTCTGAACCAAGTGCAAGTACTTTGTTTCGGAGTGCCTCGAAAGCCTCGTGGTCCTGCGCGGCAGTTGATTTCGATACAGATGAAGACGAGTCATCCTCCTCGCCACTGTCGAGCATCGAGTCTTTCGTATCATCCTCCCCATCTTGTCACTAAGATTGATGTTTTGCTTGTCAGAAGTCGCCAAAGAAGGATTTACAACGATTTCGTCCATATTGTCAAGGAGTCGAGTATAATACCAGTCAAAGGATGGATATTCTCGCTGCGCCTTCAGCTCGAGGAAAGAAAGGCATCATCTCGAAAATATTCTAGCCGTGAAGGCTGAAAGCGGACGTTCACATTCCTTTGTTGCCCTTGCAACGCAGCTGCTGTTTGCATGCGTCAAGCGCACAGTCAACCAGCCACAGCTTCATGTTCCAGGTATGGCCAATGAGGAACCTTTCCGCGTAATGAAGTGGTCGATGGCACGGGAGAAAGAGGACAAAGAAGAGCTTGAGTCGGCTGCTGCTTCCTCAAATCCCTTGGTCGCAGTTTGCAACAGATAAACACTTGGCAAGCTGTTCCCTTCGTTGGCATCGGGGCAGCTTCGCTGTGTTGGCATCAAGAATGCATCCGAGCGCAACAAGTTTCCTTCTAAAGCACCTGCTCAAAACACGATCAACCTACTCATAGCAGTAGTAATATAATAAGAAGACTTGAATCGATAATAATTGGACTATATAACTTGAGAATCACAAGAAACGGTAGACATGTCTGAAACTAGAGGGACCACATCTCGATAGGCCACAACCGAGTAAAGATTATTCAGCCTTGTCGTGGACTTCGTTCACAGTTGACTCAGCGGTAGATGAGCATGCCGTCGATTGAATGTAGTCAACAGGGTTGAGTGTGTTTGAAGGAATTGCTTCTGTTTCCTCGCTAGTATCAGGAATTTCGATCGCAGCTGCTTCGCCAGGAGACGGGCATGGTGGCGGATCGATGAAGTAGACGTGTTGAAGAGAGCTTGGAGCGGTTGGCGGCGTCTGCGGCGGCTTGACAAGTTGTGGAAACAATCGATCATTACCATGAATGTAGTCAGGGAGACCTTCCCACAAGTTCAGAGGTCTTGTCTGAATGTTCTGGCTTTCCTTGAAGTGGTTCCAGTCTCGGAGGAGTCTGTTAAAACGATGCAGGTCACCAGGGGATGAGACACCCTCTCGTGCGAATCCGAACAAGCGACGGAGCCAACGGCCTCTGCCATATGTATCGTCAAAGTACCTTTCCCTAGCTTTATCACCGTACTGAGGGGTGTAAAGCTTCTCTATCAGCACATCTTCGTGGTGCTGCTTAATCCTCAAACCTTCAAAGTTAAGGTAAGGCAGCTCCGTAGGAAGCTCATCGACATCGCCGTTCCAACTGAAGCCCGTCTCCTCAGGCAACAGTTCGGAAGCATCATAAACGTCCCACAAGAAGTTCCATGGTTTCCTAGTCAACACTGAGGGCACAGTGTCTGCTTCATCGAGTCCTATGATACCTGCTAGACGCCAAGGCTTCGATGTGTCTTCATTCTGCTCGACAACAATCTGCGAATCATCAATAGATCCATGATTCAGCGCACTTTCAGAGTAAGCTCTGTCGGCTTCAGAAAACCAACCAAGGTGATCCATATCTCGGAGCATATCCTTGATGGCGACGTATGCTCTGAAAGGACCTTCGAAGTTCACCTGATATTTGACTGTTGCTGTAGCCATCAGATCTTCAACCGACCAGAACATCGCATCGTACAGCGAATAGTAGAGGCGTCCACAAGGACTAAATCTATTCGACTCCGGATGAACAGGGTCGATGAGGAAAGAGCAAGTCTCAAGTTTCTCACTAACATCCGCAGTGACAGACATGCGTAAGGGTAGCCTTCCAGCAGACACGCTTTCATCAACGGGAGCTAGGAGTCTGCCTGTGCCCTGGAATCGAATTGTGTCGAGACGTGCACGGAGTTCTGCTGCCTCGCCAGCTAACCAGAGTCTGTCTTCGAGAGACATCTCTTTCTTCTCACGATGAATTTTCGAAACTTGATTTCCTGGCAGATAGGTCTGTATGGAGTACGGTCTCTTCAGTGCATTGTGCCAACTTATGTCGAAAGCGAGAATTTTTGGAGCCGGCACACCATGATCTCCGAGAAGGTTCGAAAGAAGAGCTTCGTCAAGGCGCTCCCATTGATCATCCTCATCATCATCACTGTCATAAGAACCGGAGTCGCTGTCATAGTAATCGTTCAAGAGAGTGCTTCCAGAGAGATTGCTGCTCACAGACGAGTTGCTCGTGGTAGATACAGGGCTTTGAGGTTCGTTTGCATCTTCCTCGTTCTCGGCCTGAACTTCTTGTATGGAAAACACATTCTCGTTCCCGCCCTCCGTGGCTTGAGAAGAGTTGATTTGATCGGATGAAGCTGAATCGAGTATGGCTGCTTCTTCGGTATTGTCGGATGCTTCGCTCGAGACAGCTTCGTCGGAAGACAGCTCGGTGTCATCCTCGGAGTCACTCCCATGGCTTGAGTCGTCATTCAGGTCGAACCACCCATTCAGACGGAGGACGGCACGCGTTCCATCCGGCCATTTAGCCCCCTCGGGAGGGTTTCGCATCGTCAGTGGAAAAGCACGAATCCTGTCATCCTCTCGAATGTAATCGATATCCTCAAAATCAACGTGAAGCTCGGTACCCAGCGCTATGATTTTCTGCTTGAAAGTTTGTATGGCCTCTTCGTCGTCGGGGAGACTTTCAGAATAGTGAGAAACGGAGCTCGTCGCATCGTCTTCCACTTGGTCCTCATCGAAGTCCGACATATCGTTCACAGCTGGGACATCTGCTTCACGCTGCTGTTGAGTATCCTCACCAGACCCAGCGTCAGTTGCGTTAGTCTCTGCCATCATCAGTCTCTAGCGTTAAGCTTGTCACCGATCTTGAACCAGTGAATGTTGAATACTCAGGTTTCAAGCATAAGGCGGCACTGAAGTCTTGAACAAGACAAAGGGACCCGCATCTCGTCCGCAAACGGCCATGTCTCTTTATGACAAACGAAGCCCTTTGTCATGTAAATCACAACATCGCGTCGACCTGACGCGACTCATATCGACGACTTCTGGATGATATTGGCCTTGGCCTTAGCCGTCTCATTGACAATTCGATGTAGGAAAATTGAGGTTGGCGGAGAAAGAATAGAGGACACGAGACAAAGGGAAGGAGGTTACGTCAAGAGGACTTGGCGTCTCTCGTGCCTTCCGTCTTCCATCTCCGGCAATATGTTGAATGGTGGTCAGAACGAGCTAAGACTTGGTGATGCCTACATTTGAGCTTCGAATAATTCTGAAACAATATATCGTGGATGTCGATGTTTAAAAGTTGGTGTTGGGTAAGGATAGCAGTGAAGGGCTGGGGGCACATGGTGATTCTCAGCCGAAGTTTGGATAAAACGATGCTAAACTCGAAATGGCTTATAACAAGTCGCATGCCAATAGTACACTCTTGAAATCAAGGCGACAGATACTCTTGCATTCAGCTATACAGATCTTCCTCCACACAACATTGAATCAATCACTATATGGGAGTAAGATGATAAGGAAGATACGAGACAGGGTGGCAGCCCCAGCCAAAAGTCTTGGGCGATCATCATAAGATGTGATTGAAACAACCCGAGTACATGTTAGTCGCAAGTACCAAGGATTATAAACAGTATAGCAGTCGATAGATCTGTTTTAATTATACGGAAGCTCTACTCTAAGCCAAGATTATTTTCTGCACCATCGAGTTCCAAGCTGCCATGCCTACAACAGCAATGGTGGCAGCCATAGCAAAGTTGACACCGTTGTTGTTGAGCAGATCCATGCCTCTTTGCACTCTACTGCCACCCGCAGTGACTTTGACTCTCTTGCCATTGTCACCCTCAACAACTCTACCACTGGTCTTATCCTCCACTGTAGCTTGGACCAGCGCACCCAACAGTGAATCTAGCAATGTGCCGCTGAATCCTGCAACCGTCAATGCGACCCAAAAGAGGAACTTGGAGTCCCCAGTCCATGCCATTCGGGAAAAAGGCAGATTGAAGTATGCGAGAGTTGAGATGAAAACAGAGCCTGCCAGACCAGCGAGCAGACCAGTTATGGTGACACCTCCATTGGTTCCACGAGGCACACTGCGCCATGGTGCTGTGATGAGAACAGGGGATGTTGGCGATAGGATACCAAGTTCGCTGCTGAGAGTGTCGGCGGCAGCAGCGGCGTAGGAGCTTGTGTTCATCAGCTCTTCTGAATGACTTTCGCAGGAAGCCAAGTTGACTTACGCAGCAATGCCGAATGGGATAGCATCGATCAAGCCGAACCCATCTTTGAGACTGGTACCACCATTTCGAGAGGCATACAGATGCCAAAGGATCAAAAGCGAGGCAGTACCCGAATTGGCCAACACTTGGGCATAGTTGCGAGCACCCTCACCCCCTACACCGCCAGTCGCTGACTGAGTAAGAGTTTTCTTAGCCGTGTGGTTGATNNCTGTTGTTGCTGTCAATTCGATTGTTCGATATGGGTGACAATGCGGCTGATGACGATATTGCTTTTTCCTCGCACTCGCGACATGACAACCACATGTAACACCAAGCCCGAGGATGCAAGAGAAGAGTCAGGGAAGACGAACCTTTGTGCCCAGGGTGCCGGCAATAAAGAAACCTACGAGGAGGTTGAAGAAGACTCCCCATGGATGTACCATGTGTATGCCGGCTGTCACGATCGCAGCTATGATGCCGCCAGGTGTCAGCTTGTTTTTGGCGGCAGAATAGACCACCAATGCTGTGATGATGCCCAGCTGGCCCTTGTGCTGTGATACAAAATCCATGGCTGTTACGAACTCGATGTCTGAGGGTCAGTGTCTGTAGGAAGACGGCTGGGAAGACGCGATGCGAAGGTATCACGTCGACCGCGGCATGACGTTGTCCGTTTCGCGATTCATGAGTGAGCTCGTGCATGACTTGGCGACAGATCAACCATCACTTTATTTCTGTCCCTGAACATCTCCAATGATCCGCTCATCCTTTTCAAACCCCAGTCGGTGTTTTCGACGACATCTCTGACCACGAGGTCCTCGGGACATGGGCCACCTGCGAACTCTCCTGAGTGCGCTGAGTGCGCTGAGTGGTGTCTGATCTTGCCTGTCGGCTTCGCCGTTTTCCACACGAAGAAATTGTTTCTTCAAAACCACGTTCATAACTTCCCAACAACCATGAAATACCAGTGACTGAGATACTCCTCCGAGCTCGACCGCCTCAAAGCTCGCGCCCGTCAGATACCGTTAGACAATCGCTGTATTCAGGTAAAGGTATGCGACGAAGTTCTTACAGCTTTGAGCCACAGAAAGCTCAGCCACGGCCAGATTTGAAATGTGGCTGCGGTACAGAGAGCTTCAGCCCTGGACTCGAAGGCGGTCAGTGATGATTGCGATACGCACGTTAGCGTGCCGTTTCTTGCTCTGTTCTGTTCATCCCTACCAGCGACAGTTGTGCGTCAGCAATCTGCTGTAATCCCGTGTGCGTTACAACAGGTGGCCCGTCAACGCAACGTTGTCTCCTTGTAATTCTTTTCTGCATGCTACAAGTGTGACACAGCACTCGACCTAGCGCAAGTTGCAATGGCGCACAGCATGGTTTCGCAGCAACTGTTCCTGCGTATTCCCGAAGGCAGTACCATTAAAGTGAAATCGATCCGAGCGTCTGAACCATGTGAGCGGTGATCAATGATCATCGAATGATCCTTGATCCCCACGATCCAGAAAGCAAAAAAAAAAAACCCTTGTCAAACCGCGCTGACGGCTCCAAGAAATTGGTGGTGCTGTGAGATCAACGCCTCTGGCGTATATGACGCCGATGACGCTACACTCATGTGAAAACACTTGGAAATGAAACAAAGATAGCTTGCATACCTCCATCAACGCAAGGACAATGGCATCGCCTAGTTGATTGTTTTCCTTCCTGCTGCCCTAAACATACTGAACAACTGCTTTGCGAAATCAAAACACTGATCTCATCGTGGCTGTGTGTCTACGTTCATCTGACAGAGGGCTTAACATCAACTCGTTCTGGACCTTCAAGCTTCGCGCCACAGGGAGAGCCACGAAAAGGTTATTGTTCAGCCGAGCTGCAGGTTGATCAAACACCACCCGTTTTGACGTCCAAACAAGTAAAAGCTATCGAGGGTGTGTTTGCGCAGCCCGAAGACTGATCTGCGGTGTGCGACTACAAGTATTTCCATCGTCGCAACCCATCATTTCTCTTTTCATTCTTTTGACACCCCTCCCGCACGATCGATTGCGTTGACACAGCGCTTTCATCACAACACCACTATCATGGCTCCCACTGAGGCAGGCAGTCACCGAAACCAGTCGCCTTCGGCATCAACTTTTCTGTCGACTTTGATTCCTGTTGCTGTTGTTGCTGCAGTTGTTCTATCAGTTTTCCTGATCTTCCGTCCCAAATACAAGAGAGTTTACGAGCCGCGTACCTATCTGCCGCTCCTCAGGAANATAGTGAGTTCAATATTTGTTCTGAGCTTCCCCTCCTCTCCTCTGACCGTCCATAGTGAATACACACCACAACCTTCGGACGCGAAGTTCGGATGGATCAAAAACTTCCGTGGTCTCAATGATGATCACATCTTGATGCACTCTTCTTTGGACAACTATCTTTTCTTGCGCCTGTTCAAGATCCTCTTCACTATCTGCTTGGTTGGTGCAATCATGACTTGGCCTATCCTTTTCCCTGTTAATGCCACTGGTAAGAATGTTATAGAGGTTAGTGTTTTCTCTTGACTAACGAATTTTCANGGTGGTGCTGGAAACACACAATTCAACATTCTCTCGTTCAGCAATATTCAGATTCCTAGCCACACTAACTACTACTACGCGCCCGCCATTCTTGCCTGGGTCTTTGTTGCATTCGTCATGATTGTCATCACCCGCGAGATCATCTACTTTATCAGTCTTCGCCAATCCATCATCACCTCGGTAGCTTACAGCAGTCGTCTGTCTGCCAGAACAGTCATGTTCACCAATGTCGCCGAAGAGTACCTCAAAGAGAGCGCCTTGCGTGAGCTGTTCAGCGGTGTATCTCGTGTTTGGATTCAGCCCAATACTAAGGACCTTGACGACGTTGTCGACGAAAGAGATAAAGCAGTGACAAAGCTCGAAGCTGCTGAGAACAAGCTCGTCCAGAAGTTCGTTAAAACCCACAAGAAAGCCGAGAAGAAAGGTAAAGAGGACAAGTCTACCATTGATCGTGAGAGCGGCCGTGTCGAAGTCGATTCTAAGATCCGTCCCACTCACCGTCTCGGAAAGATCCCTCTTGTCGGCAAGAAGGTCGATACCATCGACTGGGCTCGTCCTGAGATTGTCCGCCTGAACAAGCAGGTCAACGAAGAGATTGACAAGACCCACAACGCCGACAAGGTTCCTGCTGTCTTTGTCCAGTTCGAGACTCTTGAATATGCCCAGGCTGCTCATCGTCAGATGTCAGGAACCATGCAGAAGGTCAAGGGAGCCAAGCTCACTCCCAAGGTTGTCGGCGTTCAGCCTCAAGACGTCATCTGGGCAAACTTGAACAAGAAAAACACAGTCACTCGCCTGATTATGATTGCGTCGACCATTTTTGTCGTCCTCATGATCGTCTTCTGGGCGATTCCTGTCGCTTTCGTCGGTGCCATCTCCAACGTCAAGACTCTCGAGACCATTCCTGGCTTGACCTGGATCAGCGCCATTCCCGACGTTATCCTCGGTGTCGTCACTGGTCTGCTACCCTCCGTTTTGCTCGCTGTACTCATGGCTCTGGTCCCCATCGTCCTGAGACTGCTTGCAGGCATGTTCGAACCCACCAGATCTACAGTCGAATTGAGAGTCCAGGCTTGGTACTTCTCTTTCCAAGTCGTCGATGTTTTCCTTGTCACCACCTTTTCATCCGGAGCTGCCGCTGTTGCAAAGCAGATTGTTGACCAGCCTGCATCTGCACCTACACTGCTTGCTAGCAACCTGCCAACAGCATCCAACTTCTACACCGCTTACTTTGTTATCACCATGTTGAGCAAAGCCGCTATGCTCGTCCTCAACATTGCTCCTCTAGTGTTCATCGCCTTCCTGGGTAAGATCCTGGACTCGACACCCCGCAAGGTCTACAACCGTTATATCAACCTGATCGGCCTTGGCTGGGGCTCAGACTATCCTGCCTTCGCCATGCTGGGAGTAATTGCTATTGCCTACTCTTGCATTGCCCCACTGCTTCTTGGGTTCGCAACAGTTGGCTTTGCTCTCTTGTACTTTGCCTACCGTTACCAGCTCCTATACGTTATTGGCAACGACTCGATCGACATGAAGGGCCGTGCTTACGCTCGTGCTATGCAGCAGCTCACAGTCGGTGTTTACCTTCTCGAGTTCTGCTTGATTGGTCTCTTCGCCATTGGCATCTCCTCGGACAGAGCTGCGATTGGTCCTCTGATCATCACCATTGTCCTTACAGCTTTCACCGTCATCTACCATGTCATCTTGAGCAAGACACTTGGCCCTATTGTCGACGGTACTGAGATGATGCCTGGAACCGAAGACAGCAGCAGAGGATACTCTGCGGCAGAGAAGGAAGAAGGCAAGCCCAGCACCACCAGCAACCGCGATACCTCGCCCACACTTGCCGGATCTACCACATCTCCCGAGCCTAAGAAATCAGGCATCAAGGGCAAGCTTCAGCACTTTTTCTTCAGCTCACGCTTTGCCGAAAAGTGGCTTACCGTTCGCAAGGAACTTGCTTCTCACTTCAACGAGCCTACTCGTCCTTACACTAACGAGGAGCTTGAGCTTGCTTTCCAGCCTCCAAGTTTGGCCAATGAGCAACAGATTGTGTGGATTGCACGCGATGAGTATGGTCTGTCGTCGCAGGAAGTTGCTGGCTGCAAGGAGCACGACATTGAAGCCACAGACGAGGAGGCTTCTTTGGACGAGAAGGCCAAGGTGCAGTGGAGCCAGGAGAGAATTCGCCAGGCTCCCATCTTTGAGGAGAATGTTCCTTACTAAAAATGATGATGAACAAGTTTCCTCTGTGGTCATGGAGTAGCTCAATACCCCCAGTTATGTAGTTTTTTAGTCCTAATTGGTAATGCGATAATTCATCAAACCTACTCGATAGTCCCGCTTTCATGACAGCTCTGGTGAAAACAATGATGGAACCTCAAAAGCGAACACCTTGATGTTCTGTCATGGAAGGAACCATCTGGCTTGGCAATTGCATTGGTGGCTGAGCGCTCGGAATTCGGATGATGCATCACATCGACTCTGGGGAAAGGCAATAACCTCCCAATCAACCACGCATCTCAACCACTACTCTTCCTCGACTATATACATTTTAGCAACACATACAGCATACAGAAGCGATCATGTCAACATCACCGCATCAACTCTTCCTCCTCGCCGACCACATCAAACTCTCCCTCCTCGAACGCCAACGCGCCCAATCCCTCAAACTTCCAGGCAACAGCACGAATGATGGGCCCCTGACACGGTCATTGGAGTCTCTGCGCGCTGGCATAGAAGCCTTGACATCCAATGCTGAAGAGCAAGAGTCTTCGGGCGAACAGTACGTTTTGCTGTCCAGCTGAACTTCACAAAGATCAATGCTAATGGAAGCGCGAAACAGTGTCTCCGACTTGCACACTCAACTGGACAAATTGCGCAAACAATACGAAGACCTGAACGCGCAGTTCAATGGCCACACAACGACAACCTCTACCACAACGCCAAACGACAGTACGCGGGCCCCTGATTTTGCAGCTGCGAAGTCCACACCCACGCGTAACAAATCCGTCCGCTTCGATAAACCATACCGTGATACCTCGCCTGATGATGCCAACCGTGGGAAACTCTTTACCTCGTCTTCCTCACAACCATACACCGACGATGAGCCTGCCGTACCGGATCAGACCGACTTGTCCAACCAGCAAATTCACGAATACCATAAACAAGTGTTATCAGACCAAGATGCTCAACTCGATCAGCTATCAAGCAGTATAGGACGTCAAAGGATGCTGGGTATACAAATGGGAGATGAGATGGATGATCAGAACGTCATGCTCGATGACCTGGAAAGCGGCGTGGATCGCTTCCAAGGCAATCTCGACCGTGCAAGAGGAAGACTGGGCAAGGTTGCGCGAAAGGCCAAGGACAATTGGAGTTGGGTCACGATTGGTGTCCTGATCCTGATTTTGGTATTGTTGCTGGTTATTCTTAAATGAAGAATTGAAGATGGCGGGTTGAACTCTGCTCTGAACGAATGTCATGACTTTATAAACTTATGTTTCTCATGATCATAGTACTATTACTTGTATACCCATTATTCCCACGTCTTAGAGAACCCTACTCTAGGGAAACAAAGCCAGCTGGAACAGCTTCCCGCTCAAACCACAGCTTTGTTGTTTCTGCAAACAACTTTGGAGCCTGCCAGATCCAGGGATGTCTCATATCAGGATGCATAACTGCTCTGGTAGCAGTGTTTGCCTCACGCCCAATCCCAGCCAACTTCTTTGCATCCTGCGGCCGATCATTCGAAGGAATCAAACCACCTTTTCCTGCTGCAATAACAAGAGTCCTTGCAGGCCACGGCTTAGGCCATTTCTCAGCCTCGTCTGTGGCAGCAAAGACTTGACGATAGTACTCCACCGTACACATTTTCAGATCCGTGCGAGGCATATCGATACCATCCATGGCCCACCTTATCCACGAGCGAGGAATCGGATACTCCAATCGCTGCTCCAACCAAACGGCATACGGCAAATAAGCAGAAAAAGCCGTGGTAGCAAAAACCTGAAATCCAGATACCAAAACACAGTTTGCGATGTTAGGGTAGTGGGAGACTAGGTGCATTGCTACATGGGCACCAAGGCTGAAGCCTACCACATAAGCTACACCATTGTGTGCGCGATTGAGAATTAGAGCGTGCAGTGCATCGGCGGCTTCAGCAATGGAGAAGTGGTGGTGTTTTGCTATGCCGTGGCCAGGTAGATCTGGTGCTAGAAGGTGGTACCCTGGGAGGTGAGGTGTTACGAGATCCCAGCTGTTGCCAGTGCCTGTGGCACCGTGGATAAGGAGGATGGTTTGTTTGGCTGTGGGATTGAGCTCGAGGTGTGGGAGTTTCGAGTATTTTTCGGTGATTGTTTGATCAAGGGAGGACCCCATATCGAGTTATCAAAAACATGTCAAGAAGGTCGAGTCAAGGCTGCTGTTAAAGATTGGAAGTAAGGAGGTGTTGCACGTGGGCCTCGATCCCTCGAAGGATCAAGGTTGCGATTGGTGGTCAACTTTGTACCATGATAGCCATCTCAGCGCAACGACAGAAAGTCACCGGACGGTCCACATAGCCACACAGACTGCAGTGTCATGTTAAGCAAGGCATACAGAGAAGTAGAAGAGGAGGAGAATTCGAGGTGACCGAATCGGACATGTTATGCTTCTGGTATTGAGTTATGCAAAGTACACAAACCAGCCATGACCTCATTACCCCAGACTTTTGTTTTAGTATGTCATGACAGCGAGAGCTTCAAGTCTGTTTCCTGACTCTCTTGCCTTCACGACAGCAACAACCAATACACCCAAAACATGGTTCTCGAAGAAGCAACAAATCACAGTGAGCCCAACTCGTTCGGCGAGCTCCCTACACCAGACGATGGCAATGACGGCCAAACACCGACTCGCTACCACATCAAGCTCGATCAGCTGCCTCGACCCGTCAACATATTCATGGTGCCAGTCCGAGACGATGCTATAGTCAAGACCATCTTGAGAAGCTGTCAAGAAGCCCAATCAGTCATACACCGCCCACTGCGCCAGGAAGAAGTCGACGCTATCAGCTACCACTTTGCAAAATCACTACGGACGGTATCATGGGGTCCGCCACTCGGTATCCTTGGTGGTGCTGTCGCCGCATACCGCAGCATGAACAACTTCCGCTTCCCTGGTTACACTCCTAAGACCGAGGCTGAAGGTGGTTCATTCAACCCTGAGCGCTTTGGTCCTGTGCGTGGACAGATGGCTCGCTATGCCTGGCACACGCTGCGTTTCCAGCTTTATGGTGCTGTGGGCATATTTTTCGGCGGTCTGTTTGCTGCCAGTTATGCCACTTCGGTAAATGCAGTCGAGACTGGCTCGGATCCTCGTATGAAAGATTATATTGAGGCGCTCAAGGAGCGCGCGCAAAGACATACCGGTCAGCTGCAACCTCAAGGTCAGCGCAATCCGATAATGAGTCAAGAAGGTCGCATGGATCAACAAGCACAACGAGCATCGCAAAGACTTGGAATGGAAGATGCCTGGAAGCGTCAAGATGTTCAGCGCAAGGCTTCCGACTATGACGACATGAGTCCTACTGGTGGTGCTTGGATGGACGACTACAAGCAGGAAACTCAGGATACTGGCCTCTTGACAGACGAGCAACTTAATGCCCGCGCCCGCAAGGAACAATCAAACGCAGACCGTGCTGAACGACTTGAGGAGTCTAGAGTCGCAGCTCAGGCACAATCTCGTGTTGAACAGTCGCGAAGAAACAACCACAACAGCAGTGACGATGCATCCCCACTGGGCACTTCACAGCCTGCACCCGCTCCTCGCTCTTCAGGCAGTGCATGGGACCGCATTAGACAAGAGTCTGCGAGCTCCAAGGGCTCTCCCCGCCAATCACCCACCAACACCCCTCAGATTAGAAACGAACAGCAAGAAGGCTCAACGCTGGGCGATTCATTCTCTTTCAGCTCGTCAGATGAGGAGAGACAACTAGCCAAGGTCGAAGCCCAGAAAGAGTTTGACGCAAGAGTGGAAAGAGAGCGTCAAGGAGGCGACTTTTCGGAGAGCGGCGGTCAAGGAGGTTGGAGAAGATGATTAGCTCACCATTGAATAACCTGCAAACTGTATATAACCTGTATAACAACTCAAGATGTTCATCGAGAGATCAGAATGCGCGCCTCCGAGGCGAATGTGATCAAGCGGGTAATGCCCAAAGTATGTACAACGGGAATAACGGCACTCCTGGTCACCAGAGGAAGCAAGAAGTTGGTTCTCCGGTGCTTGGCCTACCTGACTTGTACATGTCTTGGCCTACATATACAGAACTTGTTTGTCACACACATGCAGAACTAGGGCATCTTATGATCGTGAATGGCTCCTCGGAGCAGGCGAGGAAGTCCGAGATATCAGCCTGATGAGGTAAGATGTGGACCTTTCGTCCAGCATTTGGAATCAAATGACCAGGCAGAGTATGAACATTGCGAAGGAGCAGATAGAGATGGTCAGATAGGACTTGGCCGGCGCTGTTGCTATACTAATACAGAACATTGAGAATAGAGAGCCAAGACGTGTATTACGACGACTTCCCCGAACCCATGAGTCGTGGAACAGTTCTCCCCATTTCTGTATGATGCCAGAGAATCATCTAATGGCGTGCTATGGAGATCAAACAGATCTATATCAGCCAGAACAACAGAACGAGTGCCATTAGGGCATTCTTCACAACATATCCCATGCTCGCAAACCAAAGCTTACGACGCGCATGAGCGACGAACAGCATTCCCCCCTGCAACAAAGGCCAATCCTTCGGCAACAAATGATAGGTTGAACGAAAACCTTCTTGGCGGGAAACAGCGAACAAGGGTTGGCCCTGCCAAGCAAAGCAGATTTGATCTTGCCGGACCAACCGATCCCCAAGGCTTGGTAGACCAGCAGATTATTGTCGGCACAGAGAACCAAGGCTATGACTAGGGAAACACCAAAACCAGGACCATGCGCTGTCTGGAGGAACGGGGAAAGGGAACCAGGTTTTCTCTTTGCCTTGATTTTTCCGGTTGCGATTGAGGATTGAAATATCTTTGTGCTCTGGTATCGACATTCACTTGCGCTTCACATACGATCACTGGAAAGCCTTCGTCATAAAGGAAACTCAAATTTCGCTATCAACATAGAAGGATCGTGAACAAGAGTCGCTGAATTTGGAGGAAAGGAGCAAGGACTCACACTCACAACAATCATCAACTACCAACACACAACACAGAGGGACGAAGATGGCGACCTCCCTTCCACCAGCGGACCCTGCGTCATCCCCACGCCTGAGCTCTCAATCCCAGTCACTTGACCTGCGCAGTCCGGCCTCTTTCGCCGAGTCCTTCGAAATGGACGAACCATCTCCCTCGGCAGGCCTCCTCTCCCAAATGGACGATGCAGAGAAACAGAGCCCTGTTGACGCTCAGCCGCCAAAGAACGATGGACACGAATACACAATCGCAACGAGAACAAAAATGATCTGCCTGGGTCTTTACTTCATGATGAACCTAGGCTTGACGCTCTACAACAAACGCGTGTTGAACAGTTTCCACTTTCCCTGGTTGTTGACGACATTTCATACCACTTCTGCGGCTTTGGGATGTTGGACCATTATGCTTGTGGCTCCTGATCAATTGAAGCTGAGCCATGTCGGAAGGAGAGAGCAGATGGTACTGGTGGCTTTTTCGATGTTGTTCACTGTCAACATTGCTATCAGTAATGTGTCGCTCGCCATGGTTTCGGTTCCTTTCCATCAGATTGTTAGATCCACTACTCCTGTGGCTACAATCTTGATTTACCGCTGGCTTGGACGCAGCTACGGTACCATGACTTACGTCTCCCTAATCCCCATCGTGGCTGGAGTTGGCCTTAGCACCTATGGAGATTACTACGCTACTCTACTCGGTGCTTCCCTCACTTTCTTGGGTGTCTTNTTGGCTGCACTCAAGACTGTCGCGACAAACAAACTCCTCACCGGTAGCCTCAAACTCCCCGCTCTGGAACTTCTCTTGCGCATGTCGCCTCTAGCTGCCGTCCAAAGTCTCCTCTGGGCAGTTGTGACAGGCGAAGTGTCTGCCTTCCTCGACTTTACCGCAGAAGGCAAAATGAATACCGGGCTCATTCTCGCATTGCTCGGAAACGGATTCCTGGCTTTCATGCTCAACGTCACCAGTTTCCAAACCAACAAACTTGCTGGCGCGTTGACATTGTCTGTTTGTGGCAACGTCAAGCAGATCTTGACTGTCATTCTGGGTATTGTGCTGTTTAATGTTAATGTGGGACCGATGAATGCTGTGGGTATGCTTGTTGCGCTGGGAGGAGCGGGGTGGTACAGCAAGGTCGAGCTGGATGTCAAGAGAGCTAGTGCGAGATCTTAGATGGGATTGTTGCACATATGTGCTTATGCTTTGAGATTAGCGAGCAGCATTTGCATGGTTGAAGAAGGGTAATGGTGGAGTTCATGGAGTCTTTTCGAATACAGGATAGAAGATAATCTATACGCCATTAACGCCTCGCTGAAGTGCATTGGATGAATGCTCAAATGATGATGATGATGATGGTGAAAAGATGTAGAGAAGGGTCATGGCTCGTAGCAGATTGACAGCAATCAACCCAAAGTCTTGATCTTCTTTTTCTTCTTGTCGGGTTGTTTTCCCTTCTGGAAGTCACGCCAGGAACCGATGCGCTCCTCACGCGACTGCTCCCACTTGGACTCGAACTCTCTCTTCCTCTTGCGCTCAGCAATCTCCTCTTCCTCCTTCTTCTGGGCACGACCTTCCTCCTGCATCTGAGCCTTCATTCTCTTTCTCCTCCGTAACTCTTCATCAACCAACACGACTTTTGTCTTTTCTCTCCACGCCTTGCGGAAGTCATCATCAGGATCTTTGACTTCTTCGCTGTCGACAGTGAGTTTGCGCTCGCGCATCAACAGCATACGTGCATCTGCTATGCACTCGTCCAGTTTTGCTCTTTCCTTCTCATCCAGTAGCGCTTGTTGTGCTTTTGCGAGACGGTCGAATGCATCAGGTGCCGAAGGATTTGTGGTTTTGTCAGGATGGATGAGGAGGGATTTCATGCGGTAACATTTCTTGATGTCGTTATCTGGGACACCAGGTTGGAGATCGAGGACAGCATAGGCATCGAGACGGAAGGCTTTGAGGATGCGATCGATTTCAGCGTCCTACGAACGGGTTAGTGAGTTCAGATATGGAAGAGTCGAACGATAGAGACAGACCTTGTCGAATTCTTTTGATTCTTTTGCAATGGCGGCTAGGATGTATTCGTCCGAAAGCTCCTTTGGCTCAGGCTTCTTGTCTGACATGATGGGTGGTTGTGGTCGTGTGCACAAGATCAAGTCTTCAGTCTGGCTGTAGAAGGGAAATGCGGGCGCGGGTGACGGAAGGCACGACCGAGTGGCGCGTGCACCCAAAAAGTTGTTGCGGAGTTAAGCATGTGAAAGTCCTTCCTAACTCTGGACTTTTTCCTTCCTGCCTATTCAATACACACAGACATGGCGCCACACGTAACTGGCCGCACCAAGCCGACCAAGCCAAAGAAGCAGCAGCGCTCGACCAAGCGCAAGAGAGACGACGTCGATGTTGAAAAGCTAGAGCAGCAGGTTCAGGATCTGGTCAGTCTTGCCCAAACTTTCTGTCCACCAATCTGTCTAACATCTGAACAGGATCCCAAAGGCAGCTACACTTCCTTCTCCGATTTACCGCTCTCTCTACCTACCCAGGAAGGTCTCAAAGCCTGCCATTTCACCACCCTCACTCCCATCCAAGCACGCGCTATTCCTCTCGCCCTCCATGGCTCTGACATCCTTGGTGCCGCCAAAACCGGTTCTGGAAAGACTCTCGCCTTCATCGTCCCCGTTCTCGAGAACTTGTATCGTAAGCAGTGTGTCGGCCAAGATGCGGGTCTAGGTGCCATGATCATCGCTCCTACTCGCGAACTCGCCATTCAAATTTTCGACGTCCTGGTCAAGATTGGAAGAAAGGGTCATTTGTTCTCGGCTGGTCTTGTCATCGGTGGAAAGAGTCTGCAAGAGGAACAAAATGCTCTCGCGAGGATGAACATCGTTGTGTGCACTCCTGGTCGTATGCTCCAGCATTTGTCGCAAACCGCTCTCTTCTCTGTCGACAACGTGCAGATGCTGGTTCTTGACGAGGCCGATCGAATTCTGGATATGGGCTTCCAGCGTGACCTGGATGCCATTCTTGAATACCTGCCCAAAGACCGCCAGACTCTACTCTTCTCAGCAACCCAGACAAAGCGTGTTTCCGACCTCGCTCGTCTTAGTCTGAGAGATCCCGAATACGTCTCGACCTCGGAACAGGGCGAGTCTGCCACTCCCAAATCTCTGCAACAAAACTACGTCCTTACTCCTCTTCCCGACAAACTCGACACTCTGTGGTCTTTCATCCAGACTTGCAAGAAGTCAAAGATCATCGTCTTCTTGTCATCTGGAAAGCAGGTCCGTTTTGTCTATGAAGCCTTCCGTCACATGCAACCTGGTATTCCTCTCCTACATCTTCACGGCCGTCAAAAGCAAACTGCTCGTCTCGACATTACCACAAAGTTTTCACACGCTCAACACTCTTGTATGTTTGCAACAGATGTAGCTGCAAGAGGTCTGGATTTCCCCGCCGTCGACTGGGTCGTTCAGCTGGATGCTCCTGAAGATGCCGACACATACATTCACCGTGTAGGTCGTACTGCCCGTTATGAGCGCGATGGTAAAGCTGTGCTTTTCCTCGATCCTAGCGAGGAAGAGGGTATGCTGTCTCGTCTCGAAGCAAAGAAGGTCCCTATCGAACGCATCAGCGTCAAGCAAAAGAAACAACAATCTATTAAGCCTCAACTACAAAACATGTGTTTCAAGGATCCTACGCTCAAGTATCTGGGTCAAAAGGCTTTTGCAAGTTACGTTCGCAGCATTCACATCCAGAAGGACAAAGAAACCTTCAAACTCGACAAATTGAACCTCGAAGAATACGCAGCAAGTCTTGGTCTTCCTGGTGCACCCAAGATTAAGTTTATTGCTGGAGATGACGCAAAGGCTAGAAAGAACGCACCCAGAGCACAGCTGGATGACTCTGAAGACGAAAGCGAAGGCGAGAAGGGAGACAAGAAGAAGCAAGAAGTCCGCACAAAGTACGACCGCATGTTCGAGCGCAAGAACCAGGATGTTTTGGCAGACCACTACGCCAAAATGGTTCGCGACGACGATATTGAAGCTTTGGACGGCACGCAAATGTCCGACGACGATTTATTCAGTGTCAAGCGCCGTATTCCTGTTCAAGAAGAGAAGGAGGATTCATCAGACGAGGAGGCCACACCAGCAGTGGCAGACATGGATCTACCACCCGGCGCAAAGGCCGTTCACATTCCCGGAGCCAAGGATGCACTCATCATCGACAGCAAGAGAAGAGAAAAACTACTCAAGAGCAAGAAGAAGTTACTCAAGTTCAAGGAGAGTGGTCAGAAACTTGTCTTCGACGACGAAGGAAACGCACACCAAATCTACGAACTCGAAGACGAAGATGCTTTCAAGGCCAAGGGAACAGCAGAAGAGCAACGCAAGAAGTTCTTGGAAGAGGAGGCACAAAGAGTCCGCGAATCAGATCTCTTGGACAAAGCACTTGCCAAAGAAAAGAAGCGTGCAAAGAAGGAGAAGCGCAAGGAAAGGGAAAGAGGAGAAGAAGCTGGTTCCGAAGACGAAGACGAGGCGCCACAACTCGCCGATGCCTCAGAAGACTTCAAGAAGTTCCTTGCTGGTTCAGAAGATGGGTCAGAAGCGGAAGAAGAGGACGAGCAGCCGAAGAAGAAGCAAAAGAAGTGGTTCGAGGGAGAAGGTCGCAGGACAGATATGGGTGGCAGAGAAGAAGCTGCTCCAGAGACACTTGCGGATCTGGAAGCTTTGGCTGCTGGATTGTTGGGTTAGAGACCTTTTTTCTTGCATTATCTACTGTCTGCATTACTGTTCGAAAGATATCCAAAATGTACTCTTTTCATTGTAAAGTCAGCGTCTGAAACCAAAATGAGTGAAAGGGAAGCGTGTGATCGAGACGTCTTGATGCTAGGGTCAGAGATACGGCTTGATGTTCAGTCATTCTGCTCTTCGCAGATCCTCAATTGATTCCCAGACTGAACAACGAACCTTCCTTGCACCTCAGAGTGTTAGCCAAGCACTGTGGTCGCCGCGGGAGGTGCTTGGTTGTGCTTGGCGCATGACGCTCACGGTCTCGATATCCTTTCTTCCTCCACCTCTGCAACGATCATCGACATCAACAACTGCGTCAACTCACAGGTCGCAACACGGTATACCTCCTCTCCATTGAGGCGCAGCAATACCCTTAGTAGTGTCTCATCTGCCGAGCGCAAAGATCTAGAAGCAGAGTTTCAACTGCGGAGTCAACATCGATTTGGATGTTGTTCCGCCGCCTTCCTGTCGTATCGGAGCACCCGGCGGAACCAACGATGATGGCATAACCCCCAGCCTTCCCTCACATTTATCCAAAGGCACTTTCAACAAGAGGCGACTTTTGATATCTGCCGGAACACTTTTATGACGATTATTTCCGCGTGCAGAGACACGTGTAGAATAAGGTTTCCGGCAGACCCGCGGGGTTGGAGAAGACTTCTAGCTTGGCCACATCGGGGATTATGGTTTGCTTTGCAGTGACTTGCCGTCGAAGAGCGGGGGTAGATCTTGAGGTTGTGGTATGTCACTCGTTTCTGTGTGGGGCAAGTCCAGTGTAAAGTGTTAATGCAGTTGCTGTGCATGGTATGGAATCGTTTGGTCTACAATAGTGGCCGCGGAGGAATCTCGCAAGCTTATGTCTAGTTGCGAAAGGGAGTGTGGGTTACTAACCTTCGTATCGTTTCAGCTGTCGATAGAGACCAGAGGCAAGAAGTATGCTTTCTTCGAAGTTGCAAAAGATCGTAGAAAGACCGACGACGTAGGTAGGCGAAACGGTAAAGACAAATTGAGCCTCATTCGTCCAGAAGACTACAAGAACCATCTTCATCCTATTCAGTAGGCACTTTCCATTTCCATCCATTCGACTTTCCATCTCTTGCATTGCAATCAGCGTAGCCCAAAGCATCACTTCTCTTCCAAAAGCATCAATCATCCCACAAGCACCACTTCCTTTCCACAAGCACCACCTCCCCCAAAGCGAACCCCAAGCATCAATATGCCACCAACCCTCTACCTCGTCCGTCACGCCGAAGGCTTCCACAACGCTGCCTGGCACGGCGAAGGTATCCACGACCCTCTTCTCACCGANAAAGGTGAAGCCCAATGCGCCGAACTGTGCAAGAACTTTCCCCACCACGAGAAAATCGACATGCTCATGGCCTCGTGAGTTTCAGCTTTGGTTCTACAGACCAGAGACACTTCCAATGCTGACACCTCAACCCCANNAAGTCCCATGAAACGCACAATCCAAACCTGCAAATTCAGCTTCAAGCCCGCAGTCGACAAAGGCCTTCAAATCCTCCTTATGCCCTTAGCTCAAGAAAGCAGCAACGAACCCATGGACACCGGCTCCTCCGTCTCCGAAATAAAATCCCTGTTCGGCGATTTGGTAGACGAACACCGTATCGCCTCTGTCTACCCACACTGGACATCCAACTGCGGACGCTTCGACACCGACCCTGAAACCATGATCGACAGAGCCAAAATGCTGAGATTGTATATCCGTGACAGAGAAGAAAAGAATATTGTGCTTGTTAGCCATGGCACTTTTGCGCATGCGCTCACGGGTAATTTTACGGAGGAGGGAGAGCAAACTACGCGCATGTGGGAGAATGCGGAGTGTAGGACTTATACGTTTAGTGATGGGCCTGGGGCGGAGATTATTGAGACGGAGGAGAGTAAGAAGAGGAGACCGAGTTTGGAGGTTTCTTCTGGTGAGGAAGGGGAGGAGTGATGTGATCTTGTGCTTTTGGTTTTCTCTGTATTGTAGTTTAGCGATGTTCGTGTCAATCGATATTATCATTATACGTTCTCGATCTCCTCAAGCAGCTTGTCCACAGCTAGATTCCCGAGCTTCATCAATTAACATTTCAAGATATTTTGCATCATCATCAATAATCATAACACAGACTCCTGACTCCACGCTGGATGCCCTCTTCAATCGCGACGGTAGGTGTATAGCCCAGAAGTTTTCTGGCTTTCGCAATGTCGTGCGTGCGGTTCAAACACAGATGCTCGATATCTTCCTTGGACGGAGAAGAACTCGATGAGCTCCCCAAAGTGAACGCCCAAGTTGCGAGATCGCTGGCACCAGCTGCTGCAAGAGCGACTTTGCTCGGTATGATGGTTGGTGCCAAGTTCGAAGTGTCATATCCTGCCTCTTGCCATACCAACCTCATAAAATCGTAGAAATGGCGTGGATCATCGTTGGTGATGAAGAAAGACTCTCCACCGACTTGTTTGCCCTTTTCTGCTCCCTGTGTAGCTTCACGTACAAGAGCTTCAGCAGCCGTAATGTGTACCTCTGCCACATTGCCAACGTAGACTTGGTGGGTATTGCGTAGCAGGTCGGTTCTGCTGCGATCGCAATATTTATATTCTCTTGTGAGCATCTAAGTTGTCCAATCAAAGTTGACGAAATCTTGAACTCCAGAGAACCAATCCTCGAAACCGCTTAGAAGCGTGAAGTTGAGGTTGTCGACGAGCTCACTGGCTTGTTGCTCTGTCGTATCTGCACTTGTATCGCTGATGGCAGCTTTTACGTACTGTCTGGCAAGCGTGGGGAATGTCTGACACATCTCCCGCAGATCTTGTATTGCTTCGGGCGATCTGAGCTGCATGGATCTGAGCGATGTTGTAAAATTCTCGAGCAACTCAAGGTCTCCTAAGTTTGAAGATTTGATGACAGAATAGAAGAGGATAATGAAGGGTGTGAAGGGACAGTTCAAGATGGCCCAGCTGGCATAATCATTGGCGCTGCCATCTTCGCGGAAGGTTATGGAGTCCATCATGTCCAGATGACTGTGGATGGTTGCTCGTGCAGCCGAAAGACATCTGGGATCAAGGCTGAGCGATACCTCGCTGTCTGGGGGAACGACAGCTCGATATATCAGGGTTCGTAAGCAGCCGATTACGACTGAGTTTGATCCGACGAGAAACGACATATATTGTCTTCGGTAGACAGTCTCTTCGGCTATTGTTGAGTTGTCTTTCGATATCGTTTCCAGGCGGGCGGCTAGCTCCTGAACATGTTCAAGCCTTTGCTGAGTTGAAAGTTTGAGTGAGCCAGGACTGTAAAGCTTATCGTAAATGAGACTATGTGCACAAGCGATTGCGATCATTACTTGGAACCACAGATACCAGCCCCTAAGATCCGGTCGAAGAGGCTCTCTCGGGTAGCGAACCGTGATATCGTAATCTTTCAAGACAGCTGAACGACCTAGTCGCAAAGATAAACACTTGTCATAGTAGTAAATCACCCAGAACAGGATCCTTTGAGCCTGGGTTTGTTCCAGATTCTGATCAGACATCCTGTACCATCCAAGAGTCCGAGCCATGGTACATGCTTGCGAGACCATGGGCCAAGCAGATGTATGATCGCCTTTTTGGATTGCATGACTGGCACCTAACACTACTGCAAGTATGTTCTCTGTGGATGGACAAGACAGCACACTGTAAGATCTCAGACAGTGCTCGAAGATTTCGAGGAAGTACTTGCTGTACATCCAGTAGATGGAACCCTGGGAGAATTTGCGCGCCGTCAGATGCTCACACAACATGTAATGTAGTGCACCGCAAACAATCGTCTTGGTGGCCAAGGAGCAGGTGTCGAAGCCTTTATACAACTGATCACAGAGGTGCAAAAACTCCGAAGGCGTAAAGAAAGGTGACCAGATCAGAAAGAAGAGACTGTCACAGGCTTGGGCTTCGTGTACAACTCCTAAAACAGAATAGTAGGGAGGCAGATACTCCGCCGTAAACTTTGTCGAGTCGATACCGGGAGCAGCATGCAAGAGACTGGATTTACCTGCATGTGGACGGCGCGTAGTACTGCGCAAGACGTCGAGGGCCGACTTGATCTCTGGGTTGTTGAGTAATATTGGACTCGATTGCAACAAATGCTCGACATCGTGTCGGGCTTTTTTNNGAGAATGGGCGAGCAGCGATGTTCCACCAACAAAGGACGTATTTTGGTCGCTTTCAACGTCTACCGATCCACTCGGCAGGTGCGTAAGTGTGGAAGGTGTCGAATCCGCAGAAACCTGCGACTGCTGTTTGTTCATGAGAGCTTGAAGCATCTTGTTAGTGTCTGTCAGAAGTGACTCAATACTGTGCAGACGTTCTTCCATCGCATCAATCTTCCGCTCGTATTCGTTTGAGATCAGCACTCTTTGGCGCTTGACCTGAGGTCTGTCCCTGGTCGTAATGCATGATACTGCTGCAGCTACACAATTCGCGCAAGGTGTAGATCGGTCGCACCGAATCTGATCTTGGCTTAACAAAAACATTGCAGTGCATTCGGTTGCTTCATAACTTACTTTACGTGCCCGACAATGATCGCACTAAACAATACTATGAGATCAACAATGCGTCCATACGGGGTACGATGAAGTCGACACTCACAGCACGACCAATTTGCATACGGGGTGCGTCAGCACCGGCATCATCATCGGAAGCCATCGCGTGCTTCCTCGAATCCATTGATACTGCGAGTGTTTCTGTGAGACCAATTGAAAACAAAAGCAGATGGAGAAGGATGCTGCGGGATGCGCGGCGAGCGCTTGCATGAGCTTTGACGAACGATTTTCGTTGGCAACGGATCACATCGCGGCTGTCAACGTGCGGACAACAATTTTAGGAAGCGTCGTCTGCCGCTTTGCACCTGCCACGCACAAATTTCACGATGATGATGAGGCAGACATGTCAATTCGAATACCCGGACAAGTGATATCGAACTATCTCATTGCTGCTAAACATTTTGCAGATACATCAGTCCAGTCCCTTCTAGACATCCGATATACTCAGCTTGAAACTCGTTCGACTTCAGGATCAGTAGCTCCACATACAATTCCGCCTTGCCGATACCCTCCAGGGGACCACCCGGACCATACAGCTCCATGACAGTCTTCCGCAGCTGTACATGGCCTTTGAAAGCACGTCCGGATGCTTCNNCAAAGTGAGCAAGGTCAAGAAAATATGCTAGCTGATCGGTCTCGGCAGCATCGGAATTGTTCAGCTTCGATTGCTGGCTGACGTGAGTCGAAAATGCAAGCACACCGTTCTTCTCACGATGCGAATCAAGGTGTTCAATCCAGAATTTCGCGTGTGGCGAGACTTTCTCGAGCCAGAGATCTAGCTCCTCTTGAGCAACGTTTGGCTGGCGTTGTCCTTCTCGAACAAAGCAGATGTTGTTAGGGACGCCATCTACGCGCACACGGCCAAGTCTAACTTCATTCGAATTTCGTGGACCCGTCGCTGGAATGTCGAGGATGCGACTGTTCAGAGCATTCTTCACTTTCGAGGCTGTCACGTAGGGCGATGTGAACGTGTCATCTTTGGACCCGATCCTATGCCGATAAACGCCCCAGTAGCCCTCGTCATCACTTGCTCGCAGGTTGTCGATGAGACTTGTGAGACCCCAGCGAAGATCTTGGTTGGCAGCATACATGTATCGCGAAGTCGGGACCGTCATAATTTCGCGCCAGACTCCAGCATCATCGGCGAGATTGGTCCAGAAATGTTGCACAAGGCTTGAAGCAGCCCACGACTCGTATGTTTTGACGTCGAGCCAGTAAGTGACAAAGGTCGTGGTATGTGGCTTATGTTCAGCTTCAAGATCATGGCTCTCGTCAACGAGCATATCCACTTGTCCTGCTGATGCAGTCAAAAGCCTGTGTAGCTCATCAATGATGGCCTTCTTGCTGTCGTTCAGAGAAATACCATGCTGGACGCCGAAAACTCCATAGACGAAGAGATACTGTTTTCCCTCCCAGTCAGCGAGGATAACCATCGTTCAACGACAAAGTAAGTGATTGATCGATGGAGAAAGAAGGTGATTAGTGGTTCACTGCGAGTCAGCGTGATTATCGTCACTTATATAAATCGAGCCGGAGAGTTAATTGCACTGTGACCCATCTGACAGCATCCCCGCACATGATCATCCAGCATGCGGATGCACAATCCGCAGATTGGGTGTGAAGGAAAGAGTGTTGTTTGTCCTGAGGTGGGGTGCGGATTCAACTTCCGCATGTCGAATAGAGTTTGGTGGTTCACGTCAGGGTCCAGGTGGGGTACGCATACTCAGTAGCCCGATGCCTTATCGGAAGGGTCAGACCTGCTTCTTAACTACGATCTCGCGACGGAACAGCAGAAGCGACCGATCATGGTGCCGGGCTTGAGACTGGAAAGGCGTCCAGTGTGTACAACATTTTCGACGACAGTGCGCTAGATACAGCCATGCAAGGACTTTGAGACTTAGGAGAGGTTGCAGATCAAGATTGGGTCTTGGATCTTTTGGGAAGATTTTGCAGTACAATACTATCTCACAGAAGGAAGAGATACATTGTGCTGCTTGGCCTCCGATTGTGCCTCATGACGGTGGCCCTGGTCTATGGTCCATGTCCAAAGAGGGTGAGAATGTTATAATGCTCTTCTGTGTTCAGGCAGCGACTAACGGGTCTCAAAGGATGCCAAAGTCTTTCTCAGGTTTATGCCATCGAGTCGCAGACATTTGTGCTGCACGCCACCACAGTGATCTCGGACAAGGGTGTTAAGACCATGTCGACTGAAGCTGGTCTCCTTATGGATAGCCCTGGAGGAGGCAACTCTGCCGTCTTTGGACCCGATGGCAGACTGCTGTCTGAACCCCTCGACTCGGCGACAGAGGGTCTGGTCTTCGCTGATCTTGACCACACAACAGCCATCTTTGCGAAGAGTTTCTTGGACATCTGTGGGCATTACAGCAGACCAGACTTGTTGTGGCTTGGTTGCGATACCAGAAAGAAGCTGCCTAGGGTCGTAGATCGGGGTCCATGAAATGCGAAGTCTCTGAGAAACTGGTTTTGCAGCCGCCTGCGATGTACCAGGGTTGATATTTGCGCCTGTATCGAGCAGCTGATTGTCTTTTCAGCGGCTTGAGGTTTGCGCCTCTAGCAGCCAGTATCTGCACGATTTCGGCATGGTCTCTGTCTGAAGCTGCTAGCAGTGCCTCGCAGAAGCAGTCACTCGAGACATCTAGGAAGGCACCCCTCCCTAGCAGCATCCGCACGATCTTGACGTGTCCGTATGCAGAAGCTACTTGCACTGCATTTCCGTATCTTCCACCCAGCTCATTGATTTCTGCTCCTTTCGCAAGCAATGCCTCAACGATTTCTGTTAGTCCTGTTAGAGATGTGTAATACAAGGTACTAGGCGTTTGCATCCCCCTTGTCCACCGTGCCCATCGCTTTCCTTCTGGACACGATGCCTGTTCTTGATCCCATGCTTNTTCCGGATCCCAAAGTTTATAACATGTTCGATAGGCCTTCTTCTCATCTAAGAATTTCAGAATTCGGGCGTGTAGTCCTTCGTCCACTCCGCCGGCTGCCTTGGCGTGGCCCGGCCAATATCTCGCACAATACTGGGCGAATGGAAATTTTGCTCGCATCTTGAAAGATGATAGATTGTGATCCAAATCTGAAAGGTAAGCAAGGCACAATGACGCTATTCTTGCTCTTGCTGGGATTTCTGAAAGGCAACCGGAGATGTATTGTGGTACGAGATCAGAAATCAAGTACTCTTTGACGGAGAAATGCGCCAGTTGCAGTCCCGTCACCTCGGTCCCAACGTAGTTCCTGCCATATTCCATGCCAGAATAAGGTTTATAAAACCCTCGTACAGAGACCACAAGACTGGAGCAGATTTTCATGATATCTCCGGGCTCGGGCATACGATTGTTGGGATCAAAACTCGGTTGGTTATCCGGCTGCACTGCGACTGCATCCACCAGCTCCTCTGGCCGCAGAGGCCTCTCGGACCACGTTAGAAGTCTCAGGATGGTCATCGTACGTTCGTGGTAGATTCTAGGGATGTTGTTCAGAATCCGATGGTACGTCTCATCAAGCGTCTCGGGCAGATTTTCCAGCGCGCTGCGGAGATCTTGCTGGTTCAAGCAGTCTTTCAGTGTCTCTATTTGGCAAGCCACCCACCGGAANNCCTGTCTTTCGCTTAGCGTCTCTTCGATGTTGTAAAGAAAACTTCTTGATGTGAGTCTTGCTTACATTCCGCCAGCTTTGTTTGTGAGTTTGGTCTTGATCTCCGCCTGCAGATCTGGTCGAGAACGCCATCTTTTAAGATTGTGTCCATTGTCTACTTGGTGTTTGATGTATACGCCAATATCTCTGTTCACTTCATGTCGCGGAATTGGTATCCTGTCTTCGGCACGGGTCCAACATTGGAGGGCTGACTCAATGTCCTCCTCCCTTCGAGCAGTGACCAGAAGCCGACAAGCAGTGCTCGTACTCTCGACAAGGGTTTTGAGCCAAGCAAGCAGTTTATCTCTTGGCTTTGACTCTGACTCGTCCAAGGCATCTAGAACGATACTTACGTCGTCGGTTCTATTTAACATGGCTTGTAGCACTTTTTGCAGAGAGTCCGTAGACGGTTGTCGAGATCCCTCGAAATAGAGATCACACATTTCTTCGAGCGGCCGTCGGCTGTCTGGCTGTGATTGGTAGACCTGTAGAATGATAGATCGCAGCATATTGTCGAATGATTGTTTGTTCTTGTCGTTGAAGTCGAAGTAGAAATAAAGCAGTAATCCACAGGTCGTTTCTTGCTCGAGATGCTCTATGATTGTAGAACTTAGGACTGTTTTGCCGCAACCAGGTATACCATGAAGCCATAAGAAAGACTTTGAATCTGCCTTCCACTGTTCGAAAGTACTGCTCTCGAGGAACCAGCGGCCTGTCTCCCCATGTCGTTGTTGTAGCATCCTATGATAATTGAACGATGGATCTGGAGGTGATAGCCATTCAACGATTCTCCTTCGATGATAGACTTCTCTTGAGGTTTCTAGAGCGGACCGTATCTTCTGGTTGCATTCGATCACGTCATTAACTTTACCTTCGANCTAAGCTTAGTTAGCACTGCCAAATTTGGGATTTAGGTGAGATATTCGGACTGACTTACTATCCGTGAGCGTTTTGTGAAGTCCATCCAGTCTTTTGACCTCTTCGACATCCACAAAACCGAGATACTCTTTCGCGAAGGCTGCTGCTGTGATTGCAGCATATCTTTGCCACGCATCATTCTTGTGAGAATCTCCATAATCGCATATGCCCCTGATCACCAGACAAGGAAAAGCATTCATCAGTCCAGCAGCCTCCATCTCAAAACACAGGGGGTCCACGTTCTCCTTGTGCAGCCAGCTAACAATTTCATCCCTATGTGCAGCATTCTTGACCAGAGTATTGCCGCAGGCAATTGTTCCGTAGTGAATCTCGGGGTCCTCGCGGAGAGTACGTTTGATATGTCCTGCTGGATCGCAATTTGTGCAGTCTTCGCCACCAGCGTGTTTAACAGAGGCTCGAAATAGCCTGTCAGGTGCTTCAGCTGGGCGGCTGTACTTTAGTGCTGCCTTAGGGAACTTCGCCATTGCGACATTTATGATGCTGGGAATCTTGGAATCTTGATACTCGTACTCTGCTTGTAAAGCCGAGAGAGCACTGCGAAGTGCTAGGGGCGGGCTGTTGAGTGATCCTTTTCGCTCAAATGAGTCTTTTGCTTTGACCAGATCGTACTGCACCACTCCACCGTTGCTGCCGTCAGGATTGCTCACCACCACATCGCCGAGGCGAATGTCGTGCCTGACTGTGACAGCGCCGTCGGTGTTGCATGTTTCTCCGGGGATGCCGGCTCCGATACCAACAAGTAGACCAACACGAATATGAGGTAGTGAAGAGCGTAGTCCTTGAGCTGTTATGGCTGTGGTTGTTGTCCCGTATTCTCCAGCCGGCAGGGAAGCAATCACGACGAGATGTTTGCCCATCCGGCCCCAGGAATAACTATTAGGGTCACAGACATTTTTGGTAAAACTCTCTGGTTGGTCAAACTTTTGGTCTAACATCATTTCTCCTGCCGCTCGTTCGTGTGGCAAGGCCGCGATCCATGCAATCGTATAATCTTCGGGGTTCGTAGGCATGGTTGTAGAAGACATTTCTGTGAGTCGATCAGTCTTCAAGGTCAACCGACATGCCCGACAACAACACAACGCAGGAGTGGGCATGCCGTATTATTGTATGTTATTCTGCCGCCAGCTTTGCGCGTGACAAAATCGTAATCACCAAGTCGCATGAATTGGAATCATTGATTTCCCTGATCCCGCTAGGTACTCTGCAGTGATTCGTCTGCGTTGCGCCCATCTGACACCGACGCACAGGTCGTCGCAGCTGCAGTAATCAGGCTGCCTGCAGCCACGGCCGCCTTTGCCAAGAATTCCTCTACGTTTGTGAGCGCTGCATATTGACTAAAGCAGATCAATTTCGAAAAGACACCGCTCAGGATCATCGTGTTGTTTGTCTGAATGGGTTGTTGACGATAACATACAGTTGCTCGTCAGGGCTTGCTGCATCAATGGATACCGAGCATGGCGCTGAAATGCTTCACCTGTTCTTTGGCATTTACGGCTTCATACGATTGTCTCTCTGATCTGCCCCATGCGAGACGATCCAAGGTCTTAGGAGCTGTTGTAAGGCAATGCCTACAGAGGTCGCAAAAACATGCCATGCCACTGTTTGAGCCAATGCAAAAGAACATTCGAGATCATTGACCCTGCCATGTCGCCAATTACCGTTACAGGTGTTGTTGATTGCTCGAATCTGATGCACTCCTGTATGAGCAAAGAACCCGGTGAGAGCCATGGTTCCACCACCGATCTGTGGTGAAAACTCGACGTAGGACTGTATGGTGTGTGCGCTTAGAAGCACGATCACGGCCCATTTGACGTAAGAGTACTTGGACATGATAGAGAAGTAAGCGAATCGAATCAGAGAGATAAGCGCTTTGATAGGAGATGTTCGAGTTGTCAAATATCATCGTCAGTGATGCTTGGTTGCGGGAAAGTTAGGAGGTTGGGAAGGAGCGGAGCCGGCTTTGCCGTGTTTAGCCGAAGTTGCAGAAGGGACGACCTTGTCACCTCTTCCGTTCCCAGCGAGATTGCTTGCTCATCTTTGCTTGAACTTTGCCTGTCTTGACATTTCACTACAGGTGAACCTGGTGCTCATATCGAGCTACGCAGATGATCAATTTTGATGTGAATGGAGCGAAGTGAGTCGATTGTTGCTAAAGGAAGATCGTTTTTGAGAGCGGGGTGGTTATCAACGCGCGGCCGTCAACGCATCACTCACTTCAACCACAACATCTACATAGCTCACCATCGCTTAATACATATCGATACACCTGGGAGAGGCAGTTCGTCGGCAAATAATTAACAATGAGTCAAAAAGCAGCATCATCGACAGTCCCAATCACAGTGACGGAGATTGAGGAGATCGCCAAAACCAGATTGCCGAAGAATGTCTACGACTACTATGCATGCGGTGCGGATGAACAGAAGGCGCTGGCCAGAAATTCTTACATGTTTGACAGGTAATACGCAGTAAGATCGAACTTCACGAGGCTCTGATACTGACTCTTCGTNAGACTTCTGATTACACCACGCGTCATGATTGACGTCTCAAAGATAGACACAAGCACTACACTCTTTGGCAAGCGCCATCCTTTCCCGGTAGCCTTCGCTCCAAGCGCTATGCAAAAGCTCTGCCATCCCAGAGGTGAGCTCGAAGCCGCCGAAGCTGCAGCAAGCACTGGTCTGTCCATGACACTCTCTTCCCAATCTACGACCAGTCTTGAAGATGTGGCAAATGCATGCAACATTTCCAATCCCGATGGCCCCGATTTCTGGTTCCAGCTTTATCTCACTCAGGATCCCGAGTATAGTCTCAAGTTGATCAAGCGTGCCGAGAAGGCTGGTTATAAAGCTCTCGCACTGACTGTGGACACTCCAATCCTCGGCAATCGCATCAACGAGAGAAAGACCCCTCTTGTTCTCCCTGAAGGCATGCATTTGGGAAACTATGCACGTCCTAAGGAGGGCATCAAAGGACCAGCCACCGAGCGTGTCTACCTGAATGCTCACACAGTCGACGAGGCAAATGAGATCATCAAGAAAGCAGGACCCACCATGCACAGTTCGAGCCTCACCTGGCAACACACCATTCCCTGGCTTCGAAAGGCGACCTCCATGAAGGTCATCCTCAAGGGTATCATGACTGCAGAGGATGCAAAGCTAGCAGTCGAGCACGGTGCAGACGCCATTGTCGTCTCGAACCATGGTGGCAGACAATTGGACTTGGTCCCAGCTACGATCGAGGTTCTTCCTGCCATCGCTGATGCCGTGGCTGGACGTATCCCTGTCATTTTCGACGGAGGTATCAGGCGTGGAAGCGATGTGTTCAAGGCAATCGCACTGGGCGCCGACCTTGTGCTCATTGGCCGTCCTGTCCTTTGGGGCTTGAGCTACGATGGAAAGAAGGGAGTCGAGGCCGTGACTAACATCCTCGAAAGAGAGCTTTCGCGCACAATGACTCTGGCCGGCGTCAGGACTATCAAGGAGATTACAAAGGACAGTTTGGGTATCGTAAAGAAGGACGGGTTTGGAATCTCCAAGCTTTGATTAAACAAGACAGCTTTCGGAATCTCGAGGTCAGAGATTTGTTTCTTTCATAGTAGAGCGTTGAATAGACCAATAGTACATTCACCCCATGCGGAAGCTGTGCGCTGGTAGGACAATCCTTGACCAACCGTTGTGAAGCTAGAGTGATACTGCATAAAACCAGCTCAACACTGGAACCGCTCTTTGTGCTTGTAGCTTGATAGTATCCTGCTTTCGTGCGCAAAATATCACTAATTGAAGGCGACAAGAAGACAAAACCAATCACCAGCAGGAACGAAACTTTCAAGTTCTGGTTGTTTGTAACAATATTTCCTTGACCCGAGCAATAAGATGACATCGACCGGGAGCTTCAACATTCCGATACTCGAACAGCAAGTCCGGGACGAAGATACTCAACTGAATGTAAGCACTCGAATACCGTCCCGACTGTACCAAGACCGCTTACAAAGCTTCAGATCATCATCGTTGGTGCTGGCTTCGGAGGTTTAGGTNGCTGCCATCTCGCTTCTTCTCGCCGGCCACAAAGTACACGTCCTTGAAAGCGCTCCAAAGATTGCAGAAGTGGGTGCTGGTATCCAAATCCTGCCAAACAGTTCTCGCGTCCTTATACAATGGGGTCTCGAGGAAAGGCTTCTTCGTCATGCAACTTTTCCTGCTGAGGTCATCATGATCAACTGGAAAGGCGAGAGATTGTCTTCCATGGACATTGAGGATGCGACTAAAGAGTATGGGACTCCGTTCTGGGACTTCCATCGAGCAGACTTGCACAGAGCACTCTTAAACAGGGCTGTGGAGCTCGGGGCCAACATCTCAACCAATGCCAGGGTTGTTGATATCAGATACGAAGCAGATGATGGAGATACTGTCACTGTCATCCTGAAGTCTGGAGAACGTCTGACTGCTGATCTTGTCGTCGGCGCTGATGGCATTCTTTCGACATGTCGAGAACTTCTTCTCGGCACTCCTAACCCGCCTACCCCTACTGGCGACCTTGCATACCGTGTCCTGCTCGACACAAAAGCCATGAAGGAAGATCCAGAGCTTGCGCCACTTCTTGAGAAACCACACAAAGTTCGATACTGGCTGGGGCCAGGAGCACACGCTGTCAACTACGTGCTTCGAGATGGCGAGCTCTTCAATATGGTACTGCTTGTACCCGACGACATGCCAGCAGACGCAACGACCTTGGACGGCAATGTTGAAGAGATGACTGAATTATACAAAGACTGGGACCCGCGCATACCAAAGCTGCTGGCACTGTGCCAATCGGTGCAAAAATGGAAGTTGTGTTTCCGTGCTGGCTTGGAGTCATCATGGTCAAGTGAGGACGCGACATTTGTCCTTCTCGGAGATTGCGTACACGCCACTTTGCCGTATCTGGCATCANNGGGGGCAGGCACGGCGCTTGAAGATGGTGCAGCGCTTGGGGTTTGTTTGAGCAAGATCAAAGATAGATCGCGCCAGGAGAAGAAAAAAGCCTTGAGCGTGTATGAGGACTGTAGGCGGGTGCGTACTGAGAGCATTGTCGCAAGAGGCAATCTACAGCAAGAGCTCTATCATCTTGACGATGGGCCAGAACAACAAGCACGAGATGCTAAGTTCCGCCTGTTCGAAGAGCTGGAGGAAGGCGTCAGGCTTACTGGCAGTCGAAGTGTTGATCTGCCTCCAGGATTGAGATTGGGTGATAATCCATTGGCTTGGAGAAGGTACGGTGTTGGCGGTTGGTTGCTGTCTTTCGATTGTCAACGCCATGTTGAACGCAGATGGCCAGCAGAGATGAAGACAGTGTCTGCGCCCGATCTGAGGGCTTACTCGTGAGACTTAGCAGTAGTATGCAAAACCGGAAGCCCAGTGAAAGAATCGAGCCAAGCATGACCAATTAGCACCACACTGATGTAACTCAAGCCAACCACACATACTCGCACACCTTATATACCAGCATCCCCGTCTCCCTTCCACCTGCCTCCATCGCTTTACCGACAAGCGGTGGATTGGCCAACGGTCTTGCGCCAACACTCAGTGTTGGCGAACCTCCGTTGAAAGGTCACTGGTTCGATTCTGGCAGTCGAACTAAAACTTTCGGAGATGCTGATTCTCCAATTCGGGAAATGAAACCAGTGTGTCTGGTGGCTTTCACCCGCGCATGGGCTTTCTACGACTGAGCCTGTGGCGGGGATTTGTTTTGCCAATTCAAGAAGGAGCTGTATGTTTTGACCGACGATCAATCCCAGCAACCACAATGGTAAAGTGCACAAGACGGGCACCTAATCCAAGGCAAATTCAGGAAGGTATCATCACATTACTTCAGGTGCACGGCAGCCTGCTCTCTCCGTCTGATAGTGTAGCGTGAAATCTTGATTAGATACCCTTACCACTCTATTAAGCCTTGGCAGTCACAAACACAATTGCCTCTCACGGATGTCCAGCCGCAGGCCTCATACAAGTGTATGGCTCTGTGCCATGGCCTGGGAATATTGATCTCGTGTTGTTGGTGAAGCATCTGGCAGCTGTCACAGAGCTGTTTTTCAGGCAGATCTCGTGACAAGACCTGCAGAAAGAGGTATTTCTCATGATTGACCAGTAGGAGTGGTGGGCAGGTTGACGATTCCAACGCTTCATGCCTACACCCGCAGCGATTTTCTTTTGGAATGAATTCACGTGTCCAGATGTTTCTCAGTTTTTCGGAACTGTACAGTCTGTTGCATGTCAAGGCCAAACATGTCGTGCTTCGAGGTGGTAAGAGGTCGGCGATATTGAGTATGATCTCTAGAAGTAGATCTGGTAGTGTCAATGAAGGCATTCTGGAGTCAATGGAAGCAGATCGTGTGCTGTTTGAACGAGGAAGCCTCAGATGTAAAGGGTCGAAGTTGTTGAGCTCGGGGGTCGTAAACTAACTCACGCATTTCTTGCTTCGATATAGAGTTTTGAAAGCAAGATCAGACCATCCCACATGAAGTCTTCTCAGAACTCATGTCTATACATGATTAGGATACTACTTCCTGAGCACAACGACTCGTATACTAATGTAAGGTCATTGTGTTCTCGCCGAGAGGTCCATCGCGCTTGTCCTGTACAGATGGAGAGCCATCGGTCCGCATCAATACAGCAGTCCGATATCATCTGATCGCGATGGCAATCTGCCGCTTGTAAATGTATCTCTTCATGTAAATGGCAAGGGAGTTGACGTTGGACGAGGAGACCGCCGCCAAGAATACCGCAAATGACGTGGACATTCTACCGAACGCACCTCCGACCAGGCTTCTCTCGTTCTCTCTGCCTCTATCAACAATTGTATTCGACCGATCCTACTGATGGGACGCTTACAATACAGTCGCGAGATTGAGCAGACAATCAAACGAGTGTGTGAGTCGTTGACGCGACTTTCGAGTTAACACGCGCGAACTGCAGTGGCATGACTGAAGACCGGCCACCTGCAAGCTCGAGCCCGACAGCGCGATCAGGTCAAGCAGCAACGATTCAGATCTGTCTGCTTTCCATCGCGATGCACACTGTTCTGGCTTGTTACTCCGAGAAGACAGCGGGAAGGCGCGACCACGGCGTCTTCTGACCGAAGCTTGTGTGTTGACAGTCTACGCTGCCAGTGACGTTTTGAATCTACCAATCCTTTCATTACAATCGCAACAGTCGTGCCATCAAGGTCGCAATGTTGCTCTGTGACTCCATTACGCGTATGGTCGACCTAGACTTCAGGCCACCAATTTCTCCAGCATGGACGAGGGCTTTTCTCCATGACACGTGAATTTGAAACCTCGCACTGACATTTCTTGACTCCGCATAACAGTAGAAAGAAGAAGGACATTCGTTATACCCGATTGTACGGGCCATCCGACATCGTTCCTGCCTCAGGCTGTCCGTCATGTTTCACAACTCGAGGCTCCGCGGAATGGCTGCCTTCTCCCGCCCGACGTGCCCGTAGCCCCAACTCCAGGTATTGTATCGCTACTCGTCATAGCTGTTTGACACTTGCTATGACCTCAGACTATGGTCTTGTTCTGACTCTGTAAGTTCCGAAGTCGAACTCGATCATCACTGGACTTCAAACAGGACGTATTCTACCTACGATCTCACTCGACTGTCGTTGAGTCACAAAATCCAAGCGTTGCTCATAGGAGCCTTCTGACGTTGGGTTTCCACTGATCGAGTGAAATATTCAGAATAATGTCTGCGAGCTTCAGCTGAGCATACTCTTGAGAGCACAAATCAGCAGCTGGTCGAGCTGTCAAAGTACGCCGAAAGCCATGTTAAGGCCATTGTTCACGTGGCAGACGCTTCGCCACAATCTCAAACAACAGTACGACTCAATACCATTAGAGATCTGATACTGAGCAGTTACGCCTTATGCTATTTCGTCCGTACGGTTAGGCAAGCCCTAGTATTCGGAGTCATGGGCAATGCTGTTGCCAGCCTTCAAACAGCACCTGCTTTCGGATCAAGTTCGCTCACAGCCCCATCGTCCTTACTGCTGAGTTTCTACATAAATACCAGCTCCTCATCACTCCAAGTCATCTCCTCATCCACAACACTCGTTCGCCCATCGACAACCACAAGCAACCAACTAACACACCACGATCCTTTAACAACTACCTTCATCACACTCATTCTCTCTTCAATTCCAAAACAACTCAACCCGTACGAGATCACAGATCATAACCCACATCAACCCTTTGTTAACTTGCCCTGCAGATCAAAATGAAGTTCGCTCTCGCCCTCTGCGCTGCTACCGCCGCCACCGTTACCGCCTTCCCTATCGCCGAAGCAGGTCTTGGTAGTGGACTTGGTGGTGCTCTCAGCGGCATTGGAAATGGTGCCGGAAACGCCGTCGGTGGTATCGGAGTTGGCGCTGGAAGCGGCGTCTCTGGTATCGGACAGGGCACAGGCTCTGGTGTCTCTGGCATCGGCCAGGGCGCCGGCTCGGGTGTCTCTGGAGTTGGCCAAGGTGCTGGATCCGGGGTTTCTGGCGTAGGAGTTGGCGCCGGAGCTGGTATCAATGGCATTGGCCAGGGCACTGGCAACGGCGTCTCCAAGCGCGGCATCGGCAGCGGAGCAGGTGCTGGTGTCTCGGGCATTGGGCAAGGAACAGGCTCTGGTGTCGCTGGAGTTGGTGCGGGGGCAGGAAGCGGCGTTTCTGGAATTGGCCAGGGCACCGGCTCAGGCGTCTCCGGTATTGGTCAAGGAACCGGATCAGGTGTCGCTGGAGTAGGCGCTGGCGCTGGTTTAGGAGTTTCTGGCATTGGTCAGGGAACTGGCTCAGGCGTTTCTGGCATCGGCCAAGGTACAGGCTCAGGTGTTTCTGGAATCGGCCAGGGAACCGGCTCAGGCGTGTCTGGAGTCGGACAGGGCACAGGAGGCGCTGTTGCTGGCATCGGCGGCGGCCTGGGTGGTGCTCTGGGCAGACGCAGCAAGCGTGGTCTTGGTAGCGGCCTCGGAGGCAGCGTCAACGGCATTGGTCAGGGCTCAGGAAACGGACTCCTTGGCCTTGGACTCGGAGCTGGCAATGGATTCTCCGGAACAGGTCGGGGTGCAGGCAATGCAGCTGCAAATGTTGGCGCAGGTGTTGGTGGTGGCATTGCATAGATGTTTCAGGTGAACATCACGGTTTCGTATCTCCTTGGTTGATTGTTCTTGTTTCTTATCTTCTGCTTCTCACATGTTTGTTAGTCTGATATTTACTTTTCTTGTTGGCCAACAATATTATTTTCACTCGAAATTTCAAACTCGAACAAACAGCAAATGATAGTCTTGTTACTTTTCCCTGATAGTCAGACAAAAGTGACAATTACCTGATCATCAACACAGCTTCACAGTACAGTATCTTGCTTTTCTTCGACAAAATATCATCCTGTGCTATCGAACGAATTTTATAAAGAAGGTTTTGGAGAGTGCTCGATGCATGACAAACAAACAGGTGTGATATCATAGCTTGCCGATACAGACTTGAACTAGCTATCCAACCTATAAAATAATGAAACTGTGTTCAACCAACTTCTCGTAGTTTCCCACCTTCACAGTGTCCCTTGATGTTCCTGAATCTTCAGCCTCAAGAACTGGTAGTAGCAGAAGTCTGGGTAGAAGTGGTCTTAGCTACCTTCCCAGAAGTTTTGGTCGTCTTGGAAGTAGACTTCGAGGTAGAAGACTTCGGCGTCTTGCTAGTCTTCGAAGTAGTTGTTCCTTTACCACTAGTCGTAGTGCCTGCTGCATTAGCAGTGACATAGTAATTCGCATATGTCAAGTAATTGCTGCATTTGTCCATGGCGGATCCCATAGCCGAGCTCATCGAAGACATCATGTCGTCCATGACGCTGGAAGTGGCGCTGCTGTAAACAGACATGATGGCGCTGGAACTCATGCTCGCAAATTTGACGGTGAAGACGGAGCTGAGGCTTGTCGTGTCTGCTGAGACAGTGCCTGTGGGAGTGTCCGTGGCGACTGAGGTCGTCATAGTGGTTGTCTGCGTGGCGGAACTGCCGTGGTACATGGTCATGGTTGAGACGGCGGGCATACCAAGTACACCGTGCTGGGCGGTCATGCCGAAGATGGCGAGGAGGAGGGAAATTGTCTTGGAGTTCATCTTGTATTGGTTGGAGTGCTGAACGAAGAATTTGATGGACCAGAATGAAACTATTGAGTTGTGTGTTGATAGCTAGAGAGAAGGCGAGCCAAGGATATATGTAGGGATCAGTAATGGTGATGAGAAGCTGTCGTCGTCTCCTATACGCCATTTCGCCGCGTATGCATATATGAATATAGCTCAAAGTCACCACCCTGTTGGATACTCATGAACAAGGCTTCTTGGCAAGGAGACACAGACGAGTTCGTCCTCCAACAAGGAAGCGAATCACGAGATTTATCCGGCCTCAGGTGCGTGAGAATCTGTACTACCACAAATGTTATGCTGACATGCCAAACTTACTGACCAATGATCTGAACCCAACACTCGACATTTGTGCAATAAGATTGCGTCTTATGTCTACAACAGACTTCATAATTCTATTGTTTCCTCATGTTGGAATCGTAGAAGCTTTCGAGTTGGCTGTTCAAGAACATACGCAAGCATCCTGACCGGCGTTGTTGGTCGTCCAGAGCATACGCAAGCAACAAGCAAAGATCATGCGAGAACACTGGTCATATAAGAGACTCCAGGATATATAGATCGAAAGTCAACATCATCATCAACGCAAGCAGCCATTGCAAATCTATATCATCCTCATCAATCATTCATCGATACAGACGCAAAAACACAGACTCACCATGTTCAAATCACTTGTCCTCGTTGCAGTACCAATCGCTCCTGTTCTGGTTCGAGCAGACTTCTGCAAAGCGACAAATGATGTCTTGTTCTTTGCCTGGTAGAAAATTCTTCATCATTTTTGTCGACTGTATTCTCATCTTCCAATCAAGNNGATCGTAAATCTCAGCGGCATCGAGGGTGGTTGCGGTGCGACCGTCAATGGTCAAAACTTCCAGGATGTCTTGCAAAACGAAGGTGGCTGTTTGGCAGTCACCAACTTTAACTGCCAGGATCCTCAAGGAGGGGGCACTACCTTTACCTTCAATCAGTCGGTCTTTTGTAGTAGCGGATCGGTTGCAGATGCGGTGAACCAGGTTGTCAATGTGGACGGATTCAGCTGTTCTGGACAAGGTCCGGCGTGTTTCTTGTAACTTTTCAATGAGTCGCAAAGCAGGTGGTCTGGCGGTACTCTGTTACTCTGATATCATGGTTGAACAGGTCTGAACGTTCCATTAAAGTGTCAAATACCAAGTTGATCAAGCCGTGATATGTCTATGGAGCTCCGTCGAGAGGATGCATTCCTTCCATATACCCGCAGTCCGGACCATCTGTGAGAAGATGATAGAAACGAGCGAGAGCATCAATACGTAACTGTCCTATTCCCCTGTAGCTGCTTGATGTGCTCTGCGGTCTGTTCCATTGAATATCAATCACTTTGATTTTCTTGTCTTCAAAAGCTGCTCGATCATGTTCAAGTTCTCCGGGAAACCTGAGTTCAGCCAACATTATGATGGCAGCTGCATCGAGGACCAGACATGCCAGGTTGCGTGCTGGGGNGATAAACTGCTCCTCATCGTCCGATAGTTCCTTGTTGCGCACAAGCGCGCGAAACTCGGCACGAACACGATCATCCGAAGCTCCATCGAGCGTTTCTTGATCTTCGATGATGTCCAGTTTGAAACGTTTCCATGCCTCCGCCGCGAATGCTGGCAATGTGTAACTATTCTCGAGCTTGCGCTCTTGTACGCGAATCCAATTCTGCATGGCTTGCGGTAGATGGGCTCTAGACAAATGATCATATGCAGTGACAAAAACCGTAAATCCCCAAGTAGGATCGGGAAGTGGCATTTTCTCGTCAGAACGAAAGCTCAACGATTCCCAGCGCGCGCAGTCTTTGAGAAGACGACGCACATCGTCGCCGTTCGGCCGGTAGCTATTCACAATTGTACCGTGAGCACGTGTAGGTATGTAAGTTGCCTCATCTGCTGAAGCTATAAGGTCGCCAATAGAATTGACACGACTGTGAATGTCGCTGGCGGCGCCAGGCCCGAAAGATTGTGGAATGTAATTACGGCGTCGTGGGACAGGACGACTTGTAAGTGTCTGGTCTATAGGCGTGACTGGCCTTGTAGGAGGAGCAGCAGCTTGACCGCGACCGGTCATACTGGCAACAGTGATGACTAGATGATGGTTGGGGACACAAGATGAGGAGATGTCCGATCGATGGCAGTGTCAATCATGTAACCATGCGAAACACTCATCAGTATATAGTCGATCTCCACAGATCATGCCGAAGCGCCTTCGAACAATTATGTCTATAGCATGAATTGGGGCAGGACCGAGCTCGCGGGAGCAGAGTTGTCAAGCACTGCTTAGTCATCAGCACTTGCCTTGGCGCGCATGATCCTCGTTCTTGGGGTCAAGATCTGACCTTCACCTTGTCGTGTGACCGAGTTCTGGATGCCTGATGCGGGAGGAATGAGATGGTTGGAAAGCTCGAGATATCGTATTCCAGGTGGTCTTGTCGGATTGATGGATTATATGTGCTGAGATCAAGTAATCTTTCACGTACGGCCACAGTCAGCTGAAAACTGGGCATCCCGTCCGCTCCNNTGCCATACATAAGCAGTTGAACGGCAGATTAGTACTACGGTGGGTGACCACGTGGGAATCCCTGCTGCTGTACGTTTTGTTCTTTTGTTACATCCCTTTTTGCTCAAGGAAACCAGGTACATCATCCGCGACGCAGGACAACACCAGGGACGCAAAGGCATTTGAACCTGGCCGTTGAATTATTCGTTATGTACTGTGTGCTAAACAACTATGTAGAGACTCTGCTGAACCGCTAATAACTATAGTCAATGTATTCATCAACCTTTGCCTTGTCATCGACATTTTCCTCCTGTGCTCTACCTCTGCCTCGTCTCTCGGGAGCAGGCGACTCCATCGAGAAAGAGGTAGATCTGCTTCCAGGTGTAAGAGCGCCAGGCAACCAGAATGGACGAGGTCCACGGCTTCTACTTCTGTCTTCAGCCTTTTCGGCCAATGAACTCTTCCTCATCTTCGACTGGTAGGCTTCACCTTCATGCTCGTCTTCCGATTGTTCCATAGCACGAGCGACCATTCCAGGGAATACATCAGGGCCGATGGCATCGGTTGTCTCGCGCACCTGTTTGGCAAGAGCGTTGCGGTGAGCGCGGAGTTGGGTGAGCGATGCCGAGGAAGCAGGATTCAGGGCGACGAAAAGCGGAGGGAGTGATTTGAGGATGTCCATGCCAATCTCGCCAATACGAAGGGCAGCCAACGAAACGGAAACCATGAGAGCGAAGAAAAAGATAGAGAACTGCCAGAGGGAAACAAAGTCGGGGATATAGGTGTGTGCGCGCAGGTACCATGGCAGGGCATATGTGTATTGCCCGCCGATACGGTTGTAGTAGAGCCAGAAGCTTACAAGCGCTGTGTAGTAGATGTACAAAGCAGGAGCCAGAGCCATTGCCACAAGAATCTTCCAAGTAGCCATGACATCGTGTCCTTGAAGTTTGACGACTGAACCAGCAAGGGCCTTCTTTTGCTTCTTGATCGAAATCATCTTGGAAGTCACAAACACCGGCCAGAACATGAGGATGCCTGGCAATGTTCCCAGACTCAGAAGCAGCAATTCTCCGAGGCGATAAAGAAGTGTTGCCAAGCACCACCACCAAGGGCGTGCAGAAGCATCACCCCATTCTACCTGGTGATCCTTGATTCCCAGCGCGCGAAGATGACGGTTGTAGTCAACGACTGCTTTCTTCAGCTTCAACGTCCGCGGATCGTCCTGGTACTTGGTGTAACCTTTGAGAAGGCGTCTGTTGAACTCAATGACCACAGGTAGAGGAAGTTTGCGACCAGGAGGGTTGTAGAGACGACGGGTAGCCTGAATAAGTTGCAATGTTTCGTGATCTGGACTTGGTTGCGTGACTGCTGCTAGACCTTCGTAAATGGTCTCCAAAAGTGATCCAATGGCATCGCGCTTCTCAGAACCTCCAGCTTTGAATGCCTTGACCTGGTCAGGGTGTACGTCGATGGGGTTACCAAATTCGATGACCGCTCGTGAGCGGAATTTGTGAGCATGGAAATAGTTCATGCCGGCCGGGATAATAGTAAGTCCACAATCCGGATCACGGGCCAAACATCCCAAAGCCATGATGGCAACACCAGCTTTCAATGGCAGCAAGTCACTTCTGTCGTGAGATCCACCTTCTGGGAAGATACCAACACAAGCGCCCTTAGCAAGCTCGCGGTAAACAGCATCGAACATACGATTCTGGTCGATGTGAGGAGCGACCTTGAATTTCGTGCCCTTGATCATGCTTCCATCGGGAGCTTTGCTCTCGCCAGTGAGCTGCATAATTGCGTCCTCAGTTGTGAAAGGTTTGCGCAGACGAAATTCTCTTGGTCCAAGAACCTCCTCGATGTACTGACTTTCAGGTGCTGCTTTTGAGCCTGGACGCTTTGGCATGATGATACTGCCTCCGTGCATGTATTGACCATTGAGGAAGTTCGTTCCTACACCGCGAACCAGAGTGGGGTCGTTCTCAGGATCCGGTAGGCAGATGTAGCCTTGTCCAGGCTTGACATGATCCATAGCTCTGGTGACCGGCAGGGAGCCCATTTTGCCAGCCATAGCACCGATATAGGGTTCCTTCATTGACTTTTCGGCAACCAAGAAAGACATGCGGCGTCCTACGTGTTGCTTCAATAGTCGCATGAGGATGATAGAGTCAGCAAATTGATTGGCATGCGGTGCACCAACAATAATGACTGGGCCCTTCTTCGGGATTCTGAAAGTGTTTCTAGGATAAATCTCTCTGAAGAAAACATCCAGAGCAAGGTTAAAGGTTCCCAGACCAAGATCGTACACCCATGGTGTCAGTACTTTGCCGCTATCATTATTCTGCTTCGCGACTTGCTTCTTGTCGTCACTTTTCGTGTCCTGGAGTCGTTTCTCATCTTGCGTGGTGTTTCCGTTCTGTGTTGAAGCCTCAGAGGCCCAGTCATCTGTTGAGGCCATGTTTGCGCTGAGCACAGCTGAGCTTCGTAGCTGCCTGCTGGCTCACGATCCTTCTAGAGACAGCACAAGCTCGTATTGATGTAGCTCGTTGTGTGTGCACGTCTCTTAGGAAGACACTTAAGGTTGATTCAGCAAAATTCAGCACGTTGCGGGCCACTTTGGTTTTCTGTAAGATCTTTTGATTGAGGAAATTGGTGCGAGTCAGGATTTCGCGTCTAAAATCAGGCCACACAGACCGCAACTTTTGCCGAGGTTACATAACAGCTTCTAGCATTTTTACAAGCACCTCTTTCTCACATACAGCAGCGATTGGCTATAACATATCACATTGCCGTCTGTGTTAAATGTGTGGAAACGCGGTCTGATGTTTCACGACTGTTTTGGCAGTAAACATCTCGTGTCACATCGTCACCGGTCTGAGAAGGGAAACTGCCATTAAATGCGATGATGCCAAAATGCTTGACCAGAATGACCAGAACTCCTGATCTGAAACACCCATTCGACCTAAACGCCATGCATGCCTGCAAACTCATTCTCTGCGATCGACCTCAGATTCTGATACATATGAAGGTCGTCGAGGTGCCAATTGTGCGTCGGTGTCTGCAAGTGCTGCCTCGAAGCTTATGCCGAAAGATGCCGCCAGGTACGAAGCATAACGTCTTCTGTACGCGTACGATATTTGCGCTGTCGATGAAGCGGAATCTACTTGACATCAGAAGCGACCCAACTATCAATCTCGAGAATGCAACTCACCTGTGTGTGTAGTCGTCTCTGAATTCGTGGAACATCTAAATGCACCAATACTTGGTCGAGGACTTGATGTCATTGCGTTTGATGATGGCACTTGCAGAGACGATGTCATCGAGGTATTTGTTGATTCAAACATCTTGATATGGTTGAGTTTATTTGCTGAGTGCAGGTGCGTTTGTCGAGTGGAAGTGTTGCAATGCAGATGAAGATTGTGAGTTCAGAATAATGTTCCTACCTTATTTCTCGAGGGGAACTCCTCTTTATGTGAGGCATGTGGTGTACACAGCAGTGAGTAGCATCACGTCGTACTGCATCTCAATTACGTGAAAGTTCAAAGAAAACCAGCTTCATCGAACACCGCCCCAAACATTCCTCAAAACTTAGATCTGCATCGCTCCTGCGGCTTTGCGCGATTTCACGTCTATCACCAAATTCTTGAGCCATTTTCACCAAAATCACGCAAGACAACTTCATTTCCTCCAGACGACGAACCAACGACATAATCTATCGTAATGGAAACATGAGCCATTTTGGGCGAATCTGATCGATTTTGGATTGAGTTTGAATGGCAGCGGCATGCGACCACATGTGATCGATCAGTGGCGCCGGTCTACCTGTATTTTCATGTCTACATCTACAACGACAATTGATCATAAGGTCAGCTTACCCATGTCTACATTAATGGTTGCAATATCCCTCTGACCGATGAGAGCTTACACCGCTCTATGCGCGTCTCCATCATGCAACTCAGGTAAGCTCACGGCCGTGTAGCCCACTTTCACCTTGGTTCCAGCACCATCCTGAGAAGACATCGCGAAACACAGTCACCTGTCTTCTAGAGCAGCTCAAGAAACACTCTTGAACTCAGCGACTGTTCCTGTTTCCCCTTGTTCCTGAAAAAGACTCCATCAATGTCGTCAGCCAAAATGCGGGGCCGGTTCGGCTCCTCCTCCAGCCTCCCTCGCTCTCTTTTGGGATAACGCACCATGATGACTTACTCTTTCTCGACTATAGGCAGTGAGGATGAGCATCACAGTCGTAGATCAACTCAACAAATTGTCCTTCACGTCGATTTTGTGTATATAACAGTTCTCTCAAAGAATCAAGCAGACTCTTTGTCTTAACTGTTTCCTCTCTTCGTACAGATTTCAGACTACGTCATGGCCTTTCTCACAGGTGTCGGCGTGCTGTCAGTCATTCTTGGACAAGCTCTGGCTGAGCCTGGTGTAATCAGCCCTCTTGCGCGAGCATGCCCTGGCTATTCTAACAACTCTGACGTGGTATGCATCAACCACTATGCGTCAGCCATGCCACCAACCTTCGATCGTCCGCATTCGAGCGGAGGAGTGTTCTTCCCGAACGATACCTTTGTGGGAACCCAAATCCCCTCTGACCCGTCATGGCAACTTGTGAAGAATGCAACTTTTGTTGTCTTTGATGAACGAGGTAGCCAGATTCTTGGACCATCTCCTAAGTTGGAGCATATCTTCGCTAGCCGGAATGACTCGATTCACGAGGGCCCCGTATATGTTCCTTCTCTAGATGCAATCATCTTCTCGTTGCCTCATCAAGGCATCTACGAGCAGCAAATCATCCATCTCAACCACGGTTCGACCCCTCGGTTGGACAACTACACAACCACCCCTCCGGTATATGCAGTAAATGGAGGCAAGCTTTTCAATGGAAAGGTCTATTGGGCTGTTGAAGCAGGCTTCTCCTTCCTTTCTCCTCAGAACGGATCTCTAGTCGCTCAAAGACCTGGCATCTACGAGCTCGATCCTTCTACCGGCGAGGTCACCGTTCTGCTCAACAATTACTTCGGTCAGGCATTCAACAGCCCAAACGATCTTTGGATTGATGCTCAGGGCGACATTTGGTTCACCGATTCCTGGTATGGCTATGCAATCAACGTGACTGAATATCCTGTATTGCGACCAGCGACCTACCGTTTCAGACCTTCCACTGGGCGTGTCTCGATTGTTGAAGATAGCATCGCTCAGCCCAATGGCATCGGCATGTCTCCAGATGGTCGAACCATGTACATCAGCGACACCGGTGTCACTGACTTTGAGAACTATCCGGCTAACGGCACTTTGCCTCGTTACACATACAACCCTCTTGGAGGCAACTCACTCTACGCCTTCGATGTGCTGCCTTCGCCAGCAGGATCTTATATCACAAGCAAGCGACCTATCTACTTGGCTCAGACTTTCGGAGATGACGGCTTCCACGTTGCCCAGAACGGATATTTACTGGGGGCTGAAGGTGGTGGTGTCACTGTACTAAGCGCATATGGTGAGGTACTGTTGCGCATTGAGGCTGGCTTCACGATCAACAATATCCAGTTTGCTGGACCTGAAAGAAAGGACCTTTGGCTTTTCGGTGAAGGCCCAATCAGTCGCGTGACTTGGGATCTGGTCGGCATGGCGAACGAGTGAGCCAGTCGTCGTGTAGTTGAAGAAAGTTGAGACTTGTATATAAGACTGTGAGAATCATTATGAAATTCGAAGTACAATTTGAACCATCTTGTCTTGACACATTGAATTGAAGTTGAATGGAAGGTGCGACGCGAAGATTGTATTGGCCAAGACTTCTGGTCAGCAGTCGCAGCACAGAGTTTTGACCACCCATGTCTTGAATGAGTGCAACGTTTCTCAGACCTTCATCAATAGAGTCAACTATAACATTGTCCTTGTGTCACTTTATGGAGATGGCCATTGCCTTTTTCTTGGATTGAGTAGCGTTATGCTGGAAGACCTGTTGACGATAACGCGCTTTACTGCCTAAACCTTTGGAGAATCTCAAAGAACGTCAAAGACAAATCGCCAACGACAATCGCGTTCAGTCGGCCAAGCATAACACATAAGATGTTAAATCTCATGTCACTGAAACAACAGCACACCATTGATCCGGCAAATACATAATGTCGTCATTCTTCAGGTCCGCGGCAGACATCAGCTCTTCTCGCGGAGAAAGCACTTCGGACGACACGAGCGATGAATCAGACAGCAGTGATCAACAAATCACAAGGGTGCGCACTCTGGGCTCAAGTACCGCGGCCGAGGAACAATCGGCACCTGGTGCGACACAGGCACTTGCAGAGGGTTCTCGGAGCTCTAGCTACCATCGCGACCTCCTACTACACGCCTTACTTGAGGAACGCTGCTACAATGAGGCATTAGATGACTTGAGAGCCGCGGGAATCAACAGCAAAGACGATCCACGAATTCAAGCGCTAGCGAAGGAAAAGTACTCCCGACTTTCACGACAGCTTGGCAGATATGGTCTTGAAACCGGCGACTTGGATTCCGACCAATTTGGACCTCTGCGCCAAACTTATCGAGATGGTCTATCTGTAATCACACGCAAGTCCGTCGATCTCCAAACACCAATTGAGGATATCTTGGCACAATCTCAAGGCAACGATCTGCCCGGACCATTGCTTCGTTTGATGGGAGGAGAACAGTCTGCAACCATTGATATGAGCCGACGGTTTAGTGACCTTGCGATCGCTGGTGCAGACTTGCATGCTCAACCCAAACTTCTGGGTAACGGTATACTTCCTGGACACCCATTGCTCAACTCAACGCGATACACGCGAGACTTCGAAGAGTTTGGCATTCTCGGTAAAGGTGGTTATGGCACTGTGTTTCGGTGCAAGCACAATCTGGACGGTAGACACTACGCAATCAAGAAGATACCGTTGGGACCGACTCGCATGCGCAAGATACAAGAGAACGGGCAAGCCGAACTCGATCACATTCTCGTCGAAGTACGTACATTGGCACGCTTGGAGCACCCGAATATCGTTCGGTATCATAGCGGCTGGATTGAATGGGCACCTCTGATATCTAACAAGCAAGTGCTTGAATTTAATGGTCACAAGCTGCTTGAAGCACCAAAAGAGTCAGAGGAGGATGACGTCTCGGAGAGCTTCGACCGCAACATACCAGCTATCGATGTCCAATTTGGCTATGATGACGACGAGGACGAAAATCCTTTCGAGATGTCAACGGGTCGAAACCAACGTTTCGCGACTCAGGAAGAAGAAGACGTTATATTTGAGGATTCCAGAAGATCAGGNAAAACTGCATCTGACACCCAATCCTTACAGCCAGGGTAAGTCATGAGTACAGGCTGCGAACTCCATGAGTTAGGAAGGCTGACGCTCTAAACAGANTCATACTCCGAAGGCACACCTCTCCAGAAGATACCTAGTCGCGGCACAGTCGCCAGCGTAAGCGATGAAAGCGAAGTCGAACTTATCACACGCAAGGACGAACCATCAGAAAGCAGCTACGACACGTCATCGTTCAGCACTAACCAACAACATCATACCTCTTCCTCGCCTTCTCTGGCGCTACATATTCAAATGTCGTTATACAGCATGACCCTTTCCGATTTTCTCGCTCCCGTCACATACCCGATCGCTAGCGACAACATCTCCTCACTCCGCCACTGTTTTCACGCACACTCATCGCTAGAAATCCTCTCTTCTATTATTGAAGGCGTCGAATACCTTCATTCAGAAGGCATAGTCCACCGTGACCTCAAGCCTGGCAACATCTTCCTTGCCGTGCGCGAAGGCTCCAAACCTCCTCCCGGTGCCCTGTCCTTACACAACTGTTCTTCCTGCATCGGTCCAAACGTTTCGCGTCCTTACAATGTCAGTATCTGCATTGGTGACTTCGGACTTGTTTCTGCTATCGCCAGACCTGAAGATACACCTCCCATGACAGGTGCATCGTGTAAGGCAGTGGGCACAGAGATCTACCGTCCTTACACCGTAACGCGCGACAATCATCCTAGTCTGGATGTCTACGCTCTAGGAATCATCGCTTTTGAACTACTTCATCCTTTTGGTACTCGGATGGAAAGGCATGAAATGCTGTATCAACTCAAGAAAGGCAATATTCCTGATAGCTTGGACACGAAGATCAAATGCACAGGAATGGCCAAATGGATTCTGGGCATGATTGGGGCGGACGAGAGGCGGTGCCCTACTTGGGAGGAGTTGAGGGGTAATCTGGTTGGCTTACTCAAGCAGTGCAGGGCTTCCTGACTGTGAATTCTGCCGACCTGAGCGAGCGACATTCCACTCTTGTTGCTGATCAAATGGACAGGCGGCGCAAAAGACGGTAGAGCTCCACATGCGTATAAGTTCAACTCACTCATGACTCTCCTCCGATGTACATATTTAATGATAACAATCATACAGCCAAATCTCAGCTTTTACTTGATCTGAAGATTGATGGGGAAAGAAGAAGTTCATCCCTGCTTTTCCTGGCTAAACACTGACTTCACAGCACGCAGTGACTTTAGGAAAAGAGGCAATGCTCGACCGCATTTATTGCGAATATTGCCGAGCATCATCTCAACATCGCAATTGTGTTTGAGCACATGCGCAAACCTTTATCCGAAAGCAGAGTCGATATTGAAGGTCATGCACGCCAAGACTGGATATATTGCATTGCAGCGGCTCCACCTCTCGATCTTCAATCAACAAGTCGCCGCCTATCCTTGTGAACTCCTTGTAATTCTTCTACGTTGATATATTCGGTTGGATTAGCGACCAGAAATCTCCTTCCACGGAGCTCTTATCGCGTTATCTAGTCCTCGGCCAGCAAACAGCATTGCGCCGCAGACACGGCTGTACCTTGTGCCTGGAGTGTTACAGATATTCCTGGTCCCTGCACCTACATGATCCTTCGGAGACAGCATCCACCAATCATTCATCTAATGTACCGCACTTGCTTATAGGCAAGTCTGCCTTTTCATCTAATCACCTCGCTTCGAACTTGCAATCAACTCTTGATCCGCGAGTATTGCATTTGCTCGAAAACAGTCCAATGATCTTGTAATCTTGGTGCAGGGCTTCAAGGCACGGCCCGTAATGTGCATGGATGATATTGCTGGGTCGGTGCCATGCATATGGTAGTCAAATCCTCCAGCAGGGCCTTCGCGTATATGAGTTGGCAGCGTAAGCGCTGGGCAGAGAGGTGAGTCTTCCTGCTTCCTGCTTCATTTTCTGCTTGTGGTCGAGATTGTCTCTCGTTCATCTCGACTTAAGCTTGGAGGGATTGTGACACTGATATTCGCGTCTACAAAGCAGGGCACAAGGGACTAACCGCTATTGTAATTCAGGGCTCGAAATCATAGGCGCGAAAATGGGTGGACTCTCACGCTGGGTGGTTACAGCCTTGCTCTTCGCCGCGAATGGCGCCCTCGCCTTTCCACAGCGTAAGCTTCCTTTCATCTGTTATCAGTTTCTCTTCTAACGGCATGAAAAGGCACTGCGTTCCTAAATTCGACAATATCAAGGGCGACGCAAACTTCCAGCTCTTCGAGCTCAGAAACAACACCTGGTCCCAGCCTTACCAGATCTTGTGGGTTCTGGTTGCCGAATGAGATTTTCCTAAACTCTTGGTGGACTCAACATGCAACATATACTGTCAGTATTTATTTCTTGTATCGCGGAGAGCAATAACTTATGTTCATCATATCAGGTTGCAACTGAAGTGGACTACTACATTCAGTACAACAATACCCTCGTTTTGGCCAACTCGACCTCTCGCTATGGGGGGATTACAGGCTCCTATACCGCTACTGATGGCGACAACTCGGGAGAAGTAGTTACCCAAGTCTACACGGATCTTGAACTACTCGCAACTATGGGTGTTCTGGCGAGCATGCAGTGGGAATTCCCTGGTGTTCCTTCGGATCTGATCTCGTTGCTGCCTTCGACTACGAATGAGTTTACCTACGCAGAGACCAGGCTGCACACTTATTCTGAAATTACAACAGAATGGGGTATTGAGGCTACGAGGACAAAAACTGTGGTGTAAGTTTCATGCCAATGATTGCGCTTTCTTTGACTAACAGGATGCAATAAAGAGCATCCCCACGCCATACGCGGAGCCCATGGTTGGCATTCTCAACGTCAAATATCTGAACGAGTCTGGAGATGTTGTCGAAGCTACGAACTATACCGACTTGCAGACTCTAGGTTATACTGGCGGCATCTGGCCGGAATCAGACATCGATTGGCCTTGTAGGTTCTTCTCCACTCGCTGCAGTCTTCTTCACATCACTCAGTCACTGACCACTGGGACAAAACAGCAAAAGTATACTTCGATTCTATCCCTTCGGAGTTCATCGAATGGGTCAAACGAAATGAGAGCGTCTCCTCTTCCTTCCCTTGGCTGAGCGAATGCACAAATTATGTGGGCAAGCGACCCACAGGAGCGCCGACTGTACATGTTGTGGTGAGTACGCTCACTCACAAAACCAGCTCGATCATCGCGACTAGGCCTGGAAACTTTGGCGGGGCTGTTCCTGTCCCATCAAGTAAAAAGACGAGCAAGACTAGTGCACAAGTGACGTCTGATGCATCGACTGAGAACAAGGCTTCCCCTTCTACTGCTCGGACTACGACAGCGACAGAACAGACATCAGCAGGCGATATCCAGCGGACTTCGGTAGCACCCAGTTTACAAAACTCTGCGACTGGCTCTCTTGCAACGACTGTACAACAAGCCTCGCCCGCCACTTCTCAGCAAGCCTCTTCTACCGCTCCAAAGCAGATTCCTTCTACCGGAGGTGAATTAGGCCAGACAATGACTGTTCAGCTGCCCACTGTGCAATCAAGCAGTGCAGTGGACAATATAGATTCACCATCAGGAGTTCAGCCTACCAACACTGAGAACGATGGAGGAGCAACATCGGGAGCGAATACCGTCTCTGATGCTGCCTCACGGTCGTCAGAAAATACTGTTGCCGCAGGTTCTGAAGATGGTACGCAGACATCTTCTGTTATGACTATCCCAACAAACGGCCAAGTAATCACTAGCGGAGGTTATACAGAGCCTCAGCAAGCGGACGCTACTACAACGGACCGTGATTCTGGACCGAGTACAGCACCTCAGGGTACCTATGCGAGCCATATCTCCACGTCCGAAGCTGCGCAGAGCGACAGGCCTGTTGAGTCTTCCTTGGTACCTGAAACAACAATCGTAGTCGCACCAGTACTCACTCTCGGCTCGACAACAATAGCTCCCAACCCTTCCAGCGAATACATCATCAACTCGCAAACACTTGCACCCGGTGGTCCAGCCATCACAGTTGGGGAGACCACGTACTCTCTAGCACCTTCTGCAAGTGCGATCATTCAAAACGGACAAACCCAGTCTCTTGCTCCTGTGGTCTCGGTATCTGCTGTACCTCAGATCACTTTGGGATCTTCTGTCATCATAGCAAATCCCAGTAATGGCTTTGTCTACGCGTCTCAGACTATCTCAGCAGGAGGGGCAGCAGTGACTGCTGATGGTAATACATACTCGCTTGCAACATCCGGAGCTATGACTTATATGGTCGAGAACGGTGTAACTCAGCAGTCTTCAGCTTCGCAGACAGCAGCTCCAGTACTGGCATTTGGAAACTCTGCTGTCACTGCAGATTCAGACTCGGTATTTGTCGTAGACTCGCAAACACTAGACGCGGGTGGCTCAGCAATCGTGGTCGGAGAATCCACTTACTCCTTAGCGACTTCCGGATCATCGACTTTGATAGTGCAAAACGGCATTACTTCAGCTCTTGCAGTGCCAGCAGGAAGCACCGCAGCAGTTGCTCCTGCCATAACCATCGGTTCAAACATCATCACTCAAAACTCGGCTTCCGAATACGTGATCGGAGACCAAACCTTGGCACCAGGAAGTTCTGCTATCGAAGTGGAAGGAACGACATACTCTCTCGCAACATCCGCTTCAAAAACTTTGCTTGTAGAAATGGAGTAACAGCAACTTCTTCGCCCGCTATTGCTTCTTCTGCAGAAGTGCATGTCATCGCTAGTGTTCTGAACCCGAAAACCACTGTCGATTCTGGTGTTGTGTCACAAAATACCGCTTCTGAGTATTTGGTCGCTGGACAGACTCTTTCGGCCGGTGGTGACGCTGTTGAGGTGCAAGGAACGACTTACTCGCTTGCTCCTGAAGCTACTGCTGTTCTCGTTGATGGTGTGACTTCTGCTTTGCCTGTCGCTTCTGGCTCTCTCGTCATTTCTGTCAATACCGATGCTGTGGCGCCAGTGATTACTGTTGGTTCCAGCATAATCACTCCAAACGCAGCTTCCGAGTACGTGATTGGAACACAAACACTCGCACCAGGAGACTCAGCTATCGAAATCTCCGGGACGACCTACTCACTCGCTCCTTCCGCTTCCGCCATCTTAATCAACGGAGCAACAAACACACTTTCCGCATCCCAAAAACAGCAATCATCATAGCCGGCCAAACACTATCCCAAGACACCGCCCTCCAAATCCAAGGAACAACCTACTCACTCTCTCCCTCTGGCACTTCCATCCTCATAAACGGCACTCCTTCCTCTCTACCAACACCTCCTTCTGCAGAACAACCTCTCTTCGCCATCGGCAGCACAACGCTAAAACCAGGAGAAGGGGTTACTGTCCAAGGAACAATTTACTCTATCCCCACTTCTGTGTCTGGAAATTCTGAGCAACCTGTGGTGGTTGTTAATGGTAGAACTTCTACGTTGCCGAATACACAGGGTGTGGGTGCTGCTGTGATTAGTGGGTTGCAGAGAACGAGTTCGAGTGGGGTACAGGGAAGTAGGGTTATGGGGTCTGTAACTATCACTTCTAGTCAAGGGGAAAGTGTTTCTGGGATGCAGAGTACAGTTTCGACATCGACTGCAGGAGCGGCAAAGTTGGTGCAGAGAGGTGTAGGCGATACCTTTGTTGCTTTGATCATGGGTGTTGTTGGTATGGTGGTGCTCTAGGAGAGCAGTTTTGTTCCCAAAGCATATAGGGTGGAACAGGGAGTTATTCTTATTCAGACACTAATAGTTCTTTTGAAATCAAATTTAATGAAAAACACTGGAGCTTGTGCACACGCATTCTGATTCCTTCTAGTGCCACTCCTTCGCACTTTTGGATACCGAAGAGAGAGAGAAAATGTAAACATAAATGTCATATCAGGCAGGGCAATCGCTCTAAAACAGCAATCCCCGACGGAGAGGTAGGTGTAAAAGACCAGGAGTATAAAAGATGATGGAAACAAAAAAAACAAGATCCAACTCCCCAAAATCCGCCTTTTTGCGGTCCAGCCGCCTCCAGCACCTTCTCAAGTGCTTGGATACGGTTTACCTAGAATCCGCGATGCAGGCGCGCAACCAAAATGCAGCAATTTTTGTTTCGAAAAGCCTTTCTTCCTCTACTCGTCATCCTTAACGTTACCGTTAGGCTCAACAGCAACCTCGACCATCTCACCCACACCCTCAGAGGCATCGGTGGTAATCTGTTGTGCCTCGTCCAGGTTAATTCCCAATCGAATCTCCTCCTTGCGTTGTCTCGCAGCCTCGGTTTCTTTTCTCATGGCTTCCAAGTTCCAGGCATCGTCGTCTTCGGCGTCCGAGTCTTCGTCGTTCCAGTCGCCCTTTTCGAAGAGAGCACGTCCGGTGGCTTCCTTCATCTTTTGGGCTTCTTGTTCGGCGGCCTTCTTGTCCATGCGTTCCTTCTTCCATTTTGTGAATGTCTCTTCGTTGACGGGGGTTAGGGTGCCGGTGAGTTTGTGGCGTTCGGAATCGAGGAAGTCTTCGAGTGTTAGAGTGTTGAGAGGAGATTTGTCCATGAGAGCCTTCTCGGCGGCGCGTTGTTCTTNTGTCTTGAGGACGANAGCTAGTGGAGTGTTAGTAAAGAGGCAGAAGTGGTGGTGAGTAGAGAAAAAAACATACCCTGGTGGTAAACTGTGCTTGTACATGCACTTGTCGCCGCCATTAGGACAAGTCCAGAACCAACCGTACTTTCCATTCTCGACAGCCTCGATAAAGTACTTGCACACCTTATCGGTCGTCGTCTTGGGGTTACCATGCTTGGACATGACAACATTACGCAACTTCTCTTCATCCCAATCAGCCATGTCATCCTTCTTCCTCTCCTCATCCTGCTGCTCCTTCTCCAACTCTCTCGTATCAGTGTACAAACTCTTCTTCTCTCCCTTGATACCCTGACTCAAGTCATGCGAAAACTTGCACTTCCTTCCCTTCTCACAAGCGCCCTTCTTGAAGAACTGACACAGCACAGTCTTGGGGTCCACACCAAAAGGCACCTTTTGGATCTGAACAGGCTTGAAGAGTTCGGCAGCCTCGCGCTTTGCGGCTTCGGCGGCGGCCTTTTCCTTTTCACGGGCAGCCTTTTCGGCGGCTTTTCTCTTTTCGTCGGCGGGAAGGTTGGAGGTGGCGGTGATTTGCTTGATTGCGCGTTGGGCGGCTCCTCCTTNTTTGTTCTTCATGCCGAAGGTCTTGTCGACGGCGACCTTTTGGGCGCATTGTCCTGCTTTTTGGGCGGCATGGTTGGAGAGGAGTTGTGGCGATGCGGGAGATGGGTAGAGGAAGAGTGCAAGACCCGTGGTTGGGTAGGTACGTTGGCGTGGTAGAGGGGTAGTTGGTACAGGTGAAAGAATTGTGAGTTGGTGGCTGCTGCTTCTTCTTTGCGCTTGTGTGTCCCCACCTTGTCGTCACTCGTCATTCGAGGGAAAGAGCCCTCGAGAGATTTGTGAAATCTTGGCGTTGCTCGCTGCACCTTCCCCATCTGACCGCCAGCCACTGTACACGTACTCCACGCTCAGGACACCTTGATCAACGACCTATACCACTTACTCGACTACCTACTTCAATACACAACATTCAATCCTCAGAACGACCAGTCACCAATTGAGTTTGAATCAGACTCTACACATCGCATATCTCCGTCAACACACATTCCCGTAAGTCCTCTCAGTCCACCTTCTAAACAGTCCCAAGCTCACTAACCACTCAGAGCTTACCGCTTTCCACTCTTACAACACAATCATGATCACCGACGACCAACTCTACCAACTCGCCATCTTCCTTGGCAGCGTCAGCATGCTCCTGATCGTCCTCTACCACTTCCTCGAAGTCAATGCCGAAAACGACGACAAGACTCCTCTGTCCGCAGAGCGCAAAGCAGACACTGTGCCTGGTGCAAAGCCCGTCAGATCATAAGACACACATGCATCGAGGATACGATCGGAGTGGAATAGAGTAGAAGAGGATGACTGCTTTTACATGGCTAGGCGTTTGATGGAGTTTCACAAGATGCTGGGCCCGGATGTGCTTTCGCGCGACCGGCTGGTTTCGATTCAAGTACAGGGGGATACCAAAAGAGTTTTGTTTTGTTGTGGAATTATATCTTGATTGTTTTGAGTGTTTGAGCTATGCACATGCGACAAGACTTATGGTCTGCTTGCCTTCATCCAAGCTATTGATGCTTCCTGAGTTATACCTCTGTGTCAATTCCTCCTCCATATCGTACATCTGACAACCCCTTGATTAACCATCAGGTGGGTAAGCAGGACCATCCTCATTGGGATCCACAAACTCAAAAAAGTCTTCGTCGTCAAGAAAGTTGCGCTTGAACTCTTCGGTAAACAAAACGCTTCCTGCCTTTGTCAATGCTGGTCCAACGATTCGTTTCTTTTCCTCCATCTGCTGCAGCAGCTTCTCATCGTTCAGTCGAGATCCAGTGAGATTGGTGAGTCTTCTAGCTGCCGCCTCTGCTTCTTGCTGTGCTTCCCACTCCTTTGTTCCCTGCTTGGGTGGTGCCATTGAGATGATCGGCGTCACCAACCTGCCGCGCGAGTCGGAAAGATATGCATCTGACTGTTCAGAATAGCGGTCTGNAAATGCCAAAGATTAGCAATAAAGGGTGAAGTTCTTCAAATGCATCAAAGGGGTTTAAGAGCCACCTGAGAGTCCTGAGCGAGGTCCATCACCCAGAGTGCGCGAGATTGGCTTGACGTGCTGCGATTCCATGTGCTCCATCCATGAGGCCATGTCATCAAAAGCAGTCACCTCGTCTTCTTGGAAGCATCCGAACCATGCGCATTCGTAGTCGCCCTCTGCCGTCTTTTTGCCGTGAAGTTTGAGCACGTGTTTACGAAGTGTGTCGATGTTGTGCAGTTCCGCACCGCAATCTTCCCACTCGCACTTGTACACGTTGAACTCGACTTCGGGCTCCTTGACTTCGACAACAGGTTTTGGTTGTCTGTTACGACGCTGCTTTGGTGGCGCATAGCTTGGCGCTGCTTGACCTCGAGATGTTCGCTGAGCTGATGATGATTTGGGAGTCGCGCCGTCACCACTCTCGCCTGCTGCTGCAAGTGCCGCCTTACTATGGATGCTCTTGCGCCAACCGACGGGGCGACCTTNTTTCTTGATCGGGTTACCATTCTCATCATACTCGGTGACTGCAGAGCGGAATGCTGCATAGCCGACCGGCTTGTCTGGGATCGGTGTCGCTGACATGTTTTGTGTTTGTTGTTTACGAGGTGTGTCAGTCGCGATGGACGATGTCGCGCGTTGATGGATGTCGGTATGTCGGCGGGTCGAGGGTTTAGCCGGAGATTTTCCGTTGCCAACACTTTCACTGGCAGTGACAAGCAGGCTCTTGCGGGGTCGACCAGGCTTGCCCTTGGGGAATGGTTTTCTTGTACGGCCTTGGTTGCCCTTGTTCGTTTCGATCTCTACAGCAACGAGTTGACTGGTTGACGTGTGACGAGCAGATTTTGAAGGAGCTGGTGTGTTTTCAGTTGTAGAAGCTGCGTCAGTAATTGCAGTAGGGACATCAGAAGTGAGTGGTGCTCCTCCTTCGTCTTCACTTCCGCCCTCATCATCAGCGTCTGTTGCGGCCCTCTCGGTGGTCTCCGCTTCGATAGTCGACTCTCTATCTGCCTCTGCAGTTTCCTGAGGCTCAACTATCGGCTCACCAGGGTCAATGAGATCCCAACGAACCGTGTCAAGATCAAACTTGTCCTGTTCAACGTCCTTGGAATGCAGCTTGAGGAAGTTGTGCATGACGTTGAGATGTTGATTTAGGGGTCGCATGTCTGGGTGACGTCCTGTCGCCAGGAGAACATCCCTACAGATCGTTCGTGGATCATATCTAGACTTGCGCGCAACCTTGGCGCGCCTGACCGGTTCAACGAGAATTTGGTTCTTAAGTTCCACGTGTTTGCTGACAATCATCGGACGTGCAGCTGTAGCAGCATTCGAGGGTACAGTAACAGAAGCAGGCCAGAATTGGCCATTAAAGTAGTACTGTTGGAGATGGTTAGGCGCAGGAGGATTGAAGTGACCGTTGCTATGAGCATTGTTGACTTGTTCTGAAGCCATGCTCATATCGTACTGTCCAGTATTGGCCTGCTTTGCTGGAGGCATGTCCTCGTCAGAGTCAGACAATGCTGCCATGTCGACCAGTTCATCAAAGTTACGCTTGCGAGCTGCTTCTCCCTTGTTGGCTGGTGGCGGTCTTGGTACTGCAGGAGGCGTCGGTCTTGCCATGTTGGACGCTTGGCCGGGTTGCTGGAAGTATGGACTGGAGTACTTGCCGTGCTGCTTTTGCAGATTCTGTATCACCTCTCGTTGCTGCTGCTGCTGCTGCTGCTGCTGCTGCTGCTGCTGCTGCTGCTGCTGCTGCTGCTGCTGCTGCTGCTGCTGTTGGTGTTGATAGCCCTGTTGTTGGTGTTGTGGTTGATGCTGAGGTTGAGGTGGTGTATACGATGTTGGGTATGATGGCGAGTCATCTACAGGAGCCCACTGCGATTGGTAGTTTACAGTTGGGGCGTCAACAGAATGCGATCCAGAAAAGTATGGCTGTGAGACGGGTGGACCTGATACGTTCGGAGGTACAGAGTCGCGGCCAGTAAGATCAACCACGTTCGATCGTTCTTGGAGAGCAGCCACTGCAGCACGACTGGGCCGACCTCGTTGTCCCGGGAACTTGCCAATGTTAGGCCACTTCTTTGATGCTGATACAGGTTGTGGGGCAGCTGCGGACTGAGTTGGAGGCTGAGGCGAAAGTGCTGCAGCTGCAGGTGCTGGGGGTTGTGCTGAGGGCAGAGCAGGAGATGCCGGCTTGTTCTGGTTTGCTTTTGCAGAATCGGGAACGACTGACAATAGAGCACGAGCGAACTGGGCGCGGTCAACGTACAAACCCATGCGTTCGAGACTCTCGCACAGAGTCATGTACGAAGGATTTGGTGCAAGCAATGCATGAATGGCCTCAACCGAAACCAGCTTGTTGACGTTCTCCTTTCTCGCATTCAGCCACCTTGTAGCGGTCTCAGCCAGAGTTGCCTTCTTGCCAGGAGGCCAGATAGCATTTGGGCCCCCAGGAGATGGAGGCACGTTCACTTGTTTTCGAGAGTTTGGCTGAGTGTTACTAGGTCCAGCAGTAGCAGGCTGAGGAACAGCAGCAGCTGACTGTACAGGAGGAGCTGAGCCCATAGGAGCTTGAGGAGCTTGACTCCGTGCTGGGGTGAAAACNNTGGGCGTGTAGGGCCTTGAGGTCGTTGTGCCGGAGCATTAGCTGGAGCTGGAGCTGCAGCTGGNGGCTGGAGTGTTGCCTTGTGACTTTGACAGATGAGCCTGCCTCTCGCTCTCCCACATGCGTGCAAACATCTGAGGATCTGCCTGATTGAGATCGCGCATTTTCCTGAAGATTGCAGCCATCTCGGTTTCAAGGTCACCGCCATTACCGCCGCCAGAGTTTCCGGCGGCCATAGCAGCAGCCATCATCATACGTCCAGTGTCCTGGACTGTCGTTACCGCAGGAGGGCCATTTGGTGGACGCTGCTGAGCCATGGTCTGTTGGTATTGCCTTCGCTTGGCTTCTTCCTGGTTGGCAAGCTCTCGAGAGAGGCGCAAGCTCTCTTGTCTCTTGGCCTCTTCCTTGCGCTTCTCCTCGGCTCTGCGTTCCTCTTCAATCTTGCGCTTCGCTTCTTCCTCTGCTTTTCGTTTGGCCTCCTCTTCGGCTTTTCGTTTTGCTTCCTCCTCTGCCTTCTTGCGAGCCTCTTCTTCTGCCTTTTTCCTTGCTTCTTCTTCGGCTTTTCGCTTTACTTCCTCTTCGGCCTTGCGTTTAGCTTCTTCTTCTTCTGCCTTGATTCTTGCTTCTTCCTCAGCTCTGCGCTTCTCTTCAGCTTCAGCCTTCTTGCGTGCTTCTGCAAGTTTGCGCTGTTGCTCCGGCCAAGGATCGTAGACCTGAACAGGATCTACAGTGATGGGTCCAGAACCGTAGCCTTGATCCGGAGGGTTGGATTGACGAGCGTATGAAGAGCTAGCTCGTTGGTGAACTGAACTCGGAGTGACACTTGGGGCACGGGGTTGGCCAACGTTAGCGGACGTATGTGAAGCGGTTGTCTTCAAGTGATGGTCGCGAGGGTTGGTCGAGGCGACAGAGGAAATGCTCGAGCGATGACCACTTTGCTGCTGTTGCTGTTGGCGCGCTGAGTAGGGACTGGCTGGGCGGAAGTTGGAGGCGGAGTAGTCGTAGGATGTCGGTTGGTTGGATGTGGTCGTCTGAGCTCTTGGCTGTTCTGACTGAGTGTATGAAGAGTATGAATATGTACCGGTGTTAGATGTGGGCTGGGAGTAAGATTGCGCGGGGCTGTAGTTGGCCGTGTTGCTAGCTTGTCGTTGTTCCTGCTGATAGAGTGGGGAGGGATTGGCGGCTCGTCGATCGGACGTGTTCCATGAGGAGTCTGAGCGAGAGTTTGTTTCGTACTGGCGGGTGGAGGTAGAAGTGTGTTCCTGGGCGCTCAAATGGCTCAAAGTTTCGGCAGCACGGCTCTCTGTCGATTGATAGTTGTAGTACGGCTGATTCGAGTAGCCTGCAGTGTAGGATGGTTGGTATCCAGGAGGAGCAGAAGCCTGTGGCTGCTGAGGAGTTTGGGTCGTCTGTCGCTGCTGCGTCGCGGGTTGCTGCTGAGAGTTTGGGGTGTAATAATTCTGGTGATGTTGCTGATTGTATTGACTGCCGACAGGATCGTAACGAGTGCCGTAGTGGCTGTTGTACGGGGCCATCACGATGCAACAGCAAGTGAGTGCAGGTATGCGAGCTCAATCAAGAAGTCGAAGACGCGACCACCGGGGCCGAACGAAATGACGCGCCGCACTGTCCACAGCGATGAGGCCTGGAAACAGTTGTCGCTCGCGTGTTTCATTCTACCAAAGTGATATATGTACAACTCTGGGATATACAGTAGTCCAATGAAGCAGTCGCGACTCCAGTATGATTCCGGCGCATGCTCTTGCTCGCCTCGTCAAGACATCACGCATCTGTCGGCGCAAGCACAACGCGAAGCCTCGGAAGCCCTAGATGTCGAAGCACGGACCCGCGGAGCGGTCAGTTGCCAAGACACGCTAACTTGTCGCTCGCTGTCGTCCGCAAACCGAGGATCTGCCGCACTGGCGCACAGAATTCTCAGTTCTGCTTGCTCTGCTGCTCGATCTTTGTGACGACCAGCGACTTTGAACCCGACAGACTATCCGGACTCGCCCAACCACCGACAAGATGACCAAGATCAACACCTGTATGCGCCTTGATTGAACAGACACGCCTGCCATGTGTTCCAATACTGACTCTCGTCCGCGCAGCCCTGTCTTCTTCCAGAAGAAAGTCGCGCAAAGCGCACTTCTCTGCCCCTTCCAGCGTCCGCCGCACCATCATGAGCGCCCCTCTCCAAGGAGCTCCGTGAGAAGTACAACGTATGATCGCCCTGATCCAATCGACGACGACGCATTTTCGCATAAGAAAGAGATGGAGGCATTGGGAGAAACACGGCACCAAAAATCAGACTGCATTCGATCAACACCTGTCGCACACGACCAGCACCTACCACACCAGACCTCGGTCGACCACAGTACTGCCACCACACAGCGCCAATTCCTGCGACGCGACCTCGACTCGATGACCCACACGACCATCTGATGCCGTTGTTTCTCTCAGAAGACCTATTGCACCACAACCCCCTACAAACCAAAAACAATGCTCGTCGATCGGCTGTCTTTGTATGATGCTAATAAAAGTGTCGTTCAGGTCCGCTCGATCCCCATCCGCAAGGACGATGAGGTCACCATTGTCCGTGGCTCCAACAAGGGCCGCGAGGGCAAGGTCACATCTGTCTACCGTCTCAAGTGGGTCATCCACGTCGACCGCGTCGCCCGCGAGAAGTCCAACGGCCAGTCCGTTCCCCTCGGCATCGCCCCCTCCAAGGTCGTCATCACCTCCCTCAAGCTCGACAAGGACCGTGAGGAGATCCTTGCTCGCATCGCCAAGGGCCGTGAGCTCAACAAGGAGAAGACCCAGAAGGCTTAAATACTTTGACCTGAAGTCTGTCGTATGAAACGAAAAAAGCTTTGCTGTCTTTCTCCAAAATCTTCATATATCCCACCACTCTCTGCTGGACTCGATTCACTGAGAGCACGACCGAACCACCTCCTGCTTCCTTGCTCCTCCTTTTTCTCTAGCGCGTTTCCGGGGTTTTCTCTTCATTGGCAAATGAGGATCATCAATTCATGGTTATGAAAAGGAGGTTTCGATCAATCTTTGTCGGCGATGAAATAAAATCATTTCAAAAGACAATGACACTTTTACGTTGTCCGACAACAAGCGCGAGACAATTATGAGGCATGCTCTTTCTCCTCGACCCATGTGACTGACTTTCCTATTTTCTTCTTCCCTCTCTTCTCCTTTCTCCCCACCCACCGCTAGAATATCTACTCACAAGCCAAACAAAACCATGGCCTGGAAGAGTTATACGACTAGCGAAGATTGAATGCCCGGGGCTGAAAACCCCTCTCGCCTGCAGACCGTCTGCTCTAGATTTTAGTAGGGTAACCGGTTTGATGGTGAGATACATATCTGCATACCTTGCTGATGTCTAACGACATTTACAATCAAAAGATGTTGTAGTCTTGTCGTCTAACAGGAAAGGTACAGTCTTGTATAAATATATTATTCCAATCAACTCGAAACGTACATCTTCATACTTTTTGCTGAGCCTTCCGAATCCTTTTGGTGTGATTATCTTTCTTGCTGTTGCTATCATACTCAACATCGACTGAACTCTACATTGTTCGCTACGATACAACCTGGAAAGCAACTGTCTTTCTCGTTGATGCCAAATTATGAGGAACATTTTTCGAGAGCTTTTATAGGCACTTCGTTTCAATCATACTGTTCTTGCCGTTGCAAGTTGTGGTGCAGCTATGACCTGCCATCTCCCCGTACAGGGAAGCATAGATCTTTACTCTGGTATCTTAACCAACGATGAAATTTTCTAGAGGGCATCTTAGCACTGCAAACCAAACTCGTCTCTGGTGATCGAATACATGCGCTGTTAGTGTATTGTTACAACTGAGGATTGATCGTGCTAGTCCGATTCACCGTCGGCTATCTGGCGAGCAATATGTGTTGGCTGATATTGAAGCTGTCAACCAAAAAGGCAAAACTCGCATCCAGTCCACTTCCCGGCAATAACATGATAAATTCGACGTAGAAACGCCATTCGTTACTCTCGGATACTGCCAGGGTATAAAAATAATGGTATCCATCATCAAAATAGTCGGTATTCTTGTTCGACAGAAAAGACAGGGTCGCCACGCCCGCACCGTTCTAACAGAGTGCGACCCTGACCTTAAAATTTTGGAGTACCGCGAGCTTTGCAAGAATATCAAGAATTCTGGAAACTGATTACCGATATAAACCAATTACATTCGACATGAGTCAAGAGTCATTACTGTTCCAGTCTTCAACGACTATTGACTCTTTTTGCGTCCAGGCATTGAAGTCTTCATACGCAAAAATGATGTGTAGTCGTGAAGATCTAGCAAGAAAAAAACAAGTTTCTCAAGCCAACTCTCATATCAACTGCACCACAAAGAAGATAGAGCATTGCCAGGACTCGACAAATGGGAAGTCATCTATCCACCGTGATGAAACCAAAACAAAATGATCACGCCAGGGGTCGAACCTGGAATCTCTTGATTCGTAGTCAAGCGCCTTGCCATTGGGCCACGCAACCAATTATGTTAGACAGCTGGGTCGAAAACAATATATCCTGTCCAATGGAAGGTTGAGCTGAGGGGAACCAGGACATCATTCCTTCCATCTGTGTGGAGTCAAAGTGATAGTGGGTGAGCAGGGAGATGAGTCGAGAATATCGTGTTGAAAATGGTTTGTTCCGATTGTGTCCTGTAACCATAGCTCTAGGATCACTCTTTGAAATCCAACCCATAAGGTTTCCTCTTGCGTGACGTGAGCTCCCTCTTATAGCGCAGAGGTCGGGGTCGTTTTCGTCGGTTTCTTGATACTAGCTGTGCAGAGCGTGACTGATCCAACATGGCTTTTGACAACATATAGCACATACGCAACTTACACTCTCTATGCTCGATGCTCTGATAAGACGATATACTGCTTAGGACCTTGTCGAGCGCAGTCGACCCCGAGTGATCCTCAATCAGTGCATTAGCACCATGTTGAAGAAGTATTTCCACAAACCAGAAAGATGAAGGGCTGCAGGATATGGCTGCTATGTGAAGCGCTGTTTGGCCCCAGGTGTTGCGAGCATCGATGTTGACATCACCATACAACAACCATACCAAATCGTCTTCGCTCTCGTACATCACTGACGCATGAAGTGGATTGTGGCCCTCGTACCCATACCTAGGGATATTGGTATCGGCGCCATACTCAAGCAAAAGCATCCTGACTTCAGAGCTTTGAGCCACGTCCAGCGCAGTCATGAAATCTCTGTCAAGTGCATCAACATCTGCACCGTGGTTCAGGAGCATCTCGACTATATCGACGTCGGCTTCAACACGATCGCATGCTACATGCAGCAGGGTTGAGTAAGGTTCGCTGCTGTCTGTTATGGGAGCACCATTGTCGAGCAGGAACTGAATCAGTCGATTGTTTTGCAAATCGACAGCCATTGCGAGAGCGTCGTAAGTAGGCCTCGCGCCATGATCAAGCAGCATTTTTAGAATTCGCAAAGCCGTTACTGTCTTATTCGAGTGGTCTGGCACCGTATTCATGATGGGTGTGGCGCCATTTGCCAGTAGTATTTGCACAGTCTCCTCATGACAATATTGTGTTGCGGCTCCGAGAGGGGTGAGTCGAAAACAGCAGGCAGTGTCGATCACCTGTGCGTCAACTTCAAGTAGTCTCAGGACAACGCGATCCAGACCACATAGGGAAGCAAAGAACAAAGCAGTCATGTCTTTGATCTCCTCTTCTAGGGAGACTCTATTGTTCACCCACTTCGCATATTTCCATCGGTTCCTATAGTTGCTCCGGTCAATCTGGTGCATCTGCTCCACTCGACCGAACCAAACACAACTGACGAAAGGGCTTCCAGGGACCAATATATCTGTAAACAGCTTGGCGATTCTCTCCGAAGCACTGTCATCAGCCTGCGCTATTGTGGCGTGGCTATTCCAGTGCTTCAAGTATCGCAAGAAATCCGGCGGGTCACTTGGCTCACCGTCTGTCACTTGGATGTCTTTCAACTCATCCAAAACATAGGATTTTTGGTAGCTATTGTAGAAATGCGCAATGCATATATCGACTATCGCGATATGTGCATTAAGCTTCTCCAAATTCCGCTTGAATATCCTGTGAACGCTGTTCGACAGGAGATATTCCTTGACAGACATATGAGCTAGCCGGACCAATACTTCGACCAATATTTGCGTAGGTTGCCCGGGTACATCCCGCGGAACATGAACGATGTCGAGAACGATGAGGCCTGGGAGCATTTTGACTAGCTCTTTTGGAACAGGCGTCCTGTTTGTCGGGTCGTATTGAAGTCTCTCTCCATCTCGCCGGATAGCTAGCGCGTCGGCAAGTTCGTTCAGGGTGAGTGTTCTGCTTGCCCAAATCAGCAGTTGAAGCATTGCCATAGCCTTTTCTCGGTTCCTGGCATTGACCCTCGCCAAAATACGAGAATAAGTCTCATCAAGCCCGTTGGGTAGATCATCGAGAGCCTCCCGAAGGCCCGCGGGATACAGACAGTTTTCTAAAGTGTCGAGTTGACATGTGACCCATCTAAACCTAGTATGATCTCAGTGACATTTCCATTTTTATTTGACCAGGGTAACTCACATTCCACCTGCCTTCCCGATAAGTTTCGACTCGATCTCGGTCTGAATATCTGTACGTTCTCTCCACCTCTCGAGCCTTGGGTCTAGTCGAATTTGGCTGCGAACAAAATCGCTGATGTCCCTGTTCACATCCTCTGCTTTGATAGCTAACACGTTTCTCTCGGGCAGCCATTTGAGGAACGCAGATTCAATGTCATACTCTCTGCGAGATGTGATGATAACATTCAACTTGTTCGGTGCGATACTTTGGTCCGCAAAGATTCGACGAAGCCATTCTAGCGTCTCCTTCTGTTGACAAGATTCGTCAAGTGCATCGATCACGACTCTGGTGTGAGCAGCTTGGTTCAACATTGTTGCAAAAGTATCTTCCAAGGATGTAAGGCTAGGTTGTTCGTTCCGACTAGCATGCCTCTCGAAGAGATGTTCTAGGGTATGTTGTGACGCCTCCTCTTGGACATACAGCTGTTGAATGAACGTCCGTAACATGTTCTCATGCGACTGCTTCTCTTTATCATTGAAATCGANAAAGAAATAAAGCAGATTGGTGTGTGGTGAAGGCGGCTCTTGCTGCAGGTGCTCGATGATGATGGAGCTGAGGACGGTCTTGCCACAACCTGCAAGTCCATGAAGCCACAGAAATCCGTTTCCTTCAACTCTCCAGTCTCCATAGGCCTTACGGTGTATAAGCCAGGATCCTGTTCCTGGATGACGCTGGTGAATCGCTCGATTATAGTTAGTTGATGGATCGGGGGCACGTAGCCAATTCCTGAGCCTGTCCGATGAGGCATAGCCACAAAGATTTTCCACGTTCTTGTTGGTGTTGTCAACTGTCGCCTGGACTGCAAAATGAATTAACACTAACACACAAATGATTGCCCATGCCAACAAACAATGGTTGTGCTAACCTTCCTGTAGAATTTTGATGGCCTTCTCTGCTCGCTGCAGCTCCGCACGAGGTATGACCTCAAGCAACTCTTTAGCATAAGCAGCCGCGGTCGCAGCAGCGTATCCTTGCCAGCGATCATTCTTGTGTGAATCGGCATAATCGCAAATGCCTCGAATTACTACACAAGGAAACGTGTTCATGATACCTGCTGCTTCCATTTCGAAGCAGATGCATTGTTCCCCAGTGCCTTTGGCGAGCTCATCTCTTCGGACCGCATCCTTCACTAACGTATCACCAGAAGCGATAACACCGTAGTGAATCTCGGCTAGAATATACAATCAGCAGGGACGAGACCAATACTGGCTGCACAGCTTACGGTCGGTCGAATCTCTGGCATCTCGAGTTATCTCTCTGGCTGTATCGCACGCTGTGCAGCTTGGGCCACCAATGTGTAGATACGCTGACTCGAAGAATTTGTCGTTGTCAACTCCTTGAAACATATAGCTAGGTATCTTAGGACGTCCTTTCTTCATGCGTGGATATCTCTCCAGCATCTTGTTGACGTATAGAGCAATCTTGGAACCAGATTTGATATGTCGTGCCTCGAGACTGCTCAATGCGTTCAGCAGTGCAAGTGGCGGCCGATTGAGCATGCCCTTGCGTTCGAAGCTTCCATCTGCTTTGGCTTTTCCAAGATCGTATTGGATAACTCCTCCGGACGTGCCTTCAGGCTTGCTGACAACAACATCTCCCAGGCGTATGTCATACTCTTTCAATCTCGGAATTCCAGCTCCGATTCCGACCATCAGTCCGATTTTGATGTTTGAAAAGGATGAAAGCATGTGTTGGGCAGTTGTAGCGGCAGATATTGTCCCATAAACACCAGCCGGGAGTGATGCGATTACCAGGTTGTGTTCTCCCATACGACCAAAGGCATAATTGTTCTGATCCGAGGACGAGGGAATAAAGTCCGTCGGGGTGGCATGCTCCTCGTCAAGCATGGCGGTGGCCGCTGCCAGCTCCAGGGGTAGTGCAGAAATCCATCCCACAGTGTACAAATTACCACTTTTCAGAGCTTGAAGGTCAGCCATCTTCAGGGAAAGCTGTCGCGGTACAAGGGAGAGAAAGAAACCCATGAGAGACTTCCTCCGTACTAATCAAGTCACATCGTGGCTGACCGAGCTTGGGTCGCCAGGCTGAACGCATGCATGACGGCCAATAGCGTTCAGGAATATGCAGTCCGCGTGATCCTAATGCAGCCTCGAGCAGGACTCCGGCTGGCCCGTCTTTCAAAAATGTTCATGGAATGTATCTGTTTCTAACAGGGCGTGGGTTGTATTGCTTTGGACAACCTCTAATGCTGCCATTGTTGGATATGCAGGCACGTTGATATGCGTACTATTCGAGGCTGTGGTGAGCCGATAAGCTAGTCAGGCATAACATACTTGCTTGGAGCGAGATGCCTTGGCCTCTACTAACAAGAGGGGGACAAGTCAGGTATGCTCTTCGAAACAGGTTGACGGACAGGAGCGCAAGAAGTAAGCGCTTCCGAGTCTTCGGATTTAGGAAGGACATTCCCCAACAGGACCCCTGCTTCCTTGTTGATCACGTCACTACTTTCTAGCTCGGAGCTTCGAATTGCTTTCAAATCAACCTTGATGTGTTGAGTCAACAACAGAGATATATTCGTCCTCCGTTCGACTGCCTGACACAAGCTGTCAATTGATCCTTTCACCTCGTACCTCGACTTGAGCTTTCGAAGCCTTCGCTGCTCGAACAATCCGCCATACAGCACACACCGAAAGACACGACCATGTCGAAAGCCTTCGCGATCATCGCAGGTGTAGGCCCGGGCACCGGAGCCTCTCTAGCCCGCAAATTCGCTCTCAGCTACCCCGTCGCCCTCCTCGCCCGCAACCCCGACAACTACACCTCTCTCGTCGACGAAATCAACAAATCAGGCGGAAAAGCCATTGGCATCTCTACCGACGTAGCCTCCTCACCCTCCATCCAATCCGCCATCTCCGAAATCAAAGAAAAGTACGGCGACAAGTGTGCAGCGGCTGTTTTCAATGCCAGTGGCCCATTTGCCAGAAAGAGTATCCTCGAATTGACGGAGAAGGAATTTACAGGTGGATACGAGGTTTCTTGCAAAGGAGCGTTCTTGTTTTCGCAACAGACGTTGCCGTTGTTGTTGGCGCATACCAATGATGAGGGTGCGAAGTATCCGGGTACTTTGATCTTTACTGGTGCGACTGCGTCTGTAAAGTCTAGTGCTTTGATGTCGGCTTTCAGTACTGGCAAGTACGCAATGCGTGCGCTGTCTCAGAGTATTGCGAGGGAGTTTGCGCCAAAGGGTGTTCATGTGGCTCATGCTATCATTGATGGTGTGATTGACATTCCAAGGACGAAGGAGTGGTTGAAGGACATGCCACCAGAGGCAAAGATTGAGGCCGATGCTATTGCTGAGGCATACTGGAACTTGCATACACAGGGCAAGAGGGCTTTCACCAATGAGATTGATATCAGACCCATGCTAGAGAAGTGGTAAGGAGTATAATGTATTGCAGTAACCAATGCTATGAGAAACGCTTTGCAGAACAGGAAGGGGTATCATTCACGAATCAAAAACGCCATGTCCAAACCAAAAAGTGTCATCAAAAGAGAAACGTGGGCAACTCATGCTCCTCCTGCTCCTCGGTCTTGATCTTCTTCTCTTCTCGCTCACGTTTCAATCGAGCTTCTCTGCGTCTTGCAACTGCCGACGTTGCAGATTGGGAAGGTTGTGGGATAGAGGGGAAGCCAAAGTCTGGCTCCATCTTGATCTCTGCTAGCTGAGAAAGTTCCGGTTTCATGCGTGGAGAAGGATCGCGCGTCGTACGTTTTGGTGCAGGTCGAGATATCTCACGATCAATGCTCTTGCACTTCTTGTGAGAGGACCTGTCGTAGAGGTCTGAGGAGGCTGTAGAGGATGAATGCCTGTGGGATGTCTGCTTGGTGTTACTCGAGTTTGCAGTGCGAGGGTTTGCGGACTGCTTGAAGATGTTGTTCGGACGAATTGGCGTAGGAGTTGTAGGCTGTTGTGATGGTCGAGCTGGACGTGACAATGATCTAGACGGCTTGGGAGCATCGAGATCGTCATCTGTCGTGTCTTCTTCAAGATTGGCTTCCTTCTTAACATCCGGACTCTTCTCGCGGTGCAGTGGTCTTCCTCGTAGATCTAGAGGTTGTGCTCGATCAAAACCAGCAGCAGCTCTGGTACTGCTGCGTCCAACAACCTTCGTGGGCTGAAGCCTCTCCCTCTTCTGCGGACTCATCATCAAACCAGCAAGTTGTGTTCCTTCCCACGGATCAGCCTCTTCTGCATCCTCTTCTGCCTTCATAAGAGCCTTAACGCCAGCTCTTTGTAACTCTCGCAACTTCTTCCTCTGTCCATCTTTGCTCAGCTGTCCAACCACAGGTCTGGCAATCGCGTCTGCACCTCCCAATGCTCTTTCTCTGTTCCTGGCTAGCTCTTTTTGGCGCCTGTATTCCGCGTGTGCGAGATGGGCAGTGAAGAGCTGAGCAGTTGCCATGAACTCATCAGTCACCATTCTCCATCCATCATCCGCATCCCAGCCCGGTCGCATAAACTCTTGCTTTGGAGGCGCAGGCGGAGGAGACGTCGAGGGCGAGCGGACTGTAGTCAGTCCACGACGAGAGACATCCTTTGGTGTGCGGATGAATTCCTCTAGAGGAGGNNGGGAAGAGGACGGTGATGCGTCGACTTTGCGGCGTTTGACTGTTGTTGTGGTTTTAGCACGCGGTGTGCGATCGGGAGGAGCTGGGTTGGCGAGCCATGGTAATGTTCGCGGCATTTGGGTCTGTGGTGCGCCTGGTGTAAGACGCGTTAAGTGGAGAGTGTGTCGCGTGTGGAGGAGGGGTGAAGACATGACATGCGCCAAGTGAAAGTTATATATATGGAGTTGGGGGTTCTTTGTTGCAACTCTTTCTACAATTCTATTCTACTAGCACATTGTATATGAATCTCGAAAGAGGTAGGCAAAAGCCACGAATGTGTTGGCACTTCTTGTAGGCCCAAGAATCTTCCATTCCATTTCTAGTCTACAGACAGCAATCAACCTAATTTCGGACCTGGCACATCGGACACAAAATGCTTCATCATTGTCTGATTGTTCTTTCGTTGAAGCCTTGATTCCATCGCCCTCTGCTGTCTTCTGGCCGTTTGTAATTGGCTGCGTTGTGCAAGTAATATGGCACGTTGCTGAGGAGCAGGAAGATGCGCCAGAGCAAGACGATCATTGGAATTAAGTGTGCCGAGCTGTTTGTCCATCCTCAATGCACGAAGGTCTTGTCTCGTGAGTGCTTGCTTGTGAGAAGGTTGATCGGAGGTTGATGTGTCGTTGAGGTCCGAAGCTTCTAAGGATGATGTGTATGAAAGCGACAGTGGAGCCACATGTTGAACTGATGATCTTTGCCGCTGTTGAGTAGATCTCACAGAACGAGACATAATCACTCTCCCTGAAGGCAATGTGACGTTATCGCCGTCAACATCGACTTCTGGACTATCTCCTTCAAATTCCCAGAATTCTCGATACTCAGACTCCACGTCAGAGATGTCGAAAGCACAATGCTTCTTGCCAAGCATATGTTGTTGAATTGCCTGGGTGTTGCGTCTTTGTGTGCCACAGGTTAGACATTCATGGTAGACTGAGATGACAAGGTTCAGGTATGCCAGAAGAGTTGTCGGATCAACGGTAAGCTGGTGTGGTGACGGAATATTCATGCCGTGAGACTTGGACATGTGGTCGAGGTTGGTATCGATGTCTTCGGAGATGTCGAGGCAGAAGAGGCAATGTGCTGGGTCAAATTCTGGGCCGTTCGAAGCTTCTGTTGAATCATCAACATCGCTTGAAGAGCTGTGCAGCCTGTGCTCAGGTTCGACATCTGCAGTGTCATGGAGAGTTATATTGTCCTTAAGCAGAGACTGGCTCGTGACGCCAGTAGTTCCAGTTGCGCTGCTAGTCGTGGCCATATTGGATACAAGAGATGGAAGATGAGAAGAAGAAAATGCGATAGACTGCATCTCACCTCTAGACATGGCCTACCATGATATATACAGCATGTACTGACCAAAACCATACAGCCATGGTTGAACAGAATCCTACCGCCATGATTGGATAGAACAATACAATCATGATTGCCTAGACAGCGTAGCGATGAATGATTCGTCGCGTCCATTCTGGTTGACTCATGTCTCAAGATGCCAATAGCAGATCAAGAAGTATGCAGCCAATACTTGTGCTCTTCGAGCGCCTCATATCATCTTCATATAATGGATGCCCGAGAGAAGTGTTGTAATAGGTTGTTGTTGCTGCAATGAGTCAGAGAGTCAGCGAATAAACGGTGTTGCATGTTTCTCGAAATCTCCCGACCGGAGGTTTCTATCCGGCACTGGAATGTGTCCCGTGCTCTGCATAACTCGGGCATAAATTCGAATGCTAGCGGTTTCAGCACTAGTTTGGGATTATACTTGGCAGTTGGCGCATATCGGGATCTTAGTGGCCAGCCACTGGGCCAGCCACAAATCGTCGATGTTCCCGGTCACGGTCGGCAAACAGATCTCGATGCCATGAAAAACAATAATCCACGAGTCTCCCTTTGAAGTCGAGACGCGAGCTGCGGCGAGATTCTCCTTTCAACAACCATGCCATGGATAGGCACGACACCCCGCTAGACCCTGCGTCTCCAGATGGTGTAGACTGGACGCAGGATATTCCTGATACTGAACACGTCCGTTTCTTCCGATCAACACAATGGCAGGACTCGCTTCTGGGACCCGTGCAGTCTTGGGGCAACGCGCTTCGTCTCTACACATACCAGGTCTTTGCTGACAAGCGACCGAGTTGCGTATATTGGTGTGTACCGACTTCATTCTATAATCATCATTTCTTGTGTTGACGAAATTATAAGNNGGGACCGGAAAAGGTCGCCATCTATAATGAAGGCTTCGCCGAAGCTGCTGATGGAGCCCATCCCTTCTTGATGGGCCACACCTTTGCAGAAGCATTTCCTGAAATATGTGATGATATTATGCCTGTCTTTGAAACTGCCAANAAGACGAAACAAGACTGCCCAGTCATAGAAATACCTCTTATGGTCAGGCGAAATGGCTTCCTCGAGGAGACTTATTTTACTGGAAACTTTGTCCCGCTCAGAGGAGATGATGGTCAAGTACAGGGATGGTACAATTCATTGACTGAGAGGACGAGACAAAAGATCACTGACCGTAGACGAAACATGCTGAATGCGATTGCGGTCCTGCCCGAGGGCTGTACTTCATCGACTATTGGTTCTCACTTCATCAACTGTTTCCGGACGAACTCGGAGGATATACCGCTCGCTCTTGTATGGGAGATAGACAACGCTTCTCTTTCGACACAGCCATCTCGCAAATTGAAGCTGCTTGCAAGCCTCGGCGTGCCAGAAGGTCATCTTTTGGCCGAGCAACAGGGATCTCTTGATAGCGAGGAAGGCATATATCCGCTGTTGAAGAAAGCAAGAACCGATCCTACAACCTCACCATGTGGACCAGAGTTTGATGGTGTTGAATGGGAAGGTTTCAGGGAGCCATCAGAGCATGTCTGTGTCATACCCTTATTGAATGCCGGACGCTCGTACGGATATTTGCTCATCGGTACAAATCCAAGAAGACCTATTGATGACGATCACGAGCAGTTCATGCGAGATCTTGCATCGCAATTGTCTTCATCTATGGCGTTCTTAGTGTACATGGAAGAATCGGAAAAGCGACAACATCGCCTCGAGAACAAACTGGCTGCTAGCGAACATCACATTAGATATATGGCCGACCATCTTGACATCGGACTTGAGCACTTGAGCCTGGATGGGAACGTTCTTTGGGCCAACGAGCATTACTTCAACCTCATCGGTGAGAAGCCCACAAACGACTTCTCAGAGCTGCGTCTTCCATTCAAAGATCATGTTCTTGAAGAGGACCAAGAAAAGATGTGCACTGCCTGGAAAGCGGTATTGGAAGGTGTAACAACCAGTACAACCGAATTCCGAATGAAAAGGTTATGGAATCCACCTTTTGGCCCTCCGGTACCTGCCACTGTACTTATATCAGCCGTGCCATACTTAGAAGATGGCGAGATCAAGTCTATCATGGCTTGTATGACAGAAGTTAGTCGCCTGAAATGGGCTGAGGCCTGGCAAGCCAGAGCAGCTCAGGAAGCGCAAGAAGCAAAACGACAGCAAAGTGAATTCACCGACGCCATATCGCATGAAGTCCGCAACCCCTTGACGGCAATGCTGCAACTTGCGAACAGCATTTCCGGATCTCTCGAGGACCACAAGGAAAAGAACACGAGCGTTGAAGAATATCTGCACATCATACAAGAGAATATCGAGGCAGCCAAGACGATCATCTTCTGCGCCAGCCATCAGAAAAAGGTGCTTGACGATGTCTTGATTCTCTCAAAGATGGACTTTATGCTCTTGACTCTTTCACCAAGTCCGTCACAGCCACGGGATCTCATTGATAATGCTGTCAATATGCTTCAAGCCAATATCTCGGCGGCAGATATTGAGATGAAAATCGAGGCACACGAATCAATTGCTGAACTTGGAGTCGCTTGGGTCATGTGTGATCCTTTGAGAGTCACACAGGTCTTGATAAATCTGTTATCGAACGCCATCAAATTCACCAGGTTAGAGCGTCATCGACGTGTAACTCTGCGGTATGGCGCCTCGCTCGAAGAACCAAAGAACTCTTTCAAAGAAGGATTAGCTTGGGCTTCAACCAAAAAAGAACATGAGGATGTCACCATCGGAGAAGAATGGGGCGATGGCCCGCAAATTTATCTCAGCTTCTGCGTCACTGATACCGGACCAGGAATGACCGAGGAAGAACGTGCTCGTCTGTTCAACAGATTCCAACAAGCTAGTCCAAAGACCTCGATCAAATATGGTGGCACTGGTCTTGGACTCTTCATATCTCACACTTTGACCGAGAAGCAGAATGGAAGTATGGGTGTTTTGTCTCAACCAGGAAACGGCTCTACTTTCGCCTTTTACGTCAAAGTTCGTCAATTGACCAACCCACCAACACCATCATCTGAGCCCACTCTTCAATCAACACAAGAATTGGTGCTTCGACAGCTGGATAACACCCAAGCACTGAGAGTGGTTGAAGATACTGCAGTCATGAAAGATCCTGAGATGAGTGAACAACAGAAGATCGTGCCAAGTCCCAAGATCCCTCAAGAACAGACTGCTTTGCCCGAGCTAGCGTATCATATCCTTCTGGTAGAGGTGAGTAATCATGTTCGCTCCTTTGAGTTTGCACACTAATAGATTTAGGACAACCTGATCAATCAAGCGATTCTCAANAAACAGCTCACTAAAGCCGGATGTATCGTATACGTTGCCAATCATGGTCTGGAAGCTCTGGAGACCCTACGCCGTGCCGATATATGGGAAGAAGCAGCTGGTTCTGGTCATAAGCTGGATGTTGTGCTCATGGATCTGGAGATGCCAGTCATGGATGGTTTATCTGCAAGCCGAGAAATCAGGTCTCTGGAACAAAGTGGCAAGTTGACCCGGCATGTTGAGATCATCGCTATCACTGCGAATGTTCGAAAGGGCCAAGTCGACGGTGCACTCGATGCGGGTATTGATGCAATCATGGCCAAGCCGTTCTTGGTGTCTGATCTGCTCGAGACGATCAAAACTCGACTTGGAAGATGAAAGTGCGCATCGGGATATAAAAGCCTACAATCCTCTGCGTCACAGTGTTGCGCCATTGGTCAGCTGCAGGTCCGCTTCGGAAGCAACACCCGAGGCTTTGGCACGCGCTCCTGTCAATAGTGACACAAGAGCACGGGCACTATCAACACATCTGTTGATCTTTGCCAACCCTTCAACTCGATAACAATCATCCAGCACGACATGGAGGTACCGATACTCACTACTCAGCCATTGTTCGCAAATGGAGAACCCACAGGGAGGGGACTAATCGCGTTTGGCATGGATGGGTATATCATTCCCATGGGACCTGCAAGCGTTATGAAGATACCAAAGTTGGACGCGACAATTCTTCCGGATGGATCTCTCGAGCCAGACAAAGACAACGCCTGGAAAGTCGATGGTCTAGAAATCGAGAAAGAAGTTTATCGACGACTACACGGAGTGATCGGGCTTGCGAGTTGTCTAAACATTTCGACAAATGGGTTGGAACTTGAGTACTATCGAAACGGAGATCTGGAAGATTTTGTCAAGAACAATCCTGCTCCGGCATGGACTCAGAGGCTAGACTGGATTATGCAAGTTGTTGACTTTGTCGCGGCTTGCCATGACAGGAAGGTGCTATGGTTTGATATCGCATTGCGCAATATATTGCTTGCAGATGACTGGACTATCAGAGCAATCGATTTTGCCAACAGTACAGCAGCGCCATTGGATGCCGATCTAGATGTCACAGATTGGGATGGCTACACATCGAAAGTAGAGTTGTTGCATGTTGCCAACGTCATCTACTCGATCTCTCGCTGGGAGAAGTTTCAGACGGATTGTGTGTATGAAGAGGAGTGGCCGTCGGCTGACACTTTTCCTGATATACGGGATCTTGTGCTCGGGCAGATTATCAGCCAGGCGTGGCAACGTCAGTATAGCAACATACTTGAACTGCGACATACGCTACGGAGCTCGCAGGATGAAGAAGGAGAACCATAGCACTATATGCGCAAGGGATCACAGACTGATAGAAATTCTCTTTCTGAGTTCAATTCAGACTGATGTAAGATTCTGGCTATAGGCTCGTAGAAATTACCAACTTTCAGATCATCTGTCTGCTACCTGAATCTTCAGACCTCCCTGATCCCTATCAGGCTCTTTGCCATCATCCTCGTATTCCATAATATAATACAATAATTCCACCTCATATCCCAACCATTTATCTCTCAACCAGCGCATGTGCTTATGAATTCTATATCCGTGTTCCTCATCCTCTACGCCTACATGCATACCCACTTTGTCATCTTTAGAGTATTCCAAACTTAACCATGCTTTGTGAAGATGAAACTCCGCATGCGGTTCTGTACGTTGCATCTCTTGAAAGCGTCTGAGAATGTGCATGTGATGGGGATGGAAAGGTGGTGTATAGTAATGCACCTGGGAGTCTGACTTGCTGAAGTCTGGTGTTGGGATGATCTCCCCTGTTGGGTCTGTGGGTACATCAGGTAGTCCACGTAGGAAATGGACGATGCGAGCGTGGGTGTACAAAGTGGCTTGGTTTTCATCCTTAGGCTTTAGTTTGCTCAAGGCTTCTGGCGACAGGGCTGTGGGTTCTGGCACAGTCTTTTGTGAGCGTGATGCCTGTGATCTCGGTGGACGTATAGGTTTGCTGTGGTAGGCGGTGGTGCTGGAAAAGAAGCTGTCTTTCAGCGACTGCGTGGACGAAGTGTTGTGTTGGCTCGCCATTATTTTCGTGATATCTGGATGTGTGAAGCAAGAGACTCCAGGTTCTGCAGCACGATTATATATTCTGAAGGTCGAGTCATCGCGGTGGTTAGTAATGGTTGCTGCCTGGGCTCTAGGGGCGGCATGAAGAAAGATGCGATGAGAAATGTGGTGATTTGAGGTCGTTATCGGTGGTCGTGACTCAGGCAGCCACGACAACTACTCATCCATCAACTCTCCAGTACGAAGACCCTTATACGATTGCACGCTATCGGGACTTTTGAGCCAAGTATGCTTATGTGCGGCGAAGCCTTCCGCTTGGGGCGTTGGAATCACAGGCATCATGCCCATCGACACGGTGATTTGGCGAGGCATCGCATCGACCTTTGAATAGATTGGACTNNTGCGACAGTCAGCATCACAACCCGTTGCTCTTTTGTACCACATCTGTGAGAACATCATGACTTACTTTCCATCCACGGCGCAAAACCACCGATGTATCGCGTTACCGCTACTGGTAGCTCTGTCCTCATACAGCTTCAAAGTGCCATCTTCATCTTCGACATCCACTTTTTCTTCTTCAATGGTAAGATTCGTAGCTGCAATGGAGCCGCTCGTTTTCCGACAGTTTTCGCAATGACAGAGGTGGCCGCGTGGTTTTGTGAACAGGTTGTCGTGGATTGTTACTGTGATGCTGCCGCATAGACAGCTTCCTGTCATGGAGTCCTTGAAGGAAGACAGGTCATGTTGTTTCGGGTCGCCTGTCAGTTGTGACATTTTATGATTAGTTTTCAGAGTAGGATAAGTTCATAGAGCGTGTGGTCTCTGAAGAGCATTTCATTGTGGTTCAAGACCCCGCCGTGATGTCGCGATCTTTCGGGCGATTAGTCAGCTTCGCGATATGAACAAAGATAGGGAATGACAGCAGATTGTGCGATGCAACTCAATAACCTATTACAGTCTCATACGCATTAAGCACTTTTTCGCGCCAGCACTGTAAGAGAGTGTGCAGATCGACTGGAAATAACATTATCTGGGAGGCCGAACTCCAATGTCCAGTCGGACGGAATATTCACAGCTGCAACTTGGCGACCTCCGGCACCTCCAACGCGATATCCCAATCCTCCTTGATGAGATCGGCAGCCTTCTCTGCCACAGTGTATACACTACTGCAGATGTTGCCGCTGACGTGGTTCGGGAACACACTAGCGTCCACAACTCTCAGTCCCTTGACACCCTTGACACGCAGCCTACTATCCACAACTTCTCCCATCGCGCAAGTGCCGATGAGGTGATATTCGCCCATGACCCAATCTTTGACGGCCTCTTCACGGTCGGCAGCATTATCAAGGTCTCTTGATGCAGCTGGACAGAAACGTGATTGGATGATTGGAGCCAGGTGCTTGGTCTTGGTTGCTTTGTGCACAAAGTCGAGTCCAGCTGCCAGGACTGCAACGTCAGCGGGGTGTTTCAGGTATGCAGGATCAATGACTGGGTGAACTGATGGATCNNTGTTAAATAATTTGTTAGCTCATTTGGCACAACTTTCGGCTGATTTGGACAACTTACCGGAACTCTTGATGTGGCATGAGCCACGAGAAACGGGATATTGTAAGGCTGAGCCTAGGACCATTCGGTGAGCCCGAGTGTTATCAGGCGGTGGCCACACTTNTTGCGTGCGGAGGCCCTCCTCAGTCAGGTCTGCTCCAGCGGGTATCATAAGATACTGCAGGTTTGCGGAATTGTCGCTCTCAAGGTGTGCAATCACCAGATCCAGCTGTTGCTTGTAGAAAGGCGTGGTATGGGGAGCATTCTGGATCTCACGAATAGTCTTGACAGTGTTTTCCAACTCATCGGAGGAGACCACATTCTCGTAGGGAAGGAAACCTTGCGTGCATGATATAGATGTTAGTGGTCCACATTGGTGCTCGGTGTAAGCCTTTACGGCTGCTTCCATCGTGGCTGGGTCGCCCAAGATGTCGGAAGTAATGTTACCGGGCTTGAGCTCCAAGCCGATGGCAACAACAGCATGATCCTGGAGGTTTCGACCGACGCCAGGAAGCTCAACCTTGCACTCGACACCAGCCTGTTCGAGGATTGCAGGATCGCCGATACCAGAGAGTTCCAAGATCTGTGGCGAGTTGATCGTGCCACCGCAAAGGATCACTTCCTTCTTAGCATAAACAGTTTCATGCATGCCGTCCCACACAAACTCTACTCCTTTGGCAATGCCATCCTCGAGAACGATCTTGTTTACCTGTGCTTCACAGAGTACCTTCAGATTGGGTCGGCTAGCATTAGCTTCGAAGTAGCCACGAGCAGCATAACTCCTCTTGCCTTTGTGAGGTCCAGATCGTGCCACAAGTCCGAGTGTGTTGTAGAAGCCAATGTGATCACCGCTCCAAGGATCTGTTGGCTNTTTGGATAGACCTGCAGCTTCGTCACAGGCTTTGATCACAGTGTCACCGATTGGGAGCGAGCTCTCGTTGAAAGACGTGTGAACTGGGCCGTTTGTGCCGTGATGCTCGCCGATGTGAGGATAGTCGGTCTGGTCTAGGATTGACTCATCGATGGGTTCAAGTGTTTCATGCTTGCGCATGTAATGTTTGAGAGCCGTTGAAGACCAACCAGAATCTCCCACTAGAGTTGCCCAGTCGTCGTAGTCGGCATCAGATCCTCGAACGTANNCCTGGAACCATCAGTATACACATATTATGCAAGTCCAGGGGTAATGTAAAATCGCTAACAGCATATAATTGATGGCACTCGAGCCTCCCAGAGCTTTTCCACGGCTCAAATGATGTTCGATGCCACGATTTCCTTNGCTAGAGTTTATGTCAACAAACGATCAAGTCAAACTTGTGAGGGTTCCAACCTGCGGTACGGTCTTGAAACAATGATCGTATTCAGGGTTGCCGAGCATTTGTACAAAAGCAGCAGGATTGTCCACGAGAGGATCATCAAGTCGTGATTTGCCGACCTCGAGTACACCAACGACAACTTCAGGATCTTCTGTCAGGCGAGCAGCTACAGCAAGACCAGCTGTACCGCCACCGATGATGATGAAGTCGTAGGTCTCCGATAAGAAGCCTCGAGCGCAAGCGGCCAGTGCTGGAAGAGGGTTGGAAGCATTGTCGATACCAAACAAACCCTCATCTGGGCCATTGGAATTTGTGGTGGGTGCCATCTCGGTGATTGATCTGTACTGTGTATCGAGTGGGGAGTAGAACGACTCTATACATAGTGGTTGCAAGAGAGCCGTGTATAGCTAATGCTTGGCTACAAGGGTAGCAGCATTGGCATATCGGTCGCTGTCAGCTTGGTCTATTCGCATCCTTGGGCCAGACCCCACCAGGTTGCAGAAGAACTCGCGATGCAATTTAGACATGCATGTCCAAGCCTCAACCCCTCTTTGACGTCGCATAGAACAAGAAGGTGGTAGGATCTTATGCCTGCTTCACTCCTAGCGAATTCTTACCGTGAGCTAGCTTGATGAGTTCTGACTGTATGCTAAAGCGCGCTCGTCGTGTGCCGCTGTGTGGTTTGTATATGTGTTACCGTGTGCGGAGTGGTGCGCATGCTGATCATAATCCTTCTCACACGTGTTGCGTAGACGTATCTGATGCCACGGCCGAGACTCTAACATCCAGCTTAGTCGATTGGATTGAGGATATTCGTACCACACGTATCATGATTGCCAGGGCGCCTACGAGTAGAATTCTAGCATATAGCGATATTCAAAGACCTTCCTGGCTGGCTGGCCGAAAAGTAGAAGCTTCAAGGTACTCGGTCCAGGGTCAGAGGGGCGCACAAGCAGAGGAAGCTTTGACCAACACGCTTCTTATGTAAGCGCTAGCCAACCGACGCTCTCGACGAGTAGCGATTCGACTCTTGCGCAGCCTTCAGCGTGGTGTACAACTCCGTTCATCTCTAGAGATGACTACCATCGTGTATCTTTGGCTCTCTGCCACTTCAATCATACAGAGTTCAGAGTGTTGTGAGATTGTGGAGAGTTTGAGACAAGTGGTCACCTCCACGAAGCCGCCCCAGACAGTGACAAACTTACATCAATCCGACCATCTGCAGGAAGGAGCACCTCCGCCATGTTTATTGTCATTCTCGTCCTACTATCCTACGGATGCCGATTCGAGAAAGTCAGAATGCTAGAGCATAAAGCGCCATTGACGATATTTTCTTCACACGCCGAGCCGCCTTTAAGGTCGGACCGCGTCGCGTATAACGGCCATCGCCAGGACTGGCTTCAAGGTTCAATACATTTTGTACTGCGCCTGTTGACTTTCAGAGAGAAAAAAAAACGACAAACCGCATCTCTAACAAAAGATTTGACGTTCCAAATTTCTCACAGCATAGATCAAAACGACCTCTGCAGAGTGAGTGAAACATCCGGGTAAAAAACTGTCAGGAACACCATGTGCTGGATCGTTTATGACGCTATACCGACGAACGATTTGGCAACTCAGAGACACGGATACAGAACCGAGCCGACTTCCAGCTGCTTGGCAGAACTGAGACTTGTTTCGGTAAGTAATGGGAGCGCATGGCATCCAAAACATTCTCAACGGCCGTGACGACCAGGGCACAACGTCTTTTGGTCTGTATCAAATTCTTTATACTAATCATAAAATTCTCGAGAACCTCAAGAAACTTCAAGTGAGTACTTAAGTTGAGATGAAAGCCATGTCTGGAAGTTATCATCTCAGCTATTTGGAGTCAGTGTTCACCACTACGACAATCATTCAAAAATGCATCTTTCTCAGATCTTGACTGCTACAACAGCATTGTACAGTTTATCTCAGGCTCAGCCTATAACGACAATTGCCGACATCAAAGATAAAGCTACCTTCACCATTGGTCAAATTCTCAACACCAATGCAACTGCCCAACACCCTGCACAAAGGCTTCTAAATGTATATGCAAAGTATGCAAAAGCAGGAGCATCAGCCCCGAGCGTGGTCAGAAAAGCAGCAGCTTCAGCAATGGCTTCGGGAACAGTTACAAACACACCAGAAGAGCCTATGGATGCAATGTATCTCTGCCCCGTCAATGTTGGAGGCAAGACACTAAACCTCGACTTTGACACTGGCAGTTCTGATCTCTGGGTTTACTCGAACCTGCAACCATCGGCTCAGCGATCTGGTCATGATTATTACACAGCCAACAATGCAAAGCTGATGAATGGATACACCTGGAACATCAAGTACGGCGACGGCACAGGAGCAAGCGGCAAAGTCTATGCCGACAAAGTGGTCGTCGGAGGCGTGACCGCAACTTCCCAAGCCGTCGAAGCCGCAACCTCAGTCTCGTCAGGTCTCACCTCCAATACCGACAGCGACGGCATGCTGGGGCTAGCAATGTCCAACCTCAACACCATATCTCCAAAATCACAAACCACCTTCTTCGACACCGTCAGACCCCAACTCGCCAAGCAAGTCTTTACCGCAAACCTCAAAAGNGGAGCACCAGGCACCTACGACTTTGGCTGGATCGATCCTGCAAAGTACACAGGTAGCATCACCTACGTACCTCTCAACACCAACAACGGATTCTGGCAATTCAACGTGGGAGGCTATGCAATCGGCAGCAATCCCAAGGTAACCAAGACCATCAGTTGTGTAGCCGACACAGGAACAACCCTGATGCTTCTCCCTTCCGATGTGGTCTCCGCCTACTACGCCAAAGTCCCCGGTGCCTCTTTCAGTAACTACCAAGGCGCTTGGGTTTTTCCCTGCAATGCTGCAATGCCTTCTTTCAGCACCGTCATCGGTGGCAACAAATTCACCGTCCCAGGCTCTTACATCAATTTTGCAAACTTGGGCAACAATGTTTGTTATGGAGGCTTGCAATCTGATACTGGTATCGGGTTCTGCCTCCTCGGAGACGTGTTNTTGAAATCTCAGTTTGTGGTGTTTTCGCAAATGTCTAGCACACCGCAGTTGGGCTTTGCTGCAAAGAAGTTGTAGAGTAAAAAAGGCATGGGAACTGTTCTTTTCCGCGGAGTTTTGGTCTCGGGTTCTGGGAAGAAATTGAAGTTTTCAATGATTTGGGAATAGATATGTGGGAGTGCTTACTTTCTTTTGGTTGCAATAGCTAAAGAAAGGAGTTTTTGGTGTTTTTGGTAGAATGGGATTGGGGGTCGGTTATGGAGACTGGCAGGACCAGTCCCTCCAACCCTCGGATTTGTATCTCTGTTCTCATTTTCTCATTTTCTTTGTACATATAACGAATATAGATTGGGATCGGCTTGGGCCTTTTGTTAGAAGATTAGATCAACGAATCATAAGATTTACCTCATATTTCACCTTATAAAACCACAATATATAGAAACAAAAACTGCAGCGAATGAAAAGCATGAACAGAGAAACAAACCCACACCGCAAACATTGCAACTGCAACCACGATACAAACACACTCATCAATATCTCCCACTACACAAAGTTCTTGATGCTATCAAAACTTTACCAGAAAGTGGAGCCTTTTGATGGAAGGTTAATCAGAGAGCCGCGTATACAATCCCTTTCTGTCGAATTTGTGGTCATAATCGTAACAATTTAATGCCTCGACCTTCGAGTATGTTATTAGTATCCGATAACTAGAAAGGCTATTCATCTATCAATGGTATTGGATCTTGTATCCTACTGATATTATCTCTCGCCACATTAGCTGACCTACTTAACTATCCGGCGCTATTGGTTACACTTCCTGCTACGACCAATGACCAAGATATTACTTACCTCGTAATTCTACCTCCCAAAAGCCAAGGCTGTGAATCTCGCTCCACGTATTGTTTATATAGTGTATGAAGAAGTATACATCCAAAACATCAATTGTCCCGCCCCATCTCCAGAAAGATTCTCCAAATTGTAAAATAGAGATGGAAAGAGTGATGTTAAGCTGCACTGCCTGGTAAAAGAAACATCAAACGAATATGCTACTCCTTCTTATGCCTATAGAAGATATATGGAGTAGGTTTTACATCGATCACGCGCGTTACATCGCCAGGAGGTTGCTTGCAAGATGGAATGAGCTATTCAAGCAGGTCGGCGCATGGAAAAAACATCTTATGTGAACATCGCTCCTCATCCGAATGACATACCGTTCTGAGCCTCCAGGTATCCCACCGTGATTCTAAACAGAAATCACATCACATGTATTTTCTGCTCTCAGATCTGATTTGCGGCTCTATACGATGAACGCATTTGGTGGCTCCCTGACAGCTGTTCTCCATCAAGATAGAGCAGGGATAATGTATACATACAGCCAAGCACATCCGGCAAGAACGATCGACTCTGATCAATGGTTCTTGAGTATTATGCTTGTGATTATTTTTCATCCTGGATATGTACCTCTCCATGTTCAACTAGAATTTCGGTACTGACCTGGCTCCTTTTTACGCCATCGACCTCAGCTTCTCTTGCTCGGCAGCATTCAACTGTCCAAACACCTGTCCAAACCCATCTTCCTGTGCCTTACTGGCAAACCACTCCAACAGATATGCTTGTGTCTCATCATCTCTGCTTCTACTAGGCATATCATCCGCAACCATCCCCATCAAAGCCTCCTTAGTCATTCCAGTACCCAAATCCAAGAACCCGTCGTCGTCTTCCCAATCCGAGTCGCCACTACCGACGGATTCTGCTTNTTCGAGTTCAGAGGCTGGGGCCAGCGTTTCGACACTACGCGAAACGTTGTTGGCGAGCAGTTCGTCAACGAGGATCTTGACGATTTTGAGAGGGGCTGGAATGATGGTGTATTGGTCGGGGTTGGCGCGGGCACGGCTTCTAGTCATGATGCGCGTGGATGTTGGCATGATCATGTCGCCCTTTACTTGAACGGTGTCGAGGCGGGGGTCGTGAAGGTCATATAGGCGTGAAAGGGCAATGATGCNTATACAGTGGTCAGTCTTGAATCGTGCGGATGAACGCTGGGCAACTTACTTCTGTCTGATTTCATCATAGCCGGCAAAGTTGATAGAGTTCTCAAGCCACTTGGTCAGGACGACTTGCAACCCGCTCTCTTCGCCAATAGCAAGTTGAGCGAGGAAGTCGATTACCTCTCTGGCTGAAAGCAAAGACAATCTTGCAAACACAAGAATTAGACTCTGGATGACTTGCGTCTGTGTAGCGGTGCTAAGCCTGTGGGCAACAGCGCTCAAGAGTTGCGCTAAGTATGGACCAAGTCTTTCAGATCCGGCCTTCTCGACCAAGGCAGCAGCAAGACCACCGACTTCGCCAGCGGCATTATCTTCGACAGATGGACCGAGAAGACGGTCAATGATGACTAGAATGACCTCGAGACCGCTCTTGCCGTCGTGATTCGCCCAGTTGAACATCTGTTCGGGGTCTTTCTCCAGCATGTATCGAGTGGCAGAAGTTGCTGCCTTCAGCAGCTCTTCGTCGGGAGATTCGAGGAGAAGACGTGTAAGTTTGGGCATGATGGTGACGATGAATCCTTGAGGTAGTGGTGAGGGACCGTTCTTTGCAAGATCGGAGAGCATATCTGCAGCAAGATTGGTCAAGGAGTTCTCATCAGTCAGATTAGCGACATCAAAGGCTCCCGATAATGAAGGCAAGACTTTGGCACAGAGTTGTGTGTAGACCTCGGGACCGGCACCCGACAGAGTTTCCGAAATGTCCTCGAAGGTCTCTGCGATGAGAATGTAGATTTGGTAGTTGACAGCGCACCAACTGGCAATGGTGAATAGGACGTCCAAACCAGAGCCAGTCAAACAGATACGGGTGTCAATCATAATGGCATCACGCAACGTCTCGACAATGGCGATCATGACATCCTCCGACTCGTCCATGTCGCTGAAGTCAAGCTCGGTGACAAAAGTATGGATAGCATTGATGATAGCAGGTTGCATGGAGGCGCTGTTAGCAGCAGCAACGCCAGTGAGGTATGCTTGCATGGAACGAATGCAAGACACCTTGACAACGTCAGAAGGATCGTTGGTAATGGCGTGCAGCGATTGTTCCATGAGCGAGGACGCAACGCCACCAAGAGCAGAATCAGCCGTGCGGACGAGACTACTAGCAGTCAAATGGCCTCGAGCTCGAAGGAAGACGTGTTCCTGCTGCATTGCGTATCTGATAAAGTCGATATAAGCATTAGCAACTTCAGGAGCTATTGGTCGCTCAGCATCAGAGCAGTCGGTCAAGAGTTGATTGAGGATGAAAAGAGCAGACTCCTTTGCCTTCCAACTCGAGTCAGTCGAGTAGAGCTCGTGCGTGTAATGCAGCAGACCCTCGAGGGTAGCATTACTCATCCACTCCGCNNTGAGTTTGATGGCCAAGTCAGCACATGCAGTACGAGGAGTGTAGTTTGCCGTGACATTTGATTCTTCAGCAAGGAAGATGTTGAGGTCAATGTCCCACAAGCCTTCTTCCTCAGTGGTAATGTGGGCATATGTGACAGTGAGCTTCATGACTTCGGTGACCCAAGTGTCTGGCATTGACTGTGACTGCAGCTGCTCTTCGAGTTGTTTTCGGACAGGGGCTGCACGAAGACAGGCCTGCATAAAGTCGAGCTCTTCAAGCACGAGGAAGTCCAGAGTGAATGGCAGACCATCAGCGTCCTCGAGTCTACCTTGACGATCCTGCAGGATGAAGGACTCATGATATGGCTGGCGTAGGTTGTTGAGTTCTTGCCAAGTTGCAGCGAAGAGAGCAGGAGCCTGAGGAGCTATGACGGAGGGAAAGATGGAACGGACACGCATCAAGACCTTGACGACCTGCAACTTGAGAGCGACGATACCACGGTATTCTTCAGCGACAGGGTTCTGGGATTCGTCTTGCTCGACAGGAGTTGGTGGTACGGGCATGTTCAAGGTAGCGAGGAAGAATGGGTACCAGTTGTTCAGAGTCTCTTCGGCAAAAGACTTGACGGCAGTCTTGTGGTCCTCCAAGACCATCTCCAGCATATCGAAACATGATCGGAAGACGGAAACAGCCAGAGCACGAAGAATGGTGGGTCGTGAGCTGGTGGCCACGGCGAAGACAGATGAGACGATCTGGTTGGCAACGTTGAAGAATTGATCATCGTTGAAGCAGTCGTCAACCAAGTCTTGCAGGACCTTGAGGGCGCCATGTAGTTGACCATCCTGACCGTTGTTGATGATGTGTAGCAAGGTAGGAAGGAGGTTTGGATATTCGTCGGGGAAATCGGCAGTAGCAATCTTGCTGACAACGATGGAAGCGGCGCTCTTGATCTTTCTCTCCTGGTGTGCATCCGTGGCCAGATCAAGCAGGGCCTGTCTTAGCTTTGCACGGTCTTCGACAGAGACGAGCATGTCGCCCTTGAACTCTTCGAATTGGGGAGACCATACTTGCTGGACGAACTGCTTGAGGAACAGCAGGGCAGCTTGGCGGGTAGGTAGGTCGATGGATTGGTGTGAAGCGACGGCGATCAAGGTGGGAGCGAAGGCAGTGTTTGTGTAGAGCTGGCGGAGTTGCAGTTCGGCATTGCGACGAGGAGCATCGTTGGGCGACTGCGTGTCGTGGAGGAGCTGAACTATTTGCTGCTCCATGGTATGGGCGGTTTGGTTTGCTTTAGCGTATCGCGGGGTAGCAGGCACAATCGAGGGGCACGGCAGCAAGGGAGCGCTAAATGTTGATTAGGTTCATGTACAATATGATCAGCTTCGGCTTTTCGAGTGTTTAAAGAGCTGCCTGGATGTGCTGGCAGTCGACAAACAGCATTCAATCAAGTTTGGGGAGCTGTCGAATGATTTGCTGGCCGCGACTCGTTCAAGATTGCCTGGAGACGCGCCCAATCGCCAAGACGCGTCCACTCACGCGTGCCACTTTAGCACTTTCACCACCATCACAACCATTCCATCAACATGGACGACACGGATGTCGTTGTCACTTTCCAGACCTTCGTCGGCGTCTTTAGCGACTTTCTGATAGTCGCCATTCACACCATCCTCTACGAGCGCGACATCTACCCTCGCGAATCCTTCCTGTCGGCAAAGAAGTACAATTACAGCGTCCGTCAGTCTCGTCACCCCAAAGTCTGCCAATGGATCACCGATGCTGTCGCTGCCGTTCAGACCGAGTTGCTGAAAGGCACTGTTGATCGTGTCGCTGTTGTCATCTACTCGCAGCAAGACATACCCCTCGAGCGCTTCGTCTTTGACCTCAGCCGCTTCCCTTTCGTCCCCAAGGAATACCACTTTACTCCCATGTCACGTACCACCGACGATGGAGAGACTGTTGCCGTCCTACCCAGAGTCGACTTGGAAGAGCAGATGCGTGCAACAATGAGCAGACTGTCGTCCTGTGGCTCCCGACTCAAAGCTCTACCCGAGAACTGTACATTTACTGTCGCTATAGAATTGCGTGACAATACAAGCCCTCCCATCGGTCACCCTCAGCCTTGGATTCCTGCTCAACCTGATCTGCGCAACACCAATCCTAATACTGCAAAGAAAAACAGTCGCACTACACCTTTACGTGCCGTTTCTGCTGGAGATATGGTCTTTGAGACTTGGATTGAAGAAGCAAAGGCAAAGCTCGATCCCGCCTGAAGACTCCTGCTACCACACACTTCCCTTCGTTTCATACCCTCTACCCAGAATTCATCACCGAACTCTGTCGGACCCTAGCAATCGCCTCTCACATCTGCATCTCCGGCTTGTTGACATCGACAATATCTCCATGCTTCATTCCTCTGATCGAAAACTTCTTCTTTTCAGCCTCCTCGACATTGCTTGTCGGCAGAACACGAGGCGCAAGAGTCGTTGGTTGGACATCCATATCGATTGTCGCTGCTTGCGTAGGACCATCATAATCCGGCACATACACGGTTGCTGTTTCGGTCATCGTCGAGGCTGGCATAAGCACCGTCTTCCAGAATGTTTTCTCTTCCTTGCAGGTACCAATCTCGCAGAATGCCACTTTGAAGGTTGTGTCTTTGTAACCAGATGCGATCGTCGCGTCACTTAACATGTGGTGGTTGTCGTTGGTGAGAACCAACGTGAATACGCTGAGGATAAGGGCAAGGATGATGGTCATGAAGCCCAGGAGGATCATCCCATAGCTGCAAAAGTGGCTATCGTTGGACATTGTTGGACTTTTCGTGGCGCTTTGGTGAGCAATCTATCGAATGCGGATCATTCAGAGTTGTCTTGAGAAGACGGAAGCTTTAAGATGGGATGCTCGCAGCAGAGCAGTGAGAGAGAGCATATCACTCACGCACCTTGCACTTTGCTTTTTGAAATCGAGCAATACCTCGAGCTGTCTAATCATGCCACACCAATCCCCACATATCACACTTCACCGAGTCTTCCCTGGAAATCATGTCATGGTCACAAGAAACTCAAATAAAAGTTCGGAAGTGATAGAGTTTGACGAATACTTCTGGGAATCGAAAGATGGAACCTCAAGCTGCGGGCTACATATCCACTATACGACCGTCACAACAACATCTACACAGACGTGTATGACCATCTCAACCACTCACACCACGGCTTTCATCCATCAAACGCCTGATCAGATCGTCAATGTTCTCGCCCTTTTCACGACATCCCAACCACTGGCGATTTCCAACCATCACAGACATGCAGCCTTGGTTAACATGCACGTGAAAATCCGTCACGCTGGGTGGAATGCGGACTTCCGTTACAGTCGCTGTGATCTTCTCTGTCGCTGTGGTTGTGACTGTTTTCGTGATTTCTTGTGTTGTGGTTGCGGTGACGGTTTCTGTCACTGCTGAAGTCGAAGTCACCGACCATATACTAGGCACAGCCACTGTGTAATTTCCAGGCTGGTTGATTTGGATATGGTATTCGGTGATGACTGCTGAAGCTTTTCCGGTTTGATGGATGGTGTGGTTGACTCTGAGTTGTCGACTAATAAAGAGACCATGAAGTAGACTGCGAGCGCCAGGACTAGTTGAAAAGTGATCGATTTCCAGACTTCCTCAGGTTCTGTTTCGGGCGAATTGATCCAGTTGCAAAGATTTCAAGCTGACCGGAGATACGATCAATCCATCCTTGTTCGGGCTTTTCTTGCTTTGCGAGGTGTTGCTTTCTCTCGGGTTGGTTCATTTCGATTGGGCGGGTGCTTTTGTCTTTCAACTTGGAGTCGAGGAGTTGTTCGAGAGAGTGCAAGTCGTTTCGAGTCCACGCCATGAAGAAAGTCACGATGTGATGTTGAGAAGAGGGCAGCGCATGAAAAATGTTCAGTTCTGTAGTCACGCAGATGATGAGTCTTGTGCTGTGAGTCAAAACAGCGAACAATGAAGGACTGCAATTGGTGTCATCGAGTTTTTGATACGGCTATTTGAGCAAGTATAAAGAACTCGCTTGGCGACTACAACAACACACAAAAACTGGCTCCCCCTTCATCAAAGACCGCGTTCCTCTCCCTCTCCCCTCATCAGAAAGCTCGAGAAGCCATCAAACTATCCCTCCGGAAGACAGTGTCGCGCCTACAGTGCAACCACGAAGGCAGACCTGTTATCTAGCCACATGCCGCGCAAGAAGTCTTCGTCACGGTCACCGTGCCCCCAATAACCCCTGGTGCGCGTGCCATTAGCCCAAATCTAGGTGCCCGGTTCTTCGACCGTCCCAGACCAAGTGTAGGTGCCTGGTTGTTCGGCCGTCAGTGTTATGGCACCTGGGTGTGCTTTTGCAGACTCTGATTGTGCCTGGTTCGTCGAAGTTTTCTGGTTTGTTGAGGTTTCCTGGTTTTTCGAGGGTTCCTGGTTTGTCGAAGTATCGTAAGGTTCTTTTACGACAACATAGACGAAACTTGCGAAATAAGCAATCAGGCCGATTAAGCATAAGACGCCTTTGATCGTGTTGCGACTTGGCACCGTCCAGTTGGAAGATCTGGAGCTTTTTTTCTGCAACGCACGCTTCTTCTTGGCTTGAACGATGTCATTGGTTCTGGGTGGTGAGTCTTCTTTCGGTTCTGAGACTGTCGAGTCGAGTTTACCGGGTCTCTTCCGCATTAACGTCTCGTTGTCGAGTTTGAGTCCTGTGTCGAAAGTCATGATGGGAAGTGGTCTGTTATTCTTGGCCATCTCCACAACGAGGATTTGAAAGTGAATGGAGGATGGAGTTCAGAGTCTGCGGATTCGTCGAGAGATGTCTTTTTTTTTGCGGAGATGAGCAACATATGACAAAGAGCGAGGTTGAAGTTGACTTTCTTCTCCGGCTGTTTGAGCATGTTTACTGGATTTGGTTGGAGAGTACAGTGTGACACGCTCGAGGAAACCGATCCCTCATCTTGGATTTATCTATGGACTCGGAAGCGCGGCTTTTCTTTGATGGATGCTCTTGTTCGCATTGAGCAATGTTGTTGTTTGAGGTCAGATGCTGAGCTGTCTCCCGGTTTCGAGACACTCTCTGTGTCTTCCTCAGCTTCGGGTCCTGGTTTTGGTTTGAGGGTCGTGTTGGTTGTTCGCCTGCTGAAATTGGGGATCTAAAGGGAGCAAGTGTAAAAGAGGGAAGAGAAATCGCAATGTCGAAGTCTGCAAACTCGTCAAATGATGTCTCTGGTCTATAGACTCTAATGTTGCTAAATAGGTAAGTGACTTTCCCAGCTTGAGATCTTCTTGACCAAGCCTCAGCGATGCAAAGTTAATTGTATATGAGGAAGGATCGTTCGACACAGCAGCTTTCCCAGTTACGGTCATTCGAGTAGATACCAAACGCTCCGGTGACTTGACCTTCCTCGAAGCCTCTCGGTGCACTTCTCGAACAAGTCAAACTCAGACTTTCAGTTCTCAAACTCCAACACGACATGAACACTAACCATAGTCACGGTAAGTACAACAACTATACTACATTGCCAATTTTCTTATAGTGGCTATCAACCAGAGAATAAATCCATGGTGTACGGATCACCGATACAGACGGTAGTTGACACGATTTGCGAGCCTCTGCTTTCCCCCGTTTTTTACACTGGTTGCAGATATCTTGACTTATCCAGGCGATGAACACCATGATAAAGACATAGGCAACGACGTCCATCGTACTGATACTTGGCTGCGTCAACTCGTAGAAGAAGTTGCGGATCTTGGACAAGGTGTTTTGTGTGGATCCAGGGATGTTGTTTGATGAGGGTGATGAGTCGTCTTCTGGTTTCGGGGCGGTCGTTTCGAGTTCTTGGATGCTCTCTGGTGTCGAAATGTCTTCCTCGGCTTTGAGCTCTGTCTTGCGGGTCATGTTGGGGATGCGTCTGGTGTAGTTGATGTTTTGGATGGAGAGTGTGTGAGAAGTACTAGTCTGTACAGCTTTCAAGTGATGTTTCCTGCGTGTTACAATCCTTTCTCCTCCGTGCATCAGCGACAAAACGCCAATACCAAACTAGCAAGCAGCCTTCGAACCAGCAAATCCTCTCTTCGATCGTTCGAGCAAATGTGCCGAACGGTCGAATGATCATGAGCTGTTCCAAAGCTTTGGATGAGCTTCTTCAGAAACTCACTCTATCAGATAACTTTAATGGTCATGCTCCAAAACTTGGACTGTGAAGTATGCTGCCGTTCTTGCCGTATCGAGGTACAAGAAAGAGCAGAAACCGCTCAGTTCAGATTCATCCACTGTCTCCTGACACTATTCTTTCCAATGGTTGAGATTGAATTCGATCAGCCTCCAGCGTATCCTACGCATGTAGCTATACCGCCATCAAGTGAGGCTACCACAGCTCCAGCCTACACTTCAATTCACGAAGATCCTCTACAACCTTCTCGAGATCTCCCTCCTTCTCGACCACTGCAGCGTCTCGACCGCCTAGAGCTCACCAACCAATCCACAACCATCAACATCGGACAAGCTCACGAAGCACTCACCGACAACTCCACCACCGAACCCACCAAGTCCAAGAACAAGGATGACACCTGCTGCGCTTGTGCCGCTCTTTGTTTCTTTCTTGCAATCGTGGCGCTGCTCGTTACCATGATATACTGTGCAACCTCTCTCAAGCGCGACGTGGCGGCATTCAAGGAAAACTCGAAAGTCTTGGAGGAGGTAAAACATGAGATGCAGCATATGAAGGAGACGGTCACGGCTACTGTTACTGCGATCATACATGAGACCGAGAGGATCTCAAAGAGAGGACATGTGGACAAGATCACGGAGACGGTCACACAGACTGTTGATGGTCATGTACCCACTGGAAGTGCTTGGGTGACGAAAATTGGGAATGCCCGCAGGTGGTAGATGGAGGATGAGCGTGTTGTAGACATGGCATAGAAATTCCATGTATGAAGCAGGTGCCTTGCTATGATCACGATTCTGCACTTGTTCAACACTGATGATATACAAATGCTTCACAAATATTCCTACAACAAGCACTATTACTCAAGACAAAAAAAGAGCAAGATCCGCCCAATACCTCACCATATTACAACTCACCTCCATAGTTGAGACCTTCAGTCCCGATATATATACAACCCATCCTTTCTTCCAAGTCTCCAGACGGAGAAAACAGGAATTGGACCAATCGTGATTGGGCGAGAACACAAGAAGCTCTGCCCATTGACATGGACATTCAAGTTCGCACTGATGCGTGCGAACCAGAAGGTTTCATGGTTCTTCGTGATTGTCTTAAAGATGATGTGTTTGCATGTTTCGGGTTGTCTGAAGCTTGAAAGTTGTCAGTCGACCCAAAGACAAGGTCCATGTATGTACTTACAGATCAATTCCTCGGTTTGGTCTAATGATCTTTTGAATATCCGGACCTGCAACGTAGATAATTCCATCTTTTGGGCAATTTCTTACTGCCTCTATATGCGAATCCGTGTGCTTAGACATACCGGGAAATCTCCACAAGTGAAACATGTTGCTGAGAGGACTCGGAATAATCGAGAATGGGACATGGTAGACATTGTCAAAAGGTCCAACCAAACGTGAGACCTCTAAAGATATGTGAGCATGTTGAGAATTCGCTTTGTATAATCCTGTCTCGAAGATCTTCATGGGCTGGAACCTTGTTCCCCAGCAGTAGGTATGTACGAGTTTCATCACATTGACCATTTGCCGATTCTCTTCGTATCGAGTGTCGTAGACTTCGTCCTGGAGAAAGTGTGAGTCAGACCAATCGTAAGGGATATCGTCCCGGTTTCCTAATGTGCGGCTAACGTGGTACCGATCATTTCGTGGAATACTAGCCCCCAGAAAATGTCGTTTTTTGCAACAAAACAAGGTGATAGTTAAGACAGTGTGTAAGCGTGAATCGAAACCGAAGAGTTCGACGATTTTGTGTAGTCGAGAGAATTCTCGTGCATCGAATAACGAGCTGGGTCCGGGCAGTAACCACCTCTCAGTACACCAGGCGTTGACAGGGGTTTTCAATGCGGGTAGATGATCGATCAAACCGTGCTGACAGAGCGTTCGGAATGAGACAGCCTTGTAGTGTCTGCCTTTTATAACGTCGTGGACCAGATACTCCCAGTCATATTTTCCATAATCGAAGCCACGACCACCATTGAAGGCCTGACACGACTTGTGGGATCCAAAGATTGGTTTTAGAGCAGGTACATGAAATGTTGCATTTGTGGTACCCTTTTGGAATTTCGCCGTGTCGATGACAGCGACGTAAGCACTATCCCTCTGAGTAGTCGCATAGTGAAGAACAAATCTAGGTGATGCAGACCATGAAGAAAACTCAGAGAGTACTGTGCGGTCGCCACACAAATGTTTGGTGGTGTTGTCTATGAATTGTTCTGCAGTCATATGGTACACGACTGGGAGGTCATGGTCCGGTCGATGAAGGAATGCGTGTGGTATAACAGCATCGGTTGTGTTAAGCTTCGAATTACCACCTGAGCCTGGATGCCACATTCTGAACAAGTATCTAGGGACGTTCTTGCTAGCTTCTTGAAGCTTCACATTTAGTACCTCATCATGCTTCAGACGTTTACCTTCCCAAGCCATGATGATGTTCATGTTGCGTTGCTATTGATGATGTAGATATTGCTGAATCCAGCAGCGAAGAAGGAAATTGAACAAGGAAACGAATGTGTTAAAACTTATGTACGAAGAGACTGTCTGTCAGTTGTTCTTATCGCTCCGCTGTACCTCTGAGCTTTATACCAAAATTCTCGAGGAAGAGACAAAGAAGCAGAAGTCTCACCTCGACTCTATTGTTACATACAGCGAAAGACATTCTCGACCGATGTCTCTGTTCTCCTGTCTTGGGCGGCCAGAAATATCACTCGAGAAAACTGAGTCGTCTCGAAGTAGAAGACTAAGGCATACCATTTGTTGCATTAAAGGCATTGGCCGTGTCTCGAGGATGCTTTTTGCGAGGCAATTGTCCAGGCCAGATAGAAGGCGTCCCTTGCAAGCGCTTCTGTGACTCAAGCACAACCATCGGGACGCACATAATCGGATCTGAGGTCAAGGCATCACTGTCTTACATCCCCATAAATCATCATGAACCCTCTTGCTAGGAAAGCTGAGGTTGGCCGGAGTAATTTCGAGTGTGGTAAACATTTTTTACCTCGTCTCGGAGAAGGATGGCGACTTATCCACTGTCAGAATAACTGTTGCTCCTGACATATATGTCCGTCGGGCTCCTTGTACAAGTGATGACTCCAGGAAGATGATGTGCGAGTCAAGGATATCGAAGAGGAGATGTAGTGGTCAGAAGGCTAATCTTCGCCGTTAAGTTAAAAGAGAAAAACTTGACTTGTGACAAAATTTCTCTCCCGCCTCGCAAGTTTCGACTTTTGTTCTTCAACACAACCCTTTGCCTCGCTTTTCACAGTCCCAATACGGTCTGTCCACCTGAACGTCGAGTTAGGCAGCCTTAATGGCTTAGATGACTGTTTCGCGAGGGCACTGAGGCACATGCGGCAGCGCGACTGCCGCGTCTCATGTTAATAGGCGGCACTGTGAGAGAGAGCTTCATATACGTAAAATCTTCCATGCTTTCCATCCAGCTTCGGGATCTAACCAATTCCGGGATCTTGTCAAGGCGCTTTGGCGGAGTGGTTAACGCGATGCCCTGCTAAGGCATTTCCTTCGGGAGCGTGTGTTCGAATCACACAGGCGTCGAGCTTTTGCCCTTTTGACTATGTCAAAGTGTAGAGGAGGTCAAGACGCATCTTTTGAGCTATTTTTGTGATATTTGATGCTCAGAATGTTGAGATATGGTGGTCTGAAATTGGTGGTGGAGCTTGGTGATATGTCGGAGCTCGGACGCCGAAACGCCGAGCTTGTTTTGTTCCTGTCGGTGCGGATGGCCGTCACAACACGATCAACCTCATTTGACATCCTCACTGTGAAGCATTATTGATCCCTAGGAATTGTGAAGCATCCGATACTAGGTCATCAACGACAGAAATTCACTGTTCAATTGTCGGATGATCTCTGAAGCCCAATCGACCTTCTCAGTTTGCTTTGTTGCCTCTTGACATCATGAACACTTTGATGCACCGGAGTGCAAGATTTCTGCCGCAAACTCTCATGGAGGGACTGTCATGGTTCAACGATGACATATACTTGTTCGCTTTTTGGCAGTGGTGACCAGAGTCGACGCAGACTACCCTCTGGAAATCACTGTTGTCGGGCTTGTCTCAAGCACAAGCATGCGAGCTCTTCTACACCTCCAGGGGAGGCCAATGATGTCTTCTCATGCTCCAAGCTCTATCGGAAGATCGAAGCAGCAGATTCTTCTTATCGTGTTCAGCTGCAACAACTACAAGAACTGCCATCAGCCAATCCTCTTCCTCTCCTTCTTNNCCCTTACCCAAACCTGTTCATCACCATCCCCACTTTTCCTCAACTCAACCTCGTACAAGCCCAACTTATACCTACTCACATCCGCCTCGCCTGTATGCAAATCAAACATCCACCCATGCTTCGGACACGTAATCCCCGTACTCAACACAATCCCAAAATCCTCGATATCCGAGAGAGTGGCTCTGGTCATTGGATATCCTTGATGCGGACACGCCGACTCAATAGCATGAATCTTGTCCTTGTAGCGAAACACCAGGATTGAGTTTGTGGGTGCGTTTTGAAGAGCTGTTTCAGACAGTTTTGTGGTTGATGAGTCGTCTGCAGAGGGTTTTGTGAATGTTTTGCAGGGTTGAGGGATTGTTTGTGGTGGGTCCCAGGGGTCGGGGATGGGTTGGCAGAGGCGTGTTTTGTTGTCTTCTGCGCGTGAGATGTTGGGGAATGAGGAGGCCAGGCCTGCGTATAGCCATGAATTTTTGTTTGCCATTGATTCTGGTATCTCGACTCGATCTTGGTTGTTTATCAATGTGACTCACGTGGTTGTGAGGTCGGGAAAGGAGATTGCTTATGTAATCAGATGCGGACGCTAGTCGGACCTTAAATCTGCTTGGAGCAGGACCCCATCCTCGTCTTCAAGCCTCATCGCAGCGTGCTTCCATAAATCATGCTGTATTCTTCGAGTCACTCCAAGGTTGCACGTCTTGCTGAGACCGTTCATCTTGGACTCCTTACGCCTCCAGGAATAGGTGAACTGTCTCACTTGCTGTATTCATCTCTTATGCTCTATTTGTTGCCATCTACAGGACCAACAATCTCTTTCGTTGTTGATGCCCACCCTCGTCTTTCCTGCATCCTCACCAACCGTCTTTGATACGCCTCAAACCACTCTTTCGTATGTCCTTCTATCATATCCTCTTCTTTTCTCCCCTGATTTACAATCGCCATCATCTCCCTCGCATACATAATCTCACCCTCATCATCTCTCAACGAATGCAACTTTCTACCTACACCTTTTCTTTTTACTCTTTCTTCATACTCACTCCTCATCTCTTTTTCCGTTGGTGAATCCGCAGTCCCTGCAAACACGGCAGCCACAGCCATAGCTTGAAACTCGAAAAGCGAAAAAGTGGCTACGTGGTAGGGTACACCTACAAACGCGAGCGTGGGGTCCGGGATGTAGAAGATGTCTTTGTGGAGATTGTGGGTTACTTTTCCCGTGGTGACCAGAGCGGTGTTTGAAGCTTGTGAGGGAAGCAAGTTATCGGCGTGGAGATGAGAGAGGAAAGGATAGGACATGTGATAGCCTGTTGCGAGGATGATGTGGTGGATGTTGTTGATTGTGTCGACGGAAGATAGGATAACGTGGCCAGGAAGCGCCTCCTCATCTTCAAGTTTGGTCCTAGATGCAAGAGGGGAGAAATTGGCGATAGCCCCAATGCGCGTGCAATTATGCGGTAACATCGAAGGCAAGAGATCATACTCTCCACCTCGACTCGATTGCCAGACTTTATTCGCCACACTGCCTAATTCACGGCATATATCCGTGCTTGAGACACCAGCACCAATTACCAAGACATTCTTGCCAGCAAAAGGTGCAGGCGAGCGGTAAGATTTCGAATGCGAGATTCGCGTTGGGAAAGCAGTTTTCCAAGCAGAGAGATTTGGATAGTTGGGGATGTTGGGTGCGTGGTAATGTCCACTCGCCACCACGACTGCATCGAATAGCTGNNTAAAATTCTGTTATCACTTTCCTTGTATCTCCTGTTTGGAGTTTTCTTGGCTTGAGCTCACCTGTATTGACTCTCGGACTTCCTTCTCACCATCCTCCTCAATCAGTCTCGCAGTCTTTACTTCCCATGTCTTTCCTTTCTTCTCTATCTTGGTCACTCGTGTACGAAAAGAGATCAAAGAGAGGATATCGTTGGCAGCGGCTATATCCTGAATATACGTCGCCAACACACTATGAGGGACAAAGTCAGGAGTATCTGGCTTCCAGTCATGGGTGCGCAGTTTCATCTCTGGAGTCGAGACGTTGTTGTGAAGGCCTTGGTAACATGGTCTAGAATGCTTTTAGTCATGTTCTCGGATACAAGAATGAGTTGGTAAGCAAACGCACATACCNNCTGGCGGTGCATGCAGGATCTCCAAATCCTTGTTGTCAGAAACACGGTTTGCATCCAAGGACTCTTGAACGACTGGACTGTCCCTACGAGCCTTGCAATCTCGCGTCTCGAGAACAGAGTCGAAAGCAGGAGAATCACCCATTGAAGGCAAAGTAGCTGGATAAGCTGGTTCCACTGCAGTGCGAGAATCATAGANCCCTATACTCAAACCATTAGTTCTCAATTTGAGACACACATTCCGAGCAAAGGGTCGATTCAGAGATGGAAGCACGAACCAAACACCTCCAGCAACATCTCCTCGTTCGAATACCGTAACATCCAGTCCAGCATTTCTCAGATGTATGGCAGAAGTGACACCGCTAACGCCAGCACCAATGATGGCGACTGTTCTGACATTCATGACAGACAACACTTGATCTCAACTCAGAACACATGAGCACAGATCCGGGAGCAAAGACGTGTTTATGGATTACAGGGTTGCAGGGCTGGGTAGCACGTAACCTCGCACATGCAGCGAAGGATCACCATAGGATGCGCAGTGTCCACACATGTCGATAACAGTGATTCTGAATAGCGAACGGGAGCCTTTGTAAATGTCGCAATAGCTTTGTGAAGTGGTGTCAGCCGGATAGACAAATAGGTGGGAAAGTGCGATGCTTCAACCCCGCCTGTCACGTAAAAACGTACTCTGAGCACGCAATCGGACACAACAGATCTGCGACCTGACCAGCTGATTTTGAAATCAGTGAGGTGCGTGCGGTCCGTGAGCGCAGAGATGAATCTCGGTGAAGAGACGACGAGTCGCAGTTCTACTCATAGCCTTGATCGCTTGCTGACATTTCGAATGATGAAACAAGCAAGCAGCCAAGTGAACCACAACAAACACTCCAACACACAATTCATACAATCATCTATGCCAACCCTGCTGCTCAAGCAAAACCTCCTGCTCATGAAGTTTAAACCACCGAAAAGTCATATCATCTCGACTTATATATCCAGGATCTCCGATCATAAACCTATTAACTCCAGTCTCACGTGGTGGACGAAACATTCTCGGCGGCATTAGGATATGTAGCTCAGAACTCACACGCCAGGTATCCCAAATGCTGAACCCCAGGCGCTCGAGTTCGTAGTGGTTTGTGCCTTGGAGTGCATTGCCTGGTCCTGGATACCGTCTTAATGTTTTGAGGAAGCGTGCGTTGGGGTTACTGTCTTCTAGACATTCGGGGGTTTGATGCCATGATCTTGTCTCGAGAGTGACTTCTGGGGCTATGGGTATAGATCGCGCAAACAAGGGCGAAGCAGTAGACTCGTTTGTGATAGACTCAACTGGTGCGTGAGTGGGCAGCGAAATGAGATAAGTATGAAGTGCGTCAAACTCAAACCGCTCATCTGCTTCGTCATCGAGTACTTCCTTACTTTTCAACGTAGGACTCCAAGCTACACTCTGCTCGATCTCGGTAACCAGATCTTCGTTATCATCCGGACTGAGTGCAGAACCCAAGAATTCCTTCTGTATCTTCTCAAGTCCTTCTGCCAACACATCATCTGGGATGTAAGTGCACAAGCTGGATGTGCGCCATCCGGCAGCCAGAAACCATAGTATAGAGACTACGCGATTCTCTTCAATCCAGCTGGGGTCCTGTAGTGGAATAGAAACCTGCATCACTTCTCCGGGAGGAACAGGATGTGGCAGACGCTCCACAGGTCGATATCTATATCGAGGGTCTGCCAATTTCTCAAATCGCAGAGTGCCTAGGTAGTCCAGCTTGGTTCGGAGGATAGAGTATGCCAGATTGTGGTTTCGCATCGCTTGTGCAATGGTATGCCATACAACGGGTCTAGGCATATCATCCAACAGTGACTGGGTATCGCTAGTTGCAGATGCTGCTGCTTGCAGTTGCTGCCATGTACACTCTCGCATACAATTTTTCCCGTGATAGCATTCGCGGAGTAAGCGCATGTACGTGAGCATTGGTTTGAGCGTCTCCTTTGGCATACTGCGTCCAACGATTGTGTTGAAGATGAGCTGTGAATTCAAGCAAAACACAGCGTATACATCTGGTGATGAGAGGATTACTACATACAACGCTTTGAGATCAGGCAGTTTTGCTAGAATGCACAACAGCAATTCCGCTGGCAGTTTGGAGAGGTAGTCTGTCATGGTAGGCAATAATGACGATCGACAATGAAACAGTGGACGTGAACTGTCGTTCGTTGTGATCTTGGTGCACCAGAATCTCATAGGGATGACAATGTGATTGCAAGCTCTTGGTTTCACGAAGGTGTTGCTGCCTAAGTCTTGGCGAAGGATTAGAACAAGGAAGATCATCTCAACTATGCGACATTGAACGTGTGACGACCATAATCTGCTTTATTGGCATTACAAACCATCCCCATGACACCCACAACCGAGCTCAAGAGTCCTCCAGCGTTGGTATGTCAAGACACATGTTGCATGATCTAAACGCTGAGCGAAGTCACATGAAGATCGAAGCATGAAGCGCCCTTGTGTATCCTAGAGGTTTGAAAATGACTGTCTTCACTATGACATGGCAGTATTCGGGAAAGGTGAATTTTGGTTCATTAATGAAGTCCAATACCTATTAGGATCATTTTCCAAGCCTTCGGACCTTGCTATCATCACGGTTGATCTTAGTAGCCGCCACCTTGGTAATATCCAGACGAGTGTCCCTGACCATAACCAGGCGGAGGACCTTGCCCGTATCCTTGCTGCTGATCATACCCACCATACTGTCCATGTGGAGGGGCACCAGATGGCGGAGCACCGTACTGCTGAGGTGGTCCAGGAGGTGCTCCGTAGGGTGCTCCACCATTGTACGGAACCTCGTAGCCTTGCTGGTAAGCACTAGGGTACGCCGAGGGGTCATTGTTGGCAAAGCCTGCAGGAGCAGGTTGCTGGTAAGGCTGTTGATATTGCTGGTTGTAATCAGCGGGTGGAGGAGCACCCCAACCGCTTTGTGAAGCAGGTTGACCATAGTTTGACTGTTGAGATGCATCAGATGCATCCATGCCGCGCTGAGGTTGACCCATGCCAAAGACGTTTTGCATATCGCCCGGGCCACCGTGAGAGTGCAGATGAGGGTTCGCGCCGCCTGTGTGGTTGTGTCCAGCTTTCACACTCTCAGAACTGAGGATTCTGTCAAGATCACGACCGCCGTCTGGACGCGAACGAGCCCAATTCTCAACAACCGCGAACATGTTCTTCTGGATTTCGCAGTGAGGATCGCGGATGGCAGGGTGATGGAAGGCACGAAGGACATCGTTAAGTACCTCATCCTCAGGTACATCTGGATGATCGAAGGCGTAGATGACACGAGGTGCGACGTATTGGAGGATACAAGCAGCGACTTTACCCGCGGGCTCGTTCAAGATATTGCTGAAGTGGTCTTTAGATAGCAAAGAATGAGTAGGGTCTGTGCTGAAAGGATCAGTCCAAACCTCGTATTGATGCTTGCCACTGGCCTCGACAACACTGCTGCTGCCCTGCTTGAGACTGTTCGAGGCGGCGGCAATCAGAGGGGTGATGTAAGGTGCAAGAAGACCCATGACTGTCAATGTGACCTTCTCGGTGATCTTTTCAATGAGACTTTCAAGTCCGGGAATCTTGGAGACAATGTTGCTGATGCTACGAACAACATTGTCGCGGAAGACGAGAATGGGGTAGATCTTTGCGACGATTGCTTGAGGATCAGCGGTGTTGTTCGCAGAAGCGACTGGATTCCAGGCTCGGTCCTGACTGTAGCTACCGTCGTCGAAACCACGAGCGCCTGCACCAGCATTCTGAGCGGCATACTGATCCGACTCAGCCTGCAGACGGACAGCTTCCTGGCATAGAGAACCGGTGCCTGGCACTTTTGACAACAAGCTAACCAGACCAGACACTTCTCCAGATGGGCCAGATCCAGAACGCTTTCCTTCGGCCGAAGCGTTGTTCAGAGCACTTTGCATCTCATCAACTTCGCTCTGGGTAACATGGTCGGTAGCCTCTCCAAGGACAGAATGCATGAAATCGACACCACCAAAAGTTCCAGTGACTAAAGGGAAGACACGCTTTCCGCGAAGATTGATCTCAGTATTGGTACCGACATGAGCAAAGACATTGTGATGTCCAAGCTCACGAAGAGCCAGCTCAGTATAGTTGGTGTGAGCACCAAAGTCCTCNNCTATTGTCTGGTTAGCATAAAGCAATGCAACCGTCTTACGGACGGTAGAAGCAAGTGTGATACCTACCATACAATGCAAAGCTTGACCAAGACAGCGAAGTGCTTCGCACAAATCTTTCTCATCGCCTTTGTTACTACCGTGAGTATACATGCGTCCAAAACGGATGGCTCTCTTGAAGCTGTATTTGACATAGCCTGAGGAAGTGGCCCAGCCACCACGTTCGTTGGCAATGTAGTTCTTCATTCCAGTCTCAGGGTCAATGGCGAGTTCCTCTGGTTGTACAGGACCACGAAGACGCTCATCATATTGTCTCGCATCAGGACACGGACTTGCGTAGTCCTTGGGATTGTCGATATGTTCCTCGGGGCGGTAGACACCAAGGCGCTCATCGGTGACCTCGAACTCACCAGTAGCATAACCAAAGGTCATGAAAGCCAGAACCCAAACCAGGATGCGAATAGTGCTTGCAGGAACGCCTTTCAGAGTGCCCACATCAACAGCCTGACTGTAGTCTCTAAGCCAGTTTCCAAAGTAGACACNGCTGCAGGATTATGGTCATTAACAAATGTGAAGCTATCAAATCACGGCGATGAAGCCTACCTTGATCATCATCGAAGTCCATTTGTGCTTCTTTAGACAATCGACCGTCTTGAGCATATCTTCAATGTCACCATGGCGCCAATTCTTGCCTTCGATCTTGGAGATGGAAGCAATGTTTCCGGCGCCAAAGGCATGGGTGGGGGTTGCGAAGAGCAAGACTGCCACCAAGCATAAGAACAGTAACAATTTGGTGTTTGCCATGTTGATTATGAGGTATAGGTGTGTGTGTGTGTATCAGTGTGTGAAGAGATCAAACAAGAATGACGATGCAGGTGGGATGGAGTTATACGAGGCTGAGCCACGAAGGATGGAGGGGCACAGGTGGCTGTGCGTTGCTTCAGATGGGCTGCGAGTAATGCGCCACAACTGCTCTTCAATTCTATTTTGGTAAGTACACAGCAAACAAACGCAGGATCGCAACAGTGTTCGAAGATCCGTTGAGAATATTCAATAAGAACTGGATTGCATGATATCCACAAATGTAAGGTTGTCTTTCGAAAGCAGGAGGAAGACGCGAGGCAAAGCGAGATAGAGAGCGGAGCGCAGACGATGCCAAGACCGAGATGATGATGGAGTTGCAGGGACTTTTTTGGTCCAGCGGCGACTCTTTGAACCATCCCAAGAGTCTTCCTTGACTTTTCGACGACAACCACCTTATCGCTCCTGTCGCACTCATTGTCCAGCCGTCCCTCGAACTATCTCGACGGCACTCGAAGACCAGACACATCACACACGCCGCATTCCCCCCAAAGGACAAGATGTCTGACAGAAGATCCGGCGATGAGTCGCGCGCAAAACGTCAAAAGATGGAATCCGATCCCGCATCCAATCCTTACTTGGCTCACATGAACCACGGAGACGACAATGGCTACTCGAATGGAAGATCCAATGGAAGCGCAACTGATGGTCTCACCCACCTCAAGCGCCACACCACCACAGCCGCCCAAGCAGCCAAGGCTGAGGACGGTCCTTCCAACCCCTTCAACGGCAACAACCTCTCAGAGCGCTACTTTGGCATCTTGAAGACTCGCAGAAATCTGCCTGTCCACGCCCAAAGGTACGTCACTCTTGTTGCAATCAGACAAGCCGCTTGCTGACTAGGCGCGNNTAGAGATGAGTTCCTCCAAATGTTCCAGCAAACCCAAATCCTCGTCTTTGTCGGAGAGACTGGTTCAGGAAAGACGACACAGATCCCCCAATTTGTCCTCTACGATGATCTTCCACACCAGCAGGGTAAGATGGTCGCTTGTACACAGCCTCGTCGTGTCGCTGCCATGTCGGTCGCCCAACGTGTCGCTCAAGAGATGGATGTCACACTCGGTCAGGAAGTTGGTTACAGCATTCGTTTCGAGGACATGACTTCGCAAAACACCATTCTCAAGTACATGACAGATGGTATGCTTCTGCGCGAAGCCATGAACGACCACAACCTCAGCCGCTACAGCACAATTATTCTCGATGAAGCTCACGAGCGTACTCTTGCCACCGATATCCTCATGGGTCTCCTCAAGGAAGTCGCCCAGCGCAGACCCGACCTGAAGATCATCATCATGTCCGCCACTCTGGACGCCGAGAAGTTCCAGAAGTACTTCAACGATGCTCCTCTTCTTGCCGTTCCTGGTCGTACTCACCCCGTCGAGATCTTTTACACTGCCGAANNCCCGAGAGACTACGTCGAAGCCGCTATTCGTACCGTTCTGCAGATTCACGCCACCGAGCCTGAAGGAGATATCCTGCTCTTCTTGACTGGTGAGGAGGAGATTGAAGACGCATGCAGAAAGATCAGTTTGGAGTCGGATGAGATGATCAGAGAAGCAGATGCCGGCCCGTTGAAGGTTTACCCTCTGTACGGTTCGCTCCCTCCAGCCCAACAACAGCGCATTTTTGATCCTGCTCCTGGTCCTTTCCGTGCTGGTGGTCGTCCTGGTCGCAAGGTCATCATCTCTACCAACATTGCCGAAACTTCGCTTACCATTGACGGTATCGTCTACGTTATCGATCCCGGATTCAGCAAGCAAAAGGTCTACAACCCCAGAATCAGAGTTGAGTCTCTGCTCGTTTCGCCCATTTCCAAGGCTTCAGCTCAACAGCGTGCTGGTCGTGCTGGACGTACCAAGCCTGGAAAGGCTTTCCGTCTGTACACCGAGGCTGCCTTCAAGAAGGAGCTCATTGACCAATCATACCCCGAAGTCCTGCGTTCAAACTTGTCATCAACAGTTCTGGAATTGAAGAAGCTCGGTGTTGATGACTTGGTACATTTCGATCTTATGGACCCGCCTGCACCCGAGACTCTTATGCGTGCTTTGGAAGAGCTCAACTACCTGGCATGTCTTGACGATGAGGGTGAGCTGACCGAGCTTGGTCGTATGGCTTCCGAATTCCCTCTCGACCCTGCTCTTGCAGTCATGCTCATCTCATCACCTGAGTTCTACTGCTCTAACGAAATCCTCTCCCTCACAGCCCTGCTTTCAGTACCCAACATTTTCGTGCGACCAAACAGCGCTCGCAAGCGTGCCGACGAGATGAAGGATTTGTTCGCACACCCTGACGGAGACCACCTTACCATGCTCAACGTGTACCACGCCTTCAAGTCACCAGCAGCACAAGAGAACCCTAAGCAGTGGTGTCACGATCACTTCCTGTCATACCGTGCTCTGCAGCAGGCCGACAACGTGCGCATGCAACTCAAGAGAATCATGGAGCGCAACGAGATTGAGCTCATGTCGACACCTTTCGAGGACAAGAAGTACTACGAGAACATCCGCAAGGCTTTGGTGTGTGGTTACTTCATGCAGTGCGCCAAGCAGGATTCTGGCAAGAAGCAGTACATCACAGTCAAGGACGAGCAGACAGTGTTGCTGCACCCTTCAACAGTGTTGGGCACTGACAGCGAATGGGTTTTGTACAACGAATTTGTGCTCACGACAAAGAACTACATCCGTACAGTGACTTCCGTGCGTCCTGAGTGGTTGTTGGATATTGCACCCAAGTACTACAACATTGAGGACTTCAAGAAGGGAGATATGAGAACATCACTGCAAAGAACGGCGGACAAGATGAGAAGAAAGGAGATGCTCGCTGCTGGCAAGCGCTAAAAGTCGAGATGTTTTTAGTATAGTATAGATTATTCCGGAAGGTTGGAAGCTCCAATTCATTATTTCTCATTGTCTGATCAAAGAGACAAAGCCAAGCTCTCGTATCACATTCCTCTGTCTTCTGAATGATGTGCAATGGTAGAATCATCCGCTTTGGGAAGGATGATTTGATTTCACGAAGGCACGTGCACGCGACGTGCCTCGGCCGACTCTTCGCGTCTTCCGCGATGCGAGGGCTCGAATGTTGTCTAGAGCTTTAAATCGTCGACACATTTTCTAGTCCTCGATCAATCACAAGGCGCCCAAGATGCCGACACCAATTGAACAAGCTCTCATCACACTCGTGCCGACTCTCAATTCCNNCCTGCCGCAAGAGCTCATCGATCTCTCAACTTCCCTCCTCGCCCAATCACGAAACAAAGCCTCCTCCCTAAAACCAGAAGAAGAGATTGGAAGAACATACACCTGCGCGCACATCGCTGTCGAACGACTAAAACACCGCTTGGATATCGACAAAGTAGTTGCTAGACCACCAGTCGCGCCACGCATTTACAAGAAACTGTATGGATATCTGGATGCGGCGTTGAAAGAGCCTGCCACACCGAGGACGAACAGACTGAAGGATGTGACTGCGGTCGGCACGCCTGGAAGTGGCAGAGGAAGAAGAAGTGCTTTGGGTACACCTGTGGGCACGCCGTCCAAGACTCCCGCGAAAAGTGTGAAGAGTGCTGGTGTTACACCATCGAAGACGCCAGCCTCTGTCGCGAAGAGTGTGGAAAGCGTCACAGCGTCTGGAAGAAGGACGAGATCAGCAGTCAAGGCTACAGAAGTGGAGGTGGTGATACCAGACTCGGAAGAAGAGAGGCAGAGGGCGACAGCACAAGAGCAAGAGACGGACAATCTGCCGGAACAAGCACGCCCTATGGCTGAAGCCGTCTGCGATGCTCTCGATGTACCACAAGCCACACCACACGTCTGCGCTGCTCTGTCTGCCATCTTGCGTCTACGAGGCTGGAACGACAACCAGCCAATGGCTCTTGGACCAACTCCTCGCTCCTCTGCAAAGAAGCGAAAACGAACATCCACAGATGCAGAGGAGGTTAAAGCACTCGAGGACTCCTCATCCATCACACCATCATCCCTTCCAGCCCTCGTCGCAGCGATCTCCCTAGTCACAACATTTACACTCCGCAACACAGTCATCGATGGCACAACCTACGCCACCGCTCGCTCCTCCGCCATCACCGCCCTCGACCCCACCTCACCAGCCCCAAAAGACATCGACAGCTTCCTGCACGCCAGCAAAACAGAAGGCTGGCTCGAACTCCCCTGGTTCACCGCCGTAAAAGCAGCAACCCTACCTTCCGCTCCCGCCTCCCAAACCCCCAAAAGAACAAACCGCCCGCCAAAACACCTCTACACAGAAAAGAAAAANCATGCTCCTAGACCAACACGCAAAGATGGAGATATGGATACTGTCATGGAAGATGTGGATGCGGAAGCTGAGGAAGAAGATTTTGATGGACCTGGTGCTGGATTGAGGTCGGGGCTGGGAACTATGTTTCAGGATTCGGTGGATTGGTTGAGTGTAGATAGGAGGCAGGCGTATAGGACTTGGGAGAGAAGGGTTCGGGCTAGGTGTGCTGAGATCGAGAGTCGAGCGTGAGGCTGCATCTCGACGATTGCTCGTTGGTGACTACCGCGCTACAGAAAACAACGACGAAATAGGCTTCGATGTTAGTATCCTATGAATCTGAATGACACAAGCACACTCCATATATTCACTCCGTCTATATCCAAGTCCTTGATACCTGACTGTATGAATCGACGATAGTATAGGCATTCTGCAAGAATTTTGTGACGCAGGTGTCAAAATTCGCTTCCGGAATCACAAATCCCTCCTATCTTTGAGCACACGACTGTGAATTCCGCACAGAACTTGAACTCGGTGATCAGTCACTCTCAAGGTGTTTCATGGGATCTTCAAGTCTTCTACAGCTCAGTTACTAGCTTTATGATGCATTTCATCTTCGAAAGAGGGAGCACCCTGACGAAATTCCACGTGCGTAGTAGTCATCACGGCGTGTATTTTTGGTCACGGAAGGAACGCTCAGTCTCTCGGTCGCACCAGGTTTTGCAGACACCACTCAGTCCTCGACTCCAACGAGTAATCACCTTCTGCCATTGTATCTAATCTTCAACCATCGCTCACGTCTTTCGAGGACCTCAGGACTACATGGATCTCGCCACGATGGCGACGACAATGACCAAAAGTGGAGGGAGCGGATATGATTGTAAAAATTCCGCTTTCGGTCGCGAACAATCCTTTGTGCAGATCTGCATTCCTCGACTTTGCAGAGACCAGCTCCGCCCTGACAATGTTGATTGACGACTAGCATCTACATGGGCCTTCTTAAAAACCATTCTACACGGTCGGTATACAGCATATCGACTACAAGAGGTGACTGAGAGCGTCTCTACTTGGCTATAGTGCATGGACAGCTCTTTTTAGGGTCAAGTATGCCTCAGGTATGCACTGATGCTACTGTCAATATCAAGACTTCTTTGTGTGAATGTTCAACACATACACATCCGGATGCGGATATCCTCAAGGCTGCTTTCGACCTAACACGCTTTCAGCACATATGGAGGCGAACTCACAGGTCTTTCGACCTCTTTCTTCTTTCAACGACTAAGAGAGAGTTCCACTACAGCCAAATCACCTTTCTCCTTGATCCGAAACCACTAACTTGTCGTATGCTATTCTTGTGTTCGTCTCTGTCGAATATTCTGCATCACCTCTTTCTTTGCTTTAGAAGAGAACAAGAGAGACATTGAAAAGGTATATTCCACTCCTGATTGCGTAGACTGACAACAGCATGGCGGACCAAGGGGATCAAACCCCGAGATCTGGCTCGAACGAGCAGGCTCCCGAAAAGGAGCCAGTAACCCACTCACCTCCTGGCATCGTTGTCACGCCTGCCGAGGGTTCGATCAAGGACGAAGAAGCCAAGTCTCCCAATGACTTGCTTCAAGCATCGCACGACACCGAAGACGACGGGGCATTGCCCAAGGTTCGTTCTGAACCAATAGCTGATGGCGAACCCGAGTCCGAGGAGAAGCCTTTGGTCTCTCCTGAGGATGACGAGTTCGAAGTCAGCAAGGACGTTCTTTCGAGACCCGTCTATCCCATCGAAGATGAAGAAGAAGACGAGCAGAGTGTAACATCTTCGCGCTTCTCTGACTCTGACTCTGACGAGGAGAGAAGAGGCCGCGCTCGCAGATCCTCGAGAGATCGGGATATGTCTCCTCCCATCACATTCATCACTCGTGTTCTCGGCCAGGAGCATATCGACAGGNNGGAGACTGGCGAACGCCGTCGTAGCAAGGAGGGACTTCCAAGGGGGACTAAACGTCAAGCACCGAAATCGAAGAGTCCTCTGGCCATCAAGTCTATTACCCGTGACGGTGACACAGTTGTTGTCACCTCGCCCACACATGGCACCATTACCCTCACGGATCCCAAAATCGTCGAGGAACTGGACAAGTCTATGGAAGATGGTCAATTTACTCTGTCCCCTGTCAAGAGAGCTCTGGAGATTTCTCAGGACGCCCAAGACGCTATCGAGCTGGCATTTCAAGAAAAGGAGATTCTGAAAATTGCTGAGGCTTGGAAGAACGGACCTAAGCATACTCCACCTCCTGTCCCTGCACGACCTGGATCACCGCAATTCGGTGTGTCTTCGTTTGATGCAGAGGCGCGATTCCAAGGAAGAATCACTCCTACCAATCACCAACCCAGACTGCCAGGTCTCAGCGCCCCTGCTGAGACTGGCACGTTTCATCGTAAGTCTCCTTCCACGGAGCTCCACGGCGAGTTCTTGAAAGAGAAGAGACTTGGCCTGATCCACGACGATCTGAGAAGACTTGCAGTCAACCCTGGCCATCGTGTCGGAGGATGGACAAGAGACGACCTCTGGAGCTTTATACGTGTGCAAGATAACAAAGTCCTCTCTATCGCCGAGGTGTTGCAGAAGAACAAGTTAGACTCCGACGTGCAGGGTATGATAACCTTGCAAAATGAGAGACAGTTCGCGAAGTCGGAGGTGAAGCGGATCAAATCTGAATACGAGCGCCAATCCATCGCCGATCACCAAAGAGTAGCAGAGCTCGAGGCCGAACTTGCTAATGCTGATGCGACGATCGAACGCCTGAGAGCTTCCCAAACTATCGACCAGACTCGCGAAGCCATTTTGAAGTCTCCTGATAAGCTTTCGCCTGAGGTTGTCGAGTCGCTCAAAAAGGTAGAGAAGCATGCTCAAAGATTCGAGAACTTGCGCGAGAAAATGGACAAGGATATCGACAGTCTCCGCTCTCACCTTGATATTGTGCAAGCGCTCGAGGATGACAACAAGGAGCTTCGTCAAAACATGGACAAGTTGGAAAATCAGATAGAATTCTATGACAACCAGAATGAGAAGCTCAAGCAGAAGATGGACGAGCAAGCCCTGGAGAACGACGAAATCACTCAAGCTTATAAGGTGATCCAGAACGAGAATACTCAATTGAGGAGCCGCGTCGAGAATCTGGAAAGCACCAGACGCCGTTTCGAAATGGAAAATGTTGAGCTCAAGATTCAACTCGACATTTGTCAGAGCGCTCAAGCGGACCTCGAAGAGGAAAGACTTGTTGCTGCCCACCCCAAAGTAGAGCCTGTCAACTCGATTACCTCGCCTGTTGACTCTGTTATCTCGACTACAGCCATCGAATCCGAAGAAGACCCGCAGACTTTGAGAGATGCCAACTCCTCGCTCTCGGGCAAGGTCTCTGCTCTCGAGAGACTTCTCGCTACTACCAGAAAGGAGTCTGAGAAGTTTGAGGAACTGTACCGCTCAGCCGAGAATCAACGTGTCTGGTCCTTTGCTCACTATGCAACTGTTAGAGATCCATGGCCTGTCGCTTCCAGAGAAACAATTGCTCAATTGATCGTCACCGTCGTCAACGACAACAGAAGACCTACCGAGCAGCTTGCCTCATCTGCGGACGTTGCTTTGAAGGGCCGTCCCGCTCGTGACCTCCAATTTGAGCTTACTGGACTGATCGAAGATGCTCCCTCCCCTGGACTGCTGACAAGAGATCAAGTTGTCACATGGCTTGCTGCAGGCTTGGGATTACGCAAGATCTTCGAGGAGATTCGTGCTCTGGATCTTCACCTAGACAAGGAAACTGAACGGGATATTCTGCGCGTTCTCCTCGAGCAAGGCTTGTGCTATGGTAACTACGATGTGTTCTCTAGTTACGTCTTTGCCGACAAACCTTTCTCTCGCAACGAGTTCCTCGCTCGTCACACCGATCTTATGACGGTGATGGCCAGACTCGACAACGAGTTGTTGACGGCCAAGACCGATCTCAAGCTGGCACAGGACAGAGTGGCCGAGCTTGAGCAGAGAGATCGCGAACAATGGATGAAGTCGGTGGATCAAGAGCACGAGTTGAAGCAGGCCAGGCAAGCTCTGGAGACATTCGAGAATTACCATGATGAACCCGAAGGTGCACTGAGAGAATTGCTTGAGCTTCAGACCACGCACACAAACCTTCGCAAAGAGTTCGAAGAGCTCGGAGACTCCAACAAGCAGTTGAAGGACGATATTGCATACTACGAGAACGAGATTGCCGAAGCACGTAAAGAGGCTGATTCAATGGGCTTCACTGATGACAACTCCAGCAACCAAGAATCTTGCAACGTATTGGCACACCGCGATCTCGAGGCAAGAATAAGTGATCTTGAGAAGCAGAAGCGGGAGCTTGCTGCTGCATTCAGCAACAAGATGGCAGAAGGCGACTCGAATGCTGACGCAGAGGATACTGGCGACGCTGAGGTTGCATCCAAACCTCACGACTACTGGGCAGAGCTTGTGCAACTCAGACAGGAGAACGATCATTACAGCAGAGAGCAACAGATTGAATCTGCCCAGATGCCTGACTCTCCAGCATGTCCTAATTGTCACAAGATGAGGAGGGATATTGCAAATCTGCACAAGAAGCTTAGAGAGCAGAAGAAGCGAGCAACAGATGAATTGGAGAATGCTGTCTTTATGGAGACTATGAAAGCTGACGGCTATGTATACGACATCAGGCAAGACTTCCAGAAGCAACTCGATGACCTCGAGAGTCAACTGGCACAGATGATGCCTGGTTCCACTCCATTGCCCGCCTCGCCGACCAAAGAGACAGGGGACACACCTGATATGCCAGCAGGTTCTCCTTCCTCTCCTTCGGGTTCACGCCCAAGCTCCGCCGCAGCTGCCACAGCATCTAACCCGCTGTACTGTGACAACTGTGCACACACCTCGAAACAGTTGGACGTTGCCAGATGCCGGAACAAAAAACTGGAAGAGAAGCTTAGACATCGCAAGAACGAGATTCGCGGATGCAATTACGAAACAGATGAGGCTAGACGTGATCTCGACGAAGCCAACAGACAGCTCCAAAAGACTCAGAATGATCTTGCCGACGCTCACAAGGAGATCGAGAGACTTCGCCCTGACCACAATTCTTCATCACCTAGCAGTACCTCTACAGCTCCCACATCGACTGGTGATTCCCCAGCCCAGACCTCAGACAAGGACAACCGTATCAAGGAGCTGGAAGCGCTGCTTGAGAAGTCTCAGCAATCCTTGAGTGAGAAGATCGGCGAACGCCTGATTGAAGGCTTGGGAGCTATAAAGCTTGCAGCTCCTCCTGCTGACAAGGAAAACGACATGTGGGATTCATTCGACGTCGAGGGCAACGCAAGCAAACTCGTCGCCGAGAGAACAAAGCTGCAGGAGGAGAACGCCGCCCTTCAAAAGAACCTTGACATCTTCGAAGCTTCCACCAAGATCTGGGAGGATCAGGCGAATGTGACGGCTTCTCAAATCGAAAACGCGGAGAGCGTGGCTCTACATGCCAGGATCGAAAACCTGCAGAGACAGGTGGGCGTGATTGCCGGTCTTGAAGCTCAGATCTCGACTTTGGCTGAGGAGAAGAAGGACCTCATCGGCAGGGTTGAGTACCTGGGCGGAAACAACAAGCCCGAGTGTTGCATCGCTACCAGATCTGAACTTCAGAAGGAGATTGAAGCTCATGCTGCCACGAGAAAAGAACTGGAAGATGCCGCCGACGCCGCTGCCACCAAGACGGACGAAGACTCGAGCGAAGTGATCAGACAAGAGCTGGAGAAGGCCAAGGATGATATCCACCAACTCACGCGGGACAATGCCGGCCAGGTGTTGGAGATCTCAGCCTTGAGGCAGCAGATCGGCGAAGGTCTCTTTACAAACTCTGATGCGGATCCTTGCAAGGATGTCAAGGACGAGCTGGAGACCCTCAAGAGCGAACACACAGAATTACAGGATGCCCTACGAGACTTGCAAGCCGATAGTGAGAACACTAAACGACAACTCAGACAAGCTCGCATTGATGCCAGCAAGAACAGGACCATAGATGACGTCGACCTTGAGGATCCTTGCAAGNNGGAGATTAGAGAGGAACTCGAGACCACGAGGACTCGCTTGGACGAGCTTCAAAGACTGCTTGACGAGGAGAAAGCCAAGAAGCCTACCAACACTTCTGCACAACAGCACGGTGATCTGATCCAACAAATCCATGACCTCGAGGCAGAAATCAGCAGGAGTCGCAGGGCACATGAACCTCAAGCCAGGATCGAGAAGCTTGTACAACGCATCCGCGATGATGCTGTCAAGATTGCCGAGTTGGAGTTCAAGATTGGCAAGCTTGAGGCCATTTCCAAGGTCTATGTTCTTGCAGGTGATAGACATGGTCCTCCCGAGAATGACCATGAGTGCAAGGATACTATCAAGGAACTCATTGCTGCTCAGACTCAGCTCAAGGGACTCATCGATGACTACAAACTGGATGCAACTGCCAAGAAGTCAGAGCCAGTCGAGGAGAAGAAGGAAGAGAAGAAAGAGGACAAGAAGAAGGAAGAGCCTAAGAGCTTCGCCCGAAACGTGTTCAGTGTCTTCAAAAGTTCNACACTACAGCCCGATCCAACTGCCGAATCTGCTCCTAACAGTCCGGTAAAGGCGACTAAGGAAGAGGAGACGACAAAGACAGAAGAAACTCCAGCACCTGAGCCGGAAACAGACCCTGAGAACGACCCTTGCAGTATCTATAAGAAGCAACTCAAGGACGTCAAGAAGCAGGTTGATGCCTTCGAGATGCTGACTCTGTACAAGGAGAAGTTCTTGAGAGAGCAGGAAATTGTCGAGAGAAAGGACAAGGAAAACATGCAACTCAAGAACAAGCTCGAAGTTGTCCTGAGAGATGCACCAGTCTCACTTCGCAAGCGTCTCACCGAAGCTCTGGAGGCCAACCGCAGACAAGCCAACATCATCGGCTGCAATGAGATTGTCGCAGCTCAGCACCANAAGGAAATGACAGCCCTCCGCAAGAAGCTGGAGGTCTTGACCAAGCCCGATCAACCTATGACAGACCTGATGACAAAGAACTCTGAATTAGAAAAGAGGCTTGAGAAGGTGCAAGGCAAGTTCCTCAAGGCTAATCTCGAGAATAACAAGCAGCTCAATTTCTTGGGTAGACAGCTGAGTGAGCTGTATGCTGAGAGAGACATCTGGAGTGGCGTCAAGACACCATTGACTAAGGGTCTTTGGACACCTGCTGGGTCGCCTAAGAATAGCAATACTGGTGCCTCGCCTGCTGAGTCGCCTAAGAATAGCAAGACCGATGCCTCGCCTGCAGAGTCGACCGAGGGAGCTGAAGCTAAGACAAGCAAATCTGCTTCTAAGACAGCCGAGTCCGCACCTAAGACAGCCAATCACGAGACCGGAGAAGACTTCAGAGGCACTGACGACAACCCATGGCCGAAGATTACATATGACTGCTGGCCTCAGCCTCCTCCCAGGTTGCAAAAGACATTCGACGACATGTACAACGCCAACGAGAAGCTTTACAACAACCCTGTCTACGTATCGAAGGACCGCGTGCCCAATCATCCCAAGCCCGACATCACTGGTCTCTGGAACGAGGTACAGAACACTCGCTGGAGACTTACCGAACCTAAGAAGCTGCGTTGGTACCAAACCGCTTCCAAGAAGTTCACTCGGTACACCGAGAATGAGTACTTCTTGCCGGCAGTATGGGCTATCATTTTGATCCTGGAACATCTTGGTTACAGCTACTACACTTTACCGGCGCCGAACTTCATCTTTGGCCGTGAACGTGGACCCCACAGCTTCTACATCAGATGGACGTCCTTGATCCTCCTGTTCTTCNNCCTCATGTATACTTGGTGGTTGTGGCATCTTTCTAAAGGCATTTTCGGCGAAAAGAATGGTGGCAATGGCGGTGACGATGATTCAGACGACCAGCCACCAAAGGATGACCCTTGCAAGGATGTCAAGAAAGAGCTTGCTGATACCAAGGCTGAACTGGAGAAGGCGAAGGGATCTTCCAACAAGGACAACTCCAAGAAGGATGATTCGAACAAGGACAATGGTGACCCCTGCAAAGATGTCAGGAACGAACTCGCCACCGCGACGGCCAAACTCAATGACGCTCAGGCCCAACTTGACGGTGACAAAGCTGTCATTGACTGGGTGAACGACAAGAGGAGCAATTCGCAATGGCAACGAATTAAGGACACAAGATTCTGGGAAGTCGCCGGCATCCCCGGACCTCGTCCTATCGATGCCATCACATTCGAGGAGTTCCAAAGGAATGGTGATTCAGCTGGGGCAAATGCTAGTGTTCCGAGCGAGTCTTCTGTACACTTTGCTTCGCAGATTGGAACTGGATCTCGATCTGCACCTCCGCCTTATGAACCCTCCGAAGACGACTACGATTTCTTGGCAGCTCATCTCAAATCGCCGGAGTTCGAATATCGTACTCCTGAAGTAGATGCGTGGGTTGATGGTGGTTCTGATTCTGATTCCGATTCCGACTCTGATGATAATGATGTTGACGCTGACAAGGGACTTGGATCTACGTCTGCTGGAACGGTGATACATAATGCTGCTGCTGGCTATATCTCGCCGTTTGATTACATTCCATTCTTCCCACCTGCAGAGGCAAATTTGAGCGGTCTCAATGCTGCTGCTGCTGCTGCTGCTGTCGGTGCTGGTGGTAGTGAAGCCCAGGACTCTCCAGGATCGGGAGGCGTACCAATCGACTTTACGACCTTCCTCCCACCTGCCGAAGCATCTTTGGAAGGACTTGGTGCTGCGGATGGACCGGTCTTTGGTCCCAATAAACCTGACAATACGGGAAATAGCTCAGCGTCTGCTGCTTCTGGGACCGAGTTCAAGCCTGTCATCATCTCTGACGATGAAGACAACATCAAGAGTCCTGCAGGCGTCGACGGCGGTAATTCAGGGCGCATACCTGCAGATCTGTTGGGTAGTTCAGATATACGCTCTACCAAAACCGTTAAGTTCGATCCCAAAATTGAGAAGATAGCACTCGAATGGGTTCAAGACATCAATGCTGAATTGGAGAGATCCTCTTCCNNAATGCAACCGACCCGTCTGCCCTTTACATACGATAGCTCAGACGACACACCCATGACGTATTACGACTTTGTTCAGAACAAACTCTGTGCTCCCATCTCTGAAAACAACAAAGCTGTCTGGCTGTCACCTTTCCGTGGNGGAGATGGTAACTTCGACCCTAAGATACCTCCAGCACGTCAGACCAAGAGGCCCAGAGACGACTTTGCCCAGAGACGCATGGCTGGACAGGTCTGCTGTGAAGTTGACTACGAAGAGAAGCGTTCGAAGAAGCTGTTTAAAAGAATGCCNTCGGCCTTTGAAACGCCCAAAGTGTGCAAGCATCGTCCACTTGGACGTCATGGTGCCGACCACCTGGGATCACCTTACGCTCGTCGATGCCGACCAGCTGCAAACACTGGTGCCAATGCCGCTGCTAGTCCCAGTGGCAACACCGCTTCTGGCCCCTACGCACCTGATCAATCAACTTTGGCCGCTGCATGGCGAAGCTACTTGAGAAAGCACCCTCACCTACGCCGCTTCGTTGCTGGCCGCAACCCTTGGGAACTTGCCCCTGCAACCCCTGGATCAGTCAACCTGGGTGATAGTTTGAAGATGCGAAAGGACTTGGCTGATGCTTATGGAGTCAAATACCCGAGCCATGGAGACTTGACTGCTTGGCACGCTGCTCATGCACTGTTGCCTCCTACCGACCAGGATCTCAAAGACATCGATGATCAGAACAAAGGATCTTCGCAGGCCCCTGACGGGTTAGAAGGTGTTGTTGATGCTGCTATGCTTGCAGCTCTTGGTATGACTGGTAAGCCTGAGGCTAGTGCTCCCGGAGCTTTCTCTCAGATTCCAGAGCATCTGAGAAACTACCAAGCTGGTGTTCTTAGGATACCAGACTTCAATGTGCAACCTCCAGCAGCCTCTTCCAAGGGTTCAGATCAACCGAAGGATTCCAAGATCCGTGTCGCTAAGAAGCCGAACCTTAACGCTCCTACTATAAGATACCGGGAACAGCTTGAAGAGGCTCTGAGAGAGCTCCACTCCCTGATGAATCATGAAGATCATGCTAAAGTCCGAAAGCGCGTCAAGGACCTCTACGAAGAACTCTACGACGAGCTACAATACTACAAGATTCTTGAAGATCCTCTACGTGAACAACTCAACATCGCCGAGACCGAGCTGAAGAAGCAGAAGGAAGAGCATGCAGCTGCCAAGGTGACAGTTGCTCTGGCCGATCCCAAGACAATCAAGACGAACGAGCAACAAGCAGCCGACACCAAAGCTCACCAAGATGCACTTGATGCTGCTACCAAAGACGCAGAGACGAAGATTAGTGCGGCCGAAGCGCAAGCTGATCAGTCCAGAAGACGAGCCGATGAGTATCGCAGAGCCCTCGAGTTCGAGAAGAGTCGAAGACGCGCTGCACCAATCACTGAGAAGGAAGACGTTGTTATGCCTTCCACCAGAATGTCTAGGCGTCGCTTCTGGATCACTCTTGCTTTGTCAATCCTCGGCGCCTTCTGGGCCTTCCCTTACACGACACTCCGCCGTATGCCCATGTACCAGGACTCAGCACTGTCGGTGTCAGAGATCTTGTGGTATGACACTGTTGAGTCGACTAGAGGATATCATGGCCTGATTGTCACTCTNTTTGTTGTTGTTCTTGCTGTATTGCTTGTCTGGGCAGCTGCACTTGCCTCTGCAGATCGTGGTGTTAATCCTTACCCTGATTACTATGACGACGACAATGGCGGGAATGGAGGTGATGGCAAGGGTGGCGATGATAAGAAGGATGACTTCGACAACAAGGGTGATGGTTCGAACAGCAAGAAGGACGACTCGGTCAAGAGTAGCCCCAAGACTCCGCTGTCATTCTTCCTGCCACCTTCGCCCTTGTCTCCAGGTTTCAAGCGTTCTACACCCACTTCTCCCAAATCTCCTCAGGGCTTCCAGACAACCCGCCAACAGACTTGGAAGCACTCGTACATCTCGTCCGTCAATACTGAGCCCATAGCAGGCACGTCCACAACAAGCTCGATCAAGGATATCTCACCATACTGCAAGGAGCTCGAAGACAGAATTGAGNNATTCTTGAGAGAGCTTCTGGCTGCAAGAACAAAGGTTTCCGCCTTCACTCAGTCGGCAATCACTTCGGTTTCTACAAGACCTCAGGCTGGTCCCAATGCTGATCAGAAGCGTCAGATTTTGACACAGTCGGCTATCAGCGCTATCGAGACCGTACCCCAGGTGGCTAGGGAAGCAGCGAAAGACATTGGACAGAAGGCTAAGCCCACGGCCGGTCACGGTGCTGGTCTGTGGAAGGTTACTGGCAGACCACCTCAAAAGTCGTTTACTGTCGCTTCCTCAAGCACCACAGACAACTGGAAAGCAACATGGAATATAATCGAAAAGGTGTTCGTAGAACTTGTTGCGAGACAGATCACGGGCAACAAGAAATCTGAAGCCAAGGACGAAGCTTGGGAGGACATTGAGACGTCCAATGATGACTCGTTGAACCCTTGTAAGGATGTCAAGGAAGAGTTGGAACGTGTGGAGCAGCAACTCAAGGAAGCAAGAGTCGAGATCACATGGTTGAGGAAACAAAAGGCAAAGGCTGAGAAGAAGGGAACTGGTGATGACGAGGGTGGTGAGCACGGAGGGGACGATGATGACGATGAGTATCCTCCTCCTGGCTCGCTTGAGCTCAAGTTCATCATCGCGCAAGATCTGGTCAAGATGAGGGAGGGTCAACTCGAGCAAGCGGCTAGGGATCTGGAGAATTGTCACGAAGCCAACAAGGTCTTGCGCAAGAGATTCTACGATGAGCGTGATGGATGGGCAGCTGAGAAAGAGAGGGTCGAGGAACTGAAGAAAGTCCAAGGCTCGGTGTCGACTTCGAATGTTGAGACTCAGACCTCGCCTATCAAGATCGAAACTACCACGTCAGGCAAATCGGACGCTCAAGCTTCTTCTGGCGACATCGATCACACGGAGTGTACTAAGAGAATTAATGCTCTGATTACACAACGCGACGAGCTGAGAGACGACCGGGCCGAAGCAGACTCGAAGTGTCGCGATGCAGAAAGTCAAACCCGTCAACTGAACGACCAAATCGCCGCACTGAAAGCCCAGGTCCAAGGTCTGGACAGAGGACTCACCGCTGCCGTCAAGGAAAACGATCACTACAAGAAGATGTACAATATAGGTGCTGATCACAGTGAGTGCCTCAAAGGCGGCAAACGCGAAATCCTTGAGAAGAGAATCGCCGATTATGAAAAAGACGGCGATGAGCGAGTCGCCAAGCTTGAAGAGACTATCAAGAATCTCAGAAACATGGTGCAAAATGTCCAGAAAGATGCCCATAAGAGACAAGACATTGCCGAGAGGAANAAACTGGAGGCCCAACAGCTGAGAAACCAACTCACCGACGAGCAGATGAGATCCAGAAAGCTGATGGACAGCCTCAAGGATGCGGTGGCCCAGCGGAAGCAGGCTACTGAAGAGCGCGACGCTGTCAGGACGCAACTCTCGCAGTGTGAGGAAGCCAAGGAACAGTCTAATGGAGATCCATTCTTGCAAGAAAAACTGGACAGAGCAATTGAGGAAGCCGAAAGTGCAAGGAAGGGTCTCGACCATTGGATGAGCCAGATTGAACTCAACAAAACTCCTGTCATCAAGGACGTATCTTCCGACCCAGAAATCGCCAAATTGCAGCGTATCAATTTCGAGAGGAACATGTACATCGAGTTGCTCATTTATGAGAAGGAGAGAGTCGAGCAGGAACTTCAATGGTACACAGCTCGACTGAAGCGGGCTTTCGAGGCCGAAGACCACAGTCAATGCAGGTCCATGGAGGAAATGTACAGGGCGCGGGCTGAAGCGACAAGAAAAGAATGCGATGAAGCTGCTGTTAGGAACGACGACATGTGGCACGACCTTCTGGGTGAACAGACAAAGGCTCATCATGCAAATGAAGAGAAGAAAGCGGCAGAGAAAAGGGTTAAGGAATTAGAGGAAGAGAAGGAAGCACTTGTCAAGCGACTCGAAGAGCAGACCAAGGCCTGTCCTCCTGAGGTCAAAGACGATGACGGGGATTCCACATCATCAGGTATGTGTGATATATAGTGATCCACCGCATTAAGCTAACAAACANNAGAGGTTCCATCTAAAGCACTCCGGGATGCAAGACTTGCAACCAGACTCGCCGAAGCCGAAGGCAGAAAGTTAAAACTCGAACGCGATCGCCTAGCTCGCGAAAACGCACTTCTCACTCAGCGACTGGAACGCAAGATCGACACTTCAGAGCACGCGAGCGAACCCAACGTACATGTTGCTTTGCCTCCTACACCCATCAGCAATCCCTCCATAAAGAAAACACCAAAACAAAGACCTGCAGACATCATCACCAATTTCGACAATATGGAAGATCCGTTCTATGATGGTCTGATCACTGGAGGTCTTCTAACCAGACTTCCCAAATTCAATCCAAACCGTCTTTTGGACATTCTCGGTCATCCAAGATCTGAAAACGTACCCAAACGTGCACCTATCCCTACGCCCGAACCTCCTTACGAACCCTTTGAGCCTTTGACGCCTGAAGGTCGACGCAGATCTGCTGAACGCATGATCAGTGATCCGGAGAGGGAAAAAGCATTGGCTGAAGAACGAGCATATTATGCTGCAGTCAGAGCTGTCGAGTTTGAATTTGAGGAAAGAAGAAGTGATGGGTATGCTCTTCTCTTCACACTCTTGAGGAAACAACTCAATATCCCTGTTAGAGATGTTAGAGCCAAACTCGATCAGATCGTCGAAGAAGAGGAAGAGGGCAAAATTGAACATGGAGAAAACACAGAAAACGACAAAAAGATGAGGTTCATGACGGGAATGAGGGAGAAGAGAGCAGTGATAGCGATTTGAGTGATGAAGAATTCAACGTAAGTTTCATTCGCTGATTCAAGTGGATTTGAAGAGAATGCTGATTACAAAAACAGAGGAGATATAATCCGACACCTACACCTCTGCCGCGCAATCGCAGGACTCGGAAGGGTGTTTACCACAGTCCTTGATTCATCGCATATTCGTCACAACTTAGAGCAGTTCACTCTTTCCATCCATCAGAATATCTTTTTGATGAGTGCATGACATGACTGAAAAAAAAGGAACAAAAAAAAAAGATACATCACTGTCGTTACAGAATTTTTCTCTTTTGTTGTGGCTTCGTCGCGAGTATATCTTTTTCCTTGGAATTCACTCTGCTTTTGCAATCGCGGTGTGTAGTTGGTGTTTTGTGGGATTGGCTCTGTTTTGTTATGGGTTTTGGGATTTGAATCAAGTAGTTCTAATCAAGTTGGTTTTGTGTTTAATGATGCTGTGTTTATGTGTCTATTGTGCTTTTGGATTTGTGCTTCAGATTTCTCGCTGCTGTTTCTTGGATGCTTGACTTAATGGTTTCATGGTAGCGGTCTTGGGATCAGGATGTGGTGACCGGTCTAAGTTTAACACAGTTGTGCCATTAACGCTTTGGAATTTGTCCTATGCAGTATTTTACAAATTGGTTCTTATCGTCCTCTCGCAGCGAGGGCCTAGAAGCCCTCCCAGTATTAATCTGCGGTACCATTAAAGTGGTTCACATGATCATCAAGAAGGTATCCTACCATGCGCTATCATTTAAGTCATGTTAAATCATACACATTGGTCGCCAGTCGATGGTCGAAGATGATGTTGGAAAACAGGATCGCAAAATGCCAAAACGTCCGCAATAGCCGGCATCCCCGAGCCAAAAGCGGGGGTGACTCACCTCAAGTCATAACTCACGACCATACCAACATCTTTCCATTGTTTATATGTCTGACTCTATACGTATCACACTCCACCCAAACAAGAATCATAATGGTCAAATTCTACGACTCACTATCCCCAGAGCTCGGCGAATGGTGCATGTCCCAACCCCTCTTCTACATCGCCTCTGCACCCCTCCACGGCGATCACGTCAATATATCGCCNAAAGGACTTCCCTCAACCACGTTTTCCATCCTAGATTCGAACAAAGCAACTTATATCGATGCCACTGGGTCTGGCGCTGAGACCATCGCTCACCTCTACGAGAATGGAAGGTGCACGATTATGTTCTGTTCGTTTGAGAAGACACCCAGGATCTTGAGGTTGTTTTGTAAGGGCAGAGTAGTGGAGTTTTGGGATGAGGAGTTTGGAGTGTTGACGAGGAGGATGGGGAAAGAGGTGCCGGTGGGTGCGAGGGCGGTTATTGTGTTGGAGATTTTCAAGGTATGGAGATTTTTTCCTTTTGAGCAATGCTTTGTATACGCTTTGAAGCAACTGCTTTTGAGTACTTCTGCGATAACTGACGTTGGTTTTTGCTGTGTANNGGTCCAAACCTCTTGCGGCTATGGCGTGCCCTTACTCTCAGAAACACAACACAAAGGACTCTTGGATCGTGAGACACTAGGCCACTGGGCTGGCAAAACCGTATCCGATAACAAAATGGTGGATTACCGCGCTAAAAACAATGCGTATAGTTTGGATGGTCTTCCTGGATTAAAGGCAGGTAGACGAACAAGAGGTGAATGGCTTTGGGTAGGTGACGCTAAAGCATACTTTACGAGGCTTTGGCATCAGATGGATGCTATGGTCATTGGATTTGTGCTTGCTTTTGTGGTTATTGATCTTTTGCATTTGGCTGGTATAAGGATTAATGGAGTGCTGGCGGATTGGAGATGATGAGGCTGAGGGGTGTGAGAGTTTGTAAGGTTTTGTGGGTTCTCTTCTCAGAGGTTGTAGAGTTTCGAAGACAAGAGCAAGGTTGTCTCGATTTTATTATGCTCAATATCGCTTTCTTCGTCCTTTTGTTTATGATTCCAATGTTGAACCATTTCCATCATTCCATGTTCCGCTTCATTGTCTCTTGAGTTTCACACCTGTAGACCGCATAACATGGATGATGCTCGATTCTTTCGCATGGAAAGTGTTCGAGAGATTTCAAGTATCTCTTCCAAAGGAAGTACTGCTGGCGGCCCCACCAGTCCTTGTAATTGATCTTCGAAGATCTCCTACACAGACTTCAAGGCGAGTTAAGGTCGATACCAAGATTACTGATATGGACGCCGCTTCGATCTTGCACAGTGTACTAGCCCGTCTTGCGAAGAGAAACAACATAACAAATCCACTCTGGACCGATGATGTGACCAAGAAAAACAAGCTTTCTTCCTATGGTATGCCTCCTGCCCTCAATCGTTTCTTTGCCATTCACCTTCTCCTTGGACCTCTCTGGTCGATGATATTTCATATTTTGACTCTGACTTTGAAGCAGCAAACAACACCTCTTTATCGACAAAGCCCGATCTCTAGTATAGCCTCTGCTCAGGGTTTTGGTTATAGCTCATCAAGGTCAACCTGTCTACTCGTTCTGCCGCCATGTCACTCAAGTAGGTTCACTTTGCCGACAAACCCTTAGATACTTAGTATAGCATGCTATCCCCGCGTCTCGTCCGCACAAAAGTAATTGGCTTGGTGAATGCAGCTGAACCTTATCTAAGCATCCAAGTCTAAACTGGAGCCGTCGACATATCTTGCAGCATATCATTGGCATTCACATCAAAATTGAAAGTGTCAAAACCAAACTGCAATATCGTGTCAGCAGATATTGAACGTAATGTCATGCTGAAGTACTCCAATACTCACATCGAAGATGTCACCGTCTAGCCATGCTATATATGGCTGGATCTCGTTGAGTTGGGTCGAGCCATCGATACCAGCGTGTGACTCCTAGGGTAAGACTTGATTAGCTTCTATCGTGGATATCGACTCGACATCACATCTGTCGCGCCCTGAGCCATTCAACTCACCCTGGATACATCTGGTAGTGAAGACTGAGGAGTCGGTTGTTGCAAGATTTGACTCGCGGGATGCCATTTGTGAAAATCTAGGAAAGCTTGCGCACAAGAGTATTTGGCGGTTGATCGATCCCAGATTCCCAAATGCACTTTGAGCAACGAAATAGCAGCACTGACTACAATAAAGCACCAAGGCTCGCTTTTGCGGCAGCGCAATGATCTCTCAGCTGCTATATTTAGACTACGTTCCATGAGCTCGATGATGGAGTTGGCGCAGCTCATGATGATACTAGTGGAACCTGNGAAAGCTTTAGTACACTATTGATTGTGCAATCAGAAGAATAACTTACAAGGGGAATGCAACAACATGATTCGTGTTAGAGTCAGCGAGCCCAACAATAAATCTTCGCGCAAGCGAGTCAGAGNCTGAAGACCCAGATCACTTATTTGACAATTTAGCAGAAGCATTTCTCGGGACATTTGGTGGCAGATGTTCTCTGAAAGCCAGAACGCTGAGCCGTCCTTCTGCAGGTATGGTCGATGAATAGCAAGGACACACTCCATGAGTTGAAACTTCAGGAATCCATGGACGACTGAGGGCAGACTTTTATGAGAGGATGTATCCCAAGTCGGAAGCTTAGCTATCTCGTCTGTCAACTGGTGTGTGTACCGAAGAACGTCATCATAAGTCATGGGATCAGCGATGGCGGGACTAGACAAGCGTCGCGATATCTCCAAACGTAGTGACCAGCTGCGTGCGCTTATAAGTTGATATGAACTTTGAGTATAGTGGTCCGCTGATCTGGATTCAGGGATCTGCGTACTGAACTCATCGAAATCCTCATCCTCGATGTTTGCAGGAGCTCCAAGGTTGCAGTCAATGTTATGGAGGAGGGTTGGCAGACCAAACTCGTATGAGTTCTGGAGCTCAAGCTCACGTATCACATGCCAGATACGACGCCTCATCTCGACTTTGAAGACGTCTTCGGGGCGGCGCGTCGAGTCAGTATAGGGTAGCTCGTCCAGGATGGCTCTTTGCAGAAGGTTGCTTGACTCTGTCCAGAATAACTTCTTGTGGATCATGTTCATTCGTTTGGCTAGGTAGCTCAGACACAAGACTTGATAGTGAATAAGTTCATAGCGTTTTGGACTTTGTTGTCGCAGCCATTCATCGACTGACACGTCCCAGCGTGGAGCTATGTCTTGATAACGCTCACCGATAGGCGGGCCGCTGGCAGAAACAGCCATTATGGAAAGAATCAGAGCAGCAATAGCTGGTGAGCGCGACTGACCTGATAGCCAGAAATCATCATACTGCTTCTTGAACGAAGGCACATGAACTATGCGATGAAGATGCTCGTAGTTGTCGAGATAGTAGGAGACCAGTAGATCAGCATCATCTTTGGGAGGAAGCAATGCGTCGAGGGTCAAGTTTTCGTCCTTGGATATGGGGGTTTTCTGTTTCTTGAGTTTCACGCCAGCTGGACAAAGCCAATCCTCCGTGACTTCAGTGATGAAGGGGACGAGTTGTGTTANTCTATAGCACGAGTGTGAGTGTTTTGCGCCAACGAAATTCCCAAAATTGGCTTTTACCTCTGTAAAAAATTTGANAAGAGAGTGCTTAGCATAATAGCCGTGCGGTGAGCGGTCCTTCGGATGATGGAATTTGGATGCTTCCTTTGACCTACCAGCCTGAAGGTTGACAGTATTGTTCAATCCTGCTGATGCTATAGTTGGCGGGGAATCAAGCTTGGCTGGGGTGGTACCTTCGGCGTTGACATGGTTCAGATCAGGTTGACGCTGGGAGACAAGATTTCTGAGGCTAGTCACCTCAGTGCGCAAGCGGCGGAGCTCTTCTGCGTCGTCTTGTTTCGCATGCTTCTGATGGTGCTGTGGTCGCTGACTCGGTACGGGCGGTCGTCCAGTGGGCGTGTCGTAAGTGCACAGGTCTCGACGACCCGCTCGCGAGCACCGCTGACAAGGCCAGTTTCGGTCGCATGAGAGNNCTGAGATCATCAGTTTGACCAGGTTAAAGATAAGGAATCCGAGAGATTTTGTGTACCTTTTTGACCTGCATTCACCACAGCTCAAGGGCAAGCGACGTCTGCGAGCCCGCTTCCCGGGCGATTCGGTCGTAGCACCAACAATTTGTTCGGCACCGCTCATAGTAGACATCACGCGCAAATATCCGAGCGTCAACAGTACTCAGCTCAGAGCTTGTTGCACAATGAAAGAGACACAAGATTGATCGGTGCCGGAGAAAGAGCTATAGGCAGTCGGTGTTACCTCTCAAACGCTTAAGTCCGATCACAAATCCGAACATGTCCGATCGTCTCCGAGCATTTCCGACTGCTGGTCATTCGGTCATAACCTCGACTGGTCGGAGATGATAGCTAGTTATATGGAATTGACCGAGACTTTATTGGATGTTCAGGATGAATGTAATATATAAGACAACTCTTTGTCGTGGCCATCTGCATCGGCACATGCAACCACAATTCCCCTGTATGCTCCATGACTGATCCCATCATCATGGCCTCTTCTACAGACTCCCAAAAGAGCCAAACGAGCCTGCCTAACGCCGAAAATGTCGAGAACAACAAGCAGGAGCCAACGACAGTCAATTCCGTACCTGCCACTCCCGCGCCTTCCTTCGCAGAAGGTGGCACCCGAGCTTGGCTGGTAGTCCTCGGATGCTGGTGTGTAGCATTCGCTTCTTTTGGTATAGTCAACACATTCNNGGGTATGCTTCTTCATCTGTCTATGATATGCACGCGATTTCTGACCTGCTGCAGCGTTTACGAAACCTACTATTTGCGGACCTATCTTCACGACTATTCTCCCTCTACTGTTGCTTGGATAGGCTCTATTCAAGCCTGGGTCCAGCTCTCAGCCACTCTGATCTCGGGCCCCGTTAGCGACCGCTACGGTCCACTGGTGAGCTTTTCCTTCGCCTCAACATCGAAGATACTTGCTGATCATCGTGGACAGGTAATCGTCTGGCCGTTCTCGCTGTCTTTGGTCATTGGCATGATGCTCACCAGTCTCTGTACCAAATTCTATCAGTTCTTCCTGTGTCAAGGTATTTTGCTGGGTGTTTCTTCAGGCCTCATCTATGCTCCGGCTCTTTCTATCGTCGGTCACTACTTCTTCAAAAAGCGTGCTATGGCTATGTCGATTGCTTCATCCGGATCTCCACTCGGCGGCATCATATACCCTATCATCTTGAACAACCTGATCCCAAGCATTGGATTTGGATGGGCTCAACGTGTGTGTGGGTTCCTGAGTCTGTTTCTGCTGGGTATAGCCGTCTTGACACTTCGCCCCCTGAACATCAAGAGAAAGGGTTCCTTCATACTTCTCGGAGCATTCAAGAAGCCAGCATACTCGGTCCAAATCGTCGCTCTTTTCCTGGTCATTCTGGGATTCTTCTCTCCTTACTTTTTCCTTGCCGATTATGGCTTGGCGCATGGAGTGTCGCCTCATCTTACCAATTACCTGTTTGCATTCCTCAATGCTGGGTCTCTGGTGGGGCGTGTGGGTGGAGGTTTCGTCGCGCTCTGCCTTGGCATGTTTAATTCCATGGTCTTTGCTTGCTTTGCTTCTGCACTGCTTATGTATTGTTGGCTGGCCATTACCTCGACTGCCGGATTGATCATCTTCGCTTTACTGTTTGGAGCCACGAGCGGCATGATCATCGCGCTGATGTTCCCTGTCATCGCACACATGGCAGATCACCCCAGCCAAGTGAGTGCCTGCTTCACAACCACAGTGACGTTTCTGCTAACATATCTTNNGCAGATGGGAACGTATCTCGGTCAGGCGACGTTTGTCTTTGGCTTTGCTGCTTTNGGGGGTGCGCCCATTATTGGTGCGCTGTTTGATGCTTATCCTGGTTACGAGCAGGGTATCATTTTTAGTGCGTCTGTCATGATGGCCGGTGCCGTTGTTATCACAGGTGCCAGGTACATGTTTGCTCCTGACAAATTGGTTGCTTGATATGCAAGATGTGGCTGATGTATGTAATCGTCAGTGGTGGTAATGGTCCCAATGGATAAAGTCATCATCTGGATTCTAGGAAACAAAATCACTCTAGGGTAGTAACAGTGGATGTCAGATTGTAGTAGTGTAGATGACATGACATTAGTGGTGAATATGTTAGCGAAAGTCAAAAGCCCATAGGCAAAATCCAAAAACGTGAACGAAGTCCAAAAAGCCAATAAGCAACCAGCGCATCATCCTGTCGCCATCATCACCCGTGAAACGAACCAAAACTTTGGCTCATCTAGCAGAGGAATGAACCATATATGGAAGCGAGAGTCGAAAGACTAGTAGAGCAATCTCTTCAACAAACACTCTTGCCACATCCGTCAGCTCTGTTACTGACACAGATGAACAGAACACCGCCGTCGCTCATGGTGGTCTTGAATTCAGCACTACCGTCACTCTGAGCACATTCAGTGGAGAACTGGGTGATGGAGTTGGCCTCGCCACTACGGAGCCCGGAGCCGGTATACGAAGCCCAAGAAACGCACAAGTTGTTCTTGTCGCGGGACAGACAAACAGATCTGGGTCTGCTGTTGTCTCGGCCCCCGGAGAAGGCTTCCTTGAGTAGACCAGAAAGGTAACCGCCAAATGCTGCTGAGCCGGTTGCAGAGACGAAGCTGCCAAGAGCATGGCCACTGTTGCAGCCAAGGGTCTGGATGCTAGAGAGATGTTGACAATCGTACCAATCGCGTTTCTCGAGGTCAGGGGAAGTGTCACCGTCATCTTCATCATCGTATGCAGCCATGTAACTAGCGAAAGCGAAAATTTCATCGAGCGAGTCATCGACAGTATAGAGGTCGAAGTTATAGCCTGTGCCGTTGTCATAGTGCTCGCCCTTATAGAAGATGTTCATGTGGGGAATTCCGTCGCGAGCCATAAGCTCTGACATGTCAAAGACTGGAGAGGCGGCGACGCCAAGGTATCGGTTCAAGGCAGTGGCTGCAAAGCCAACTAAGACGAAGTAGAGAAGAGTCTTGAGGGTCTTCATACCAAACATGGGTGCAGGGTTGCAAGTTTCACAGTGTCTGCAACACCCAGTGTGAGAGACGCATGAGGAGTATGAGGTTGACTTGAGTTCAGACATTGGAGCAGAAGAGTTGGGTGAAGAGATTGTTCTGAGCTGTGACGAGGTGAGAAGGGCGGACTATTTGTACTTGACCTGAGATGATGCCGAATCCTACTGAAGTGATCAACGAGGCATTTGTCGCAGCTCTTCTTCTCGGTGTCTTGAAGGACCGAAGACGGTGGTGTTAGCGTTATCTCGAGTCTGGGAAGGATGCAAGTTTGAAATATCGTTCGCATCAGGCGTCTGATATGAAGGATACCAGAGATGATCAAAAGGAAGATCCTGAAGGACACGAGCTAGATCGGCATGCCTATCACAGCTTTGCATGATAAGGCATTGGTTCTGTCCCTGCTTCGCACGGAAGAGCGACATCCGAAAAGTCGTTATGTAGTCAAGCAAAAGTCGTTTCAAGCGTCATTTTCGAGGTCCAAGACCACCAGGTTATGATCAATCGGGCCGGACTTTTCCACCTGATCCTGTCGTTTTGGTTTCTTGTGCACGCGAGACTCTTGACTGACGTTGATATCGGCCTGCCATTGCAGGGCTGGCGTTATCAATCAAAGCGACGACGTACAACGCAGACAAGCGATAAAGCTTCGAGACTCGTGTTCGCGGTCCCCTAAGAACTGGTCGAAACGGCGTTTGAGCTTGTCTGAAGGCTTGGTTGTCCCAAAAGCCATATGTCCTGCTTATTCCCGCCTTGAGACGACGATCTTGATGCGCGCATGATCACACGCCTAAGATTGGCACTGATTGATCATGTTCGGATGAGGCGCGATGCGAATAGAATCATGATTCGTTGTTCCTTCGCTGCGATGACCCATCACGAGAAGAATCAATAATCCGACTTGATTTGACAAAGATCGTCTATGAATTGGCTGGAAAGAGGAGGGTTGCGATCGGAAGAGGGGTCGAAGAACATGACAGTTCCGAGTCCCGAGGCTGCGCCGATCAACTTCCTCCTTCTTGAATCCTTCAGCAGTTTGTGCCCATCATTGAGAGACATCAAATCGTGCTGTTTGTTATTTGTGTCAAGCGATGCGGCCGTAAAGGTCCATCAGTCTGCCGAAGCGATCCGAATGGCTGAGGCGACGACTGGCTTTACTCTAGGATCCTCCGCCTGTCGCTAATATGAGGAACAGTCGAGCGTGATTCAAGAGAAACTGCTGCATGTTTATGTCTTTGGTCCAAAGTTGTAGACAACGGTCTCGAACCCTCGGCTAGCAAACGCAATGTAGGTTCTTGTGATGGCTGGTGGTGAAGGATAAGTGGCAGAAGAATGCAGACAAGAAGAACGTTCACAAGGAGAACAGAGCAATGAAAGCTCGAATGAAAACGCGTCTCGCACGGTCCAGGGCAGGCAGCAATCACGCTAAATCACAAAATACCAAAGTCGTTCACAAGCCATAAGATCACAGAAACACATCACAATCGCCAATCCAACTCGATACCCGCCATGGACCTACCAGATTCAATGCTCCTCCTCGAACCTCTGCATTGCACAGCAGAAGAGATTCTCCAAGGCGGAGCTCGCAACCCTGCCGCCGTGCACAGATATCTCGACTGTCTGTCACGAGGATGGCTAGGCCAAGCACTGATAGAACGATACACCTACGGCGAACCTCCTTCAGCACCAGCAGGAATGCTCCAAACCAATAGAATAAGGAATGGCAGACTAGTCGAGTGGTTAAAACCCATCGAAGACCAAATCAAAGACGATTTGAGCGACTTGCTAAAAGGAGGAAACATTGAGGATCTTGTCGCTGAAATGCATGTTTATGCAAAAGCAATGGATAATCTGGACGATCCTGGACGAAAGCTGTCAAGAGATTTGGTCGTTATGCTTCAACTAGGTCTTGATGTATTGTAGCCTTTAATGCTTGAAATGTATGGAGACTAGCTGACTGGAGTTCAGGATATGCCACAGATATGCGTGACGGTCAAGAATGCTCGAGGATTGGAAGTTGCACCGTGGGTTCTGGTCAAATGGAGTAATGGACTAGAAGATGTGATTACTCGGTTGAGTCAGAAAGTCCTAGGCCGATTTGTTGTGGGGATGGATATTAAAAAGTCTGGACACGATTTTGATATAACATATCAGGTTAATGACCCAGAAGACGACTGGTCAGCTCGAGCTTTGGTGAAGGAATTGAAACAGTGGCGTTGAGATGGAGAATGGTAAATGCTTTTTGTGGTATCGGACAAATCAGGCCTTCTTGGTTCTTCTACTGCCTGGCTTCTTCTCGTCGGGCTTCTTGGGTTCGGCAGGCTTGACCTTTTCCTCGGCTTTTGCTTCTGCTCTCTTCTTGGCTCCTCTCTTCTCGGCCTCCTGGATCATATTCTCCGAGTACTCCCATAGCTGTTTCTGCAACTCTTCATCCAACGTTTCTCTTCTGACAGGAGCAATCTCGCGACATTCCTTGATCAGCCAGCCACCATTGCCTCTTCNCCATTGCGCCTCCATTGCTGCGTACANAAAGGATTGAGCACCTTGTGAGGGCGATTTGAGGATGATGTACCAGAGAGGGTAAGTCAGAAGATAAAGAACAAGACCAGTGATGGAACCCCAAGTCAGGTAGCGACGCATTCCAGGGGTACGCGTTTGCCCAGGATCAACCAAGATGACCCTTGCGTTCATAGGGTTCTTGTCGGGACGAGCGTAAGCAGAGAGATGTTTCTGGAAGGACTGAGCAAAAGTCATGAGGGCGAGTTTAGAGGATGCGTAGGCCGAGTATGGGTTGAATTTGTCAGCTCTTTCTTTTTGTCTGATTTTTGCTTCCTTGACGCCCGTGACGGGAAGAGTGCCACCGATGTAGGCGCTGCAGGTTGCCATGAGAATGCGGACGTCGCGGTCTGGCGGCTGAGCGCGGATGGCAGGAGACAAGATACTGAGCAGGTGGAAGTTTGCGAGGTAGTTGAGGCCCCAGTTGATCTCGACGTCGTCGCCAGTCTTTTGAATCTTCCCGCCCTTGGGAGTCAAGGTGTTTGCGCAAAGAATAATCATGTCGAGTCGGCGCGGAGGGGCATTATCAACCCATTTGGTAGCGAACTGGCGGATCGAGTGAAGCGAGGTGAGGTCGACTTGAGCGGCCGTGATTAATTCGTTGTTGGAGCGTTCGCGCAGTTCTTCAATATACTCGACAAGAAAAAAGTCGTCCAGAGCGTGTTGGGTGAGGAGAACCAGCTGAGCGCCTCGTGTGGCCAGGTCGCGAGCGACTTCAGCTCCTATGCCAGATGTTCCGCCGGTTATCATGACGACCTTGCCGTGCATGTTTCGTTCCGACGTGTTTGTAGCTCCTTGGAACCATCTTCGGATCAGGTAGACGACGAGGACAACAGGCACGAGCTTGAGCAGCACGGCCGAGTTGGGCACTGTGTCCAGGCCATCCAGTATCGCCTTCTGAATTAGCGGAACAGGCATCTTGTTGACGCTCAAGAAAGGAAGGAGCTCTGGGTCGTTGCTTCCTGCAAGGGGGAGAAATGTCGCCGCAATCTTAACACCGCAATCTCCGGGTCGCAACTGCCATCTCCACACGTTCAGAATTGAACAAGTCAATCAACGCGTCATTGTCGTCGTCGCTCCTTCTCTGTTTTCTTACACTCAACCATGTCAGAGAGCGATGACGAATACTACAGCGTGCCACTAAAGGACCAGCGATACTTTGGAGCGGGTATCAAACGTCAGCGCGTTCACTTTGTGCCATCGTCAACCTCGGAATCCACCACACCTGCCGGCGCATCCACTCCTTCGACCCTCTCGGCGAGCGAGCGCTATCTACAGATCGTCCTGGCCAAAGCCTCTTCCGAGCCACCGCCGTCTTCAGAAATTCCAACAGATGACAAAGCTCCGAGAACTTGCGACATCTGCAAAACACAATACGTAGGCGATGAAGCAGCACACTGTAGCTCGCTAGTCCACCAGATCGCTCTCCCTCATTCACANCCCCCGTCCGCTCTCGACAGGAATCGCAAAGGTCTCAGCATTCTTCAATCCTACGGCTGGAATCCCGACGAAAGACTAGGTCTCGGTGCCCAGAGGGAAGGTATTTTACATCCTGTAAAGGCNAAAGAGAAGCGGGATACTGTCGGTCTGGGCGTCAACCTCAACGACGACGAACCCACCTTGAAGAAGAAGAGGAAACCTGTCCAAGATTTGAAACCTGTCGAGAGACTCGATGCCGGAAAGATAAGAAAGCTCGAACAAAACAACAAGAAGAAGCACGCAAGACTGCAGAGCTTGTTCTACTCCAACGACGAGGTCGACAAGTATCTCGGTGCTGGTTGATTCCCGAATCTTCTCTTTCCCACCTACAACATCCACCTTACACCTGACCGACAGATCAACATTCCACTATCACCCGCATGGAGCGCAAATCCCATGACCATCGACTTCCGACGAATCGGATCTGTTCAAAAACACATCTCAAAACCCCACGTGTACTGTACATCATGTACATCTGGCAGTACACACGGGCCGCTTCCTTCCCTGACATAAAGACAGCCTTGTTTCAAAGACAGCTGACTTCTCTCACACTGCACTCCACTCTGACTGGACCAGTTCGCAGTAGTTTGCACATGACATTATTGTACACAAGCAGGTGATCTTCAGTTCATGCGCATTTGGGCCCGGCCCGCTCCCCTTCCCTTCCATCATTTTAGGCAATGACGGCAGGGCACTTTCCACCCCCGCATGAGTATTCAGTCTCATGACTCTTATACTGTTGCTGACTCGATCATCAACCCCGACGAACATCGGCATACCTACCTCCCTCAGCATCTCAGATCGTGTACCAACATGCACGGCATCATGTCAACAGCAGTCTTGTTCCGGCTGCTACATTCGCAATGCCCAAACCTCATGAACTTCAAGACTTAGCACACAATCAGAACTCGCTGACCAAGTAACCCGCCATTGCTGCCACGATCGAGTAATGCAGGCAAGGTTCCTTTATTCACCTTCTTCAAGAATAGCTTATGTTGTCACTCTTTTCCTTCGTGCCAGCCCTACCACACCTGCTTCTTCATCTACCTCTAGATGCCCAACAACGTGGCAGACACCTACACGTGCTGCCCAAAAACGCCATCCTGCAATAGCGGGAACCGAAATCTGACGGGCCGCCAAAAGTTTAGCCGCTGTCAGAAATGTGACAAGACTTGCCATTGGTTCGCTTGATCGCTATACATAAACGTATCCATGTACAATATTCAACTGCTGATGCCCAAAGACTTCAGACTCCAAAAGTCCGGTTTTGAGCAGGATCTTAAGAGTGCGCGAAGACAACTTTTCTGTTTCTTATTGATGTGATTAGGAATACGAGAATAGGTGGCTGAAAGTTGGGTATTTCGAATAAGAAAAATATCAGAAATTCGTAGGCCGTGAGGCACTTAAAAAAACTAAAAAAAAAAAAAAAAAGAGCTATTAAAACAAAAAAAAAAAAAAAAATGCCAAAAGACACAAGAATCTAAGCATGCATAATACCAAGCCGTGGACAGAGAAAAATGAATGAAAGAGACCGGCACTTTTCCCTTCCATCGTCCATACCTTGGACCTGAATTCCTCCCTTCCACGAACAATAACAAGAAGCATATGAGAAAAAAGAAAGATCAGTGCCAAACGGAAGGAAAAAGACAAGAATGGATATCCCACACATGAGTTGAGGAGATGGAGAAAAGTGTTGGAAATGAGCGAAGGAGAACTCGAGCAGTCTCAGTCCGTTTGCGCCATGCTGTTGCTAGAATCGGAAGCAAAAGGGTATCTCTGTAGGCCAAGTAAAAGCATGTTAGGGAAGTTAAGAAACCCGTTTGCGCCTGTTTGTGTTGGAATTGGTGAAGTGGTTTGTTTAGCTGTTGAGTTTGATGTTCTGTGCTGGTGTCGGTTGTGTTGAATCATTGCTGGCTTCAAGAATTGGTTTGCGCTGTAGGTAATAGTGTCAAGATGTCGACGGTCCTCGTCAGTGGCAAGTCGAGACAGTCCAACCAGAGAAAAGAATCTTGGAAAGAGGCGAATTGATGCTGATCATGGAACGTGTCTTTGCTCTAACGACAAGCCCTCAACACATCNNCCTCACAATTGGCATCAAATCGCATACTCCACAGCCGAATCCCCGTCGTGAGTTTCTCCGTCCTCTCCAACTCTCTGTCCCTGCCAAATATCGTCTCCACAAACTCTCTGCCAGAATTGTTTCCCATGTACAGCTTTTCACTCCCGCGCTCCCGTTTTGCAGTCTTGAGCATGTGTTTCTCACACACTTTTAGTAGCTTGTTAAACCTTTCCCACAGCCGTTCGCCACTGTCCAGGAAATCGTCGAGCAGTTCGCGGTCATCGCGGCGGCGGATTTTGGGCAGTGATTCTTCGGCGCGTTTGATTTTGCCGGCTAGTTGGATGAGGGAGAGCCAGAGGTCGCCTGCCATTTCTGCAAACGCGGTTGAGGGGCCGTGGAAAGCGACTGTCCAATCATAGATCCATTTTCCGAGACTGTTTGCGTCAAACACGCTGCCGAGAAGTAAGATGGGTTCTTCATTCGGATCCCAGTTTTTGAAGTTGTAGCCGGCGGGGATGCCAGCTGCGCGCGCATCGCGGTCGGTGGCGGTGGCGCGTTTAGGGGTGGTTGTTGTTGCTGACGAGGTTTGGGGGCGGTGGGTCGCGAGGTGCCGATTGCCTTGGAGTAGAATAGGAAGCAGCTCTCTGTTTTCTCGTCGGTTGGGGTTCTGGCCGAGGCTGAGGGGTGGATTGATAGTGCTGGTNNAGTAAGGATATTCATCAGCCTCGGAGTACTGCGGCGGTGGCGTGTGCTTGCGCGGGTCGCGCGAGTAGGCCGGCGGGATCTCGTCTTCGGTCACGTAGGCGTAGTAGCGGCCATCCGAGTAGACATAGGTCGTCGATGCGCGTCTTGCGCCGGACTCTGCCTTCCCTTGCCGAGCGTATCGGTCACTCGAACTTACATGTTCAGGCTTTCGCGAATACCCGGAATAGCCGTATGCATCGGGGTAGTAATAAGATGTTGTCTTGGTCGAAGGATAAGAGTAGTCCTGCGTGGCCCGTCGAGTATGCTTGTGCGCCGACGTCTTTGGTGGAGATGTCGTGTAATATCGTGGTGAATAATATCCATAGCCAGGAGGTGGCGGTGTCGTAGAAGATGTGTGATATTCGTAACCCATGTTACAGTGAGGCGATCCAGTATAATATGATGAATAAGGTGGATACATGTCGAAGTGGAAGAAGGTGAAGAGAAAAGGAAGAAAAATAAAAAGAGATATTAAGTTGTCGACGAGATGATCAATCAATCAAAGTCCAAGTCGAATCTTATAGATGATTGTAGAAGTCAACTGCCTCTTCTGCTGCTGCTGCTTCTGAACTCGAACGTTTGCTTTGTCCTTGTGTATCCAACATTTGGCTTCTTGCAAGATTTAGAGGAGCGCAGATAGGAGACGGTTGTTTCCAAGATAGAAAAGGTCCCTCGGCAGACGCGGATCGTTATTGTCGCGTCGCAAGTCGTCGCAAAGGATTAATATGAATGGGCAGGGATTGGCTGACGTTGCAAGCAGAAAAGCAGGAAATAAGCAACCGCCTTCAAGTAGAGAACAAGTCGAGGACAGAGAAAGATGGCTGGGATGCAGACCTCGCCCAGCACAAAGCACACGAAGCTGTTGCGTGAACCGTTCCTCAAATCTCGGGAGGAGCGCGAATTTGTTGTGGCTGGACAAATGCGTCTGTGCGGTGCCTCTTCCGTCCGCAAACTCATCAAACTTGATAGCCGTCCAGAGATATGCGTCGTCCTCTGTTTTCTGTTATGACCGAAACAATGGACAGCTGGTTTTGTTCTGCGCAAATGCAGTCGACGAGTAAGAAAAAGGGGTTGTGATCGACTCTTGTCCCTAGCTGCTTTGCCGAGTGGGAACCCTCGCGCATAAAGATGAGAAGACGAACCCGGCAGCATGCAGCTTCTCAGCCCAAGACATGCAGAATTTGCCTAACCCTTGCACGTTGCTCCTTTATTACTCCTCCCACACTAAATCCATGCCACCATGCATCAGCTTAGTCCCATCCTTGCGGCACCCACCGTCATCCTTTTGATCCTGCCGAGATGTGTGCTGAGCTGAGGAACAGACGTTCCAATAACACCTTCGCTCGAGGGCTTCCGGTAGGTCGGGTTTGTGATGAGGTACCACACAACTCAAATCACACAAGCGAATCACTCTGCGATGCTTCTTCCCTTGCCTTCCAATGATTCACCAATACTCAGTATGCTGCCTGGATACATCTTCTTCGAATCATCGTTAAAGGACAAGAAGAGAGCATCAAATGACCCCCACGCGCGGGTAGCCGCAACAAGTTTCGTATTTTCCTTGCCCAGAACAAGCGAAAGAGGCAGACCTCAAGGCGCGTGGCGTGCAGCAATGAAGGATGATGCAGCCGGACCCGGCGCCACAAAACCAGTTGGTGACAGCCCAATATGGCCGCCAACGCATTTCTTCCGTGCCATGGTCAAAAGAACTATTGTTGCCCTTGGCCTTGCCGACTTGCATGCCTACTTCTTCCTTGGTAAGCGTTCATGCGTACTCCCATTTCCAACACTGCAAAGATCTGGTCTCAACCAGATTGAGTCTTTACAACTACCCGGTATAATTTCATCTGCGGCTCTCCTTTTGGTCGATCCGTCTTCAATTGTCAAAGCTCACGTCTTGACATGAAGTTGTTTCCCGGGGGCGGAAGGGTCAACGGTCTGTCACAACGTGCACCAGCCCTCTTTTTTCTCCTCCAAGGTTTCACCTTTCTTTAGACCTCTTTCGCTGTCGTGTGTGCCACTCGGCCACCACATTTCTCACGTAAATTGCGACCAGGACTCTTTGTTATTGACCGCTCATCTGTTGTCGCTACGCCGCCAACAACATCAAAGCTATGCTTTTGTCCAACACAGTTGACGAAACCAATGCACGCGACTGGTTCGTTGTCTCAAAGTCGGGCATCAAAAGAGACACTCTTCTAAGTTGAACCCGTTGTTTGTGCATATGGTACACAGCGCGTTGCATATCACATCTCACCGGCGCGTGGGTACTTGAAGACAGACGAGTCTAGTGTGGCTGTTGATTGAATAGCCGGTAGAATCAATTCCGACTTCCCCTATCCATGCCACTGGGATTCCACCATCCTCGCGTGCCGTGATTGGCGTTACTTGCCCAGGGCTGCATGACACCAGGATATGCTCGGCTGCTTCGCTTCCATCCTGAGATATGTGTCCATGCCCAAGGGAAATTTGAAGAATTTTTCATGGTCTGTTTGTTTGCCAACACTTCTCGAGACTCACCGCCAATGAGGCTTTCCAGCAACAGTCGGTGAAGAAAGGTCGAGTCTCGACACGAGATGGAAGAAAAGGCAACAGAAGTTAAAAATGGCAATGCTGCGTGAAACCTTGAAGGAGGTAGAAACTGCTCGATACCGTCAATGTTGTCGTACGGACGTATGCGTGTGTCATGATCTGAAGTCTCTGCCGCCTACTCCAGACCTTTCACAGAAGGGAGAGGGGTTTGGCAGGCTACTTTGGATAGGCAAGGAAACTACGTCGAGTCGCACGGGAGTGAGAACTCCTAATCTCTGCTAAGCTTCTTACTGCATGCCCGCGTGTGTGCATGTTGGTCGGGGTCGCAAAGCGAGGATCAATTGAACGAGTCGAAGGTGAACCAGGTAAAGAGGGGTCAAGATGCAACTGCTGATCTCCAGTGCTTTCTCGTCCCACCGCGTTCATGTGATTCCGACGGAGTGGCTCCGCAACTTCCCGGGTTTGCGCAAGCGAACACAGTAGGAAGCGTGTTATGTTGCAGAACTGAGCATGCCTGTTGTTAGCAATCCAGCTTGTCAGCCTCGTGACAAGTCATTGTGGGAGTCAATGAAATGACAAGCATGAGAGAAAGATCAACCGAGGCGCGTGGTCAAGTCGCACAAAAGCCGCCTGTAGTGTCTGTAGGATCAAAAAGACGTGCTGATCACCCTCGGAAGATGAGTCTGCTCCATGCTAAGACATGATATTCTGTGGGGTCTGATTCTTGCAAAGAAGTCGACCAGTCGGCGGCGTTGGTCCAATGCAGAAGACGGGTAGCAAACGTATCAGATGCAGAATGACATGCATCGACATCAGCCTCCCGATGAGATGCTTTGATCCTTTTCTACGGCCATTGGCTTCCGAATGATGGTTCTCAAACAAGACGCAAGACAGGGCGACCCCTTTGGCCCTTGCATGAAAGATGGGAGGCGCCGCTTTTGACATGTCGCTTCTTATGCGGAAAGACTCATTGAGCGGTCCAAAAGCATCAATATTCCGAACGGGTATACGCATACATAGTTCATCTCATCGTGAATCATCAAGTCTCGTTACAGCTTAGTCCTTCCCTCATCGGTTGTGCGTCTGACTGGCATGCGCGGGTTGATCCTTGAGGGATCGCTGGGACCTTGGTCTGCCTGGTTTACGACCGAGACAGAAGTCGGTTGAATGGCCTGCAGGCGGGCGTTTGTCAACCAGCCGACCTGTCGCATCAGAGCGCTGAGCTGGGCGCCCTGGTAGGCCAGTTCGTCCTTGAGGCGCATATTCTCATTCAGCAGCATCATGCTCAGCCTGGTGTCGACCTCATGGATTGTGTTGGCTTGGCGCGAGACTTCTTCACGCAGATTCTCATGCAGAGAGAGGAGATGCTGAGTTGGAGAGGCGTGAGGTTGAAAGTCTTGAAAGTCTGGCAGCTCAAAGCCTGCGATGTTGTTGGGAAAGTACGAGGGCTCTTCCCGTGGCACAGAGACTCTCCTGTCCGGCTGTGACATATTCCTGTACTCGGACAAGTCTTTCTGTAGGCTTTGAAGCTTCTTCTCAAGCAGTTGGCGAGCTTGGTCTTGTTCGTCCTGGCGCTGTTGCTGAGCGGAGAGATATGGAGCGAGTTTCGCAAGTGAACACATGATAGCATGACTCGGCAGGTGCTTGCGCTTGGTGTTGAAGGGACAACCGAATTGTCGAGCGGGGCAGGCAGCATTGGCCTCGGGGCAGTGATGGGCGAGGTGGGTCTGCTGGTAGCGGTAGGGTATCGAGGCGGCGCAGGATGGACACGGGATGTCATGGTCGGCACAGACAGTTTTCCAGTGTGACTNGTGAGACTGAAGTTAGCTAAGGCGAGTGCAGTAGATGTAGAGTGGACGCACGTGGAGGTCCTGGACGGTCATGGAATGGCGACAAGCGAGGCAGGACACAGGCTGGTGCACGCAATGCGCGCCATCTTTTCGCTGTACCTTGCGGTCGCATTCATCGTCTGGACAGTCGATCAAGGTGTAGTCGCAGTAAATGTTGACGTGGTCGAGCAGATGGCCTCTCTTGACTTGTTTGTCACATCCCTCGGGCTGATTTGGGCACTTGACAACGAGATCATCCAGGATGTTGAGCAAAAGCTTGGAAGCTGAACCAGAACCGATCAATCGTCCAGGGCGACGGCAAGCTGGGCAGGTGCCCGAGTATTGGTTCCAGCTGGTTGTGTAGTCGAGGCAGTCGTGGCAGAAATGGTGGTCGCAGTCGGCTACAACAACCGGGTCGACAAAGGCGCTCCGGCAGATTGGACACATCAGATTGCTGTCGTAAGCCGACACATAGTCGAGCGCGCGCAAGTCGACTTCTCCTTCCTCCATCTTGCTGCCTCACATGAATCTAAAGAGGAAGGAACAAAACACTCGGAACAAGGGAAGGTGCACCGGTGCCTGCATTCGAGACCCCGGCTTTGGCGCGCAACCGCCCCGCTTTTGACGCGCGAGCTGCCGCTGCCGCTGCCGATCCTTTCTTTGCCAAATTTCATCAAGGTAATATTCCGTGTCATCAATTGACCATACCTAGCCATCACTTCTTCTGCTTCTTCAACATCTCCTCCACCTCCTCTCTTGTCGCAGGCATCAATGCATTCGGTGGCGGTGAGTTCTTCTTCTTGAACTCATCCGACATCTCGCCCATCGTCACCCACTCGACACCCTCATGCTTGTTGATATGTTCAATGATCCTCTCATGCATCAACAGCACATGCGGCCTTCCACTAACATCAGGATGGATTGTCATGGGGAACACAAAATCATCGTGTTCTCGGTAGAAGTAGTCGAAGTGGTCCATCCAGAGTTGTTCGACATCTCTTGCACTGACCCAACCATGACTGTTTGGTGCTTTCTTGATGAACATCATTGGGGGTAGGTCGTCGATGTACCAGTTTGCCGGGATCTCAACAATGCCCGTGTCTTCACCNNCCTTGACCAGGGGCTTCATCCACTCTTCTGCTTTTTTGCTGTAGTCGATCTTGGTCCACGAGTCGCCTGTNNGCATCGCAATGTCAATTCCACATCTTTCGTCGGTGGTTCACAAGGTCAAGTACATACCTGTGCGTAGCCAGTACATCTGGCAATCTTCGTGGCTCATCGAGTGGTCATACTCAATGCCGTACGAGAGCAAGAGCTCCGCTCCTTCCTTGCTAGTCTCCCACCACGGAGCCACGCTGCCCTTGGGAGGCTTGCCACAGAACTCTGTCAACATTTTGTATGTCTTGTCCAGCACATCGCGCTGCTGATCAATCGTCATATCTGCTGGATTCTCATGACTGTATCCATGCAAACCAATCTCATGATCTTTGTCTCTGATTGCGGCGCAATCTTCGGGGAACGTCTCGAGTGTGTGGCCGGGGATGAACCATGTCGCTTTGATGTTGTACTTGTCGAATAGCTTGAGCAGTCGCTGGACACCCACTGTGCCGGCGAAGATTCNCTGTCGCAATGGTCAGAACGAGCTCGAGGAAGCAGTGGCCCGGGGACGGTTAGGCGACTTACCTCTACTAATGTCGCTGGTCGAGTCTTCACCGCCGTATGATCCCAACCATCCTGCGACAGCATCAATGTCAACACCNNTGGAAGCTCTCGTCAGCCACACTCATCCTCGACATCTTCACGTCAGCGACACACCATAGCTGACCAAAACTCTCTTCTTGCCCATATCTGCTACTCGTATCTTCTTTCGAGGTGCAAAAGTCGCAAAACAATCAATACAGCAAGAATATTCGCAAAGTGGGAGCCTGATCTACAAATAAACACCTTGGACACCTCGCCGAGGTTATTCTATTGCTAATCCCTTGGAGCTCACGTCGATAAGAGCAATCTTGTACATCACAGTGAGGGGCTGAGGGGTCTATCTGCGTCATGCCCCACTCCTACCCGCGGGGTAGAACAAGGGTCTTGCGACGTGGTAGAGACCCACTTTTGGGGTACGACCCCGAACATGTTCTCACCTCTTGTGATAGATCTGGAGAATGGTTCGCATGTTTATCGGCTGTTAGTCTCTGGTAATTTATCTCTGTAAGTGTAAGACGGAGGGCCGGCATGCTAACAACAAAATCGATCGTGGCTACATTGCCATTCGGGTGACCCTGCTCGAGAATATTGGAAACATCTACCCAAGTCAGATGCACCTATAGGCTCACTTTCAACAACCGAAGACCGCTTCTTTGATGGAAGTGTTTGATAATGGGTAAGTTGCCTGACTATAGTTTCCAAACGCTGACTGTTCTTTGTGGTGGAGGATGCTATATAACTTGATCAAACCTCATCATCAGATGTCCGTATGATTATCACTTGTGATTCAACCCATCACATGTAATGCTCACCTACAACTTCCAAAACTATGTGAAGCCAGACCACACGATTTCCTGATTTGACGTTCTCAAAAACCAAGGACTTGTGCATATATATATCCACAGACCATTTCCCGTGCACGGCCCATATTCAAAGCCGAAACGATGACGTTTAGTATGCTTTTCCAACTACAATCCATACACAGAATAAAAGAACCAGAGTTCTATTCACCACAGACATGACCAATACAGAATTTAGTCATGAATTGACTGGGGCTTTTGCCTCTGGCATACTCAACCAGCTGCAGCATTTCTGGTCTGCTCATTTGGTTGATTCAAGCCATATTGTCGTTCCCAGCACACAGGATCTTGATGTTTGGTTCGTGGACAAAACTGATGAGTTCGACAACGCTTGCCGGTAAGTCACGCTCTCCCATCAATTACGTTGAGTACATGATGCTGATTCCACACCTACCAGTACAAACTTCGGCTCTGTGCTTGACACCATCATCTCGCAGCACTCCAGCGCCGAACAAATCCTCACAGCTGCAAATCCAAACACAGCGCTAGAATGGATGGCATTAATTCTTCTCCTCGACCAGATACCAAGAAATTGCTATCGCGGCATGGAAGCAGCGAAAATATCTCGTGTCTTTGATCCTTTGGCTCTGGAAATTGCGCTTAAAGCAAGAGAACTGGATATACATCAATCACCAGAGGTTCGCTTTCGATTGGGGTATAGGCTTTGGTTCTTTATGCCGATGGAACATGCAGAAGATCTGGAAATGCAGCAACTCATGGTGGAAGAGCAGAAGGATAGGTTCAGAGATATGGATCTGTTGATGCAAGGGAAGATTGACGCAAAGGATGATGTTGTATTGGCTTGTCGCAGTGTTTCGGTGCAGAGGAAAGAAGAATTGGAAGATTGCAGGAGACTCATCCAGAAAGCTGTGGATGAGCACTACGATGACATCAAACGGTTTGGAAGGTTTCCATACAGGAATATGGCTCTAGGGCGCACTTCGACAAAGGAAGAACAAGAGCACCTCGATACTTTGAAATGAGAGTCTTCTACATGCGAATCCAATCAACGTCTCTAGCCATAGCAAGATTCAATGACATCTGTTCTTGGGTCTGACTGTGAGCAGATGAATCATGGCTCACTGTTCCATGACTCGACCAATTAGAAGTGAGGGCAAGCGCTTCGCCCTAGATATTCTATAGAGACTACTGACATCGACTTGAGGCATTAGAAGTTCATAGCAGTAAGACTGCTATCTTCCGCGTACCACGTGCTCGAAGGATTCCCGAACAAAAGTCGAAGGATCCCAATGACGTGATATTTGATACTACAAGACTTATCTTTCGCCTTGCACGACGGCCACCCTGATCAAAACAAATGAAGATCGGGAGACTCGAAACTGTTTTGTCGTTCCATGTAACGCCTGGAAGTGCGTCAAAACATACCATGAAAACCTTTGTGGTTGTAACTTTTGCTGCCGTGAGCTTCATCTGGCTCTCGAGAAAGATCATCGACTGGTACCAATACCCCTCAGCACCAGGACCTGCGATAGCTGTTTACACACATCACTGGTACCTTTGGAAAGTCTGGCAGGGCAATTTCGAGGAGTGGAATACTTTGTATCATGCTCGGCACAGTCAGTGAACACAGCGATGACTTTTTGTCTGTGTTGACACAGTGCTAGGTAACGTTATACGAGTCGCGCCACGGATGTACAGTATAAATGATCCAGCGGCCGTCAAACTCGTCTACGGCATCAAGAACCCCATGCCCAAGTCCAGTTGGTATGGTTTCTGGGGTGACCCGCGTGTAGCCAACCATAACCTGTTTTCTGCTTTGGACACCAAGATACACCATATGATGAGGAGAAAGGTGTCTAACCTCTACGCCATGAGTTCTATAAAGTTATACGAGCCGTTTTTGGACACATGCATTGGCATCTTGACGGATAACTTGGACCGTTTCGCAGATTCTGCAGAGGTGTTTGACTTGCAACATTGGATGCAGTGTTTTGCATTTGACGTGATTAGAGATTTGACAGTACGTACATCCTGATCCTTGTGAGCTTTTCTAGAGGACTGAGGTGAGGAACAGTTCGGGAAACGGCCAGGATTTCTAGATTGCGGCGAGGACATCGACGGTATAATGAAGAAAGTCGAGGGCTCTCTTTTATTCAACACATTGGCTGGTATTGACTGGACGCTTCTGCCACTCCTCTTTGCGTGGTTTGGCAACCCTGCCATTGGAATCTCGAGATTTGTGAACCGCATGGTCGAAGCGAAGAGGAATGAATCTGGACACTCAGATCTCTTCGACGCCAAACCCATGAATGCTGGACCTGAGACCTTCATCTCCAAGCTAGAAGCCCTTCGCGCGCAGTCGCCACAGGATTACGAGAAATTTCGCATGTTCATTGCGCCTGACGGTAATGTTGCTGCCGGAAGTGACACCACAAGCATTATTCTAACGGCAATTCTTTATAATGTCATTAAGAAACCTAGAGTCCTTCGAAGGTTGCGCGAAGAGCTCAGAGAAGCTTCTGCGCAAGGTAAAGCAGATGATCCCATCACTTTCGAACAAGCTCAAGCTTTGCCTTATTTTCAGATGGTGATCAAAGAGGCAATGCGACTGCATCCAGCAACTGGATTGCCAATGTGGAGAGTTGTGCAGAGCGACGGTATAGAGCTCGCTGGAACACATTTCCCCCAAGATGTCAGTACTTGTGCACGTTTCTGGCACAAAACATGCTAACAGACATGTTCCTACTATAGGCANATCGTGGGAATTAACGTCTGGGTCGCGCATAGAAACATCCAAGTTTTCGGTAGCGATGCTTTAGACTTCAGACCTGAACGCTGGGATCCAAATATCACGCCCGAAGACAAGCTCAGAGATATGGAGCATTACTGGATGGCTTTTGGTGCAGGTAAACGAACGTGTATAGGCAAGAACATCTCGATCCTCGAGATAGCCAAGTTGGTACCACAGCTACTGAGGAGTTATGATCTTGAGCTGTTACAGGAAGAGGTAAAATATACTAACATGTGGTTCCTGAAGCAAAAGGATGTTAAGGTTCGCGTAAGAAGAGCTGTGGTCTCTAGCATCTGTTGAATGCCGCTGAACGAAGCAAGCCACAATGAGTGCGTTTGGAAGGACTAGAGAAGATCTTTGTGAAAGGCTTGCGTTCAAGACCACTGCTGTACAGATGATATATCAGTATGCTAAAATCCCACTGTTGTCACCGTCAACCTTGGATATAGCCAAGTTTGTGCGCACTTTTAGCAACCACTACCTCCTCCAGCAGTCCCAGCAGACAAAGACGTCTTCATACTGCTGTCGTATAATGTAGCAGCCAGAACAACCATGATTACAGCAGCNNCTGCATGAGACATAAGACCCAGCTTTTAAAATCCTGCAGAATTGAAACTTACCAAAGAAGCATCGAAACCTTCAGCAATGTCCACCTTCCAATCGGGCCTCTTTCCAGGAATATAGCCAGCCAGCTTCTCAGTCCGCTTCGAAGACATGACTACCTGATCGCCAAGGTAGACATTGACTCTCATCTTCCAAATGTCTTGTCCGCGGACTTCCAGGTTCACCACTTCGCCTTGGTTGGCGGCGTTGTGCACAAACAGGTCCAGTTTGTCTTTAAATACACTGGTTCGAGGAGCAATGGTTATGATGGGTTCCCCACCTCGTTCATCAGGCAACTCAACAAACCAAGTCACACCCATGGCTTTGCGATACAGATCGAACAGAGGTAGCCCAGATGCATCGCGAAAAGTCCGTTTTTGTGTCCATGACAGCAGTTTCCCATCAACTGCAACGAGAAGTGCGCGATCGGATGCGCGGACGATGGAAAAGTCTGCGCCTGAGAGTCCTCCGTCGTGCTGATTGACGATCAAAGTCTCTGGAGCTTGCGCTATGAGTTCCGTACGGAGTGCGATTGGTTGCTTTAGCAAAGGTATGTCTGGCAAAGGCATTGTGAGGTCGGCAGCGAACTGGTCAGTTTGTAAGGTCTTGTGCTGTGTTGATGAATCTTTAGCGGTCTGTGTTCCCCGGGCCCGGAGAACTTCGTGTTACTATGAGCAACCCAAGACTCCTTGGCGAGGTCTGGTTTAGTGCCGTCAGCGTACTGTTGAACTGTACGGACGTAAAAGAGACGATGATGTCTTTGATGCCCTTGGACCCACTTTTGAACCTGTATGTTGGGCGTTTGCAATCTTGGCCTGTAACCGTCAAAATCCTTCGTGTAAAATCCAGCCTTGGCACTGTCTTCGTATGTTGATATTCCCACAATTGATACTGAGGTCAGAACTGATTGGAGTCCTCGTTCCAGCCAAAGATGGTAGTAGCGAGGATCGAAGAATCATTAGAACCATGCTAGTGGTGGCTAAGCTAGCCAATGCAGCCCTGTCTCAAGCCTCATCGAGAATCAGCAAGTGGAAAGCTATGCCATGCTCTCTTCCAATCCATGTTTCTAGCAGCAGGCCAAACACGACAGACAGCCTCCAGGATAGTCGAATTGTCAATTTTGAAGAAGGAATTCTCATCTTCCTTGTATTCTCTGTCCAATTTCTCTCTGATATCGTACTCGCAGATGGAACACTCATGCAGCCTGTCGTCTCGATCGTTGCGGACACAAGTCCACGAGCGCCCAATGTAGGCCAATTTCCAGGTAAATTGGGTGGTTTTATACGTCTTTCCAACACGCAAAGACAAGTGTTCAAGAGGATAGGAAAATTCGGCTCTTGATGTAGAAACGGTTCTATAGATCGAACGTGCAAGGTTCTCGTCAATTGCGGCGTTGATCAGAGCGTGGTCCATTGCGGCTTTGGTCTCTCCATCTGGAACCTGATCGCTCGCGTGTTGGTTTTCGAGCTCGTCGCTAGATTGGAAGGAGGCGGGGAATGGCGGTGGGCAGTACACGGTCAGATGGATCTTGCCGACATGGCGAAAAGCGCCAAGGGCACGGTATACAGCAACCTCGTCGGCGTCGCCTTGGGATCTCATAATGCAAAGAGCTAGCTCCTCGAGTCGCGGGCACTTCTCTTGTAATTCAAGGATGAAATCTTTGCTTGCGATATTTGCCATACTCGGCCGGGGTTTTGAATGAGACAAGAGTAGACATCGCAATTGCTGCCCGCAGTGCTCGAAGATCGGTATAAGATTCCAAAAGGTGAGGTGTCCTGATAGCTTCAAGCTGTCGAGACAAGGAAGGGAGAGTATCAACATATTCAAAGCCTCGGTGGGATCTGAATTTTTGTCCCCGACGTTCAAAGATAAACGCTCAAGCGCGAGAAGTCGACAAGAAGCTAGCCAGAGGAGCGTGTCATCTTTGACATGATAGTGTACTGTAAGATTCTGCAAGCTTGAAAAATCTGTCACCGAGCTCCATTGCCGAAGAGCACGAGTCGAATCATCCGCAACGATATTCAAGGTTTTCAGAGAGCCAAAACCTGAAGGAGAAGCACAAAGTATACTACCGCGCTGGTATTGATGCCTAGGCCCTGGCAAAGGCTGAGGAGAATGGTCTCTAGACAGCCAGAAATTGAGCTCTCGCAGATCCGGCGCCGCCCCTGCCAGCAGATCCATCATTGCATCTTCATGGTAATCTGCACGATTGGCCTCAAGATATCCGGATCTCCTGGTAAGAGAGTAGAGACAAGGCGATGTGGCCAACTCGATTTCGTAAGGGTCAAGCACGATTGGTTTTGTAGCACGTCGAATCAGCTTAGGCATCTTGAAGTTCCGCATATGCAGTCGGAGATTTGGTCGCTTGTGGTTGATGTATCTCAGGAGAGACGCAGGGATTTGCTCTTGGCAACCCCATGTGAGATCTTGTAGCGTTGGAAGCTTCTTTATCAGACAGCCTAAACTCTCCCACTCCGGATCTTGATTGACAAGTGTAGATTTGAAGATATTCACAAAGCAGTAGTTCCAAGGCTCTGCCGGATCATCTCCGCAATCAGCCATGGCCTGAGTCCACGGTTGTCGGAGGAGGTACCTTGCGAGGACTTTGACATGTCGGACGTGCTGGAAGCTTTGCGTCCTCTGCAGTATGCAATTCCATTCTTTGACAGCAGAGTTGAGTGTGTCTGGCGAATAGAATTCGAGGGTAATAGTCCTGAATAGATGCTTCGTTGCAAAGTCGTGACATTGTCGATTGACCAGTGAGAAACTGCTTAGATCGCGGTGATTGAGGTATGCACTGACGTGGTACAATAGGTTCGGTGATGAGAGCGCCATGTCAAGGCCAGGCAGGTAGGACTCTGGCGATGGTCGCGAGTAGACAGGAGAAGCAAACGGAAGTTTCAAAGTCGACAGATGTCAACCAAGCTGGAATTGCAGGTGACGAGCGTCGCTCCTTCCCCGCGAATGCGGAAGAAGTCGTGCTCATATATGAGCCAATTGCGGTATGAGGGCACGTGCTAATCGTTTCACAATCATGAGAATTAAGATTTCGCGAGGAAGGATTAATCGCCAAGAACTTGTCGGTCTCGAAACCGCAACCTTATTATCTCTATCTGCTGTACAAGATATAGTTACACATTAATTTAAGAATTAGGGGCACGGCCGTTGTAGTTGTTACCAGCAGTGGCGGTGTAGTTAGCGAAGCAGTCGTAGTTGAAGTTGATCTCGTTGGCTCTCTTCTGCAAGACACTGACCATGGTGTCGAAAGGACAGAGACCGTCCTTGTCGACAGGGCAGCCAGGGTGAGATTCAGAAACGGGAATGACAGCATCGTTGATGAGGAAACGAATCTGCTTGGTGACGTTTCTGGAAGGGCAGGTCATGATCTGAGTGGTGAAGTGGGTGGCGAAAGGAACGATCTTGCTGGCAACGAAAGAGTTGAGGCCTTGGTTGCCAGTAGCGCTGAGAGCGGGACCCTTGAACAAGGCGGTGAAGTTGAAAGCAGTCAAAGTGTCAAGAACGACGACCTCGTGGGTGGCATCGGCGTAGATGGACTGGTTCAGAGGGAAGTAGGTGGACGAGTTGTCGAAAGTCTTGTTGAGAGCCGAGTTGGCTGGGGNGTAGGTGTGGGTGAAGCGTGCAAGCCACTCCTCGAGGAAACCCTTGCCCTGAGCAGCCGAGACAGGCGAGCCGGGTCCGTTGTTGTAGTAGAAATACAAATCGTAGTAGTACTCGTAGTTGATGAAGTCCTCCTCGGTGAAGAGACCGCAGAAGCTGGAGTAGCCGAGAGCGTTGGTCTCGTACGAGCAGAGCTGCAACATATCAATGGCGTCGGTGTAAGTGAAGTTGAGGGCACCGGAGACCTGAGAGTTCAGTCTGGCGAGGGTGGCGTTGAAAGCGTTGGCAGCGAACTTGTTGGCGACAGAGCTACCGATGCTACCGCGGCTGGCAATATTGGAGTTGGGGCAAACCTCGTAAGGGGCACCAGAGTTGTTGACGGTCGAGTTCTCAACAAGAATCTCAATGTTGACCTGGTTCAAGTACTCAGGGACACCGAAGAAACCAGCAGCAAAGTTCTCGGCAGTCTTGACCATGCGGTCTTGCGACTCGGTGCGGAAGACAGGCAGAGCGTCCTGCTCAGTGAAGTTGTTGAGGAGCTCACCGTACAGCTGACGGTACTCGATACCGAGTTGGAAGTTCTGGCTGCGACCAAAGGGAGTGAGAAGCTCAGCACCGAGCTTGTAAGTCCAGTCAGCCAAGAAAGTCAGCTCACCAGTGACATTGAAGCCAGAAGCGGTGGCATTGTGGACCTTCTGGGAGAAAGTCGAAGGACCGGCGCCGCTAGTGGGGTAACGAGCACCGTGACGGTACAGCAGAAGCATCTGGTTGATGGTGCAGCCCTCGGGAATCAAGGGATTGGCGTCGGGCAAACCATAGTCGGCAGAAGAGACCGAGTACCAGGGGCTGAGGTTACCCCAGTACTTGGTAATGTCAAACTTGTCGCCGAAAGCAGACGAGCCGTGAGGCTGAGGCACAGCCAGAGGGAAAGCGGCAGCGGCAGCCGAGTTGTAGGGGTACAGAGGGGCCGTCTGGATAGCATCGCCCTCAAGACCAGTGGGAGTAGGACCAGGGAAGCCAACCTTGGACTCGTCAGGGAAGAGCGATGTGTTGACCGTGGCTGAGGGGAGTCAATTGATCTGCGTCTACGACTGACAAACATACTACTCACTGCCGGAAGGAGGGAAGACATCGCTGGTTGTTGAGCCGGCAATCTTGGAGTCGGAAACGACACTGGCAGAGCTAGCCTTGGTGGCCGAGCTCACAGCTGCAGCAGAGGCAACATCGGCGACGAGGGCCAGAGCAGCTACGTTGAACAAAGAAGAGAGCATCTTGGTCGAGTCAATGAGGTCTCAGGTGTCTACAGCTATGGATCTGGGAGGGCCGAGGGCCAGGCATTTGTACTGCGGCGCCATCAAGGTCTCGGGATGCTACGGCAGATCCCCCAGGCCATATCAGGCAGCTCGCACCATCCACTGCCGTGGATGTTCGCATGGATTGAGCATGAAGAAAAAGTCGAAAGTGTAATCGTGCATAGCATCGTCGTCATCCGAGAGAGCTCTACGCCAAGATTTAGGCCAAGGCCCAGAGAGAGCTTGTCTCGAACGCACGTGTTTCGACTTTTCCGAGACTCCGAGAGGAACCACGGCTGGTCCCACCAAACACCACCAGGGCCGCCAAAAGCAACCCGAGCACGTGTGTCGCTTGCTAGGAAATATCCACGGCATGGATCAGGATCATCGTGCCATTGGCAGCTTGGATTCATCCTTTGAGACATGATTGAGCGCCTCTGCAAGTCTGGCTTGTCGGTCTCCGGAACTGTGTCGGCCGCTTCTCAACATTCCCGTTCGTCGTAGGCCGAATATCAGTTCACTACTGCTGCTATGCTGCACAACGCCATATCCAAAATCTGGACATGCTAAGCAAGGCCTTTGGGTACTTGGCAGGTGCTTACTCGCATAACCAAACCAAAGCTTTGACCTTCTGCCGTCGAACGATCGGCATTGGACAACGGCGCCACCGATAGCTGCCTCCAGGGTTTGGGCCCTGTTCGTTGATTTTCGATCGAAACCATGGCCAAAAAGCACCCCCAAGAGCTGAAGGATTTCCGTTTCCAACTCTGTGGACGAGCACGGGCAGATAAGTACTTGATGACTTTAGTGTTTTTGGTGGGTTTTGCAGGATAGATGCGCTGAGATGTCTAACCCCTATCTCGTGTTTGGGAGACATGATTTCATAGCCACGCGGCCAATTTGCTTCTGGACGCTGCGCCTTAGCGCTTGCAGACCGCTGCGCGCGACAAGGATTTGTATCTTCTTCTTTTGTAAGTCTCGGACATGCTGAGTTTCCCATGCTGCTCGGCTCTGTCTGAGAGACAAGGACTGGTCTTACGCCGCCTGCACTATAATCAATGCGCGGTTTCCAGTCGCCCTTCTGCAATCGACCTCTCAGGTTGTTGCGCAACATTGCGGCTGCTGCCTTGATTTTGTGTCTTGTGCTGTATCATATCCCTGATCGGACACGTCGAGGTGCGCAGCTGCTCTTCTTTGGCGCACACTGGGAGAAGTTCCCTCTGTGAGTGCATACCACCACCCTGGGTCGTGCTCTGCTAACGGCTACACCACAGGCTCGACGGCTACTACTCGGGCGTTCGCAGCCTTGTATCAACCTTGGATCAAGAACATGTCGCCGAGTCGCATGGTCAGGCCAGAAATGACAGCGCCTTTGTCTGGCTGAAAGAGCAGGAAATACACAACCGCTTGGTCGAATACAACCCCTATCACGGTTTTCGAAACACTGCTGGTCGACCCAGTTTCATGCAAGAGTGCTTCCTCAATGATGCGCGAACCGTCGCCGTTCCCAAAGTGCATGCCTATCTCGGTATGCCGCAGGACCATCCCGACCCTCTCTATGGCTCTTATGAGGTACTCGGTCTTAGAGACGACGTTTGCTTCGACCGAGCTGGGCGTCTGGAAGCCTATGGCTCGGTTGTTGAGTCGACAAGAAGCAACGAATTTTGGCCTAGCGATCGCGAGACCCAGCGAAGTCCGATAGATTGGAGCAGTGTCGACTGGGCAGCTGCGCAGACGAGGTGTTATCACGATAACACCCTGCGTTCTGCTCTTCGAAGTGCAACAAAGACCGCATCAACAGATGCAACGCCGCAAATCTCTCGGCAGGCAGTTGTGTTACGAACATGGACAGGCTTCCGCTACACACGTCAATCTATAATGAACCTTAGAGCGCTAATCAGTGAAGTCTCTCTGGGATCGGGCGGCGAGTACGATGTTCACCTGCTCGTTCACGTCAAGGACAATTCCGCGCGATTCTGGGAGTCGCAGGACCTGTACAATCAGATTCGCCAGGAGAGTGTACCAGCAGAGTTCCATGGTCTGGTCACCTTGTGGTCTGAAAAACAAATGGAATCTATCTACCCCGGCCCATTCTGCAACGAGACTCTCAACAGATCTGGAAAGCCTATCCATGGAGTCTACAGAAGCTCCCACATGCCGCTCCAGTGGTTCGCACAGACTAACACGCAGTACGACCANTTTTGGAATTGGGAGATGGATATACGATATACTGGTCATTACTATGAATTCTTCGACCGTCTAGGAAAATGGTCNAAAACTCAACCAAGGCGCGGAATCTGGGAACGCAGCGCCAAATATTATCTTCAGAAGTTGCATGGGACTTGGGCCGAATTCTCTGCCATTGTGGACAAAGAGAATCCCACCACTGTATCGGGTCCTGTGTCTTTCGCTGGTTCCCCAGTGCGCGATCCTCCAACAGAACCAACTTCTTCCAATGTAGGAGAGGGAGAGGACGCTGATCTTATAACATTGAGCCCTCTGTTCGATCCTGAAGGCTCGGGATGGTGGTTCGAGCGAGATGTGACCGGATACGACACACAGCTTCCCATTCCTCCACGTCGTATTGCCATCATCGCAGCATCGCGGATGTCTCGTCAGCTTCTCGATCTGATGCACAAGGAGATGGTCGAACTGAAACACACCATGTGGACTGAGATGTGGGCACCGAGCGTCGCTTTGCACTACGGTCTGAAAGCGACTTATGCACCGCATCCTGTCTACTACGATCGCGAATGGCCAATTGCGACCGCCGATAGAACATTCAATGCTGGTAAGCATGGCTCGTCTGGAGGCAATGCTTCGTCTGTCTTTGGAGGATTCGAGCACAACTTTTCGGAAGCACTTGGTATTGCAATGCAAGGTTTGCGGGCNGATCTCTGGAGAGCTTGGCTTGGTCGCGGCAGTCGAGAAAACAGATTACGAAACGGGCTCGATCAGATGTGTCTGCGCTCGATGCTCTTGCACGCGGTGAAGCATGAGTGAGCCATTGTTGAGAACATGTTGGAAACATCGAACCCTTATCCTCAACGGATGCTCGGGTCCCTCGCCGAGTGCTACCCCGACACGTTCGCTCCACACCGGACCCCGCACGACAGCCTGACACCGAGATTTCCTTTTCGGCGCTCCAGCATAGCTTCGAGTCGATGCGAGTCATATAGATGAACCTTCGCTGTCCACTTCGTTTCCACTCCGAAGGTCAAACATGACAGAGATCACGATTCCTCCAGACTTGCGCGCCACAAGTCATGGTGACAACAGATCGACGCGACACATTGAGCCGCTTACTGTCGAGGACGACGCACAGGAATTTGAGTTGACTGGCCTCAGCCTGGTCACGGTAATATCTGGACTGGTGCTTGCCATCTTTCTGGTATCGCTCGACTCAGCAATAGTTGCGACAGCAATCCCGTACGTGACGGCGGAGTTCAAATCTGCTGGCGACACTGCTTGGTATGGAAGCGCATACACACTTGCGACCTGCGCATTGCAACCAATCACCGGCAAGCTGTACGCCAAATTGTCTATCAAGGTAGACTTTGTAATGGACATTTTCTGAAAGAGGTCTGACCATTACAGATANATGTTCCTCATCTTTATGGCAGTATTTGAGATTGGGTCGCTGGTATGCGCCACAGCTCCGAACGCCATCGGATTGATTGTCGGGAGAGCAATCGCTGGAGCCGGAGCTGCTGGTTGTACAACCGGTGCTTTCTCGATTGTCGCGGTTTCTGTTCGCCTTCCGAGACGAACGACGTATCTCAGCGCATTGCAATCGACATTCGGCATCGGCATCATGCTAGGACCACTTCTCGGTGGAGTGCTGACTCAACGCGCTACCTGGAGGTGGTGCTTCTACATCAATCTTCCTATCGGCGCCGTCACTGTTCTGTTTTTGGTCTTATTTTTCCACCCGCCAAAAGCAGAACGAACAAATAGCTCTGTACAGAAAATGGCAAGTCTGGACTTCGTGGGCCTCCTGCTATTCGCACCAGCCACGATCATGATGCTTCTTGCCCTCCAGTGGGGTGGTCTGGTGTATGCTTGGAGAAGCGCCACCATCATCGGTCTCTTTGCTGGCGCCGCAGTCCTCACAGCCATCTTTGCTCTTTGGCAGATTCACAAAGGCAACGATGCCATGATACCNCCGAAGCTATTCACTCAACGGGTTGTCTTCTTCGCTTGTCTGACTGAACTNTTTGCGATGGGTACTGTCTATGTGGCTACATACTACCTCCCTCAGTGGTTTCAGATCGTTAAAGGTGTCTCTCCCATCAGATCTGGCGTCATGTACCTACCACTGTCAATGTCGGATGTCGCTTCTGCCTTGATGGTAGGTATCCTCCTGCCTTATGTAGGTCTCACAAATCCCTTCATTCTGGCTGGCACGACTTTACTGGCTGTTGGGTCTGGTCTGTTGTCCACACTCGGCACGTCTTCGGGCAGCCAATATTGGATACCTTATCAAATCCTTCCTGGGATGGGCGCTGGAATTACGCTCTGGATGCCATACGTAGCTATTCAGACCGTACTGAAAGCCGAAGACATCCCCGTCGCAACTGCTTTGCTGCAATTTTTCCAGTCTTTTGGAGCGGCATTGTTCCTAGCGCTCGCTCAAGCGATTTTCTCGGGTGTTTTCAGTGCTTCCCTTAGATCTATCGACATCGTTGGTTTGAATCTATCGGCTATCGTGCACGCAGCCCCTGCAGACTTTAGGAAGCTTGTGCCGAAGGAAAATCTTGCAGAAGTTTTGAATGCGTACAATCAGGGAGTGACGAGTACGTTCTACCTTGGAGCAGGACTGGCTGCGGCGGCTTGTGTTGCAAGCTTCGGTATACAGTGGAAGAGCTTCAAAACAAAGGGCGATTAGATGTTCGAGTATGTATAAGGGCTATGTCGGCCGTGTGGTGCGAAGGAATTACTGTATATTTCGGGCGCAGGGGCGCTGAGTCTTGGACTACCATTCTGTCGGGCTCCGCCACGCGTTCGATCACACCAATCACAAGAATACGGATGCCTTGCAATCAGTATGTAGCATCAGGTGCATACTTGATCAATCGCCCTGCTGTGCAACTCGAACATTGTTACCCTACGTCTTTGGTATACCACATCACCGTCCTGTCCAACATGAGCGGAGAGCCGAGTATGATTTAAATCCATCACGATCCAAATCTTCGTCACTAACAGGATGCAGTTCTATACAGTCTTTATGTATACTCACCCAACAAGATTGCTCCTGCGATATTTGCAGTGCTGTATGGAATCTCGGCGGCTGGTCATATCTGGCAATGCCTGTGTGTCTACACAGTACGATGCCACAACATGTCTAATGATGAAGAGTAGNNTCACTATAAAGCATGGAGAATGATAGGACTGCATCCGATGTGTGCAGTCTTCTATACAGCGGGCTACGCACTTCGAGAATACGGCGCTTTCAATTACCTATATTCACCGACAAACCTCAATGTCTTCATTGTCAGTCAGGTCATGATATACATCTGNCCCGTTAGTATACCTGTCTCTGGTGCTAACTATACACGCTGATTTTGGGAATGCAGTCCTTTGCTCGAGTTGGCCAACTACCATGTTTTAGGCCGGGTGTTGTACTATGTTCCGTATTGCGCGCCTTTCCCGCCCCATCGCATCATGTCGTTGTTTGGCGCTTTGGTCGCTATCGTCGAAGCTCTTAATGGTCTGGGAGTTGCGTTTACCTCTAACCCTTCATCCTCGCCGAGCACTCAAGAGCTAGGAAGCAAATTGACCAAAGCATCGCTTGCCTTCCAGCTTGCTGTGATCGTTGTGTGCGTCGTTCTGGCTGGAACCTTCTATCGCAACTGTGTTAAATCTGGCATCCACAGCAGAAACATTAAAACCCCACTTGTTGTTTTATCTGTTAGCATGTTTCTAATTCTTGTACGCTGCATCTATCGTCTGGTCGAACACATCGGGAATGTCAGACTTGCTATCGATGACCTTGAGGCTATGAAACGTCTTACACCACTTCTTCGCTATGAATGGTACTTTTACGTCTTTGAGGCTTCGACTATGCTGCTTAATTCGGCGATCTGGAATATCTGGCATCCTGGTCGTTATTTGCCTCGATACCATAACGTACACCTCTCCCGCGACGGTCTCGAAGTGCACGCAGAGGAACACTCGGATGATAGACCATTGCTGGCTAAGGCAGGCTCGGTGTTGACGTTTGGGATCTTGTTTCGCAGGAAGAAGGTGGCGAGGCAGCAGAGTTGGGAACTTGATGCTCGTAATATCTACGACTCGAGACAAAGGGAAACGATGATTGATCACTAATGCTCAAGGCGAAGAAGACATTGACTCTTGGGTCAGTTCCAAGTCCAGATGGAATAACCCTGCTCCAGCTTCATGTGTCCCATGGAAACACGTTGAATTCCAATATTCATATAAGTACGTATCATCAGGAAATGGTGCTTGTCATGGGAAATCCATGGATTATCCATCAAAGTTTCGTGTACAAATGAGGTCTGTCAACTTGTTACTCCATAACTCAGCTACACAAGGATTACCTAAGCTTGGGACTCTCTACACCCTTTCAAGTGTGCTTGTCATACCGAATTATGCAACTACCTGGCAATTCTATGGTCAATCCATGGCATGATTAGCTGTGAGGACTCCAACTCAATGCTATGGGGAAAGCATGGAAACTCCAAATGATTTGTCTTGCAGTCTCACTACTAACAATGATGAGGTACACTGCCTACACAACAATCCACGTTGCTACGAGCGTACCAACGATCAAAGACACCATGGCATGGAAGCTAACATGTAGTCCAGCCGCGCCACCCATCTCTGCAAAAGCCCAGCACTTGCCATGTTTCTCGTCTCCCTCGTCTGTGGCCTGTATGCTAAAACTAGCGATCTTGTATGGAAGAGTGCCACAAGTGCCCTCCGGCTCTGTCCAGCAACTCAATCCGTACCAAGAAAGCGGTTGACTACTCGGCGATGGAGTATCTTCGCAACCTTGCCCTGGATACAAAAACAGCGCCCTTGCAGCATAAGTCCCTGGCGCGTTCTCTTTGTCGTTGGTGTCAGGATTGTGCTGGTGATACAGAACGCTGGAGTAGTTCGTCTGGGCGTCGAAGTTATCCATATTCTCCACTTGCCAGTGAATACCTGCTTGGCCAGGCTCGCCGGTGTATCCACTTCCATAACCGAGGTTTCCGGTTTGATTCACGAAGCCTTGCGAGGAGTTGCCCTCGAAGATATCAACGAGGTCGAAGCAGTGACCTATTCCTTTGAGAGGTATGCTCTCGGTGGTAAATGTGAGAGCGTCGCTGGAGTTGCTGTAGCCGCATTTCCCGACTTGGCTTTCTGGGAAGAAGCGGAGTGTGATGTTTGAGCTGTAGATCAGTCAGTCGTGTTGCCTTGAGGAGGACTTCGGTCGTGAGACGGACTTGTATGTGCTGCCTTGGGCATTAATCATCGTAGGAAGCAACCCAAAAGCTAAACATGCTGCTACGATATTGTGTTGGAAATACATCATCTCTCACCACAAATTCTGTCGTGCACTGGAAGCAAATCTGTAGAGTCAAAGTGAACAAGCCGAATTGAGCAGCGATACCCAAGATTGATATACATTGAAAGAAGATCGTGTATTTAGCCTGTAGTATGAGGCAATGCCCAGCTGCCAAGGTTGTCTTTCTCAAGCACACGACCTTGTTTTACGTGACGGCCAAGCGTTTGAGATGATCTATAAGAAGATGACGTGATGGTATACCATTGCAGCGGGTATTGCAAAACTTGGCGGATTGATGTGCATGTTTCGGCCGTGAATCCTTCAACGTCGAGATGGATCTCGGGCTGGTGCGGGTGGGCATTCGTGCCATAATATGTAAAGTCGACAACCTGACTAGAAAGTGACTAGTCCCTTAGTATCTCATATGCTATGTTGTGGACAAGTCGAGTTCTGGACAAGAGGAATATCTGTAGGAACAGGTTGTCCAAAAGTAGGTAGGCATCTGTAGCACGATGATACCCGCTCAGCCGAAGATTGCCGACTTTTCCCCGGGGAGAGATCTGTCAACAGCTACGGCAAGCGCAATTGTTCAAGCACAACGAGATCATTTGATATCTCGGAACCGCGTTCCTTTCACGCGACTCTGTTTAGCATATTGATGCGCTAGCTCCCGTACGCTTGTATGGTCGATCTAGATGAGGTCGCACTAGTCGGTGCTTCGACATTCCTGCGGCTACTGATTCTAGCAACTAACTCCGTCCTTGATCCTGGCTCTTACCATGGCGAGGTGGCTTTGCACCGAATCTCGCCATTTGAGTGTCTCTATGATCTGACAGCCTGGGTCGTCGATGTCGTGCACTTCTTGTGGTACAACAGTCATGGTGTCCACGGTGGCATCATTATCTTGATCACGCAAAGCTATCTACCTTTGCGACTGGCCCTGAACATACCCAGCATGTTACATGGATACAAAATCTTGCGACTTGAGGACTCGTACTGGACAAAAGCTTTCGCAGTATCGTATCTGCTCTGCTGGATNTTCTGCAAAATCTACCCGATGCGCTCACAGCAACTCACTGTCGCTGAGACCGATCGCATTCGTCGCAAAGTCACCAATCCTGTCTTCTTTGGCCTTTCGCATTGTCTTGCTTGCTTTGCTGTGTTTAGCGACGGGCTGGAAGCTGCTCTCTGGTCTTGGTTCGGTGTTTTGGTTATTGCTGGCTTTGCGCTCGCCATCTCGCCTACACCTTCCCAGATCAATCCCCAGAGAAACCCAGCTTTTGAAACTGTTCTCCAGGTCTGCTTTCATCTTGTTTGTCTTGCAATCCTATGGCTGTTTGAGTATTCGCCCACCTCATTGAGCCTCAAAGTCAGGNNGGATCAGAGCTGGCGTGACAGTCGCGTTCTTATGGTGATGGCGGTCCTGCAATTCGATGCGGCTGTGGTTTTTCTTGTTGCAGCTAGAGCTGATCGATGGTCGTTGTTGAGATTTGCGCTCGTGGGTGCGAGTCTGGTCGGCATGGCGTATATTTATTACGTTGAGCTTTATGCTTTGGTAGAAGGCACAAGAGCTCTGCTCTCGCAAGCAGGATCTGTAGACTAGAGGAAAGACTCATAGATCAGACAAAGTCATGTTCATGCTCAGTTGCCTGACAGATTTGGAGAAAAGATCGATGCTTCAGACAAAACGGAAACGCCTTGAACGCGTCGCGACGCGCCCTTCAACGTCATAACAGCAATGCCAAGTCTTCTTCAATTGGACAGGGTGTCTATGCTAACAAGCAATTTCGAGGCCGATGAGCATGGAACAGCAGAACCACAGCAAATTATGATCTTCTTGAAGGCTCTACGGCTAAACAAAGTGCTTTAAATATGGTCAACAACATCGGTTTGGCCTATTTTCCCCCTGATGCTGAGGTAGAGCTGAAAATTGAAAAGATTCATTGTTGCTGTGATATCTAGATGCCAGTCTTACGTTTCTGTAGCAGCTTCAAACAGAAGAGCGACGATAAACAGAATATCCTGTTGCAGTCACTTTTTGGCCTAATAATCTTCAGGGATGTTCTTCTACTATCTATCATCATATCTCGCCAGGACTCGCATATAATGACTTGGCCTGGCTATGCAAACAATGGGTTCAACTGAGTCTGCCGGGCGGTGAGGGTGACGACAGCATCAACCGTAAGCGCAAGCCGACCATTTGGCAAAGCTGGGGTAGTGGGGCGGAACGGAAATGCCGAGACACATTCCCGTGATATCGGAGCATACAGTTAATTGTCCAGTGTTTCCATGCCGAATCGCCGAAAAGAGTGCTTTGAACGTAGTTGTCTCCTCTCATTCGACGGCCGTCGATAGTTGTGCGATCCAGAGCACATAACCACATTTATCCGGCATAAACTAGGCGGTCAAACATAACGCTTTGCCGAGGACGTGCATCATTACATCATTGACGTTCATGCCTATTTGACACTTGCTCCCATTCTGCTCCTGACAATCAGTTCCTTGATCTTGCTGGTCCGAAACTCGACGCCAACGCCAAGTTCATTATCATGCAGCTGAAACGAGATGCGCAAGGCCGCGAGGTCGTTCCTATCATAATCGACAACGTTGAGCAGCCATTCGACACCGATCGTATTCTCCCAGTCAAGAATTCCGTCTCTGGAGATAATGTCCATTACTATGCCAGCGCGGATACAGAAATATGTGGTCGTGCATGTGATGCAGCTTGGAACGCCTTCCGGACTTGGAGAAATGCGACAATAGTAGAGCGTCGGGGGCTCTTGTTGAAGGTTGCGGATCTCTACAAGAAACGTCTGGACGAGCTTGTACAAGCTCAGATGAAGGAGACTGCGTGTACTGAAGGATGGGCAAAATTCAACGTTCTTGCTGCGACCAACTATATCAACGAATCCGCAGCGTGTGTTAGCAGTGTCAAAGGAACTATTCCTCCCACTGACAAGCCGGACACCATGACTTTTGTCTACAAGGAACCTATCGGACCAGTCCTCGTCATTCCGCCCTGGAATGCGGCTATCGTGTTGTCGACAAGAGCTATCAGCTCTGCAATTGTCACTGGCTGCACTGTGGTGCTCAAATGCTCCGAGATGTCACCACTGACTCATACAATTCTCGTCGACATCTTCCGCGAAGCTGGTTGCCCTCCTGGTGTCCTCAACAGTCTTCAAACCTCACGCCAGGACGCAGCAGCGGTGACCGAGAGTTTGATCGCGAACGAACACATCCGCAAGGTCGAGTTCATAGGAAGCGCTGCTGTGGGCCGGATCATCTCAGCAACAGCCGCCAAATACCTCAAACCGACGATCTTGGAGTTGGGTGGAAAGTGCCCTGCAATAGTGTTGGACGATGCAGATCTGGCAAAGGCCGCTCGTCTTTGCGCTCAGGGTGCCATCAGAAACCATGGTCAGATCTGCTTCAGCACAGAACGAATTATTGTGCTACGCAGTGTCGCAGATGATTTCATCAAGATTTTGGTTGAAGAGGTTCAGAAAACGCCAGCTGAATCTGCAGTCTCAGAGTCTATTGCACAAAACGCTGCCAGCATTCTCAAAGATGCAAAAGACAAAGGGGCAAAGTTCCTTTGTGGAGACGGACAGCTCCAGGACAATTGCTCCATTGCAAACACACTAGTACTTGTTGACCCCAAGACATCTCCAGATCATCTCAGAATCGTTGATGAGGAGACTTTCGGACCAAGCGCAAGTGTCTACATTGTCGAAGACGATGCCGAAGCTATCAGAATCGCCAATCGCAGTGCGTATGGACTGAATGCCGCGATACACACCCGAAACCTCGAGCGAGCAATCAAGATGGGTAGACAACTTGAATATGGCCAGGTGCACACTAACTCATCCACCGTCTATATCAGTCGTAAGTACTGCACTTGTACGGTTTTAAAACTTGTTACTGATTCATACACAGCAACCGGACCTCAAGGAGGTGTCAAGNNGGGGAGTGGTTGGGGCACGCAGAATGCTTCGTGGGGTCTTGATCTATACTACAACACCAAGCAGATCAGTTGGCACGGCGAGGACAGTGGTAACTAAAAACAGTTTGTGCATCTGAGCTTGTGGTTGACACGAGGTTTTTGTCGGTATTCTGCTTCAAGAATAGGCAGAAAAGGATCTACGATATAACAATATGATGACGAAAACGATAACTGACTCCATGACTTTGTGACCAGTGACTGTCATCACCAGGTCAAAACAGCTTTCACAGTCTTGCCCGATTCGACGTCGTCGAGTGCACGCTGAAACTCATTTACTTTGTAAAAGGTCGTAACCTTGTGCAGAGGTAGTCTTCCGAGCGAGTGCTCCTTCAGAAGCAATGGAGCCATCTAGAAAGCAATTAGCGTGTATCTGACAGTATGGTTGCTGAGATTCACCTTCTGAGGATCCGAATCGCCCTGATGACTGCCGACATATTGCGTGCCCTTGACGAAATGCTTATGCACATCTATGCTAATGTGTGTATCTGCGTTAGAGCCTACAGAGCAAGCTTTCCCTCGGGTTCCCAGAGAGTCAATCATTGTTTCGATAATCTTTGCAACCCCGGAGCAATCAAGCGCTTTCTCAACGCCATTCGTGCCGCACAACTCCCGAATCTGCTCTGCCACGTCTCCTTCTGAACTGTTGATAGTGGCGGTCGCTCCTAGCTCTTTCGCAAGCTCAAGACGTGATGGCTGGATGTCGACCGCGATAATCTCTCTTGCTTGTCGAAGCTTGCATGCCATGATCGCATATAGTCCAAGAGAGCCTACACCAAAGACTGCTACGGTCGACCCTGGCTGTACATCAAGCGTGTTGAAGATTGCGCCCACTCCAGTCTCCATGCTGCAGCCCAGCGTTGCAAAAAGGTCCAAAGGAGTGTCTGAAGGAACCTTGACTAGACTGGATCCATTGACGATTGCCAGGCTAGAGAATGAGCTTTGACCGAAGAAGTTGCTGAATAGAGCTTTTCCATCTGGTAGAGTCAAAGGACTGGAGCCATCTTGTCGTTTGCCACTAAAGTTGAGCGCGAGTATCTTTTCGCAGTACGCTCGATTTCCAGAACAACATTGTTTGCAGGTTCGACAGATAGAGTAACTGAGCAAGACTTTGTCGCTGGGCTGGATCCCTGTCACGTTTTCGCCTACTTCTAGCACAGTGCCCGCACCTGNTATATGTCAGACACATTCTTGTGATGCACACTAGATTGACACACCTTCGTGCCCAAAGACAGCAGGAGTTTGCACTGGACGATGACCAGCTGCACAGTGTAAATCTGTGCGACAGATACCTGAGGCTTCAATCTTGACGAGAGCTTCATCAGACCGTATATCGTCAACAATGACATTCTCGAAGGTGAAAGGCCCTCCCAGCTCTCTTACGATGAGCGCACGAGCATTCTGCGGCATAGTAAAGATGAATTTGGAGAAAGACTATGCGAAGAACAGAGGGCTTGCGACCAAAGGAAAGATTGCGCGTGTATCCGACTCAGTGCCGAGCCTGGCACCCGTGTTAGTACAGTCCTGATCTGCAGATCGCTGCTGTCCATCATGACGAGATTCGACTCCGCATGTCCCGCCAGATCCACATTCGCGGGGCCAATTGTCATGACCCCACTCTTCTCTTTCCAGAGCTTTGTGACTGCCGTTTTCTAACAACCGAATGAATACAGGCTAAGAGACAGAAGCCAGGCGAGGATAGCCTTTTCCTGTTCAAGACGACTTTTAGAGTGCGTTGTTTCTGAGTCTGCGGTACTTCATCAATCACTTCAGTCACTTCGACCCTGGCATCACGAAATCGATTAGGCGCATAAACATCTTGGTCTTGTTGATCGATTCTTGAGCAAAATGGCAACGAGAAACTCTCAGTTCTCAGTCGCAATTGTTGGGGGAGGTGTCGCTGGTATGACACTGACCATCGCTCTTGCTAAGCGAGGCATCGATGTCCGAATCTATGAGCAAGCACCACAATTCACTGAGATTGGCGCTGGAATCGCCTTCTCTCCTAACGCAAAGCAAGCGATGAANAAGTGTGACCCGGCTGTCCATGAAGCCTACCTCCGTGTCGCAACATCAAGCGGTTCGCCTGAGAAAATCAACACGTGGTATGACTTCGTCGATGGGTACAGCGACAAGGACACCGACCAGTGGCTTTTTGATGTTACTCGAGATGCACCGGCTGATGGCTGTCACCGGGCGCATTTCCTGGAAGAGATGATCAAGCTGGTCCCTGATGGAATTGCACATTTCAACAAGCATCTCGACGAGATCACTGACTATGGGCGATCCAGCCCTCTCACGTTGAATTTCTCAGACGGAACAAGTGCGGAGGCTGATATAGGTAAGACATTCTATGCCAAAGGTATCAAATCAGCAACTCGCTAACAAACGGTAGTCATCGGTAGCGATGGGATCAAGTCAAGCGTTCGTGGAATGCTATTTGGAAAAGATGCTTCTGAAGCCAAGCCTACCTACACACATCGATATGCATACCGAGGCTTGCTGAAGATGGAAAATGCTATCAAAGCACTGGGGAAAGACTTGGCGACTAACAGGACAATGCACATGGGTCAGGATGGTCATGTCTTGACTTTCCCCGTAGCACACGGCAAGATCTTGAACGTGGTTGCTTTCAAATACGATCCGGATGATTGGACAGACACGAGACTCGTAGTGCCGACCACCAGAGAGGATGCTAGACGAGACTACAAGGACTGGGGTGGTAAGGTCAGGGCACTTGTCGACCTTCTGGAAGACAAGCTTGACAAATGGGCCATCTTTGATCTGGGCGATCATCCAGTCTCGACATATGCTAAAGGACGAGTGGGCATTATCGGTGATGCTGCCCATGCGACAGGACCTCACCATGGAGCTGGAGCGGGCATTTGCATCGAAGACAGCGCAATCTTGGCTGAACTACTTGATCTGGCATGGAATACGCTTGAAGAAGGATCTGCCCGGGTTACGAAACCAGAGGCCTTGGAAAAAGCCTTGGAGGTGTTCGATGCAGTGAGACGCGAGCGGACACAATGGTTGGTGCAAAGCAGTCGAGAGAGCGTGGAATTGTATGAGTGGAGAGATCGCCTGTGCAAACGTGATCCAGCGAGAATCAAAGAGCAAATCTTGTGGCGGAATCATAAGATCTGGAGGGTAGACATTGACGATATGGTTGCGGAAGCCAACAGGAAGCTTGAAGAGCTCATCATGTAAAATCATAGAATCATTATTTGCTAAAGTAAAGGTCGAGAAGAACTCGAGAGGTCTTTCTTGTTACTGGAGTTATGTGTCTCTGCGCAAAGCATGTCTTTATCTCACTTGCAAACCACAGTAGTCTTGTCATCTGGTCTCTGTAGTTCAGCCTCGAGGCGCAGCCCATAGTCGATTTGTTGCATGTCACCATGAATGACTGGAGGGAGGATGCCTAGCTTTTGTGCTTCGTCCACCGTGAAGGTCTCAAACTCGTCAACCTCGTCGATGACTCCCAAGCCTTGAGGAGGGCAAACGAGATTCAGGCCGTAGTAGATAGAAAAGCTGACCACAAAGCCTAGCGGGAAAGCAAGGTAGTAGAGTCTTGTGCAAGCGGTTGGAACACTAATGCCAGGATTGACTGCATGAAGCAGCCCAGGAATAAGATAGCTCCAACCGCAAATCCAGGCTGCAAAGCTTCGCCAGTTGACACCGTTCCAGANAAAGAAGATGCCATCCTCTTCACCGTGGTAGAGATCCGAGAGCTTTAGCTTTCTTCCTCTTACCACCCAGTAGTCGCAGATCATGACTCCGGTCATGGGTCCGAGGAACACACTGTAAGCAGAAAGAACGCTGATGAAAGTTGATGCGGATGCAAGCAGTTGCCAAGGGCATAGGGCAATACTGATGATAAGGCCGATATATGCCCCACGTCTGATGTTGATATAGCTGGGGAAGAGTCCAGCTATATCCATACCAGCCGAGAAGGCATTGTCAATGGTGTTGATTGCCAGTTGCGACGTGACCAAGCCGCAGCCAGCGAAGAAGGCGGCTGCGCGCGATTTGGCATTGTAGTCAGTATCCAACCATTTCTGGACAATGTCCGGTGGGTTCCTGTGTAATGATCAGAGCACGGTCTTATCAGCATATGCTCCAACTTACCAAAGCGCTTCTCCATATATCTTTTGCGTAGCTGAGGATGTCAGGCATCCGAAAAGAGGCATGATGATGCCGAGACCCATGATCGAGATCCATTGACCAAACACTTGGTCGCCAGGACGTCGTGCGAAGCGAGAGTAGTCCATCTGATTGACAAGACCAGCGGCGATATTGCCAATGACAGTTGTGACGCTCAGCGTGATATTCCAGCCCAGCTCCTCGCTGGTTTTCGTGGATGCTGCCTGATTGAGCAGGGGNNGACCAGCACCGTGCGCTGCAGACAACGCCCAGATTGTCATACATAACAACGTGATGCCCGAAACAATAGTCATCCACAAAACGATATGTTTCATGCCTTCGGGCCTGATGTATATGATGGGTGCCATGATGACGTTGAACAGCACCCAACCGATGAACTGTTTCGTATCCAGATTCGCGCTGGCCGGGAAGTGGTTCTTCATGTGCTGGAAACTTGGGAAAATGGCAGCGAGTACGTTTTGAACACAGAGTCCGCCGGTCCATGACTGCACGGCGAACCAGACCAGACTAAGGACGATGCGCTGTATTAACGCTACGTATTGTCCTTTGACGCCCCAGACATATCGGGACACAACACAGAAGCCGATATGCCAGGTAGCGCCAACGTAACCATTGGCAATCGCTACCATAGCAATTATGATCTTGCCGATGATGATGGCAACGATCGCTTGCCAAACAGAGATGCCGGTAGCTACGAGAGAACCACCGAGCTGCCAATTGGAAAGAGCAATTTGATTGATTGCCCAGAATGAGATGANAGCTAATACTCTCGGTCAATCTCATGAGAGCAGACGTCGTACGAAAGGAACTTACGCCCATCGAGTCCAAGTACGTCTATGCGGAGGTAAGGGGCGGATGTCGTCGTTGATCCACACATTGGAGATGTGGTCCTCGTGCTCTGGCACCTTCAGATGCCTTGAGAGAGTTTTGAGTGCCATGGCGATGACTCCTGATTTCGTAAGAAGAATGCTCCCTTACTTACTATATCAGCAGCCGGAGGTATTTGACCTTCACAAGAAGAGTGGAGGGGTGATAAGGGATCCCGGCGGGGCAGTGCATGGCTGTTCGCCTGGCAGGGAAGAAGGCGATGTAATTGGTGAAGTCGCCAGCTTATCGCTTTTTGCGCTTAAGGTTTGTGAGTTCGTGAAGTCGGGTGCAAGGTCGTTCGTGTGAACAAGCATTATTGAGGCAATTCATCAAGACATGTTATCGCGGTCGCTGCTACTCAATGGAGTCTAACAATGTGGGGTCTGCTGCAAATTCCGCCGTCGGCCAAGCTGTTTGCGGCACTTTCAGCGACGACCTGCAAATCCGTTGCCTATCTCTCTCTGACAACCCCGCTCCTGCTGCAGCGGCCGCGACCAATTCGTTTGATCCGCTGATACTGGCTTCGGCGAAGGCTCACCGAGTTGATTGTCTTATCAGTAACCCCAACATACTATTGCCCCGCCGGACGAGAATTGGGGCTGAGTCCTGCATTGCTGTCGGTACGAGAAGCACAAGATTGTCGGACTGATATATCTTCGAGATCAAGAAGACCGTCCTGACTTTCCACTTCGACCAGCTTGAGCTCGACCTTTGGTAGTTCAGACACAACATGGGCTCTCAAACAAGAGGCAAAAGCATTCGCATTGGTGTAGATGTGGGTGGCACCAACACTGATGCCGTCGCCATCGATACATCACAGCAACACACCGAGAGTCGAGGTCTTCTTGCACACTTCAAAACACCAACAACGACCGATGTCACCAAAGGCATTGAGACCGCTATAGGTACGATACTCCAAACCTCGGAGCTCTCAACGTCGGACATCGTTAGTGTAACTGTTGGCACTACCCACTTCATCAATGCAGCGATCGAACATGATGCGCGTCGATTGAACAAAGTGGCCGTCATTCGCCTTTCCAAGAGCTTCCTTCGCGAGGTTCCTCCTTTCTCGGACTTCCCACCTGGACTGGCAGCTATCATCAATGGATACGTAGGCTATGTTGATGGCGGCCTTCACATTGACGGCTCTCAAGAGTCTCCGATCATAGAATCTCAGGTTATCGAGAGATGTGCTGAGATCAAAGCTCTGGGTTTGTCGTCTGTGGTAATTGCTGGAGTCTTCTCCCCTATCGATGAGATCTTCCAGCAAGAGGAGCAAGTCAGGAAGATCGTGCTCAGAGAGCTGCCCGGTGTTGAGGTTGTATGCTCGCACGAGGTTGCAAACATCGGCTTCCTTGAGCGGGAGAATGCCAGCATTTTGAACGCAGCTATCCTGGATTACGCCAAACGGACAGTGAGCGGATTCCGTCGTGCGATGATATCATTGAAGTTGAGCTGCCGGCTATTTCTCACCCAGAATGATGGCACACTGCTCGACTCCGCATCCGCTGCCAAATTCCCAATTCGCACATTTGCATCAGGCATGACAAACTCGATGCGTGGTGCTGCTTACCTGGCTGCTCACGATACCCGAAAGTCCTCGGCCATTGTCATAGACATTGGTGGAACGACAAGTGACGTCGGAGTCTTGCTGCCTTCTGGTCTACCTCGACAAGCTGCCGCATATGTTACTGTTGCTGGAGTACGAATGAACTACGCGATGCCACATTTGCACAGCATAGGTCTCGGTGGAGGTACCATGGTGCGAAAACATGCTGATGACAAGATCATCGTTGGTCCTGATTCAGTCGGACACTATCTCACACGAGATGCCTTGGTTTTCGGAGGCGACATCTTGACAACATCTGACATTGCCGTCGCTGCAGGCAAGGCCAAGATGGGCGATAGCACGCTTGTCAAGAACTTGGATGCCAAGGAGGTCGCGGATGCACAATACAGTATCAAAGCCCTACTAGAGAGGGCCATCGATGTGATAAAGACCTCGCCTGACCCGATGCCTGTTCTGTTGGTAGGAGGTGGTGCAGTCATTGCCCCAACTGCCCTTTCGGGTGCTTCCGAGCTCACACTGCCCCCATTCCATGACGTTGCAAATGCTGTCGGTGCAGCAATATCCAAGGTTGGAGGCGTTGTCGACACGATTCAAGATGTGTCAGGTCAGACCTTTGAGCAAGCCGAACAAAAAGCCAAGCAGATTGCGATACAACGTGCGATCGATGCTGGTGCTCTCGAGGACAGCATCATGATCGCAGAGGTTGAGAGCTTGCCAGTCTCATATGTCGCCAATCAACTGAGAACGATAGTGAAGGCCGTTGGCGAGCTCGACATCAAGGCACAGTCGCACACCAACTTGGAGGAGGACTATGACGGCTTTGACTCTGAGTATGCAGAAGAAGGCACCAAACAGGTTGCTTATAAAACTGTTCAAGTGCCGCAAGTTGATCCGAAGAACTACATCCCCACGATAATGGAGAACGAGGTGACTGGCAATGCGGAGTGGCTGCTGTCTGAGACAGACATTGACTTTATATCCNNAAAGGTAAGGCTCGCCCATGTCGTTGACAGCTGATCACGATCTGATACTCTCATAGGTTGTTATGTCTTGGGCTGCGCGGGAGGTGGATCGACGGGAGCCTCGCGTCTGCAACTTCGCGAGATGCTGCGTCAGGGGCACAAGATGCGCGTTATAGACGTTNNTTCTGCACTCCCAGAAGATGCATTGATCTACTGGGGAGGTCATATGGGCTCTCCAGCAGTTTCGGTCGAGCGCCTTCAATCTCTGGAAACAGTCGGTGCTTTCAATGAGCTCATGGACTATCTACACCACGACAAGCTGGACGCAGTTATGGGTCTTGAGATAGGTGGTGCCAACGGCATGGAGCCTTTGCTTGTGGGATCGTCCCGTTTCTTCGATTGTCCCGTCATCGACGCCGATTTCATGGGTCGTGCCTACCCCACTTACTGGCAGACCACTTTGGCTGTCCACTATCCAGGTGAACTCGTACCATGTGTCATCGACTCTGGCGACGGAAAGACGATTCTGATGACAAAGGCCCCGAATGACGAGATCGTGGATCGAGCCTTGCGTGCCTCATGTGCCGAGATGGGTTCGCGCGTAGGTATGGCAGCAAAGCCAACGACAACTGACAAAGTACGATCCTCTGGTGTTTTGAATACAATGTCGCTGGCTTGGCGCATTGGCAGGTGTATCTCTTTGGCAGAGGCCAACAACACAATGTCTACTGTTGCAGAAGCGATAGTGAACGAGGCTGGCGGGACTAAGAGTGCCCGCATCTTGTTCCGTGGCAAAATCACCCAAGTTGAACGTCGAGTATACAAGGGCCATTCTCATGGCTCGATTACAATCAGCGGAACAGAAGAAGATGAAGAGAGCGCCGCTAACGCTGATCGGATGTCTGCCATGAGAGTTGGTGGTACTCTGAAGATCCCCTTCAAGAACGAGAACATTTATGCCGAATACACATCGGAGTCGGGAGAGAAAGAGTATCTTGCACTTGTTCCAGATCTCATTGCCGTTCTAGACTCTGGCTCTGGATGTGCTTTGGGCGTGCCTGAGTTCAAGTATGGATACTACGTTACCGTCATCGGCATCACCTGTTCGCCACTCTGGACCGATACACCTGAAGGTATCAAGATTGGTGGGCCAGGTGCATTTGGATACGATCTTGAGTACAAAGCTCTGGGAGAATACGTCAAACCGAGGAGTGTCATTGAAGAATATAGAACATGATGGGACAGAGGATAGATTGATTCAAACGTGTACTGCTTCGATCACACGTTTGTGACACACTTAAAATGTACTACATCGGTCAATGAGGCTATCACCTTCTCCAGCAATTTCCCTTCAAGGACCATCACCGTTAGAGACACTCGCGGTTATGGAGCCATCAGGCTTTTTGATCGACGAATGAGAGTAGAGCCGTTCCTCCTTGAGCGTCTTCCACCGGGTCCATCCAGAAGCAATCATGGAATTGTTGGATAATGACTATTCAAACAACGAAACACAACAATCATTGATGCCGTCGCACTGGGCATAACGAGCAGAAGCGCACGCTCCACTACAGCAAAGGTCGGGGCGGCTGAAATCGCAAGTCCCTCCATCTGGGGTACATGTCTGGAACACAAGAGAGGTAGTCGTCGAGGTGGTGGTGATGACGGACGTTTCCAAAGTCGTACTTTGTGTTTGAACGGTATAAAGCTCTTGGACAGTCGAAGTCGCAGTGATGTTGGGTCCAGAGAGTGTGAGTTGTTGTGCTAGAGTACTAGTCGTTGTCGATATCGGAATTCTGCTCTGGATGCAGGAACAGCCGGCCGATATGAGAGGGGCGGAGATCGTTGCAACACGAGATGCGAACGGAATAGCTGTGACTGCCGGCGATTCTGGGGCAGCGTCACGCGGTACAAAATTGAAATTAGTGTCCACGTATGAGGTTGTTGTTGCGGTGACAGTCTCCACGTCAAGCTCTGTCCTACAGCGTGTGTCAGCAAATGCTTGACCATGCTTTGATGCGTGGGTATAGTACTTACGACACCTCAGTGATAGTTGCGTCAGGAAGCTGTTCTGTGATCGTAGACGACAACGTCAAGGTTCTGCAACTTGCTTTAGTATCGAACCATCAGATCGGACCGGGTTTGCTCTCTTACGCTGTGACATTGGTCACTCTGTAGGCAGTAGAAGTCGAATAAGCAGTCTCTGTGATAGCTGGAATCTCAAGATAAGAGCTGCAGAAAGCATTTGCCTCAGACACATAAGAATCATCAGTGAACACACTGAGCGCTGGATCATCGAAAGAGCAGCCGTCCGTCGAAACTGGCAAGGGCGCGGAGGAAGTTGTGATCGGCATTGAAGAATTGCTGACGGGCAGAGTAGTGCTCGAGTTTGTCCTTGAGCTTGAGCTTGAGCTTGTGATAGCGATCGAAGGACTGGTAGTGCGAGAAGAGGTGCTCGACACTGTGTTTGAGCTCAAAGTGGAGCTCGACCTGGTAGAGGAAATTGAAGGATCGGGCACAGATACGTAAGAACTCGAGCTGGACTAAGGGCATAGATCGATAGTTGACCAGGATGTAATTGTGATGGTCTTCACTGTTTCGTTGTATGCTGACACTGTTGGCGCTGTCAATAACGAGACAAGAGCAAGACCCAAAGAGGTACGCATCGTGTTGGAGACTTAGATCGGACAGGTGTGATGACTCCATCTATGATGGAGCAGGCGGTATTTATGATCATTATAGACCTTGTGATGATTTAGATTCAGATCCCACCGTCGACCTTTTTCCTTAGGACACTCAAGCTGCTTTCTAACCGTTATGCTAAAGTTACGTTTTCTCGGTCAAATCCGAGACCGATGCATTTGATTCAGATCCTTAGGGGTCAAACGCTTATGTTGAATCGCTGGCCAGCCACTAAATCTAATGTTTTGGGGCTGTTATTTACTGCACCTCCAACCAGTATCGCAATCTCTTCTAACGTCCCGACCAATGCTGACACTGGGACGCTGCACAATCCCTGCAGGGCGAAGGGTCTGTCAATGTCAATCAGCAGTGCGGCTCAAATCCTTCGGCTCTAGCCCATAACGGTCTTCAGCTTGAAACGGTTTTCAGCTCTCCAAACACTCTCAGCTCGTCTGAGGACATTATTGAGACGCGAACGGTATTCAGCTCGAGGTTCTATAGGAATTTACAGTCCTCAAGCGGCTGTGTTTAACGAAGAATACAAGCCAAAATCCTGATCAGGCTAGCCTACGTACAATATCTTCCGAGCTTCGGAAACTTCATTTTCCTCTCGTGTCCCGGTGTTGCAAGATACTGCTGTCTGCTTTGTTTCAAGCTCTACCAAGATTTTGCAAGGTGTCAAATCATCTTGGTAGATCCTACGAGTGCCTGGCGAGCAAGAGAAGTGACGAGTTCAAGAAATGGGCAGTAATGCCGACACACGATGTTTGCGACCATCTGTCGCAAAACATCGAACACTGAGGAGCTAATGACAACAGCGATATCTATACCAACAATGATACTGCAAATCAGTCTAGAGTGTGCTATACGAGAGATAGGCTTTAGGACCACGGTCAATCCGGCGGTGCTGCTGTCGACCCCAGATTCCCAGAAATTCGGAGATGGGCTACCACCAAATCAAACTCCGAGATTTGCGACATATATCTTTCATGGACAGCCACCACTGACCTCCAGCGCGAAATCATGCTGGGAATAATGCAGACGTCTTAGATCTTATCACCGGCAAGACAGATCTCTAACAATGCATCCGGCAGATCCCTTTGCTCATACTCACCGTCATGCTTAATTCGACGCAACCACCGACGAGGTTTCGCAAGCATGAATCATGCTCCTGTGAAACGCGCTCCGAGCAATGGAATATCGGTCGTGGTTGTAGGAGGAGGTGTTGGTGGTTTGATGACCGCTCTCGAATGTTAGCGCATCGGCTGCTCGGTTCGTGTTCTTGAGAGATTCAGACAGAATATAACATCTGGTATGCGACTATTTGAAGGCTGATTATTCAATNNAGCTGACATCCACACAGGTGACTCTTTCAGCATCGGGCCATCAGCTATCAGTGGCTTCAAGAACTGGCCGTTCCCAAGAGCAAGGAATGCCAAGATTGCTTACGACCCTCTTGTCTCGTTTTATCACATCAATGGGGAACGATTCGCCGGCCCTAAGGACTTTTCCAAGATGCTTTACTCTGAGGATGCCGACAGAGTCTATCGTCATTCTAGACCAAGGTTTCACTCTATGCTACTCGAGCAGCTGCGCCAGATTGGTGTTGAGATCGAGTATGACTGCGAAGTCTATGAGTATTTCGAGGCAGCCGATGACAGTCGTGCAGGAGTGGTTCTTCGGAACGGCTCTCAGGTCTCAGGTGACCTTGTTGTGGCAGCAGATGGTCTCCGAAGCAAGTCATGGCCATTAATAGCTGGAAANGAAGTGCCTGCTCGCAGCAGTGGTGACGCTCTCTTCCGAGTGGCTTATCCTGTCGAGCTAGCACTTGCTGATTCAGAAATCGCTAATCACTTCCGACTGCTAGCAGACGGTAGATCGACAGTTGAGCTGTGGCGTGGAGACGGGGTGCAAGCAGCTTTCTAGAGAAATCAACACGAGATGAGCTGGTCTTTGTCACATCCCGTAAGTACTCTTATGCCTTTGACGAGGTGCATGACTGTTCTCGCTAACAACTATCAGGATGATGGCGAGTCACAAGAGTCCTAGTCTTCGCAAGTCACCTCCTCAGACGTCTTACAATATACCGCCACCATCCCTGAATGGCCCCAGATAGCGGACAGGGTGATCAAAACAACTCCGCCGGGCACGATCATTGACTGGAAACTCATATGGCCTGATCCTCAACCAAACTAGACTTCACCTGCTAGACGTGTGATCCAACTCGGTGATGCCGCGCACGCCTTNTTGCCCAATTCTGGCAACGGTGGAACACAAGCAATGGAAGACGCCATCTCACTTGCCACTTACATTGCGGTGGCAGGTGATAGCCGGTCCATTTCAATTGCCATGAGAATACACAATCTTCTTTGGTTTGAGCGTGTCTTATGCCTACAAGCGTTTGGTGTGGTCAATCGTGAGAAAGCTCAAGGCAAAGCATCCAATGGAGGTAGACAGGATTCAAAGATCGCATCTAAAAGGAAGCATTCCTAGGTCGGTCGATGGATTTTGCGTCATGATCCAGCACAGTACGCTCTAGAAAATTATCGCAAAGCTGCTACGCAGTTGGAAAACGGCACCTCATTCAAGAACACAAATGTTCCGCCAGGAATGGTTTACATACCATGGACCATAGACAATCTGTTAGAAGCACATGCTAAGGGCGAGCCAACAGTACTCGACGGCGACTGGTCATGAAACGAGCTACACTGCTCATGTTCTTGGAGAATGGCGACTATTTACGATAGATAACTTCGGAAAAGTCTGAGTTATTGGAAGGACTCGCTTCTATTCTCATTGCAGAGTGATACTCACAGGGCCTGTCCTTCTAATTCAGTGATCAAGGTCGCATCCGTCCTCGAGCTTACGCGGTGCCTGTCTTGTACAAAACCTGCAGATCACATTGGACGATGATAAGTCTGAAGTAGAAGACTGTGAAGTGGATTTTTGGAGCAGTAGTCGTAGAGGTTTTGTTGGGTCCAGCGAGTGTAAGCTGTTACTCCACCATGTGTAAGACCAAGTATTTCATTACCCGAATAGCTTCGGATGAGGTCCGTAAAGACTATAGTACAGTCCGGTCGAATACCGAAGACTTGCGGACTCCAGTGTGGGGCTGTCGGTGACCTTCCGATCGCGCGGAGTAAGAGCCTGGAGGACCCCGAGATGTGATCAACAGCCGAACAGTTTCCGATATGGCAGAATAGCCTTATTGTTTTGTCAACGCAAGCGGGATCGGCTTGAGGCATCTTCAAGGAATTGGTTCTATAAGAATATCGCTGCTTCCGATATTATCGCGTGCTCATCGCTCCTCTGCATCAGTTCGTCACTCAGCTTATGCCATAAAACACGAACGCCTTGACCACATTCAACTATATTCATCTCCAACCGCTCAGCCCGCTCGACCATCCAGCATGTTGACCAATGGAGCAAGTTTCACGGTCTCGAATCCGTGGCGAGACAGGATCCTGAGAGGCGAAGTTTGCTCAGTCATGTCTTGCAAGTTCTTCGTCAGCAACGAGGTCGCCATGATGGTCAAGATGGCTGGAATCGACGGCATGTTCATTGATATGGAGCATTCCGTTCTGACGATCCGAGACGTATCGCAACTCATTCTCGCATGCAACTACGTCGGCGTCAGCCCCATTGTTCGCATCCCGTCTAAATCACATTGGCAACTCAGCCGGATCCTGGACGCTGGTGCAGCTGCTGTTGTCATCCCTCACTGCGAAACTGTCCAGCATGTCAAGGACATTGTCCGTGATGCCAAATATGCCCCGCTTGGCATTCGTGGATGCGCCAACAATCAACCAATTCTCAACTTTCAGACAGTACCTACACTGGTGCAGAACGATCTACTCAATCGTGAGACCATGGTGATCCCCATGATAGAGACGCCTGGCGCGGTCGAGCTTGCAGACGAGTTCTTCGCCATCGATGGCGTGGACGGTATCCTGGTTGGCTCCAACGATCTCTGCACAGATCTCGGCATTCCAGGTCAATACGATAATCCGCTCTATATACAGTCGGTGGAGAAAATCATTGCTGCTGGCGTCAAGGCGGGTAAGCCTATCGGTATTGGAGGAATTGGAGGACGGCTTGACTTGCTAGAGCGTTTCTTCCAGCTCGGTGCGACATGGTCGCTCAGCGGTGGTGACGGATCAATCTTGCAAGCTGGCATGAACAAGATTGGAAAGGCTTACGCAGAAATCGACGGACGAGTACAAGGGTCTCGCACGAATGGCAAGACGGCACAGTAGCGGGTATGCAAAGTTCAGTATTTCACAAAGAAAATTTTACAACATCATTCTTGAGCGGGCTCATAGTGCTGCATGATTCTGATTAAGACACGATGGAAATTCTTTTCGATTACTGTAGATGACGCCCGGAACGTAGAAGAACTATTCTGACCTTCCTGGTGCCCATCCATGGCGAACATTTGCAGAAAGCGAAGATCGATCCAAGACAGCATACCTTCTGAATATGTGTACCTTCTGAATATATGCCATACAAGTTTGCTGTACGGGAAGCTTAGAACTCTGATGGATCTTGAGCCGGTGCTATCTCAATCATAGAAGTTCCACACAGCTGCATATCGGTGACCAGCAACAACAGTGGCAAGTGGTTGAGAGGAGATAGCCTACTATGTATCGATCGACTACTAGGATAGAAAAAGCGCTCGCGAAGTATCAATTTCAAAGTCGGTAGAATCGACGCATATGCTGTTGTTCATAGTCGATTGCAATGTACTAATATACGTAGTTGTGTGAGATATACCACACTAGTGCTACAATGAGAATGTGTGGACAGTGAATCGTAACTTGCCGACTACCCAATGTATCGGAATCCTTCGGCCTCGTCTGCGTACTGCGCAGTATCTGGACGAGTTCCAGGCGCTGGCGGTCCTCCCTCCCTTCTGTCACGACGAGAGTTCTCCCACCTGATCAAGCCCATGTATACGAATGTGAAAATCATTCCAGCAACAGAGAGCGTAACTTCGACAGTCGCTCCCCGCGTGTATCGGGGTCCTTCTGAAGCAGGGAAGAGGTAACCAGAGCCGATNNACTAGTTGATTATTAGCTTTGATCTTCTGGTGGGAAAGCAAACCACTTACGCGACAGCCTGGGCAAGAGCGACAGCAAGAGGCACGGCGACGGCACGTCGAGACTCGCTGCCGGCGTTGTTGGCGGACCAAGTAACGATCAGTGGAGTGCAGACTGGGGTGACGGTTAGAGAATAATTCTACATGCAAGTTGATGGACACGTACTGTAGTGACCGGTCTCGGCAAGAATCAAAGCCGCAAAGTGAGCAGGCTTGTTGCTGGTGGGAGCACCAAGAAAAGTTGCAAAGCCCACGATTAGGAGCAGCCAACCAAATTGGGTAGGCCAGCCACGGCTGCCGAATCTGTCAGAAAGCTTTGCTGCTATGATCATGCANNCTATTTCTCGGTCAGTTATCTGCTTGCGGGGTGTGAGATGGTTCGAGAACTCAGTAAGACATACAACGGCGGCGGACCCATAAGGTGCCAGTGTGGCAATTTGTGCTGTGGCGCCTTTGAATCCGTTCTCGCTGAGGAGTGTAGGAAGATAGGCACTCAGAGCAGCTCCTGTAATCTGCTGACACATGTTGATGAGCATAGCTGTGGTTGTGTCAGTGTCAGGATTGATAGGAATTGCACAACTGAGCCACTCACGCATGACCTGCGGCCAACGGTACAATGCACCGCGTGCCTGCTTCCAGTTGATCTCCTTGACTTCTGGACCCATGCTCATGAAGCGCTCGTACATCACNNTGCTATGTGTCAGTTGTAAGCCCTTTGAACCGTCTCTTCAATTATGCTCACAGTAGTCTTTTTCTTCAGCCGTGAACCACTTGCAAGATGCGATATCATCTGGCAGCACAATGATCGCGATGATCGCTATCGCTACTGTGGCACCACCCTCGATCATGAAGAGGATGCGCCATGATTCGAGCTTGACGTGAATGAATGAAACGCCATATGCGACAATGCCGTTGACAAAACCACTACACGGTGTCAGTCAAACTCTGTGCTACAAGTGGAGGATTGCCTTACCNNCCAGTGGAGCCATTGCCAGCCAGACAGCAACGCGAGTACCCAACTTTTCCCTCGCGTAAAAGCGTGACAGGAAGACCTGAATCAGAGGGGAGAAACCAGCCTNCTGGGGCCGTGTCAGCAACGTTATATATCCTGCAGCAGCGGGTTCTATACCTCCAAGGCCGATGAAAAACCGGCATGCAAAGGCGCCCGAGTAGTTCTGTACACCAGCAAAACACGTTGCGGCGATACCCCAAAGCAGCGCGCAGAGAGTGAGGACCGAAACCATGCGTGTACGCTTGCCAAGCAGAGCGAAAGGTACCACTATAATTTGTTAACCTGGCTACTCAAGGTGTGACTGCGATTGATACTTACTGAATGGAGCATAGCTCACGTAGTAGAGGGAATTGAGCAGCGCGTAGGTATCGCCGGTGGGATCATGGCCGATATCCTTCATCATGCCGAGTGACTTTGCATTGCCCAGGTTAGACTTGTCCAACGAGGAGGCAAGATAGANCTGCAATTCGGTCAGCGATCAATTCTGGGCCAGGAATGGATATCGCCACGGACTCAATGTTAACAGAGGCATCACGATTAAGTCGAGNNCTGTGAGAGTTAGCGCGCAATCTTCAGACAAAACGTCAAATCCAAGTACCTTGAGCATGGTCTTCTTCATGAATTTGGGATCAAACTCCCGGATGATCACCTCTTGTTGCCCATTCGTGATCGTTTTTGAGGCATCTTCAATGTACGCATTATCAAGCTTTTCGACAGCGGGCAGAGTTCTAGCAGTCATGGCGAAGGCTTGAGTGAAGAAAGCGACACTGGTACTTCTCAAGCTTGGAAATGGGCGACAGACACGAGATATATGTGTCAAAAGCCCGTTGAGTTGTTACCAAGGCTTATGGAGAGCCTGGCCAGTGTTCAGAGCCAAAATTACGCCCCAAACGGCCCACATGGGTATATATCCGGGGCCCCGGACGTAAGAGATCGCGCGTAAGCCGACGCTTACACAGTCTTTTATCGGACCTGCCCCGACAGAGCAATGGTTGTTCCGACGACAAGCTTATACCCCAGCAAAGCTTGACGGACGGTCGGTGCTCGGTACAGTGACCACTCGAGGGGTCGCGGGAAACTCCACACCCCGAATCACTGGAAATGTTTTGGTCAGTACGGATATGCCGGCAACAATGACCTTGGAGTCGCGAGTCATTGTATTGCAAGAGCTTTGAGAGGGTTCTTGAGTTGATGCGATGGGTGAGATCCTTGGGAATCTCCATGAAGCAGCGCGCGATATCACCATGGGAAGTATCACTCAGACCTGCCTACACTTGTGATCAGAAGTTTTTCTGACGGCAAACACACATACTCCGAAGGATCCAGCTACGGTCCAGCTCCGTGGCAAGTCGCGGAGGTGGTGCGAGGCGCCATCACGCCTCCGCTGATGGTGTGGGGAATCTCCACAACCCAGATCTGTCTTTTCCATGAAGAGACCTTGACGATGTTCGGAAGGCACGTCCACATCGATCCAAGCCCTTCAGAAAAGGTCTCCACGTCATGTGCATCTCAACAAAGGACGCCTCAATAAGGGAGTGGAGTAGACCTCACTCCCGCGACGTTCTGGATGGCCGGACTTCTCAGCGCTGGGTGTAGAACGTCCTAGATGGCAAGAACGATCTGCTCGTCATTGATGATTGTTGACAGCGTAGAGGAAGCGCACGGTATGAGTCACTTTGTTTCTCCAAAACTTGTCCTGGAACGCGTCAGTGGGCTCCATCCCTACAACGTGTTCCAGCGAGATGGTAAGCATGATGAGGTTACCCAAGCCGTCCATCCCTAAAGCAAGTTCCCTAGAGGGTGAACTGGTCTGGATGAACTGGAAAATAGATGAGCTCAAGGCCCAAGCCAACATTCACGAGATCGCGCATCTCGGTACTGACATCCTTGGCTGGCCATGCAAGAGCAGTCACTGAAATTAGGAAGGAGGCACAACATTCGATACGCAGGCTCTACCTGAACAATTGCGCAAGAGTACTATGTGAACAAGCTTTAGACAAATATTGATGTTTTCAGACCACATATCTGAAATGGTTCTTGATAGCTCTCTGGGCATCTTCGTCCAAAGCCTGCACCGCCGCTTCATGATTAACATTAATTTCGCCTTGGAGCTTTGTGAACATTCTGTTCTTGCGTTGTAACATGAATCTCAACGTCAAGATGCAAGCCAGAGCAAAGGCCTGGAATGCCAGAAGAATGCCCCATGAGACTTGGAAGGTTGGTTCGTATTCATCGAGCCAGAAATAGTTTGCAAACAAGGAGGCTAAATTCGCTAAGGTGTTAGCAATACCAATGGCAGCGGCTCTTTTGACTGGTGGACGAGGGATCGTCGACGACAACCAGGTGTACGTGGTTGAGTAGATGCCGAAAGTGCCGATGCAGACCAGGAAAGTGAACGCATACCGAGCCCAGTACAAATGAGGCAGGGCAACCAAGAGTACGGTTCCGACCATGGAGATGACGCAAGAGATGCCAGCGGGGATAGATCGGATCTGGCGTTTATCAGCGATCCATGCAAGACCAAGAGCCCAGCAAAAAGCAACAAGGTATGGCGGCGATGTAAGTAGAAGCACAGTTGTGCGGTTCTTGATACCAATCTCCTGGATCAAGGTGGGAAAGAAGTGCGAGTAAGAGATGGAGGCCGTGGTCGCCATCTGAAGCCCAGCAAACAACCAGACGCGATAGTCTTTGGCTGCCCAAGCGATACCACGCCAGATCGATACTTTCTCTTCTCCGAGAACGTCATCACTTCCTGCATCTGCAGCGAGTCGACCTTGAGCAATGATTTTCTCTTCCTCAGTCAACCAGCGAGTGGTCGCAGGATAGTCTGGCAAGACTAACAAAGCGATGCATCCGACACAGACAGTTGCAAGACCTGTGGAGGGCTACAGTTAGTTTATCTTGCTTGACCAGCCGGGTACTGGTGTGAAAAGTACAAACCTTCAAGGATAAACAACCATCTCCAAGCGTGTAGATGACCAACCCCTGCCATACCCCTCAAGATACCAGCAGAGATCAGTCCGGCAAATGCGTTCGACAGAAGAAGACCGCAAATCAAGAGCGCCATTCTGATGCCCAGCTCTTTCTTTGTGTACCAGCACGACAAGAAGTAAATCGCTCCTGGAAAGAAGGGCGATTCAACAAGGCCCAAAATGAACCTTATTGCCAAAAGAGACCCGGGAGAGTTAGCAGCTGCAGTGCAACCACTGACTATTGCCCATAGGATGATACAGCATGGCTTAGATAATGTTAGCTTGAGATCATTGCGAGATATCGGGTGAAGCATACAAGAAAGATTGACGGCCTCAATTTGGTCATGAGTAACGTAGATGGCAGTTGCATGAAGATATAGCCAGCAGAGAAGATCGAGATGGCGGTTTGATAAACAGCGCCATTGACCTTGGTGTCTTTTTGAAGTCCGTAGAGACGAGCTTGAGTGATGGAGTTTCGGTCAAGGTAGTTGAACAGGTAGATGATGACAACCAAAGGCAAGATTCTCTTGTCAATCTTTCTGACAAGCTGGCGTTCTGCTTGTGCGGCATATTCGGGCTCGTATGAACGATAGATGTCCATGATCTTCTCCGGCTTGCCGGTGTCTTCGATCATCTCAGCAATGACAGACTCCTTTCTTGTGATGCTTTGATCAGACTCCATGGTGGCCATGTTTCACAGAGTGTTCAACAGTTTTGCTCTCATTGAAGTCTTGCAATGGAACTTGCATTTATATGTTGGTTCATACGACGGATTAAGCAGTTGCAATACTCTACGGGAACCAGCCTCCACAGGTACCCCATACGTGTTCCCCGCACATCTAACCCGGCATTGGGTAACCATTCTAAGCTTTGTCTTCGGTCCTTGTCCGATGTGGCATTGAAAGCTTGCCCTCATCATTTACCTTGCAAAAGCCTCTCGGCATTGCTTTGCATGAGTCTGTTCCACTGCTCTTCGGACATCCAAGTCCGAATCATTCTTAACTCTTCTGCAGTATCCACATCTTGCAGGTGTGGTGTCGGAGTTTGTCCGCCCCTCGATGCATCCACATGCGGCCAGTCGCTGCCAAAGATGACTCTGCTCGGGGCCTTTGCGACGAAGGCTTCTATAATTGGTCTCATCGCTTCGATGTTCCCCATACTCCTCCGATGTAAGGCTCCAACCTTGACCACTATGTTCTGTGCGCCTAGGAGCTGGAGAAACTCCGCAAAGGCAGGAAGACCCAAGTCAGAGGGTCCCGCTGAAGCGTTATGATCCGCAATGACCGTCACGTCTCTGAGCTCCGAGATGCAAGGTCCGAGGAAAGCCCAAGTCTGCAAGGGCAGCTGAGCAGAGATGTACCAGCCATATTGCTTGACCCCGATTGAAGAGGCCGCTAGTCTGAATTGCTCAGTGATCCAGCCAGTGTCACCTCCAGCTCCACCGTAAGTTCCGTGGATTCGAACACACCGGACCCCAACTTCGTGCAGCCTTTGCGTTGCATGCATGTCGAGGTTTTGGGTGTGACTGGCCATGATCGTACCTCGCACAAGACGGAGTTCTGGACATGCTCGCGCTCTTAATAGAATTTCTTGTATTCCAGCGACCCCGTCTTCGATTGTTGCTTGGGTAATGATCAGATTTCGTGATTGAACGTTGTTGACCAGCGTGTCGAGTGCTGCGGGATAGGGTGTGTACGAGCGAGTCTGCTTGAGCGGAAACTCGGCTGGATCAAAGCAGTGGACATGACAGTCCCAAGAATTGTTCATGCTCGCTGGAACAGGCGTTTTGAGGAAGGAAAAACCAAGGGGTCCATCCGATATATATGTTCATCGCAATCGGGTGCCAACTGCCGATTGTACCCCAACGTGCTTGGCTTCTCACTCGCCTGACACGAAGTACAAACAATAGTTGTTGGGTCTATCAACAGCAGCTATTGTGTCTTTCAGCTTTCCGATGCAGGTATCTCTCCCTCGCGTAGAAAAAGTGTTTAGAGCTTCGCTATCCCGAACCCATCTGTCCTTACGCGACCAAGCAGATCTTTACTGACCTCCGCCACCCTCGAAACTCCCACCAGAGCCATCGTGCGTGACAGCTCCCTCTCAAGGATGTTTAGTACTTTTTCCACTCCTTTCTGCCCATCCCAAGCCAGACCCCACAATGCGCTTCTTCCAATCACACAAAGATCAGCGCCGAGAGCTAGTGCTTTGAAGACGTCCGTTCCATGTTCAATACCTCCATCAAGTATCACCGGTATTCTTCCCCTGACAGCAGTGACAACCTCTGGCAAGGCTTCTATGGTCGAGGAAACGCCATCTAGTTGGCGTCCGCCGTGGTTCGACACAATTATCGCGTCGACCCCCGACTCTATCGCAAGCTGTGCATCCTCCGCAGTCATTATTCCTTTCAGCACGATCTTCATTGATGTTTGGGCCTGCAACCATGGCACAACGTTCTCCCAGGTCATGGTGGAGTCCACAAGAGAATCGCGATGCTCATCCGCGATTCGCTTTGCTTCGGAAGCAGTCTCTGCTCGAAGAAGTAGTCCAGCTTTGGAAACACCACCTACACGACGGGATCTTGCGTTTGCTGTCGTGAGGCCTGGAGGGAGACGCAAAGGGGTTTTGCGCTCATGCAGACGATTTCCAAGTACAGGCGTGTCCACAGTCAGTACTAGGGCTTCGTATCCCGCGGTCTCCGCCCGATGTATGAGTTTCTTGCTCAGGCTTCGTGAACCAAGCAAGTATAATTGGAACCAAGGCTTGGAATATCGTTCATCTCGTTCAGATAATGCGGCAGCGACGTCCTCCAGTGAAGTGGTGGCATTTGTGGAGAGAACGAAGTTCGTGCCCAGCGCAGTAGCTGCTCGAGCGACATCGATCTCTCCATTACCACCGGCAAGCTTTTGATACGCAGTTGGAGCGATAGCGACAGGTGAGTCGTACCGCCTCCCAAGCACTGAAGTGCTGGTGTCAACGACACGGACGTTACGAAGGACTCTGGGTCGAAGTAGAANGTCTACAACCAGTCAGCATGAGACTTCCCCAGGCTCTTCGCTCACTTACGACTTGAAGGCTAGTGCGTTACGACGAGCAGAGCGTTGGTAATCAGCAGCAGCAGTGTAGTAGTCCCAAGTAGCTGAGTCAAGTCGCCCCTTCGCCAGAGCTCTGATTTCCGAGACCGTGATGGGATTCTGAGCCTGTCCTGAGGACAACATTGTACATGGTAGTAAACCCTAAAAATTGTATAGCGCCAGAGCACAGATAAAGGTAAGCCGGTAACGGTATCGGAAACTATCTGTGCCGCGGGAAGTGGAATCGGACAACGACCCATGCAAGTCGTTGTACCGTGCCAGCGCTTGTGTGCGTCGGGAATCGAGGTGACCCATCGGTCATTTGTCGTGCGGGGAAGCGCCATCGGATTCGCTCCAGCTGGGCCAGTGAGGCTGAGTGGAGCGAGGAGACGAAGGGCAATGAATGGCGTAGCATCAGTCAATAGATTAATGTCAAAATTCGATCGAATCAAAAGTAGATCCATTAGTTGAACCTCTTGCATCCATCCGATTCCCTATATCGGTACTGACCAGTCTAGAACTTCTTGGAGTGCTCATTGCTCTCTTCTAGCTGCACATTCTCAGAATCACTTTCTTGTTGCTGGTCAGGTTCCTCTGTTTTTCTGGATAACCCAGAATCCCTGATGATCGTTGTGAGTGACAAGCTGATAGCTATCGTCACGAAACACCATATAAAGACCGACCTGCTTGCAGATGCATAGGCTTGGGATATTTGTCTGAGCTGTTGAGGGCTGAATGAATTCAGATCTGGAGCCGCGTAACTATCGGCTGCGAGAAACTGTAACTCCTTCGGCAATGAATGCTTGAGCGTGTTGGCAAGTAAAGCACCGGATACAGCTAAAGACACAGCGGCACCCAGGCTTCGCAATGTGTTGCGGTTGGACGTTACGACGGCTCGTTGCTCCTTTGGACAATGGGCTTGCAGTGCAACAAGGGTCGGCTGGAAAATGCTGCCTGTACCACATCCGGTCAGGATCAAGAAGAATGCTACGAGACCAAGGTGGGTGTTCTCATCGCACATTATCATCAGACCAGATCCCACTGTCCATATACCAAAGCCCCACCAGACAACCTCGATGTAGCGGTTGAACTTGCTCATGTAAAGACCAGCCACAACTGACGAAGCAGACTGAGGTATAACGAGAGACAAGAACACCACAGCCGACATCAGTGGTGATAAACCTTTGACGTTTTGAAAGTAAAGCGGCAGATAGTAGAGGTAAGCGAAGTAGGAGGCACCGAAGAGAAAACTTTGAGCGAGCATGGCTGCAACAGATGGGCGCCGGAACATATCCAAGGGCATCATCGGCAACGTGGCCCTCCATTCAACAAAGAGGAAGAGTACGCCGAAGACCCCTCCAACACTCAGCATGGCGATGACAAGTGGGGAGTCCCAGGGTGTTTTAGGATGTCCGCCTTGGGAGATGGCGACAAGGACCAGAATAATAAATACAGTCCCGGTGCAGAGACCCAGGAAATCGATCCTCCGGACTGTTTCCCACAGATCGACCTTTGGCATGTTGGATGGAAGGTACACGTAGCTAGCCACAGCAACGATCACTGTGAATGGCGACAGAAGGTAAAACAACCCTCTCCATGTCAAATTGATGGCAAAAGCGGACGCAATGAGTGGGCNCTAGGAAGGTTGTCAGTGAGACTTTCGGCAAACGCTCAAAGAATTGTGTTCACCAAATGCATTGCCCATTCCTACCATAACACCCAGGATACCCTGGTATTTACCCCGCTCTTGGAGTGTGACAATGTCGCTCACAATCATCATCGATAGACTTGTGATGCCACCATTTGCGACACCAGCAAGACCACGAAAGACGTATAGCATTGTTGAATTGACACTTAGGCCGCAAGCAAGATCACAGAGTGCTAGTAACACAAGGGCAGAAAGCATGATCTTCTTGCGACCGAAGAGGTCGCTCAAGCGACCATACAGGACTTGAAAGACCGTGTTGGCGATAAGGGCGCTAGTACCCGCCCAAGTGATACTCGCTTGTGCATCCAGATCTCTAGCAATCGACGGTAAAAGAACACCAATGCCATTCTGCTCTGCTGCGCAAATGAACAGGGAGAGCGCAATTATCGTGAAGACGACCAGGAGTTCCTTCTTCGGCAAGAGCTGCGTCTGGTCATGCAAGGTCTGCCCAGGCCCGTCTCGTTGAGTCATTCCGCGCGAAGAAAGAGATGTACGACTGTTATTCGGGTTTGTCGTCTTTGGTAAATTGGCCGCATGGTGTTCATGTACGTTGATGCTCTGGTCGAACAGCAGTCATATTTGACTCATCGACGGGAGCGGGGGAAGTCGAAGACGAAGATCTTCGGACGCCTCGTTGTGTCCGATGTCGGGCGAAGTCATAATCGGGCTTCGCCCGAGCAGAGATTGTCGACTGCTTTCTCGCCATGACATGGCTACCATCAGACGGAAAGCGTGCGAAAGGTGCTGGCGGCGAAAGCAGAAATGTGACAGGCTGCTTCCGACTTGCACAAACTGTGCAGAAGCCAACGCTGCTTGTGCTTCGCGCAATCTGACATACGCGCCTGCGCCCGATCAGGTCGGCCTTGCCATTGAACGTGGCGAAAGCTACATCAGTTCGCTCAAGCGCAAGGTCGACCATTTGCAGACTTTGCAAGCCAACAAAGAAGCACGTCTGGACGGCCACAGTCTTCATCATCAAGTGAACACAGAACGGCTCACGTCGGACGACGACAACAATGAAACTGCGGCCACCAGTCAAGCCGATCCAATGGAGACCCAGCACTCACGCGAAACTTTGAACGAAATAGGGAGCCTTGTCTTGACTGCCATGGCCGAGCCCGGAGACCATGACATTATTTCTGCCTTGTCGACCACGGCCTTTCTGCGTGCCGAAACCGCAGGACCTTCGAGGGGGGTCGGGGATCCCATCACAGAGTTTCTGAATCAGTCACAATCCGATATTGTCTTCCCGCATGATGCCACAGCACAGTTTCTTGCGAAATTTCGTTCCGACTTCGATGCACGCTACGGCATTGACTACGACGAATTGCCAGACGATCACAAGTTGGTCGTGTTGCGCCACAACGACCGTGAAGCAATCGAAGGTGAGATGGCTTTTTCATTCGCCTTTGTGTATCTTGCTGTTGCCATCGGTATACTAGTGACACCGGAGACTCGTCACCGGCAAGGTCTTGCGACCAAGCTGCATCACGTTGCCATCATGTTGATCACCAAAAATGATCTAGATCAATCTCCACTCACGGGACTGCGCTGTCTTCTTGCGCTCACGATATATGCGCTCTATGGCGACAATGGAGGATGTCCATGGCGCTTGGCGAACATGGCAGCTCAGCAAGCGGTACTCCTGGGCGTACACCGCGGATCGACGGCGGAAGGAGTTCCTGCTGTCACCGCTGCCAGCCGCAAACTGTTCATCTCTTTATACTTGCTCGAGAGAAGTGTTACTTCTTCCATGCACCGTCCGTTTGCCTTACAAGATGAAGACATCTCGTCAGCGTTCTGGCATGCGAACAACCACCAAGCTAGGCGTTCTCGAGCCGACAAAATACATCTTGTTGACCAAGCTCAACTCATATCATCGATGCAAGGTGAACTGCTATTCCAGTTCAGCAGTTTTAGACACTGGGAAGAAACATTGCCTCTGAACTTTGGCCACGTCGAGTCCTACAGTAACGAATCAGTCGATGCCAATGGACATCTGCTACAACTATCCTGTCGTACTTTGGTCCATATATCCTTGTCCGATCTACGTGGTGTACGTGATTGCAGACTGCACATGTTTGAGAACGAAGAGAGTCTTGAAGAACAGACTTTGTCGCGTGCCCGAACATTTGTTTCTTTGTTGCAAAAACGTCTCGACGATGGAACTCTGATACCATGCAGACTGGATCTCTACGATATACTCAGCGCTTGTGTCGTGTGTTGTTTGACAGTCGAAGAAAGAACATGCGCCAGCCGGTCGATCCTGGTGGAATTGCTGCACCTGTCGTTTGGTCTCTTCAATGCTGTTGCCGAAGCCTTCGACGAAGCCAAACTATTCCGAAAAGCACTGGAAATGATTGTCAGCCTCAAATTTACCGACTCGAATGCGATCGGAATCGGACGAGCCGAAGACGGTCTCGTTCTTGCCATGATCGACAACCCCGGNAAAGTGCCCCGCTTCGTTCGGAACGCTCTCCACGACATTCGAGCGTCGGATATCCGACGGAACTCTACCGAGCCTCCTCTTCTGGCCCGAATGACAATGCATGGTTATACTACCCAGACAATATAATCTCACAGCCGACATCTTTGATTCTTCTCAATACACTTTTCATCATTCACACAAAAACATGGCTCCTTCAAGAATTGATTCAAGTCCTAAACCTCAATTGGACGGTCAGTCGACAAAGCCGACCGTATATCTCATCGATGAATACCATCCAGGAGCTGTCAAGCACTGCAAGACTCTTTTCAACGTTATTGGCCCTGAAGATCCAGAAGTAAAGAATTGGAGGCAAAATGCTCGATACCTCTTGGTGAAAGGATCACAGGTCACCGCTGATGACATTGCCCAAGCCAAGCATCTCAGAGCAATCGGCAAACAGGGCGTCGGTATCGAAAAGATTAACGCCGCTGCTTGCAAGGCTGCGGGTGTCAAGATCTTCAATACGCCTGGCATCAATGCGACTGCTGTGGCAGAACTTGTCCTTGCACTCACCATGACCGTGTCCCGCGAGATCCGACCAATCACACTTAGGCAAGGTGCCGGCGAGGCGGTCTCCAAGGCCACCTGCTCTGGTCTCATTCTCACTGGACGAAGCATCGGCCTGATCGGCATGGGTAATATCAGTCGCAGAGTCGCAGAGATCTTCCACGGCGCTTTCGGTTCACACATTATTGCATACGATCCCTTCTTGCCAGAAGATGCCTGGTCGGATCTGCCTCACGAACGTGCCGCGACTGTCGACCAGGTTTTGTCAGCAGACGTCGTCTCGATACACGTACCATTGGTCAAGGATACCACAAATCTCATTTCATACACTCAGCTGCAGCGCATGAAGTCAACATCCATTCTCATCAATGCTGCCAGAGGCGGTATCGTGAACGAAGCCGATCTTGCTCGTGCACTCCACGAAGGCTTGATTTGGGGTGCAGGCCTCGATTGTCACATGCAAGAGCCGCCGACGAAGGAAATGTATGCCAAACTGTGGTCAAGTCCGAGAGTGGTCAGCACACCACACATCGGAGCGGCTACGGATCAGACGCAGATGGAGACTGCCAAAGCTGCAGTGGATTATTTGTTCGAATTTGTCAAGCAGCAATAGTCATGTTAATCAAGCATCGTCGATAGTTTCGTCAATTATATGCTCAATCCTGTTCCACATGTCGGCGTTGATGTTGAGATCGCCCCACACATATTCGCTCAATCCAGCTTCCATTCCTTGCATAGCGCTCACATCCATGTTAGTCCAGTCCATCTCGGGCATCCATTGTGGGAAGCTCGGTGCCTGGACTGCTCCAGAAGCCATGTATAATCCCGCGGTGTGGTCAGTCTGAGGCATGACATGATGCTGCTCTTGATGATACGCCGAGTTGGTATCTTCATACGCATGTGATGTTGTACATGACTCTTGTGGAGTTGCCGGATGGCCAGTAGTGGCAGGAGATGCCGAGAAGTTATCAAACACCGACCTTCTCATAGACTCAAACACGACCGCATACCCTCGAGCGTCTGGCATCTTCTCTGAGATGGCATCTAGCACATCACCACAGGTAGAAAGGGTAGCGTCAAAATTCGGGATCAATCGGCCTGCTCCGGTGCGACTCTTGGCCTCGGAAGAAACGCAGAACATCACAGACAGACCCGCATGGAACAACATCTGAAAGTAGCTCCGCGTAAATGTGATAAGCCCTGCCCGATACAACGAAGCATAAAGTTCCACAACTCGCGTAGCGCATCGTCCCCATAGTCGCATGATGTCTTGTGACACGCCTCGTCTGCTCTTGAACAGTAAGTTGACGCCACCTCGCATGAGAAACAGCTTGTCTTTCTCGAGCAGAAAGTCATACCACTCTTGATTTTCATACAAGCATGTATGCTGCTCATAATGTGGCGCCGAGGCACGCCAGGCGTCTAATTCTGCAAGAAACTTGTGAAGGCTGGCGTAGATCTCGCCAGTGGCCATGAACGAACGATGGTGCTCATGGCTGCTACTGCTCATGGCAAGCAGTTTGCTGCGTATGCGAGAGGTGATTTGTCTCAGTTGTACAGAGTATATGAACACCGAGAGGTCCGACGAGGTCAATGAAGTGGGGCCAAGAGCGATGGAGGTAGCATTATCCAGCCCCACCCTTGAAGGCAAGTCCACCTTGATATCATGGTCGGCAATCGCGAACGGTCGGCCCAATGTTGTTGAACTGTACCGGTCCAGCTGATAGCATTCCCAGAAGATACGCTGATGATGTTGCTTCTCCTCATCCGAGGTCCGTCCTGGTATGATCGGCGGCAAGTGATATTCCATCTCGATACATGCCCTCATGCATTGGCGCGCGAGTTCCCACAGCGATGTGCCAACATGATGATAGATGCCGAAGCGAGCCACAAGCAATAGGTTCTGGACCCCCTTCTTGCCCTTAGTATGTGGGATCTGGCCCAGATGACGCATCGCGCTCAAGTAGTATCCATATGGATGTTCGCGAATCTTGCCTTGTCGATGCATGGTGACTGCAGCTACTGCAAATATCATTAAAATGGTGAACATATCCTGTGAGGAAGATTGTCGGGGTTCTGGGGTCCGGTATATTGCGTCAAAAGACTGCATAATCTCATTGTACAGAAGGAAAGGATGCATGACATGTGAGCCGTTGAGATAGAATTTCAAGAGTTGCGTTGCCATGTCCAGCGGTGGCAGTCGATGTTGAGTGGCTAGTGGCTCTGCAATCTTGGGTTTGTAGGCCAAACACTGTAAGAGTCGCTGACGTGAAGATTTCCATGCTGACGATGAAAACATGAACTGAAACAGACTAGACAAATTAGCGTCTATCAGACAGATGATGGCACTTCATCACTGACTTCAATCCGACTTCATCGCCAACAAATCTTTTGCCACGATGTCGACCAGTCGCAGGACTGCTGCTGCTGTGGTAGCTTGGAGCATTCTGTTCCTCTAGAACTGCCCGAAGATTTCGTTCCCGTTCTTCGAGGTGGGCAATTTCTCTGTAAGAGGAGTCAGTCATTCCGTGAGTCGACGACTGAACAAATAAAACGGCATACTCGCGTGAATAAACTTGGGCAGAGGTCAGATCTTCGAAGACGCATTCGGTTTGCGATGCGGCACAAGCTGAGCATTTCGGGACATCTTTATTGCACTATCCAAGCAGGTATCAGATGAATGGTCTCATGTTCCTTCGCAAGTGCTAGCGTGCCTTGATTTTCTTTCGGCGACAGGCCTGACATGACGGCAAGCGACTATCACCCTCTTCCATCTGGTCGGTTTTGCACTTGGACAAAGTACGCGGAGGGCACGCGAGAGCTTGAGGCAGAAACGGCCGATCTGGAGCACGGACCTCGGAAGAATTGCTTATGTCATCAGAACAGGGTGGCTTTCTCTGCGATCGTGTCTATCTGTACAACGCGCCTCGACAGTGCCATTCGACCGTCTGAACATTGCCCTCCAGACTGTCTGTGATGTACAGCGTCCTTCCCTCTGGGCCTCCGAACGCGCAATTGGTCAAGTTGATACCACCCGAGCCGCTCACAATTCTGGCCTTGGGAACACCGTGCTTGTCCACCACGAAGACCGAGCCAAGACTCGGGTGGCAGATGAGTACATTGCCTTCTTCATCCAGCACAACTCCATCAGGCCCCGCATTGCCAAAAGATCGAAAGAAAACCCCGGCCTTCGATGTTGAGCCATCGCTATGTAATGGCAGCCTCCATACCTCGTTTGACCTAGTCATTGCCACGTAAAGGAATCGCTCGTCCAGCGATAGAGCAAGCCCATTGGGAGAGATACCGTTCTCCACCAATTTGTCCAATCTGCCATCAATGCCGAGACGATATACCCTGCCGGATTGGTCTGTCATACCAGTTTGTCCTTGATCAGTAAAGAAGACATTGCCCTTGCTGTCGATGATCACATCGTTGACACCCTTGAAACTCTCGAGATTGTTTCTTGTAAGGAGGGGCGAGACTTGATTTGACTTTGGGTCGAACAGAAGAAGGCCCTNTGTGGACTTGTCAGCCCGACGTTTCTCAAGCGAATTGCTTTCGATGCTGCTTACCTTTCTGTAGTCTGCAACAACGAATTTACCATCCTTACGGCGTGACATGCCATTAGGTTCTCCATCGTACTGCACACAAACAGTAGCCTGCTTGCTATGTTTGTCTATCCTGAGTATGCGACCGTAAGGTATATCGGTCACGTAAAGGTGACCATCCTCGTCACAGGTTGGCCCTTCGAGGAAGATGTTTTGAAAGGCTCCAGTGAAGCCTCCACGCCAATCACTTTCGCCCTTGCAACGCAGCTCTTCCGGGATGCGTGTTAGAACTCGAGCTTCGATGACTGGTGGGACTGGATAGAAGTTCATATTGATGTACAGTTAGCATCTTGCAGAGCTTCGATGCATGTCTGTCTGGCCTGTATTTCATGCTCAAACACAGCAAACACAGGACCCACTGAGTCGGAGTCCGTCCGGTGAGAAGCACAGCCGACAGAACCCGAAAGTCCGACCATCTCTGAGCCAAGACTCTACGATAGGCTTTTGGCCCCACAATCACGAACGGTTATCTGCGGGGTGATGATCAGCTGAGGTCAAATGGAGACTTGCCAACGTACGGCTCGCGAACCTGAGCGCAAGCAACGACACTGTGAAGGCTCGTGACGTTCGTCTCTACTCATCTTGTATCAAGTAACCAAGCGTCCGAGTCTTCAATTGCTCGAAGCATGTACTTTTGACAGCTATGGGTGTCACAAACCCACATTCATATCCGGCATTGAGGTACAGTCCTGCGACAATCTTTGACCAGTACCCATGCCTGCACAGACATCGGTACGTGGTCAAGAAGGGCAATCAAAAGTCATCCCATCTGGTTTGCAGTGCCCATACAGCTATGGAATCTCCAAGCATCCTGCTGAGAACGGCCTTCAATGGACGTCACCGACTACGCTTAAGACTGTTTCGGTCGTGGACTCGCAATAATGAATTCACTCCGATGGCTGTCGTCTGTCAACAGACGTGATTTTAGTCTCCAGGGTTCCGTAATAAGTCCCTTTTCTTCCGAATAGCCATTCGGCAATGCGTGTTGAGGTTGATGCTTTCGACAGTCGACAGCTAAGCAGAGGTGGATTTGACACTTGATACAGACTAAGTCATAATCAAGTACGGATGTCGCTTCTTCGTAGCCTTCTTCTGTTGCACCTTCGCGTAGTGTCTCGATGCAAATACCATCACACAGATTTGATGTCTGCCTATATCTTTGGCGTAGCTATCTGTGGCCAGAAACTAGATCACATCGTCAGCAATACCACGATGTCTATTGGCAGATTTGTTTGATCTTGGTGACTTCACTTGTCGTCATTGATTTCCCAGTCGCAGACAGATCATTGATAATGGGAGTTCGTTTGCGAATGTTGACATCCATCTTTTTGCCGGCTGACTCGATGAGCCTGAACCCAATCGAACCAGGATAGTTGACGACTAGTTGATATTGTCGCGACAGTACGATCGAAATGGCATTAGCGGCCTGGCAGCATGTTTGCCTTGTACGCAACTCTTGCTCCCATATGGCCAAGGCAGCACGTCGGCGGCATTGACAACCAAGATTGTCTACCCACCCTATTTCCTCTGTGTGGATGTCAAAAGCATCTCGGACTTTTGTCTTGGTTTCAAATGCCTAGTTGCCAAGGGAGATGGGTGTCGGAGTTTTTGCTGGGCGCTTCAATCCCTCGCACAACACTGTGTGGTAGCTTTCCTTTTCGATAACCGCACATACACAGAGGATTCAAGCCGGACTGCAACATTTGAACCCTGCCACACACAGCCACCACCAAGAGGTTCCTTTTCGCATCTCTCTCTTCGGCATGCCTCCGATCGTTCGAGATCAACGTGAGTATTGGCTACTCGTAGTTTATTGTCCATCTTTGCCCCATGTGTTGGCAGAGATGTGCGGGGATCCCGGTTTGTGTAGCAGTACCCCATGGGGCACTCCACAATCAGATTTACCTCCTAGGAGGAGTTCAGATCTATAAAGACGGCCGTCTCTTCTGATTCTGTTCAGACATTCACAACAATCTGAACATCGTCTACAACATGCCTCCTTCGCGCCCTTCATCTNNCCCCCTCTCTGTCCTTGACAAGGAAAAGACTGTCGAGCACATTGAGAGTGCTCCTGTCAAATCGACCTACCTCGAGGGCTTCTCACTTCTTCGTGACAAATCTGACGAAGAACTCGCTGCGTTGAATAAAAGAGTGTTGAGAAAGCTCGACTGGAAGTTCTTGCCATGTATCACTGCCATGCTGCTGATGAAGTACTTCTCCGTCCATTCGACTGTTGAAGCCATTTGCTAACACAACCTGCTCGTNAGCTATCTCGACCGAATCAACGTCTCGAATGCCCGTCTTGCTGGTATGCAGGCTGATCTGGGAATGAACGATGTCATGTGGTCTACCGGTATCTCCATGTTCTACGTCGGGTACATCATATCGCAGATTCCTGCCAACGTCATCATCGCNAAAGGCAATCCTCGCATCCTTATGCCATGCTGTATGCTCGCCTGGTCCGCCGTCACGATATGTATGCCTGCAATGAAGAGCGGCTGGTCTTTCTGTGTGTGCAGATTCCTCGTTGGGTTCACGGAGGGCCCATTTCTGCCCGCTGTCTCTCTAATGACATCTTCATGGTATACGAAACATGAGTCTCCGCTTCGCATGGGTATCTGGCATGCTGGCAACATCATATCCAATGTCATCTCCGGTTTGCTTGCAGCAGCGATCTTGACCAATATGGATGGTATCGCCAACCTTCATGCTTGGCAATGGTTCATCATCCTCGAGGGTATCGTTAGCATTGTGGTTGCTTTGACTGGCTTCTGGCTCCTGCCAAATTGGCCAAACAACACTGGCACATACTTCTTCACCCCCGAAGAGTCGGAAATGGCCCAATGGCGTGTTCTTGTCTCTGCAGGTGGTGTCTCCGAAGATGATGAAGGCGACTATTGGGGCGGTGTGAGCCAGGCCCTTCGTGATCCTTTCACATGGATGTTTGCGTCTCTGCATTTCGCTCTTATCATTGCTCAGTCCTTCAAGGATTTCTTCCCATCTGTAAGTCTTTGCCCTCATGGTGTTGCTTCTTCGAGCCTATGCTAATCTGTTGCTCAGATCATGGCCACTCTTGGATTCTCCAAGGTAGTGACGTATCTTGTTCAGGCACCGCCCTACATTATCGCCTACTTTGTCACACTTGGTGTCTCTTGGTCCAGTGGTCGTCATCTGGAGTATTGCTGGCATATCATTGGTAGCATCGCGGTCTGCCTCGTGGGTGCTATCATGATGATTTCCACTCTCAACACCGGTGCCAGATACTTTGCATTGATCCTTCTCTGCTCGGGACCATTCGTCGGTCTCAACATCCAGATCTCTTGGGAGACAACTGTCGTTCCTAGGCCTCGGACCAAAAGAGCTGCGCTCATCGCCATCGCCAATTGCGTCAGCAGTATCAGTCATTGGTTCTCGCCCTATTTCTTCCTCACCAGCCAAGAACCCAGATACCAGACTGGCGGCGGTGTCATCATTGCTGGATGTGGAATTACCATTCTTTCCTGTTTAGTCACCAGGTGGTGGTGCATCCGAAAGAACAAGGCACTTGATAAGAAGGAAGCAGAGACCGGCGAGGTCAATAGCTGGCGCTTTGCTACTTGAGATGGCAAGGCATAACGATATCTCTGCAATCGACAAGCTTGATTGGCACTAGGTCCTTCCACAAGTCCCAGTGTGAGTTTACACATCTCGAAGTTCCCAAACGATGAGCACACATGATCCACTTCCCATACTTTCTACACACCGCACCAGCAGATCCTCTTGAACGTCATGCGGTCGCTTTGTTAGCATATCCGCTGGGTTACACGTAGTCGAAGGGGTTCATATATCTTTACTCATTGGTCCCTAATGTATGCAACATTAATTGTTTCTATGGTGAGGTATCGAAGTTGCGAGTCTGAGATTGTTTAGTTCTCTGACAAGGTTATCCAATCTTGACGCTTGGACGTTCGTGTTAGCAGTATTGAAAACAACAACCCAATTCGATTTACCCCTGTCGCGGTCGTCGTCCTCTGCAACCCTGCGCTTCAAAGCTTGGAATATCGCCTTCGCTTCATCGGGCAGGATAATGTTCATGGTGGACGCCGCTTGTTCGATGCCCATTGCTGCATATTGGATGACTGGAAGCTGCTTGCTGGCATGGAACAGGACGCGAAGGGCATTGAGAAAAGCAGCGGCGGCGTGATATGAGAACGATGGACTCAGTGAGGAGATCGAGGGCAGGGTCTCGAAAGCCACGGGAAGCGCATAGAAAGGGAAAAAGTTCATGAACTGATCATGGCTGTAGAGCTTCGCAATCCGATTTTGAAGCGCACGGGCTTGCAAGGCAGAGTCGATGGTGGCAGACAGACATGGCTCTATCGGTAGCTTAGCCCTGATTAGTGGTGCCGCATGTGGTGTAGGATGCGAAGATGTCATTGTGAATGGTCGGAACAACTCTACGATCGCAAAATGATACGTGCAACTGCGAAAAGTCAGCTCAATGTCCCATCTCGATTAGTCTCACGACTGCAGAATTTACAGCCTTGATGAGCTACTGACATGACTTGGAAAACATGCGGCGGTGCTTCGTCCATGAATCTCATGCTCTTCAGAATTGGATCAATGGTGTCCCACCAACTTCTAAATTGTTGATAGAGGTCAAGCGAAGCTGTCAGATAGTCCTGGTTCAGAGGTCCAGAAGAATACTGTCTTTGCAGAGGAATAATTTTCTTGAAGATAGTGGCAAGGCCCGCTTGTGCAGCAAAAATCTCATATCTGAGCGCTGGAACCGTCCTTCCTTGCTTCGGCCAGGGCCAAGGCATCCATTCTTCGTGTTCTGGATTGCTCGCCACTCTCGGCGGCTTGACTGGCGGCTCGTCCTTGAAACCCAGATCAGCCCTGAATGCGACTTCAGCGAAGCTTTGATTAAGTCAGTAACTCACAGTCAATCAATACATGATTTGAAACTCACACTGCCCAATCATGCATCCCCCACGCGAAAACAGCTCTAGCTTGTGTTCTTCTGGGTTGCACAGGATCATAGACTTCGGAACGCCGTTGTTTATCATACAAGCCCAAGTTCGTGGTGATATGTCGCATCTGCGAGAGGTATGGCATTCCAAGCTTGTCGGCACCATTGAATGTGTGTAAGGCCCAGATCAGCATGGCGGCAGCGCCGCTAGCCAACTCGTATTCCTTGTCGATTGACGTGTCCCAAAGGCGCTCAGCTTCGGCCCACGAGGCCTTGAGTACTGCTGCGGCGGTATCCTGATCCACGTGCGCATAATTCACCTGGTTGTTCAGTCAGAGTCTCGCTTCGCGTATTTTGTTGAACAGAAAGCTTACCGAACCATATGCCAGGACTGAATGAACAAGAATTTCGGAACATGTATCAGATGGCAATTTGATCAGACCATCAAGAAAATCATCTTCATCAAACATGTGTATCGCAGGGTGGTCCCAGACGAAGAACGAACTGATGATGTTTCGAAAACCCACATCGTCTACGTATGTGACGTTCCAGTCCTGAGCCTTAGCATGGGAGAGTCGATCGTCGTACAGCCAGATGTAAGGTGATGTACGATGTCTCGATGGAATGGCATGTACCTGCCGAAGGTTTGGCGCGCTCGGGGACCTTCTAATGCGCATGTTTTTCTGAGGTGGTAGAGTTGGACTTAGCGGCTCACGAAGGGATGCACTGTTCGCGACATTAATGAATTCATCAAGAGAGGCATGGGACAGCATACAGTAGAGCAGATATCGAAGGCAACGTGGTACCCGAATCGACCGTGAAGGACTGACGAGGATGAGTGGTGATTCTGTCATATCTGTCACGGCCTCCATTCAAATCCAAAGCAACCGAAGCATGACTTGAGAATCCTCCGTACGGCACGGATGTCAGAGATCCATCAGACACATTCTGGTCTCGAAATGTGCTAAGAAGTTGCTCGGCAGATGCTCCGGGAGCAGGTAACGTCTGCGCGAATTCAATGGTCGACGACACATCTTGACCACCGCGAAAGAAGTCCAAGATTCTCAGTGCATCCGGTTGAGTAACAGATTTGAGATGGCTCAAAAGTTGATTGACTTCGTCATTCTCACGTTGTAGTGCCTCATGCTTGCGTTTGAGAGCGATCATCGGAGGTGCGTCTGGTTCAGCGGAATAGACACAGTCCAAATCGCGGTCGGCACATTTCGCACACGTCGGGCGTCGCCCGTCGCACTGGACAAAACTCAACTTTCGACATCACAACGCGCCACTTCCGATGACTGACTTTGATCTTGCGCGTTCGGCATTTGTTGCAAGCGACGGCTATCTGATGGCGCTTTGTTGTCGGAAGCTGTGCTTGGCGATCAGACGATTGCGCCGTCGAAGTCATGACAGGGCCGCATGCGACGAACTGACTATGAGAGGCAAGTTGAGAACCGAGTGGAAGTCAACATCGAAATGCCAAGGGCAATTGAACAAAGTCTGAATTCCCTAAGGCTAGAGCTGGGTCCGTGAGTGTAACGCCTAAATGACCCCATCTGCCCGTGGCGACTCCGAAGGAGGTAGGATGTTCCGGGCTGCAGGTCACGTGCATTAAGCATGTCTTACTTATAAAGTGCCCTTTACGATCTTCTCTATTAACATAAGTAGTATAGATTGTTTTATGTCTAGTTACTAGTAAGGATTATAGGCTTACCTCTAGTATATACTTTTAATAGACTATTTTTACTAGAATATTTATATCTTTAAATAGTATACTATTACTTAAATAGATAGTAGCTTTATAATTATTATCTAGAGTACACTCTGCTAGATTATAATATAGAATCTATTAACTAATTTAGGATATCTTTATTTTAATCTAATTATTATACTATATTACTTCTAATTAATTAATACTTTATTTTAAGCTTTTCGTAACTATCTATATTAATTACTTATAGGTATAAGATATACTTAGAATAAAGAAGATTATAAACCATATATATAATAAAGCAAATATTCTTACTATAAAAGTTTACTAAGTATAGAAAAGCCTATATAAATCTAGGCGTTAAAAATCGCATTTATAGTAAGAAAGTTTAGTAAGAAAGTTTACCTTAATAGTATATAACTTACCTAAAATTTTAATATAATGTAAGTCCTAGTAGGTATAGAATAATTACAAAATTTAGGATTAATCTAGCTATAAATAAAGCTATCATAAATGCTTAAACTATACCTATTATAAGAGTATCTAACGTCTAGACGCTTAGACCTTTAAAAATGTAGGGATAACTTAGTTATAACTAATAATAAGAAATAATAACTATTATTATATATAGGATAACTTAACTACTTCTATTACTTAATTAATTATATAGTATATACCTTTAATTAGCTTTTTATACTTAATATAGCATCTTAGACTATTTTAGGTCTAAAGCATATAATCTACTACTCTCTTTAGGATAGTTAATACCTTATAGGATTATAGATTACTATCTTTACTTATATTATCTTCTTTAGCTTTACTTTTATTAGTATCTCTAATTAATATTAACTTATTTAAACCTTTTTATATACTAGTAGAGACATTATCTTCTTTACTAGCTATTAAAGGTAAAACTAGGCGTAAGATTAGGTAAATCTATACTCTAACTAGCTATTTAGTCCTATCCTTACTTAAACGCTTCTATATACGTTCCTTATCTACTTTCTTTACCTAGCTGATAGGAACCATACCTTCCATCGGAAGGTATGCTAAATTAGGTATAGCGGGGAGGCTTGGCTGCCGAAACAGGAAATCTTTAGGACGGAAGGCATGACGGAAAGTACATTTTATAACTCACACAGATCTTGCTGAATATTCATGAAACAATGGTAAGTCACTAGGCTTTACATGCGAAAACAATCGCACCATTTAGAATTCTCATGTAAGTACTTATTGGCAGGATATCGTCGTCGAAACATGGTGGTCGAGGATTTCGAAGTTTGCCAAGGCTTGCGGCCACGACCCGCAGCAAACCAGGTCACCCCAACACCAATAACAGACGACAGTATTGAATAAGGAATGAGCTGCATTTTGATGCTATATACTTATTTCTTCATTATCTTCATCTGAAGAATCATGAACCACCTAGCTGATAGGAACCATACCTTCCATCGGAAGGTATGCTAAATTAGGTATAGCGGGGAGGCTTGGCTGCCGAAACAGGAAATCTTTAGGACGGAAGGCATGACGGAAAGTACATTTTATAACTCACACAGATCTTGCTGAATATTCATGAAACAATGGTAAGTCACTAGGCTTTACATGCGAAAACAATCGCACCATTTAGAATTCTCATGTAAGTACTTATTGGCAGGATATCGTCGTCGAAACATGGTGGTCGAGGATTTCGAAGTTTGCCAAGGCTTGCGGCCACGACCCGCAGCAAACCAGGTCACCCCAACACCAATAACAGACGACAGTATTGAATAAGGAATGAGCTGCATTTTGATGCTATATACTTATTTCTTCATTATCTTCATCTGAAGAATCATGAACCACCTAGCTAATAGAATCCATGGGTTGCACTACAGCCCGTCTAAAAAGGGTTTCGCGGGGTTATGCTTTCGGCGCTTGGCGGGGTAGAAGTGAAGTTGAACCCGTAGTAGAACCCCGATCTTGTAAGTTGTATGAACACGACTCAATATTTGTAAAACTATGGTAGAGATGAGTTAATATGATACAAAGGCAATTGCACCATTTAGATTTCTGATTCTGGCTGCGACTTGTTGAGTATCGTTGTCCAAAATATGGCAAGTATGACTTTCGAAGTTTGCCAAGAATTGCGCCCGCAACTCCACCCGACTTCTTGTAGGCATGCAAGGTCACCCCAACAACATTAACACCAAAGATCTGGGAGTAAGATATATGGTCAAATTTGTGATCTATATAGTGAACTCTTCAGTTTCTTCGTCAGAAGAATCTTGAACCACTCGCAGCAAGCGTTTAGATTTTTGCAAGTGAGGAGTAGGTTCTTGAGTGGTCCCATTGAGCGTCCGGCCTGGAACCACTTCCCGGTCACCAAATATATGTTTTTGACTTGCTCAATACCAGCCACTGAAGGTATAAGATCTGCTTTCAGACATGCTAGGGCACGAAGCGTATAGTCGCGACAGGAGTCACAACAGTTACGGACAAGTTTCGATGATGAGGTGCCATGCTTCTCGAAATATGCGTGGATCTCAGCAAATTTAGCAAACATGCGAGCGAATTCAGGGCCATCACAGGTTGTCGCATTATCAGAACCATCAGCCGATGTCACCGCTTCGTTATCAAAACTGCTTAAGGGAATTTCATCTAACAGTTGCGACAGGCCAGCAGCAGGAGACTCGCAAGGTGGAGTGACTGGTTCAATGATCCGATGGCCACGGATTCTCTTGATTCGAGACTCGCCGTCTCGGCGTACTGTATTCGTAGCTTCCGCTACGTCTTGAGGACCATTATCCAGACAATCTGTACCATCACTTGGCTCCAAATCAGGATTGGCGATAGTAAGATCATCGTTTTCTATGCGCTTTCTCTTCCGGGAACTGTCTTTTGTTCGGATAGCAGAAGTCGGCTGCTGTTGCGGTGTTGTCGGGACCACAGGCATCAGCTCTAGCACATCTTCCCGAACGCTCGAGGCGGATGCATTCATGGTACTGTTGAAGAACTTGACATCTTCTGGAATAAGCTTACGAGTCTTCAAGATTCGCGTTCGAGGAGGACGGTTTGCAGGATCAAGACGTCTCTCAATAGCACAACGCCAACCGATCACAGCTTGTTGCTGATCTGGCACGTTTGCACTAGTGATGGCCACTTCACTCAGCATTCTCTTAGATAGGTCTTTGACAGACTCGGCAGGTCTCATTGAAGCAGGAATAGTATCAAGCCAGTTGTCGCCCCATATCTCAGCAATGGATTGCTGGTGGTTCTCTTTAGACCATTGAGCAGAGGTGCCAACGACGACCATGACTTTGACCACTTTGTGATTAGCAACACTGTTAATGAAAGCTTGTTCACTACGAAGGTTTGGGTCTGGGTGAGTGTCCCACAGGTTGTTGATCTTCACCCATCGCCAGATGTAAGCAGCTTGGACACTAGCGCTCTCCGCTCGGTCGGCTGCAGCAGCAAGCAGGTCGCTCGCGGCTTGTATAGGTGAGACATCGGGACCGGGGTTGTTCAGATAGTCCCAGATCGAGACGTCAGGCTTGTCTGGGAGTCTCTGGTTGCGCAGTTCCGATTCGACATCGGCCGGCGACATCATCTGGAGCCGAGCTTCGGTCTCTCCAGCATCGGCTCTAGCTCGAAGGGATTGGTGTTGACGTTGCACTTGAGACGCCGTAGGGGCGCTCGGTCCGGCGACCGCTTGCGTGCTAGGGAAGTGCAGAGGGCCGAGGTGCAAGAGGCACCGCTGACGGCACTTGCGAAGCGTCGCGGACAAGGCGCTGTGGAGAAGCGACATCGTTCTGGAGATCCGCGGTCGCTACAGCACCGACAGAATTTGGTTCAAGTCGATAGAGAACACGTGTGCGGACATTTTCACACCCGCCATCGTTACAGTTGCAGTGACAACTACTATTCGATTCTTTGCCAAACTTATGTAGATCCACCCTGCCCGAGCAAGACAGGAAAATCGCGCAAGAGAGAAAAGCAAGGTGTAAGATAACAAAAAGAGGGGGAAAAGAGAAAGTGGAAGAGAAAGATAGTACGCTAAGCTGAATTCTGAAGAAACGCAAGAGCGTGGCGGGGAAACGCGAAGCATATATATTAGATTTGACAAGGGTGGAGGCGTCCCAGGCTTAGCCCCCGCACCCCATTGGACAGACATGTGTCCCGCTAGACCATTCTCATGAGATATCGCAAACCATCAGCAAGTAAGATGCATAGTTATCGCATGATCAGCCCACAGGTCGCACAATGCTACAAGCAAGGTTCTGCGTGTGTATTCCGCGACAGCTCTCTGATAAGAGACACTACGAGAAGGGTAAGACGCGTCGGCGAATCTCTCGCTCCGTTCTGTTTCTCTGCTCTATCTTTTCTTGCCACTATTCATCGTTCCATACGTACACTAAGCTTCTCTTATGAACGATCCAGCAAGAGAGAAAGTATACAATTATCCATCTCGACTTGCATTTAGCCAGAAGACATGGAGCTAGCATATCGGTTGACCGAATACGCTCTAGAGCCAGCCGGCGAGGACGACACAGCTAGAGTCATGACGCGTCAAGAAGGCAGTATTGAGGAGACAGAGCAGCAAGAAATCGCAGCAGCCATGTCGAACTACGTCTATCTAGCAGAGCACGAAGTTCTCATCTGCAAGGAACACGGCTACGCAGTGCGAGGCTTAGACAGCCATCTGCGCTTGGTCCATACTTCTTACACTTCTACGTCGAAGAAGGCAAGGGCTGCACTAAGACAGCATCACAGCGGACGCAACATGCCAGACCCATCCACAGTCCGTCTACCCGAGCCAGGACAGCCGGCAATTGAGTATCTGTGTAAGCCAATCCCAGGCTACTACTGCATCCACAACCAGGACAACACCGCCGGCGAACAAGACGTACGAGGGGATGCATCGACAACAACAGACTCCCCCAGTCACTGCGGCTTCACCACCAGCGACCGTACCAACATCGGCAAACACTGTCGTAATGCACACGGCTGGAAATCTACTGACGAAGACCGTCAGTGCTGGAAAGATGTCTACATCCAGACGTTTTGCAAGAGTTCAGGCAAACAAAAGTGGTTTGTCGTCAAGACACCCGATCAGATCGATAGGGAAAGAGCAAGTGTCGGAGAATCACTCCCCGAGCCAAGCAGATCCAGTTCGACGGCATCAAAGATGACTTCCAGAAGTTAAAAGAGCAATGGCAGAAAGAGCAGGAGATACTAGCAGACAGGGTTGAGAAATGCGAGAACACCGGATGGTGGAACAAGACAAGATGGAGAGAGCATCTCAAGAACTGCAATCTCACCCATCTCTCGTACACCAGCCGGCTGCCCGAGAAGGATGAAGAAGCGTTACTCAAGGTAGCAGCGGTGATCGAGAAGATGGTCGAGAGGGGTGTCTCAGGACTGAGCTCGATGCCGGAAGGCTTGCGTCGTTGGCTTCGAAGTGCAGAGATGCACAAGCCAGACGTGAGACCGCTATCCCGGTTGCAGAATCCAGAGAGTCAAGAACGGTACACCGGGTACTGGAAGCGAATGGTTTGTTACTGTCTACGAGTATGGTGCACTCGTCACGAAGCCACGGACAGCGAGTCAAGTGGCGATGGCAGCAACAATGACGATACCGAAAGCGACAGCGATGAGGTAAACAGTGTGTACAATGCTAACGCCAACACTGATGAGGTAAACAGTGTGTACAATGCTAACACCAACACTGATACCGACGACGACGACGACGACGACGACGACGACGACGACGACGACGACGACGACGACGACAATTCCGACACAGATCCACAACACGATCAAGGCAGACGGCAAGCACAAGATCACATGCACGATGCTCGGAGGCTCTTCCCATGGAACGACCAACTCGAAAGAGCATTAGAGGAGGTGTGGAGATTGATCGTTCTCGAGGGAGACACATCATCCGTAGAAGACGATCAAATCCCAGCGATGGTAGAGCTCAGTCGGGTGTTGTTGTTCAANAAGGTGTGGAACGACCGCTTCGACAGCGCTCTAATCCATTTCATGGCCGTGATGGGCATCGACGAGACCAACGCTCGGCTACGCGATGGCAACGACTACTCTTACATGATCGCCGGACTGGTGTACGTGTCCAGGATCGTGACCGCCGAAGCTCTGCTCCCATCACTCGACCGCGAAAACCAAGGGGAGGCCGACTTCGAGGCATTTCTCGAGCAGAGAAAAGAGTTTCTAGCCGACGGATCGATGAGCGTGATGGGAGAGATGTTGAGCTTGCTAGCGTACGGAAAGAAGATCGCAAAGAACTTCCACGCCCAGGGGAAGCTGCACTGGACTCACGACGGAGCCGGCGTCGCTCTCGGCAGCATCGAGTTCACGGTGTACAACTTCAAGTCCATGGCACGCTCCGCTCTAGACGATTGCGAAGACTACATGTGGAGGGATCTCATGTGGGCAGGCCGCAAGGCAGATCGCTTCGTGTTAGATCTCGATAGCATCACCGACGACATGACGGTGAAGAAGAGAGGCTGGTACTTCGGTGCCGACCCGAACCAGGATCTCGAAGCACAAGGTCTCGACTGGATGTTGAAGAGGATGCTAGGCTCGAACCAGGGGAAGAAGATGCGCAGAGGTGACCAGTGGCAGTCGAGACTGGTGGCCAACTATCTCCGGAGGGTGGACAAGTTCAGGGAGCTGTTCATATTCTGCGTGCACGTCTTGAGCGGCCAGCCCGCCAGAGGAACCGAGATCACCAGTCTGCGCTTCCGCAACGGAGTGGCCAACCACCGCAACGTCTTCGTCTTGGACGGCAGAGTGATGACGGTGACGAGCTACCACAAGTCACAAGCAATGCTCGACATGCCCAAGATGGTGCCACGCTTCTTGCCGTGGAAACTGGGTCAGATCGCGGTCATCTATCTCACCCACGTGCGGGCGTTCGCCGAGTTGCTGTCGGTGCAGGTACAGTACGGTCAAGGATGGAGTGACTACATCTGGGCGGACTCGCACGGCCCGTGGGAGACGCAGAAGCTCACCGACACGATGAAACGAGAGACGGCCAAACGACTGAAGGCCAAGCTACACACCCAGAACTACAGACACGCCGCCGTCTTTCTAGGCAGGAGATTCGTCGGACCGAGGTTCGCCAAAGGCTACCGAGAGGAGGCCGAAGATCCGGAAGAAGCCCAGGCGGGTGATATGGATGACGATCTCGAGGAGGGCAACGCGATCGAGCTACAGAAAGCCGGCGGCTTCGGCACCGGAGCCGGCAGATACGCGGTCAGAGCGGACATCTTGAAGTATCTCAACCAAGAGTCGATCGACATCTTCGGCGATCTCAGCGAAAGCTGGCACAGGTTTTTCGAGCTCGACCACAGAGATCCGAAGAGGAAAAGAAAGGCCGAGAGCAGCAGCAACAAAGACGATGGGATGCAAACCGTCGACTTTGAAGGATTGAGGAAAGAGAGATTGATCAAGAGACTGCCCGCGGCAAAGGGAGGAGCTGTTACTGTTGCCGCCACTCCGACGACAGTAGATCTCTCACCGTTCTTACAACAATCCGAAAGGCAGCAGAAGGAGATCGAAGACTTGCGGATGAAGCTCAAGGCACAAGAATTCGAACTGACAAGACTTCGAGGAGAGGAGCTGCAGCAGGGACGACAGCAACCCATGACCCCCATCGTTGGCTTGGGCATCTACTCGAACAACAACAACAACGGAATGCCGACCCCGGTGACAGAGGGAAACAGGCACGACTCACACAACGATGATGCCAACGACAAGAACGACAGCAACGAAGTCATCTACATCGACGATGACGATAATGATGACAACCACCACGACGAATCCAGGTACTCTCCAAGGTGCAGCGGCAGGAACCACCAACAGCATCTGCAGCAGCACGTAGACGACAGTCCGATCATCGAACGAAGCCGAAGAAGGCGCGAGAGGCTGCAACGCTACAGAAGACCGACGGCACAGGAAAAGGAGAGGGCTATACGCAAAGCACTCAAGAAACCAATGGACGACGACGCGGTGACGATCAGATACAGATCGAAAGCACAAGGAGAAGCGCTCGGGAGAATCATGGACGGTGGGTTCAACGTTCTCACCGTCGTTCTGCCGACAGCCGGAGGCAAGACTCTACTCTTCACCGCACCCGCTTGTCTGGAAGAAGACGTCGGGGTGACCATCGTGGTGGTACCGTTCCGCAAGCTCATCGACGAGACGGTGCGAGAAGCACAAAAGACGGTGGGTGACTGTGAAGAATGGAGTCACAGCACCGTCGATCCAGCAGCTCTCGTGGTCGTCAGCGTGGACAAGATGCACGATCACTTCTGGTCGTACGCACGGCAGATGGCGGAGCAGGGCCGACTGAGACGAGTGGTGGTGGACGAGTGCCACTTGCTGGTGACTTCGCACAGCTGGAGACCGCATCTCGTGGAGCTGGAGAAGCTCAAGTCACTAGGAGTACCGATGGTGATGCTGACGGCCACACTCCCAAGGTACATGGAGGTCGAGCTACGACGAAGTCTAGGTATCGGCATCGGAATGATGTCGCTCATACGAGCATGCACGGTGAGGGAGAACATCACTTACACCGTCAGACAGGACATCGGCAAAGGCAAGCTGGTCGAAGAGACGGCCAGAGTGTGCGAAGAGGTCGCCGACGAGCTACGGAGCACCAGGAAAGAGAAGGCCGTCGTCTACTGCCGAAGCAAGAAAGACTGCGAGGAGATGGCGGAAAAGCTAGGCTGCGGCTTCTTCTACGCCGGACACGTCGACGGCGGGGAAACGCTAGAGCAGTGGAAGGCGAACGGCGGCTTCATCGTGTCGACGACAGCTCTCAGCACCGGACTCAACTACGAGGCCGTCAAGGCGGTCATCCACTCGGGACTGCCATACGGACTGATCGAGTTCGCCCAAGCATCGGGCAGAGCGGGTCGAGATCCCAACGAGAGAGTGGACTCGATCGTACTGCTGGAGCAAGGGTGGGAGGAAGAAGAGCAAGGGACGCGGGAGCGTTACAACGAGGCACTCGGACCGGACGGAGCAGCGATGATGGAGTACATCAAGACGGAGGGTTGTCGAAGGCTGGTGCTAGGCAAGTACTTCGATGCGGCAGAAACGATCCAGGAGTGTCACGACAGCAGCAGCAGCGGCAGCGACAACAACAACAGCGAGACCGAGAGCGAGACGAACTGTAGTAATGGCGGCAGCCGCCAGCATCACGCCCCCAAAGCTCCGTGCGACAGGTGTGGTGGTGGAATGGTGGCAGCAGGTACAGAGCTGGTCAGGCAGTCCGAGCTGGAAAAGGAGATGGTCGAAGAGGCTCTAGACGAGATGAAGCTCGGCTGTCCGATGTGTTGGATGAAGTCAGAAGAGAAAGACTCACATCTGGAGCACGGTGGCCGGGAGTGCGAGAGTCGAGAGCTGACGGTGACAGACGAGGCCGACGAAACGACAATTGTCGATGTTGACACATTCCGGAAGCAGATCAAATACGCAAAGGCGAGCAAGGCTTGCAGGAAGTGCGGCATCAACCAGAGGATGTGCAACACCAGGGAAGACGCCAAACGAAAATGCCAGTGGCCCGGCATAGCAGTACCGGTGTTGATGACAGCAGTTCGAGATCCGATCGGGAGGAACATCATCCGAAAAGCCGGCTTCGAACCGAATCGAGTGGTGGAAGAGGAGAAGGAGGGGTGGAAGGCTTACGCAGCGTGGTGCGGCCAGGCCAGAGACAGGCGGATATGGGGAGAGATGATGAGCAATTCTGATGTGGGTGGTGAAGGAATTTTTGGTTTACAAGAGTGGGGAGAGGATGAGGCAATTCTGATGATGGCGGTGGTGATGAGAGTCAGGAGAAGGAGGACAAGGATGATGATGATACTTCATCATTCGAGGATCTGGACATGGATGAAGACGACTTTATCATGATCGATGCCGGGACCATGGAAGCTACAACAACAACAACAACCGCCACCACGGCTAGAGCGACAGCACCAGCAGCAGCAGCAACAGAAACAGAAGTGGGAGAACGACAAGAGACCCCGGAAGCCCGAGCTACAGCCGTGGAAGAACTGGAACACAGCAGACAGATCCCCCGAGTGTCGAAACGTCCGATGTGCTCGGATATCAGCAGCAGAGAAGGGTTCGAAGCAAAGCTATCGATGTACAGAGGTTGTTGCACGGTTTGCACAGCACGATCGGGCAAGACGGAGCGCAGGCACACGTCATGGAGGACTTGTCCACTGGTCAAGACGTTAGGACTGGTAGAGAAAATGGAAGAGATGGATGGGAAACTGGCCAGGACGAAGATGGAAGGGTCGTCGGGTTGCAACAAATGCTGGAGACCATGCATGCTGTGTGAGCAGTACAAAAGAGACGGCAAAGACATGAGTTTGGCAGAGGGGAGGTACATCAAATGGAAGAAGTTGTGGAACGAAGGGTGGTGTGGACAGAAGGGAGAGATCGGGGGCGATCATCGGGTACGAGAGGAACTGAGATCGGTAGCGTTAGGGTTGTTGTTCAGTTCGAGGGACGAGGTATGGGATTGGATGATGGGTGAGGGCGAGCTGGGAGAGGATGAGAATGGTGATACCGGCACGTTGATAGTGGAATGGTTAAGGAGGAAGAGCAAGGTAGGAATGAGGATAGAGGAAGGATGGATCCAGAGCAGCAAACTGTGTGATCTAATCTGGAATTGGGGCTGAGACAGGCCCTGCAGGTATCTTGAGAGAGAGGAATAATTAAAAGAGAAGAAAAGGTCAAATCTACCCAACCCTGCAGGTATCGCAAGAGAAATGATGATGATAGAAGAAAAGATCAAATGCACCCAACCCTGCAGGTATCGTAAGAGAAATGATGGAAGAAAAGACAAGATGCCCGGCCAACCCGTAGGGTGGTGTCCCAGGGGAGAAAAAAGCAGAAGAAGAAAAGGAAAAGAAAAAACAAAAAGACGAAAAACCCGTGCAACCCGTAAGGTGTCCCAAAGGGAGAGAGAGAGAGAGAGAGAGAGAGAGAGAGAGGGAGAGAGAGAGAGAGAGAGAGAGAGAGAGAGAGAGAGAGAGAGAGAGAGAGGGAGAAAAGGAAAAGAAGAAAGATCAAAACCCGATCAACCCGTAGGGTGGCCCGAAGAAGGAGAGAGAGAGAGGAAAAGTGGAAAGAAAGATGAGAAAAACCCGTATAACCCGTATAACCCGTAGGGTGGCCCAAAGAAGGAGAGAGAGAAAAGAGGAAGGAAAGACAAGAGAAACCCGACCAACCCGTAGGGTGGCCCGAAGAAGGAGAGAGAGAGAGGAAAAGAGGACAGAAAGATAGATGAGAGAAACCCGACCAACCCGTAGGGTGGCCCAAAGAAGGAGAGAGAGAGAAAAAGTAGGGGTAAGTAGAGGGTGGGCGGTGGGCCCGTGGTATGGAAAAGCCGGCGGAGGCAAGAGTAGAATAGGGTAAGCAGAGATAGAAGACAAGGCAAGATGCGTAGCAGCCGTAGGGTGGCCCGAAGAAGGAGAGAGACGAAAAGGGAAAGAAGAGGTAAAAGATTAAAAGAGAGACCCAACCCAACCCGTAGGGTGTCCCAAAAAGAGAGAACAGTACAAATTAGGACCCCCATTAGGGTAGAGGGTACAAATTAGGACCCCCATTAGGGTAGAGGGTACAAATTAGGACCCCCATTAGGGTAGAGGGTACAAATTAGGACCCCCATTAGGGTAGAGGGTACAAATTAGGACCCCCATTAGGGTAGAGGGTACAAATTAGGACCCCCATTAGGGTAGAGGGTACAAATTAGAAAACCCCAGTCAACCCCAGTCGTTATAGGGTCAACCGCTAGGGGTTAGGGTTAGGGTTAGGGTTAGGGTTAGGTGAGGTTAGGTTAGGTTAGGGTTAGGTTAGGTTAGGGTTAGGTTAGGGTAGGTTAGGGTTAGGTTAGGGTTAGGTTAGGGTTAGGTT